>CM021771.1:31360947-32109545 GCA_011076525.1 Nettapus auritus
AAAAAAAAAAAAAAAAAAAAAAAAAAAAAAAAAAAAAAAGTGATTGAATTGGTTGGTGAATTTGGAAGCACATCCTTGATCTAGGTAACAGTGGAGAAAGGATAACCATTATACACTCACACAGACCTCAACAACCACAAAGAAACACTTTCTATGATTGTAAAGATAACACCCGATTTGCAAAGATCTTCAGTTCATTAACATTCCCATAGACAGCACTACAAGTTGAAGGCAGGCAGGCAGGGTTGCAGCCACGCTGGCTGATGGCCACAGCTTCAGTTCCTGCACACACAGCGCACACCTCTTGCCTCTCCCACCGCAGCACTAACCCAGTCTTTATCTCCGAGTAACCACTGATTTATTTTTTTTTGCGGAATTTATGGGGATCAAATGTCATCAAGACTTCTGTCAAATTCGGCTGAAATTAGCTGACAGGTTTAAAAGCTTTGGGAGTACCGGACACCGAGTACAACCATATGTGTCAGCTCATTTGTAAACCATGCTAGGGTACTGCAGAAATTGAAGTGTTTTAGAGATAAACAGGACAGACAACATGACATTTTATCTGGTATGAGGCCATGATTGGGTACGTTGATGTTACTGTTGGATAAATCAGGAGAGCTACAACCTCCTTGTGGGACATGGCAACCCTAGCATACATAGTGGCACCAGCTGAAGGGCGTGAAGGAGAAGGAAGGTCTTTAAATAGGAAGAGGCTCCATTATCTCTTAATGTCCTCAGATTTTAGTCTGAAAGGCAATGATCATTAAACCAGTTTTTAATGATGTGGCATACAGTAGGATCTGGACTTGTATATTTGAACTGAGAAAACAAGGGGAAAAAAAACCTCTGAGTGCTTGTGAATATTATTGTCAGTAGGAAGAAGAGAGCTCAAATAATTTAATTAAAATAATGAAACAAGATAAAATTGATCCATTTAAATGTTTTAAACATTCATAAACTATGAGATCCAGAGGGTCTATGTGCAAATAAATACACTACCATCATCATTAAAGCATAAGAAAGCAATGATTTTAAACTGGAAAGGCATCTAAAACAAATTTCCCATACAGCTGCTTTTTAAAAAGTTAAAGAATCCAGAGGTGAAATAGACAATGAGAAGCAAAGCAATCGACACAGAAATGGCATAAAGGACACGGTATCCTTCTTGGCACTGAAGTTTTCTATAAGATATAACATCATTCTAAAAACTTTATCAAGATATGCCATTAGCCCAATTTTAGAGCTTTATCTGTTAAATTATTTGAAGTGGCATTTAGGATTTTAGTGACTTTATATTTCTCTAACGTAATTTCCTCCTCCATTAAGTAGCATTATGATTTTGTTCTTTGATGAAATCTTGTGCCACAATGTTTTTGGAGAACGCATATGCACAGAATAACTAATATTTTTTCAATTTCTTTTAATCTCCCAGAGTTCTCCCTCCTGACTTTTAAAATTATAAAAGGCACTCAAACAACAGCAGTGCTGTTTCTATCAGGAACATGGGGCTGACAATCAAAACCAAGTGTGTGAGAGGAATTCTCTGAAATGTGCTACACTGTTCAGAGGAATACAGTTCCTTCACGTTAGGTGCTTATTACATAAGTCTCAACAGAAGTATAAATCAGAGCAAGCTGTAAGCATGAAAGTGAAAAAGCAGGTTTAAAACGGGTTTCATAAATTTGAAATACTGTAACACTGTGTATATGGCAAAGAATGGTACCTGCATTTGTGTTTGCTACCTAACATATAGCTAATAAAATGCACTATGAATAGCTTCCTACAAGGAAAGTTAAGAAAATAATATAGGGAAGACATTGAAAAGTACTGGAGATCTTTGCAATAAATGAGGGTGTTTGTTTTCAACAGCAGATGTTTTGAACCCACTGCACATCAAAATGCCAGTAATGATGATTCAATAGAATACAACTTAAGAATTACTTTTCTGTCTACTTACCTCTCTCTTCCCAAGTATTATACCTTAATTAAAGAACTTATAACTCCTGTTCAAGAGAGGAAAGGAGAAGAGAGGAGAGAGAAAGAGAAAAGAGAAGTAGCTCCTCACTTGTGAAGGTTGAATAATCTGGAGAACAGGAAACTCCTAAGGTACCAAACTTGCATACCAATAATTTATAGTAATGACAATTCAAAGTACCAGAAAGCAGGCTTCAAAGGATCTTGAAAATGACCTAAAATTCCTCAGATTTAACACTAACTTGAAATTCTTCATCTTCAGCTTTTAGCTGTGAGATTAATTGTGAGATTCTCATTTTGAAATCTGTATGTAAGAGTCAAGAAGTGCTTCACGAATAGCACAAAATATCATAAAACTAATATTTCCTGAACGTTCACCATGAATTTCAGCTAAGACTTCCCAAAGGCAATACTTTGCCTACTGGTGTTATGTTTATATCATCAGTGTTAGGGCATGTGTACAGAACACCCCTGTCTGTCTTCAGTCTTCAATGTAACTCTGCGATTGCAGTAACGCAACTCATACATGTCCTTCTTGGGCCCTGTACACCAGGAACTATCAGGCTGAGACAACCCAGAGAAAACAGTGTGCGCACACAAATAATACTGCCTCAACCCACACATTTCATGCATTTTTTTCCACTGATAGTATCAATTTCTCATTACAATCTATCTTGAAAACCATTCTAGACTTTTCATCTTCTAAACACTGTAAGAGCAGTACTTGCTTCCCATTCTTTACAGATGTTTGTAGGATACTGTTCCGGAAATATAACTCATTGAAATACAAGGACAGATACATTTCTATCCTCTAAATTAATCTGAAGTTTACTCTAATAAATACTTTTTTTTTCCTTTTACTGCTACAACTTCAATGCAGTAATGCATAAAATTAACATTAACGATTTTTCAGAATCCGGTGTGTGGAATACTTACATTTTCTAGTAGGTTCTATCAAGCAAATTGTTTGTTTGTTAGAAACATTAAATGTATTTTCCCCTAATCTTAAATAAACTCTTACATTTGTTAAAGCATCTCCTTCATACCAAAGAAAGCTATTGTGCATATTCAAGACTTCTACACTTGACTTACCTCACTACTAAGAGCTATCTACACCAAATTTACCAAACTAGTTAAAAAAAAAAAAAAAAAAGTATCTGTGTTGAAAATATTTTGAATTGTCTCTCAAAAACAAACAAGAAAAGCCCAATACACTTGCAAACAAAGCTAGATTCTTTAAATGTTCCCTTAGCATTCACGGTAAATCAAAGAGATTCATTCTGGTATGACTTGTGCAATTTGACTGACACAATAAAATGATTTTGCAAGTGAAAACAGCTTTCTGTTGTACAAAATAGAAAGTTGCCTCATCAAAATGAGAAGAGAGAAATGAAGGTCAGAGCAGTGAATCATCTTCCCAAGGCAGAGTCACATCGAAGAGACCTTGAAAAAGTCAAGTAGTTACTTATGGGCATTTGAAAGAGAAGAAAAAAAAAAATCACATAAATGAAAATTGTCTGAAAATAAGCACCAATTGTCTGTCTGTTCTTGGAGCTATTTTGCCTTCTGCAGTGTATCACTAAGATGGGTGATTATAGCAAATTATTGTAAAAGACAATCTTCTAGGGAAGTTTCAAGAGAGATTGATTGGTTAGTAAGTGTACAAAAGATGCAGAAAAGACAAAATGAATAGCAATAAAGAGAGGGAATACATTAAAAAAATAAATAAATAAACTGAAGGCAGACAAAGCTCCTAAAGTTTCTTTTTCTTACCTCAGGAATATATATTTTTGTTTTATAATTACAAGTAAAAAGCCTCTCTCCCCCTCTCCTCTGATTTGATCTCTGGAAACAGGAGTGATGAACATAACTTCCAGTGGAAATTAACAGAAGGAGTCCCAGTGACCACAGGAAAAGTCCTTGTGCATCCATCAATTAGGTTGATTCTTTTTTAAGTCATTTGTGTCCATCTACCCCATGGAAACAAAAGACATAAGTGCGTAATGAGAATTGTCATCTACGTTCAGTCTGCAGTGGCACCAAAGAGTAATTAACTGCAGGATGATCTGATCTCACAAAGTTGGGTCACAGCATCTATGTTGGACATGGTGAATTACATGTACTGTGTAGGAAATGGGACCTTGTTAGGACTGGAACCTAACACAACTTCCTTCCTACATTATTAAACAGAAAGGCAAAGCAAGGTTTGGGAAGTTCTGGCTTAGAGGCACATGGTTGCTAGCCTAAGAGCCAAAAATGAACACTTCTCTCATAGTCCCAACATACATGGACAACAACTGCTTTGTAACCGTTGTAACCAGTTTTGTACCAGTTTCATATCTCTTCTCAAATACCTCTTTGCATCATCACATAACATATTCTCATTTACTAATACACAAGTTTGACGTGGTCATTAAGAGATCTTCACTAAAATTTAATAGAAGATTAGCTTTAACCCATTTATTCTGAATTTAATGGACTTCTAGCTCCCAGGCAGCACATGCAAGTTCATTAGAATAGCATGGTCAGAAGAGAAGAGTACAATCCCTTACGACAAACAATTTGAAAACAGAAGTATTATTTTCTGATTCACCTTAAAATGAAAAGTGTATATATATATATATTTATATATATATACACACACACGCACACACCATTTACTGAAAAACTCACCTTGGTAACCTAACCACGTTTTCTTTTTATTTTTACTTATATAAGTTTTTAGTTTGTAAAATTTTCAGAGCGGCAATTGTCTTTTAACAAAAATGTGTATTACTTAGCACAATAGTATCAGCATCACCTGGTAAAGTTTCAATAGAATTTTTGATGTTATGGAATACATTTAATCAGGAACTATTATAGAATATAGCAAAGACGACAACTTTTGTATAGTTAGCTACAGAAAGACAACTAGTTTATGCAGTGCATATGACTGAAAGGATGACTGTATGCATAATACATTTGAACAGAATTACATTCAACATATACTGTGTCAATTCTCCAGACAAGACTTCCATATCAGAGCTGTTTTCTGACAGTAGTCTACTTAAATTTTGATTATATTAATTGTATGTATTACGGTACAGCCTAAAGACATACTTAAATGAGGCAGAATACAAGAAAATATTGCACTCAAGGGCTTCCAAGGTAGAAAAAGAAGATAAAAAGGACAAGAGGAAGAAAAAGCCTAGAGGTTGTCTTTTCTAACGTCCCTCGGCAATGGAAGTGAAAGGAGATGGTTCTCTATACAATGTGTTTGTTTGTTTGTTTTGATGGAAATTAAAAATATTTGCTGCTCTGAAGTAGGATGAAAAGTCAGAAAAATATTTCCAAATTTTGCAAAATCTTGGCTTAAATTCTACAGTGTAAACATTTTCATTAATTATGAATTAAAAGTTGTTTCAAGCTTTTTAAGTGATGAAAATGCAGTAATTGTAGGATTTAAAAATTTTGATTGAGTCAATTCCATTAATAAGCATTAATGTGTACACAGCAGATAACTTCTGCTCATTATCTATCCATATTTCAAAACCAGTCTCTCCTTAGCCATAACTGATTCTTCTTTCCAAGGCATGTTACAATCACAGAATTCTGTCATTCTTTCTTCAGCTTCAAAGTGTAGGGTAAATACAAGAGTTCATGAAATTATTTTATATAAAGTAAACAAGCTGGAGTAAATTAAACAAAACAGTAGGAAAAAGTGTACCTAAAGTACTTTTAATGCATGCCAGAGAAGCATTTGGGAAGCATATAACATCAGTCTGCAGTGGCATCAGAAAGTGAAATAATTCACTCTCATGATGAACCTTCAAATGAAAACTCTGTAAAAGAGTATAAAATCAAATTATTGTTCCTAAAGTTTTAATACTTATATCTCATTCAGCCACAAATGCAGTATAGATAACATTGTAACATTATTTCTGTGTCCCTTTGAAATGTAATGGCTGGCGCGATCTCCCATTCATCATACCTTTGCTGTTATTACAGCAGTGAGAAAGACCACAAGATTGCTATCTCCAGATCATAATGAGAACTGGGGAAAATTATTTCTTTTTCCACTTTGTTATCACCTTTATCACAGCAGAGATTAATTCCGTGTCATCTGGGAACATGTATAGCTATGCTGCTTTACAAAATGTTACCTATGCAACACTACAATGACTTTTCAATATTCTGGTACACGTCGTTCCTTCAAAGCTCTCTTTATAACATATTCCTTGATAAGGCTACTTCCCTTTTAGATACCAATTAATGAATATGAAGCCTGAGTAACAGCCCTGTAAAGCAATGAAAAGGATGACAGTTGATGTCAAAATGAGGGTGGAGTGTATTTTGAACATCTGCCTAGCCTACACATTCCCTATTGGATAATAAAGCAGTCAAAAAAGAGAGCAGTGGAATGGCTACTCAATCAAATTATAGCATGTAGAAAAGGTCAAAGCAGTAGAGCACAATGATATAATTCACAGATTATACAAGACATTAAAATTCTGATATGACACTCTTTGGAAAAAAAAAAAAAAAAGACTATAACAAGGACAGAAAACGGCAGGACATTAATCCATTCCCATGACAACATTTGTACCCTAACTGGAAAATGTACAATTGCAACCTTTGTTAAGTCCTTGCTAAGACTAGTTATATGGCTTAATTTTGGATACTACGTATTGAGGCTCTGTCAACAAGAATTCTTGGAATTGGGTAGAAGATGAAGCTGAATTACACAACTTGCGTGTCTAAGGAGCTACAGAATTCTGTTGTATTGGAGACTTCTGTTCGGTAAGCAACTGGATGTGCCCTGTACAAGCCTGGACAGATACACATGTTTAAAATAGTTACAGCTGACACACAAGTGAGCACACTTGAATATTCAAGATTATGTTAATTATTATCTCTGTAGGACCCAAATTCCTTAGTCCAATTAAGGGTCCTTTCACATACAGTAAAAGCAAGAGAAGACATGGTCACCTTCACAGATCTAATGTAAAACATGACTTATGACAGTGAGTAGAGCAGATGGCAGCAACAACTCTAAACACAATATAAAAGCAAAGTCCAACAGCTAGTGAGGAGACCAAACAAAAGTAGACAGAAATCAGCAGAAAGATTCTCCCTGCTTGAATGGGCACCACGTCAAGCCTTTGATCACTCCAATTATTTCCATACCATTTATATCTTTTAGTCTTCTAACTCAATGAATAATACCAACCTCACCAAACTGTGTCTCACCCTAGCCATTACCATTCAACACATATCTCATGTCACCACAGAAAAATGCTTTTGGAAACAATTAGAGAAAAATGATTTCTTGCTGTGAAAAAGACATTCTCAGGAGCAGCACAGATTGTAAATCCACTTTGAGGCAAATATGGGAAATATTTTGCATAATATCATTTGTTTAAAAGGTTGAACAGAAGGAAACTGAGTTTAAATAGTAAACTCACCTAACATTCTTTGATTTTCAATACAGCTAAAATTCTTGCAATAGTTATCTGGGGAATACCTTAAGTCCAGCTTTTTAATAACATTAAACCTTGTACCTCATCTTTTACAAAGCAGTATCATTACAGCTGGTTAAAAAATTTTAAGTCAGAAAGAACATAAGCTAGGAAGCGACTTCTCTTTTCTGCCAGTGTGACAATCCTAATATAAATGTAGATTCTATATTCCTTTCTCTTTGATGATTAAAAGTGCACATATAGAAAATATACTTTCCAAGCACTTTAAGTTTGTGTTCTTATCATGAAAATTTCCCTATAGGGAAACGAAATTCATGAATATAATCATAAAGAATATTGTGTTTGATGATGTAACATGCCAGCTTTATCATTTCTTTCCTGTTTGTAAAGTCACAGCAGGCAAGATGGTTATCTGTGTGTTTTCCAGCCAAATCTCACACAAGCAAGATTTCTTGTTCCAGGCTTTCCGCTTAGCCCATGACTGAGATTTATTTGTCCTTATTTCTTGACATCTGCTTTTGTACTTCAGAGTCAAACGAGCCTGCATCATAGCTCAAATGTTTAGGAGGTCAACTTCAAAGATAGACTCCGCTGAACACTGAACTGTGATTTAGCCTCTACAAGGATGAAATGATATAGCATATAATTATATTTTCAAGCTAAATATTTAAAGAACTTCTGAAGTTTTCCCAGTTTTTAAACATTTACAACCTGCTTGCTTCCGTAAAACATGCCAAAACATAATAAAAAATATTCAATAAATGCAATTTGTTGCACTATTCCAGCTTGCATTCTGAGTTATTAACAATATCAGCTGCAGAGCATACTCCAGGAACTTGGGTCAGAGTACCAAAGAAATGAAATAGAGAATATGCCAACCTAGCAAATGTTTAAATAAAAAAATCACAGCAAAATTTAGATTGAAAGGGACCTCTGGAGGTCACCTAGTGCAACCTCCTCCTTGAAGCAGGTCTAACTTCATAGGCAGATGTGATTGCTGGGGATCTGAATGTAATATACACAGGTAGTATCCAGGACTTTACTTTTAGGTGAATATTAGGCTATGGTCTTACGATTCATGTTATATTCTCTCTGTCCCAATGGATCTTGCATGCTTTTTAGATGGCAAGTCAACTTCAAAAGCTGCCTTAGCTGGTTATAAAAATGCTGGCCAGAGTCTGGTTCCTGCTTAGCATAACAGAGGCTGGAGCTTGATTAATATGTATTTTGGCAATTATAAAACCCATTATTAAGAATAAGGATAAAACAATACCATAACAGGTCTCATTATCAGACATCCCATTCTAAAAACAGATCCGCTCACCAAATTTAAAAGCCAACATATTCAAATCATGCCCAAGTAGTCAAGTAAATATAGACTTGACTATATATAGACAAAATTGACTATATATAGACAAAAAAGAACGCTATCTGGAAAAAGCAATCAGGATTTTTACTTCAAAGCAGCTATACATCTCCAGATGATCTTGTCAATAAACTCAGAAGCAGACATGGATCTCTGAAATTTATTGTCTATTGTCCCACATCCTTCTAAAAATTAAGGATGTTGGTTAAAATCTCACAGTACAAAACAACACCCTAGAGAACATGCAGTATGCAGTATGTTAACATGGAAAAAAAAAAAAAAATCCTTACTGAGCTAAGATTTGATCCAACACACACTCAAATGAACAAGAACCAATTTACAAGTGTTTAAGTTCCTTTTACTTCTGCAAGGAGGTCTTGCTCCAGCCTTCAAGGGATCTGAAAACTCTGCCCACTCAGACCTCTGTTCGTAAGATGCTGACTCCAGCTCTTCTAAGTGTTGAAGAACCAGCAAAGCAATTGTGCAGAGATCACACACCTTTGTACACCTGTTATTAAAGCTGCCTAATAAAGTTATAAGCCTTCTTACTAGCTAAATCTCAAAGCAGGAACTACATTGTTCATGGTCAAGTCCTTTTTCTTCCTCTGTTATTTGTAATGAAGAACATCAAAGCTTCTGTCTTTCATCTCTGCCATTATTCTTTATATTTGAAGCCAGAACTATACTGGAATAATATAACTGCCACAAGATATAGTCCTTCCTTTCTGGCAAATTAGAACTCTGGTGCAAAATACATAAGGCTATTGAAGTCAAAAGAGTTATGCCAGGGATAAATTACCCTGGTGATATTTTACAATTGATGTCATTACAACACAAGGCTTTAGCTTGTCTCTCTGGTATGCAGTGTACTGTTCTTTACAGAGGTAAACTGTGTTCACTGCAAAAATGTTTCAGAAGGGACTATCTACTGTCTTTTCCCATTCTATTTTAAATGTCTGATACATGTCTTCTGGGAAAGACCTCTGTACCTACAGGGTCTTTGATTCAAAGTTATTGCCATCTTCCTCACTTAAGAATTATTGAAAACATACAGTTTATTACTGGGAAATCCGTGAGCTGAGATGTCTCATATTTCTTAACCAATATGCTAGGCAAAAAGCTGCACGTAGGAATTGGTGCCTTTTACCACTAAAAGAAGAGAGAATGACCTTGCACTGTAGAGAAAAAAAAAATAAAATAAAATAAAAAAAAAAATACACTTATAGCATTAACTAAGCCAAAGCTCCTGGGAAGCATGTAGTGGCATCATAATTTCTTTTCTACCACTGGTACTGATGTGTTGTGCTGCAGAGAATACCAGAAAAAAATAGAAAGGCTGGAATTTTAGAGTGAAAATAAGAAAAGATGAGGACAAGGAACTATATATACACACTATTATTTCAGATTATATCAAAAATAGCAATAAATAATTGTGTAGCATTCTGTGCAGATGGTTGATTATGATCAATGTAAGTCTTGAGAAGCCATACTACAATTAAAGATCATAATTCCAAATTTTACATCTCCAGAGAGATGAAACTGTCAGAAAGATATTCTGTGATTTTACTTTCTTCTGGTATTTTGTGAGATCACAGAATAGGGAAATGTTATGTGTTAGGTGGCCACATGACAATAAAATTACTCATTTTTTGCTCATTTCTACTAATCTTGCCATATACAAAGACATAGCCCAATTTAAGGTGGCCAATACAAGGCAACATCCACTGTACTTTGTGTTTTACAAGAGCTCCTGAAGCACCAGGTTCAAATTACCTCCCATCCTAAGATGCTTTAAACAGATCTCACCTCTGGGACAAAACACAGCAATTGCATGGAGGCTGTGTTGATGTAACAGAGGCTTGGATCCACTGGCCGAGTGGCGCTGCGTCTCAAAGTGGGATTCAAATCTGTTTGTTAGTAATGGACACATGGCATTGGCTGAACAACCCCAGCTGGATAATGGAAGTTTGAGTCCCAGGACACCTCTTCCAAATCCTCCATTAGGGGATCCTTTATGCTGGAGACCACTCAAAGGTGAGAGAGACAACAGGTTACAGAGCTCAGAGCAGCAGGAAACGCCTGTGTTCATAGTCTGGCCTGCATCTTTCTGTGCAACAGATTGTGTAGGAAGCCAACATATACACACGAGAGAGAGCGCACGTTCAGTATTGAGACCTGGGTTTTAACACAACTGTACTTCCACACTGAATATGAGACTACAAATGGCATTGCAGGATATGAAATCAAATCAAGTGGTATCGCTGTTCTTGCTGTTCCTAATACATCTCTTGTTAGAATAGTGCCTATCAGCCAGGTGACCTACCTGATAACAGAAATAATAAGGCAAGCTTACCAGTGGTCTGTAATTATCAGGTGAAATGATACTTCACTTCACAGATGTAGAAAAATAATGGGTGTCTTTCTTCTGGAGAATTGTACTCACATAGTGCCAGGTGTAAGATTGTGTACGTTGTTCCATGACACCTAAAAACTCAGTCTTTTGGACCCTGACCTATGGAAAAGACTCAGCTCTAGATCATGAACTGAATCCTAAACATAGGTGATAGACTTTTTATTATTTATAGAACTTTATCATCACCTGGTTCTCTCAGTTTAACACACTTTCCATGAAGTGCCTCAGATCCGATACTTGGAGCCTGTCACGCTCCACCTGTTCTGTGCAGCCCTTTCCTATCTTGCCATGTAATGACTCTTTCACGGTTACCCTGAGACACATAGACCTCTAAAGAAAGCTATTTAATTATCACACAAAATAATTATTGACAACAGAACCAAAGGAAGGAAAACAACCCCATTTATAGCTTATTGTGCCTGATGAACGTGTTAATAAAAATGCATTACATCAAATTACCTAATTAAGCAAGCACAAGAGGAAAATTCAGTTGTATATTCTAAATACACTAGAAGTCACCATTTTATTTTCTATACAACTTATTGTGCCTTCAATTTGCAAAAGCTGAGCAATCAAAAATCCTTGCATCAGCTTTAATTGCTCACACTTCTAGTGCATAAATGCTTACATAGTAATTCTTCTGATAGAGATTTTAAGTGTCAGTTTTCTCATTTTTTAAAGCAGTTAACATAGACCTCACAATCATCTTAAGCCATTATCAACACTGCATTGTTCTTTTTTTAACACTTAAAACTTCTTTTATGACATATCTATGTAACTGTGAAAGAGATCTGCTTTTAGATCTCTAAATCTTTATTTCATTAACTTGCATCATTTGGAGATGTTGGGCAGAGGGATAAATATTGTGAAAACATCAAATTTAGTCTCAACAAATTGTGTACGTTCCTTAACACGCAAAAACAGTAGGTATATTTTTTTACCTCATCAACTTTGAAATATCAGAAAGGTAAATCTGACAACTTTTCCCCACATTATTGCCTTATGTTGCAAATATTAAAGTCTGTTGCATAAGGCTAAATGATAAAAACAGAAATGTAACTTTTTACCAGTTATTTTAAACAAATTTTTAGTCTTAACACCCTCTTTTTGGTGCATTGATGATTTTTACTATGATGATAATATGATAACCTCAGTTATCAGAAAAGGTAATTTCCCAGTTATTGTATTGAAAGGCAGTAATTACTTTTTCAATAAAGAAAGTGAGAACTATTAGGATGGTGAAAGAGAAATAAATTAGCTTTTTACCCTTCACTCAATTAAACTATCATTGCAAGAAGGCAATGAGTTAAGGTAATTTGAGGGAAGGAATGGGATTTTACATAACAAAGAGTTTAAACATTTCAAAATCCATAAGAGCAGTATATTTATACATATATACTAACAGATCCTAAGAGAAAAAAAAATCAAATTTTCATTCATTTGGTATCCCTAATTCGTTCAACATCACTCCCTGCATAGCTCCTGTTTATGATTCATTTAAGTTCTATACCAAGGTGGTTTTTGTTGTTGTTTTTTTTTGTTGTTGTTGTTGTTTTGTTTTTTTGTTTGTTTGTTTGTTTTCCAAATATTTATTCTGCTTTATAGATCACAGTATGAACAAGAATTCAAGAAAATATGATGCTCTAGCTGACATTTCAACAAGAGGAATTTAGTTAACCCATACCAAACCCAAGAGCATTGGAAGGGAACTGATAAGTCACAGTTTTCAAAGTGGTCAAGAGTAGAGCAAGATAACTGTTCTGATATTAAATTATGATCTTCCTAAAACTAAACCAGAGCATTCAGTCTCTTCTCATTCAAAGAACTCTGTCCATTTAACTTCATAACCAATACAAGAATAAAACTAAATTCTAGGTTTAACTATTAATATGCAGCACAGCTAGAAGAGAGATTTGGTAGGAAAAATTAATATCTTTAGGCTTCTAGTACCTGAACTTCTACACGTAGCAACTTTATTTTACCCCAGCATCTAAGTTCACATTTTGCATGTACCTGTTTCTTTTTATCTTTCAGCTCCTCCATCAGGCATAGTGCAGCACTGAAGCAAGTTAATGGCTCTTACAACATTGCCTCCTCAGGTCTTATATAGCAGAATATTTCACATATCAGTACACCATGGCTAGACTGACATTTAATGGTAATTGAATATCATTCCTTTTAGTGAAACTGACTAAGAATTATCTCCAGCTCTCCAGGGGATGTAGGAAAAATTAAATCTAAGTTTCAGAATATTTGAGGATAGTGTAATTCACGTAATTAAACTAACCTTTAAGCTTCTCAGTGGAAGAGCAGGACAGTTAGATTTTTTAGCTAAAATTTTGTAATATATCATGTTCTCTCCATTCCAGAAGTTAATCTGAAGTTTTCAACAAGCAAATTCAAAGCTGATCTTTATTTTCAGTATGTGAACGAGGATGAGGACAGAACACTTCGATTGTGATTTTTTTTTTTTTTTTTTTTTTGCATTGGTTTTATTTTAGCTCCTAGACTCAAAGAAAGCTAATGTCTACCAGAGAAGATTCACAGCATTTTTACCTTGTATTTTCAGTTAACTAATTTGACAGTTTAATTACTTTTTTCCCCACAGAAGATGAGACATTAGATCCACGTCACACAATTTTGGTGATGATTAAACAAATAAGTAATTTTTCCTAAGGGTTAGAGATCAGAATCAGGTTAAACCTTTTTGTTAAATTTTCATAATAAGACCCACTTATTTGGGTGGGCATTTGAGATACTTAGAAGCATGGCCAGTGATTTCATCCATGATGCCTAACCTAGGCAGATGTCTTCGCCATCCAAAGCATTTTTTCATCAATCCCTTTGAATAACATTTTCCCTTTGTGAAGCTTTCAGTGTTCAAGATCTCTCTGGAAATTGGTACTGGATCAGTAAACTGCTGGAATTGTATCCCTACCCATTACTAGCCATGCTTTCCCATACTAGAAAGTCTACAAATTTTTCATCACTCGTTATGCATGTTAAGTACTGGAGATTTTTCAAACTAGTTTTTAAGAATTAAACCATAACTAGGTAGGTTTAGTACAGACCTTGTTAACAGCAACTTACCTCAGTACCTCTTCTTTAATAGATACCTATCATTGCTGTATACATATATGACATTTCAAGTTGAAGACAAAATCTTAATGCAAAAAAGACTTTACAGTCCTAGGAAAGGGGAGTTGCACCTCTTCCTATGATCAGTATCAAACCTTACAAAGTAGATCAAACACAGGAACATCTGAAGGCATTTTGGCCAAAACAACCATACTCAAAAATGTCACTGCAAGAGACAAATAGACAAATTCTTCCTCATAATATTCAACTTATCTGAAAACTTTCTTGGCAGAAGAAAGACCACTAGTGTGGTCAGTGTTATCTGAAATGCCAAAAAGCAGAAATACCACCGTGTATCATAGTCCTACACTTTTCTAGAGAAATATTACTGTTAGTACCAGATATATTACCTCATTTCTTTGATTATTGTACTTACAACATGCTCAAGCAGTTAAATCAAGCTTTCTTGATTTACTGTGCATTTTGCTGAACACTTCACCTACTAAAGTTGATATTAAAAATCCAGTATTGAAACTTCTCAGATATTCAATTCTTCTCACTACAAAGAAAATTCAATAACAGCTCTGAAATATAGTATGCAGCAAAATATCTGCATTCATCTGATATAGATAAGACAATTAAATATTTATTGTTCTTGGCATCCTGTTTATTGCTAAGACCTAATACAACGAAACTAGGTTTTAAAATGCTGAATTTTATTCACTGTGATAAAATGACTTCACTCAAAAAATATCAGATACATTTTAAGTTGTAAATCAGTCCATTTCCTTTTTTTTCTGGCTGCCATTTTTTTTCATTATAAACCAGTAATTTTATTGATTGCAATTATAATTATTCTGAATTACTCTGGCAGAAAATGAATGTTCAAAGATCTCTACTACAATTATAAGAAGTGAGAAGCTCACTTATTTCCCACAATCCAAATAGACATTTTGCTATTAAAACTTAAATACGCTATGATACTGAGAAAAATAATAAATCCCAGCTCTGTACTGTTTGAGGTGCTAAGGAATATTTTATTCCAAATTTGAACGTGACCACAGACATTTCACACATCCCTACTTCAGACAATCTTCCTCCAGCTGCTTCTCTTTGCATGTGCAGAGGAAGTGAAAAGCAGAAACTGAACAGAAAGTAATTAAGCATCTCCACTGAAGATAAATGCCAGTATAACAAGATAAGATTAAATTAGTTGTGTTAATTAGTTAACAGCTAGTTGTTTGTCATTTCCCTACCAACTATTCAGACCTTTGCAAGTCTCATTCTTAGCATAACTCTTCCTGAGTGCCTTATGGAAAATGTAGGCAACTTGGATCAAAGACACCTGAGAGCTCAGTGCTGCAACTATGAGCAAGTCTCCTTCTGTCAGCTCAATGCCTACTGAAGTAGTAAATAATCTATACTTAAATCTGCTGAATAATTTATTTTAGGAATTTTAGGTAGTTCATGAGGCCATATCAATGAAAAACAGAGGGTTAACTCATTCATGACGCTTATCTCCCACATATAACAGGAAAAAAAAAAAAAAAAAAAAAAAACCAAAAAAAAAAAAAAAAAATAAGCTATTGCAATAGCATTGGTATAACATTTTGCCAAAAGCAAACAAGATTCTATTACCTTTCAAGGATGAAACTGAAGCAAGCTTACATTTTGTTTCATATGTCCATGTATGCACTGACATATAGCTGACATCACAGACTGCGACATAACGCAGTTTCTTTTATCGAATGAGCATTTCCATTTTAAAGCTCATCTTGCAATATAGAAGGAAGCTACAAATAGCCTGCTGTCTTTATCAGGTCAATTGTTATTTTGTGGACGGGCCATCCTGAGAGGATTCTTGCAAGTGAAAAGAGTGACAGAGAACTGATGAGAAAAATAATGATCTATAGTCAGACATCCTTCCCTGCCATGGAAATATCCAGACACAAGACTCCAACTACATGCCAAAAATGACTGATTAATACTTGAATACAGCATAATTCAGACAACCTATCACATCACAAATATTTGTATTTATTTCACGTTATTATCAACTTAACTGACATTAACAGAAGTATTCCAAATTCCCAGTGATCAGTTGTTTACATTCATTGCACGTATGTTGATCTTTTTATGAAAGTTTAAGAGTTCAGTAACTCCCACTGCTGAATGCTTCTGAATATGTCTTTGCAAAAGGAACAGGGGAGGGACATTTACTGAACACAATTACAGCATACTTAGCAAACATTTGGAGAAAAAAAATGCACCTAATACTTCTCTTACCAGTTTGGAATATCTGAAGATACTTTGAAATTTTTCTTCTGCCATCATATATTTTCATTTTATATTGTGACCGTGAACATACTGCTGAAAGCAGTCATGATGTGGGGCTGAGACATAAGCAAGGTTTTGTATTATTTCATGTGGTAGTGCAATGAAATGCTGATTGATATTTCAAGGATAATGCCTCTAAGTACAACAGAGAGGCTGAAGAATAAATTTTCCAGGGCAAATGTGCATACTCTATACATAATCCTAGAGAGAATTTAAAGAATTTTTTGAGGCAATATTCCTGAACATACACAGTTTACACAGTCCTATGCTGTTAAAAAAAAAAAAAAAAAAAAAAAAAAAAAAAAGTGAGATATAGACTGTAAAACAACGCACATTTTTCAACCGGTTTCAGTATGAGTTCACACTATGAATGTGTAGGTATCACTGAAAAATTTGTCTGTGTACATTCTGGGACATTTATGGAATTACTGAGATACTACCCTCACTCTCTATTTCATATTGACTACACAAGGACAAAGACCTACTGCAAAAAAGGCATACTTCTAACTACTTCCACTATAATAAAGCATTCCAGTAAGACAGGTATGCAGCAAGACAGGATTGTCTTCTGTGTGTGCCCAAAATCTGCATTCTGTTACAAAGAGCAATAATCTTCTAAAGTTTCCATCTCTATGTCTTTTTCTGCTCATGGCTTTCACTGAAACACCAGCAAAATGTTTGCCTTACTTTTTAAGTATTCATGGTAGCCCTTTCTCAATTGCAGGAGATGTCTGGAGCTGTTTAATCACCAAAGCCAACTTTAATAAATTTTTCATTTTGCTATGATACTTCTACATTAGTCAAGTACATTACTTATCTGTACTTAAATGGCAGACTTACTGGCTCTATAACAAGTTTACTGATATGACTCAACATAACAGCATGTGCTGATTCGCAGGTTCTATCTCACTTCATGTTCCCAAGGTATACTAAGCATTACAAAATAAACAAGCACGTCCTTTTCATATAAGGTCTGTAGAGTCTAGGGGAAAGAAAAAAAAAAGGGAAAAAAAATCAGAGGATTTCAGGGCTAGATACAGATGGAAATATATCAGAGTAGAAGAGATGCTGCCTAGCGTGTTAATGCTTTTGTATGGCACTATACTTTATCTGTGCAGGTATCTGAAAACTAAAAATGTCAGAAAACAGCACTCATATATATTACAGTAGCCAAAACTGCACAAAAATGCAATTCTTCTACATAAAAAGCTAAATTTCAAGTCTACACAAAACTGATATTAAAATATGACAAACATAATAAACAGAAAAAAAAAAAAAAATGTTCTCTCATTGCTATCATTTCCTTCACACTGTCTTCAGACATACAGTTGTAATTCAGAATATTTCTGACCTCTGCCTTAAAAGATCTTCATAGAGAAGCCAGAGGATCTGTCCATGCAGAACTGAGGAAAGTGGAGCAATACTAACTTTAAATCTATCTTGCTTTAATCCTTCTGAAATACAAAAAGCAATTTGTATGTTGTACAGAAATCAATGAAGTCATCTAACTTTAAGTTATTCTACTCAGATATCAGGGTGTTTGGAGATGTACTGTGGAAGCAAAAGATAGAACTGAACAGTCTCAAGCGAGGAAACCCAGGACCTAATGTAAAGAAAAAATATGTAAAGAAAAAATATGGGTATGTTTAAAATATGCATATACACATGAAGAATTGATCTGCTCAAAAAGTTTACAACAGCATTATAGAACTAAGGCTACTCAAACGATATTTCTGCATTCCTCCCCCAACCGCCTTTTTAATTATCAGATATTTAAAATATTTTTGCTAGCAAGGAACAGCAGGATAGATAATAATCCTTCCTTAATTATTACCAGTCATTTCTCCTGCTCTAAACTGTTTTTAAATAAGATGTATTGCATGACTGATAAGAACTGAGCACAGCAAAATACTGTCCAAAAAGAAAAAAAAAAAAAAAAAGCTCAAGGACATAGAATTGGTTTTAACTGCCAACAAAGAAAACAAGTTTCTAATGCATCATCCTTTGGGACTCTGCACTCCAGCAAGTTCCAAAACACACACAAATGGATTTTGCTCCTTTCAACCCAAACTATTGGAACACTAAGTAGCTCCCCCTCTTTCTCATTATGTCTTTGAGGAAAACATCATATAAGTTAGCTGCCCAGGACAGCCATCAGGTAAGCTGGACTTTAACTCACATACCAGGATTGCTGACAAATCATATGTAAAACTTGCCTCTGCATTTATATATGCTGGCTTTTTAATTGGAATTTAGGAAAAAAAAAAAAAAAGTTTCTTCATGAGAGATGAGCTACTTGGTAAGCCAGAAGAAAAGGAGGAGAAAAAAGAATTATTTCTATACCACTGCTCATTACCACAAAAAAAAAAACACCTACCATTACATTTAACAGCACTAGTAGAGTCCCA
Organism: Nettapus auritus; assembly: GCA_011076525.1. Taxonomy (NCBI): domain Eukaryota; kingdom Metazoa; phylum Chordata; class Aves; order Anseriformes; family Anatidae; genus Nettapus; species Nettapus auritus. The sequence goes on from CM021771.1 coordinate 31,379,986, forward strand.
TTCATGGAATCTAATTTTCCAGACTGCATTATCTGAATACAGTAACTTAGAAAAGAATGATCTTTATTCTAATTTAAGAAGTAGAGGGAAACAACTTTACACTCATCTAGAGTGCGATTACTGTGTTGCAACTTCACCAAATTGAGCACAATAATTCTAGATTTATAGTTACATGTATTACAGCAGGTGACACAAAGTGGAGGCTTTGTGCATTACTAAGTTCAAAAAAAAAAAGTGTATGTGCTACCTACAATATAATTTCATATTGAATACGCCATACAGTAACAGATATCTATCATTGCAAACAATTTAAGGTGCACTTCCCATCCATTCTGCTTCATGACCTAGACTGCTGGCCTCCACTAAGTTAGCCTGTCACTATGAAGAAAGGCAACTCACCAATGTCAAGGCCTTATAAGACAACGAGAATGCTAGAAATTACTTGAAGTTCTTTCTTATCCTGGAAATAAACAGCTCTAGAATACTTGAAAGTTTACAATTTCTAGTGAATGCATTCATTTAAATAGATACGCTAACAGAGCGTGGATATGATGCAAACCTAAAGACAGATGCCACCTACTTAAATTCAGATATTTGATTAAGACATTTAAGTTAGGAGTCTTGCTATAAGTGAGACACAGAGCTGAGATATCTATGTCATGAATTGCCCTGGAGAGAGTGCAGTGCCCTTAGAGTTACATTATTCCTGAATTCACACCGCTGAAGGTGCCTGATTTGCAGTCAGAATAATTGTTTAATTGTTTTTTAGGCTCACATACTGTACAAACCAGTTCTTTTTTTCTTTTTTTCTTTTTTTTTTTCTTTTCTTTTTTTTTTTGTTTTTTTTTTTTCTTTTTTTTTTTTTTTAATGCAGGAACATTGACTCCTTTATAATTCACTTACTGCTTAATACAATTGATTATTGGATCGGGAGCAACAAAGTCAAGTGTTTGAGTATGTATTTCAATCCCTATATTTTATTTAACTTTCAGTTAATCTGCATGCACAGACATCCAAGAATTTACGTGGTTATTCCATTGTCAATTATGAAACCTGATCCAGGATTTTGGATCATATTTTCTTGTGCAACATTCATGTACACGTAGATAGGGGCATACTATGTGGTATATGGAGATATTCAACCGGTTACAAATGGGAAGGTTGCAAGTGATTTTTTTGTGATTCAGAGAGTTCCTTCGCAACTGAAAGAAGTGAAAATAAGAATCTGTGTCTTTTAATAGGAAAGATTCACGGTGACAGGGCTAAACAACACAGAGCAGCATTCACAATCATCTTAAAATCTGAAAAACAAGCATGTTTAAGAGACACACATTTAACAGCTAGGAAGAAAATCAAATATTTCAGACATTCCAAGCATTACAGTGACAAATTCGTGGAAACACAAATAATTTTAAGTTAGAAAAAGTATCATTCACAATTTGTTTTCACTCAGTAAAGACTTAACAGAACAAGGTATTTTTAAATAACATTTAAGAAAACCACCTGCATAAACCACAGACCTTTGCTTCTCACATAATGCAACAAATCAAGAACAGCCTTAGTAAAATAGAAAAATGCTTCTTTACTTCAGTTATACAGAAATGTTTTTATTGCAAGATAAATTTTAGAACAAAACTTCAAGTTTGAAGATGTTTTAATGATTACTGCAAATATTTTGTTCTGGAAAATACCTAAGTTATACATAATTCCCTAAAAACCAAAGTAGTGTTACAAGTATAGTAACTTCTCAGTTGTTTCACTAAAAAAAAAAAAAAATCCTCACCTACAAAGAAGAGTCAACAGCCAGCCTTTTAGAATCAGTAATGACCATATATGAGTTAAAAATTACTGATGATGAGAGAACTTCACTTTTCCTTGCTAATATGCACTGAAGGGTTGTCTGATTTCTGTTCCTCTCCCCTTTTCCTCTCAAAATAATTCAGTTAAAAAAAATGCTATGCTTGCACCCAATTAGAATAGGAAAAACTCTGAAATTTACCTTATTTGTCAGGCACAGCACTAACTTAGTATAGACTATTCTAATGCCAGATCACACATTTCTTTAACACAGTCCTAACTGCATGAAGGTGTTTGGATAATTACCCAAGGAGTGAACTATTCTTCTGTGGGGCTGCTATTTGCTTGAAATACACAATCTTCATTTGCTGTAGGATTATCACTGTTGGTATAGAAGTATATTCTTCAGTAGGAGACCATATAGTAATCTATCATCAGTCCCAAGCCCCTGGCTGATAACGTCAAGTACGGCAGCTTTAGCAGTGATACTTTGCTCTTGGTCCCAGAGAAGAGAGTTGCCTTTTTTCCCGTAGTAAAGTCTCAAATCGATGATCCACTCTGTGGCAAAAGATGGGATGTTCAGGGCAGATTTAAACCCAGTCATTCTAGTATTGACCTACACTTCACCTTGAGACTGCTTTCTGAGAAAATAACTGGATTTCATAAGCTCTGCACAGTACATTTTATAGATTACTGGCAGGCCTCTGATTCAGTGTATCGAACAACTTGAGGCATCTGATCAGGTGTCCTTGAATAGATAGTGTTATTGACAAAAGAGCTGTGGAAGGGGCTGGAGAGATGTGTTTGAGACAGAAGCATGGTGGGTGACTTCTACAGTCTCCTTTGTGAAGTTTACACACATATACACACACAATGAGGTTCATTATGATCAATTAAGACGCAAATCCAAATTACGAAAACATGACTGTGGTTACTGCCTGAAATGTGGGCATACACTGCTTACTTGATAGACAGGGGATGCCATTAGCTACACCTACATTGATAAATAAAAAAGATTTGAGTTAAACTTAAACACTGGATCTCCAATCATCCATACTGCCTAACTCTTAGCTTACTCCCTAACTCTGTTTCAACAGTTCCAGTTCTCTCTCTCCAGTACAAATCTGCTACAGTGCAGGCTACCCCAAACAATAGGGGTACGACCATGCCTTGCCACTTAGCTGCATGGATCAGTCCCCATTTCTCTTCCATTTAGCAGTATAAATAGAGAGTAAAAGAGACTCATTAAGGGGAGTGGACCTTAAATCAAACTACCAATATTATGTTTGATTACTGGCATCTATTCTGGATATCATGACACTAAACCAACCCCCCAACTGCACTTCTATATATCCTTTTATTCCACATCACTGAAACTAGGCTGATTAGGAAGAACTGTGAAGCAAGACATTTTTGTTTCTGACCATCTGTCAGTCAAGTTCCAGCAAAACAAAGATAAGCAGGTGAGGCTATTGATTGACTTCATGGAGTGATGGCAGCTGATACTGGCTCTGGCACAGTATTGGTCACTCAGTTTCAGAAATATTCAGCTCAATACATTCTTAATGAAGTAGCACATCAGAATCTCACTGTATTGTTGCTACAATGCTTGGTGAAAACCTTTTTACTGATACTATGGAGCTCAGTCATTCTGAACCTCTCTTAGAAAACTTCAGCTATGTAGCAATAAATTTATAAGAACCTGTGTGTCCCTCTTACTATAATCATGACATTGTTATGGGCTGTTAGGTTACTTTTGGAGCTAAAACTCCAACTCTAACTTATGAAGGGTAGAATTAAAATATATAAGCAGCTTGAAAATCTACTTAATTGAAAAATCTACTTAATTGAAAATCTACTTAATATTTTTGTAGATGTCATACAATTCTACTTTGTGCTGATTTTGAAGCACTAATTATATAGATAAAGGCAGCACATTTACCCTGTGGCCAAATATTTGGAGTGCAATTTTCAAATCAAAATGGTATATAAAGCAATAAAAAAACATCATTTTCCTTCCAGAATAAGTTTGATCATTATAATTCTGCCACTTTTAAGCTGATACTTTCCTCAAATGACTTCAGAAGTGAAGTGCTCATCTGGACATTCTACTGTGTTTGAGAGCTCCTATTACTCTCTTCCTTTGTTAACTCTGCTATTTTTACATTAGCTCTGTTACATTTACTTATAAATATCCTGGATCATTGAGATCTTTTGAGACAGTTTGTCGTATACTTTTGAAGAAAGTAAACTTTCCAGGATATGAAGAAAGTTCTCTCTTGGATTAATTGGTTAAAAGTTGTAAGAAAAGTGCTGGAACAATGAACAAATTCTCAACAGTCAGAACTAGAACTGTAAAAAAATGTAAAGAGAATCACAACAGTGAGTAACTGAGCAATAAAGTTTTTCTGCATTCTCCAAGTGTCAACTCAATTCGCAGTGGCACTAATTCTTTTCCAATTACCTCAGTTGGTCTAGTCAAATGTATTACATCACTTCCTACATATAGTTCTACAGTACATTCCTTTCTGTTGTATCTTACTACAATATTTACGATTGACTATATTCAATCTTAAATAAAACAATGATGTTTTCTTAGTTTTGAATGTTTTCTTAATGCATAATGCAATTTAACGGCATGTTATATGTTCCTTAAAAATAGTTTGCCTATCTATATATATCTTCTATGAAATATCATTTAACTAGGTATACTTTTCACTGAAGGCCCTATATTCTAACAAAACTATTAAGTTACGTAAAATACCATATGAAATTTACGAAAAAATAGGGTTGTTAATTAAAGCAATTATAAATGGAAAGAGCATTTTAAATTACTTTTGAGAAAAAATTGATGTGCATTAATTGAAGCAAAGGTTATGACAATTCAAACCCCTACTCTACATTATTTTTCAAACTGTTCCTGTTCTTTGATTAGATATGCCAATCAAATTCTGAGTTCATGATTAAAGAAGCAATGAAGACTTCAAGCTTTGGCCAAATGATTTAATAACCCAACAATCCTGGTAGTAATATCCATATGTACATTTAGATTTATTAATGGAGAGGTGAAGTAATTTTTGTAGGTACTGCCACAAAGTGAATCAAACAGCAGCAGCAGAAAAGTATGTGGTGGTATAGCCAAAGCTTTCTAATACAGGAATGTTCATTTCCAGTAAGGTATGAAGTCTGGTCAGAGTGTGAGTCTAAGCAAAACACAGCTAATATGTTACATACTTTTTTTGTTCAAAGTGCATTTGTGCACAAACCCTATGGCGCCACAGTAATTCAAAATACTGGACTGTATATATGGCATCCATCCTCTTGCCTGCCACATTAAAGAAAATCACAGCTTCTGAGTCAGAGAATTTACTATTATTTTTCTATTTTCTATTTTATTTTCTGTTAATCAAGAATAATAGATCAGGCTTTCAGGAAGGAAGAGGAAGAACCCAAATTACTATTCTCTGTTGTGCATTAAGGAACAGACATTTTTAATATTCTCTTGGAATAGGGTATAAAAACAACAGCAACAACAAAACGTATTTCTAAGTAAATCAATCATTTTGTTTTACTGATGCATAATTCTATCTCACAGACAGAATTCTAATGTTTGAGGCATGATAACACAAACCCTGGAAACCCTGAAATATGACCTTGGATCAGTCTGACCCTAAATGGAGTTGACCAACCCAGCTGCAGGTCAGGGAACTGCACATGGAATAAGTTCACAAAACAGGATGGGATGATCATCTAACTGCACATCCATTAGTCTGACTTTGATAGCCTGCAGAGTTTAAAACACATTGAAAGGAATGAGCAACTGAAGAAAGTAAAGAGAAAATGAGATAAAAGCCGATACAGATTTAACAAGTGTAGATTTGCCAGATAAACTTTATATGCTCTTTGAAGAAAAATTGACTTGCTTGATAAAAAGCATAGAGTAGATATAATCTCTCCAGATTTCAGGACAGTATTTCATAAGGAATCAGCTAGGAAGTATTAAACTAGAGATTGAAGCAGTTAATACAGAATTTATAGTGATGCAGGTAGAAAGCTGTCCTCCTTAGAGCTGTTGGATCTCCTACGCCTGTACTCCAAGTTGGTCAGCAGCAAGCCAGCTCTGCATTAGGAGCATCACTGGGGCACTTTGGAGGCTGGTGTTCTGAAGATGCAACTATTAAATTGGTTTTCACTGATTTTACTGTGAGTTGTGCTGGATTCATCAATGGTGCTATTCACATGGATGAATGGATCAAGATATGTACACATTCTGCACAGACCTGGAAACACTATTTCAACAAGAAAAAGAAGGAAAAAATAACTAGTTTCAAAGTGTTTTGTTTTTTTTGGCAGATGAAGAAAATGTAAACATAAGGTTCCCTACCTTGTTACATTATTCACTCCAGTGCTGATAGTTCCCCTATTTTTCCTCAAAATAAAGTCTTAAAAACTACAATTTATTTTTGGGCCCCAGAACAAGGAGAGAACTTGCATTCAGCAGAGAAGAACATAGACTGTATCTAGAAATGTGTGAAGGGAGGAAAAGAAATCTCAGTGGTCTGTCCCCAGTTTTCAAAACGAAGTCAGTAAAAAAACATGTTGAAATCTACTGCAGAGTAACAAAAAAATAGCTGGCAAAACTTTACTGCCTGAAATACTAACAATAAAAAATGCTACATTCCTAAACACCTCTAGCTGAGATAGAAATGTTACCTTTTATTTTTTTTTTTAATGGAAAGGAACATGCATGAAAGTAAATTTGAAGCCTGTAAAACTTTATGGACTTGATTTTACTTTTATAGACCTAGATCTCCTTTCAAGGTCTGCATTCTCTGAGCACAGTAACCATGACTTTTGGCAGCAAGTGTATTACAACAGGACACAGTCAGGTGCTGTTGTAGTCATGCAAAGCAGCAGGCACAATGGGCCATTCGGAGGTGTGGCTTCACACAGGACAGGTAGAAAAGACAAAAAGGGTTAAGGGAGGTATTAGAGATAAAGGGCATAAACACAATCTCTGGTATCACAGCAAGAGACAACAGAATCCTGTGAAGGGAGTAGAAGAAAGCTGACAGGAAGACAAGTAGGCAAATGGGAGTGGCATCTACAGAAAGGGCTGAGTGAGAATCATGTAAAAGAGAGCAACCAAGGAAAAAAAGATGTGATTTATACAAAAAGTCTTGTAGCCTGTTCAGAAAGATCAAGAAAAATTGAAACAGTGGAGAACAGTAATTGGGAAAAGACTTCCAAAAGAGTCATCTTCTAACCAAGAGACACTGGGTTTAAAAGATGAGGGATTAACGTCAGCTCCCCAGCCCTCAGCTTATTAGTTTCACGTCAAACTAAATATACAACTGTCCAGAAATGACACAGAAAATGAAGGTCCTTTCTCCACACCCAACACTGATGTTTACACATGCTTGTAAACACATTTCAGGTTTTAAGTATCCATGATGCTTCACAGAATAACAACAAAGACAATATTTCCTTCCTTTAAAAGCTGTTTTTACTATATATAACTTCTGTTATGAGTTTTACAAGCATTCACCTTATATACAACCGATAGGGACTTCCTTAAAACGTTTCACCTCAAAAAGTGGGTTTAAGATTCATATGCAACACTGAATATAGAGTTAAAATTCTCAACTACATCTCACTTTTGTAAAATGTTAACACGTGATCTACACTGACTTGAGCTTAACATGATCTCTTACATCCAGGCATTAAAATCTTCAATTCATACTACCAAGCAGTGTGCCACAGAGACTGAACAGAGTAGCTGGCATTTAGAATGCCTAAACATCCCAACAGCTTTTTGTGAATTGAGCATTATACCACTGTCTGATGAATAATAGCAAAAAAATCCTGTTTTGGCTTAGCAAGTGCGTTTTTAGAAGAATAGTCCCGATTCTCATATCAACAGAGCACTGTTTTCAGTTTTTCCCCTGTTTTTCCTACAGGGCTTCCTGAAGCCTACATTGCAGGAGAAAGTCCTCTTAGTATAGATACCAATAGACAAGATATTCTATTGACCTGGCAAGCAAGGTGAGGTTGGTTCTGTCCCCCTCATACGGATTTTAATGGGGTTACCACTTTAGAATTTGACTTAATTTATACCATCATACCAGTGGCACTTTGTGCCTCAGCGTCCATCACGCCAATTTTCTTTTAATTGGAGTCTAACATCATTTTATGACTATGCTTGATCAGAAGCCAAATGGAAAGAAGTAACTATTTGTCAATTTTATTTTGATTTTCAAGAAGTTCTACTTCAAAAGGCAAATATTTCAATGAATTGAGAATAAGTAGTTTAAGAAACTAAAACAAGGTCAGGTAGCAGTTATGAGCTCTGTAACTAGCAAGAGTGCAAGTACATATTTGGCATTTTACAGAACCTTCAAGGCTTAGTTTGATTAGTTATTAAAATTATGGCTGGCCTACAGGGAGAATCACAATAATTGGTACAGGTCATAGATAATCAAAAGTGTCTCTCCCAGTGGGATGAAACCTATTAAAATCAGATATTTAAATCTCTTTACACTTGCATATTCAACTCACGTGCAAAATTACTTGTCCCAAATCTTAGTCTCCAAGGAAGATCGCAGACATTTTTCATTGTTCCTTATGTAGTGCTAATTAACATTTTCAAGAGGTTTGAGACAGACAAAGCTCAACATACGCCAAAGAAATGATTCTTCCTAGGTGTCAGATCTTTGCTTTATCTTATTGAAAGAATCAACTCTAAAAGCTCTGAATGTTTAGATTATTTTAACTGACAGCTCAAAAGCTAGTATCTAAGAAAGAATATGAAATAAAGCCCATTATTTCTATTGTGAAAATTTGAACTTAAACCAAATGTTTAACAGATCAGTTTTAATTACTGATTGAAGATTTTAGTGTTACTATTGAGAATAGTATTGCATTTTTCCATATTTGTAATTCTTGACATAGAAATCTCATGAAATCAAGAATTATTTTGTCTATCAAAGACAAACAGATGACAAAAGTAGAGAGCACATGAGGAAAAAAAAAAAGGTAATATGTATCATGCCATGATATTTATTACTGCAAAGTACAAGTCTTACTGTAAGTACCTGATAAAATTCTATCAAGACCAAATAGATGTTTATCACAGACTTCAAAAGCTGTGGTGCTGAATTGTGAGAATTACCTGTACTTTTTAATTTTAATTAAAAGTGGGATTTTTTTCTTTTTGTGGATTTTATTTTTATTCTCATCTAGACTTGAAAGTAATCAGATCTTAGCTGTACTTCAGAGAGAAAGAAAAGAAAGAACAGAACCTAGTAGTAAAAAAGTTTACAAAATTCTTTGTTATTTAACATAAAATGAACACAAATTATAACTTAGAGATTTACAAAAAATATTGTAATTTTGTGGTCTTATTTACAAATAAAAACTGATTTCTGGCACTTTTTAAGTGTCAGATGCCTATGTACTTGCCAATTTTGCCACTGGTAATGTCATCCCAATCTTAGACGTAATAAAAACTCCTTAGAATAATTATACAGTATCTTTTGCAACTCTTCCATGATTCACTTAGCTGTTCAGTCTCCTGGAATGCTTTGTTTTGGGTCTCTTTCCTCTAAGTGTAAAAACAGTTTCTTTCCAGTAGTCAAGCGTATTCAATCCACTAAATGAAAGTGTGTGAATGGACAGCAGGAGGAAGGAAGGCAGAAAACCATGGTTACACGCCAATCAAGCCAATACACTAAAAAAGGTTTTACTCACCTTGACAACGTCCCTGCACATACAATGCAGTCACACTATATTCCTAATAGTTGCACTACTATTCATCACTTCAAATGCATTCCTCATTTTCATATTCATGAAAATGCTATGAGAAAAGTGTTAGATCTTTAAAGACTGCACTCAGTCAAGGCTGAATGTGAATTCAGGGCCTGTGCAAAAAAGGACATGTGAGAAAGCATTCAGCAATCTTTATAAACTATTAGTACTGATACAATTTTCTTATCTACCTGCAGTGGCATATTATACAATTAAGCAAGAGAACAAGAGATACCCTCTAAGTTAATATCCTCAGAGTGGTAAGCAATTATGAAATGAGATCAGAAAAGCAGAAGAAAAGCCTGCTGAATATATACTTACAATCTTAATTTTTATTCAGGTTCAGGTTTTTATTTATTCCCAATACTTCAGTGAAAATAGTTTTGCAGTATTTTGTTTACTGGTTTGTAACTTATTTGGAGAACCATTTGTTAATGACTTGTGTTCAAAATCCTCCACATTGTTAACATTATAATTAGTTTAGCAGAGCAATATGTTTATTGATAAGAGAACATGTCCAATAATACTATTCAGCAGGAATATCTGACATTATCTGCCACTGCCCCAAGAAGAAGAATGAGCAATGCAATGCTTAAACAGACCCATGTCCTGTCACAATTCAAAATTAGACTGAACTTGAAAAGATTTCAGGAAAACAGACTCCTGTATAACATTTCATCATTATTATTTATTTTTTTTTTAACTGTTTCCTAAAAGTAAATCAGAAATAAGACAATATTTGAAGTTGCTGTTATTACTCTCAGCATCGAGTAACATTCAAAACAATAATCGGAACTCTGTGTTCATTCCAAGGAGCGTAACTCTTCCTCTTGGTGCCAGAAGACACCAGCTTCCAGCCTTCACTGCCACAAGACTCTTCCCTTTCCCAAACCCATAAACATACGAGATCACCTCCCCCGTCCCTGTCCCAGGGGGTTCTGTCCCACACAGGAGGGGTTGGCAGCTCACTGACTTGAGGACCCTGATGTGCTCAGATGACTGCTGGCCCTGTTGGGCTCTGTGCCCTGCCACCACCATTGCTGTACACACGTACACTGTGTCCTTGGACAAGATTTTGGCTCCTCTCTGCATGCACAGCAAATTGCTCTCTGTTGGTTGTCTTCATTAGCCATGCTCTCCAACACAGCCCAATACATATCTTACGTTCTCCAAACGCTCCCAGCTTCACTTACTGTAAATAGAAGCATTAAAAAAGGAAGAACTTAGCCTAGGAAAAAGTATCCTTTAGAAATGTGGTGAATGGCAGGAGTGGACACAGCAGTAATATTTTCTCCTAAGCAAAAAATACCAGCCATCTGCCAAAGTTAAATCAAAATTTTTTCAGTTCACCTGATGTCAATAAACATATGACAGGCATGAGCTGAGAACGGACGGCTCAGACATCATATATAACTTCCTAAATGTCAATTTGCAAAGAGACATGACACTGGTATGTCAGGTCTTAACACCTAAAAATTAGTAATGCTTTCAGCGACTATGTTATAAGCTAACGATGAAAATACTGCAAAATTGTTTTCTCTAGTATTTCAAAAAGACTTGGTGGGAATGATAGAATTGGTTGTGCCAGAGAAAAGCCTTACTGTGAAAGAAAGCATACAACCAAACAAAATAGAGTGTAAAGAGTACTGCAGAGCTCTCACGGATTTCAGTTACCTGCATAAAAAAAAAATAAAAAATAAAAAAAAATCATGCAAGTGAAATGCAACCAACCAGTGCACAGAGTGTGAAACATTAGAGGATATAACAGAAGAAACATCTTTAAGTGCAAAGAGTCATTATTTTGAAGCAACAAGTCCAAAAATCCTGTGAATTGAAGCAATTCTGGATTTAGACATAAGCATTGTGCAAGACAATTCACAATGTACACAATGGAGTACCACTCTGATACTGTGTACATACACTGTATTCAAATTCAACATCTTTCAAATGAAAGGAAAGAAAAATCTACCCAAGTGTCTCATTCCAAAAGGAGGCAGTGCATGGTAGCATCAAAATTTATCAAAAGAAATTTACAAGTAGACAAAAGAGTGAAATATTGTGAGCTGAATGAAGCACAGCAGAGAGAGTAAACAAACTACTTTAACAGCTATGGCTTTAAAAGCCTTTTTCTTTTTCCTTATCCCTTCAAAAGCTGGCAAGGATAAACAACAGTAGCTGTAGAGAATAGCAGGAGTAAAAGATGTTACAAAACATGGAGGTCACATTCACAACCTCGTAGAGGAACCTGTGCTATCTGAGGCACAGGGAAGGGCTTTGGAAAGAGAATGAGTAGGGAGGTGATAATATCTGCTGACGATACAAAATTATTCGGGGTAGTAAAAAAAAAAAAAAAAAAAAAAAAAAAAAAAAAAAAGGTAAAGTAGACTACGAAGGATGGAAACGGGATTTTATAGTATTGAGAGACTGAGTGATAAAATAGCAAATGAAATTCAGTGTTGATATATACAAAACACTGTAAATGGAGAAAAAAGTAACTATGCTATGCCCACACACGGTTTGGCTTTATGCTAGCTCATACTGCTCAGGAAGGATGTCTCATGGATAGTTCCCTGAAACATCAGGGCATCATTCAGAAGCCAGCAAGATGATGACCAGAATGCCAAGAATTCTTAATAAACGAATAGAGGGAAGAACAAAAATAATATCATTATTCCACTGTGTAAATTCATATTGTTCCTGCATCCTGAATAGCACATGTAGTTCTGATTGCTCCATCTCAGAAAGGACATGATAAAAGGGAAGAGCAGCAAGGATCAAAGGTATATAATGGATTCAATATCAAGAGAGTTTAAATAGTGAGACTCCTCAGCTGGGGAAAAAGGACGAGTGAGAAAGGATGAATAACACAGAGTGAATAGGAAATGATTAGTCACTACGTCTCATAAAGAAAGAGCAAATGGGCACCAAATGAATTTTTCAGACAGCAGGTTTAGAACAAAAGGAAAATGTTTTACACACACATATAAATAAACTGCTGGATCAATTGCCACTGCCAACAATGAAAATGGATTTAAAAACTGGTTACACAGATTCAAACATGATTAACATGACAGGCTGGATGTGACCTCCTCCAGTTTAGGAAGCCTCCAACCTGCCAAAAATTATATCATTTGGGGGGGGTTGGTTTTTTTTTTTTTTTTCTGATATCCATTTTTACCTTTGAACTAGCCTCCTGTATTTGACACAATACAGCTTCAGGTATGGTCCCTCAACAGCTGAAGCAGCACAACGGGAAGAGCAATGAGCTTCAGTCCTGGGACAAAACAACAGCACACAGGGCTCAGCCCTCAAGTTGCAAGACCTGTCATAGCTGAGTGAGCCTTGCTGACAGATTTAAGCCAACCCAAGTGCAGCCTGCCTCCAAAAGGGAAGGTCACCTTTGCCTCTACATCCTACTCTGTCTAAATAAATAAATAAATAAATAATCACAAATCCACACATTCAGTTTTCAGCTTTCAAGGATCCATTTCCTGGTCTAGATCATCATGCAGCCATGGGATCAACACCAAACTGCACTGACCCTGTAGTGGTTTAAATGACTTCTGCTGGTGGCAGACTGGTTGGACTGGTGCTCATTTTGCCCAAAGGCTTAATCAGCATGTTAACCTCGTGCTCAGCAACACCAATGCATATTTTAAATGGACTGTTATTCACTAATGTTCATTTTTAATATAATGGGTATGTTTTTTCTTTAAAATCCAAGGCTGTTCGTGGTCTTAAGAGTAAATTTAATATTTGTAGAATAATGAGCAATTAAGCAGAACATACTTTCACCAAACAGAGTCAGAATACTTTGAGCTCTACTTTCAGTATTTTCTCTGCCATAGATGCACAAAAATGGCATAGCCCCATTTATTCATTAACTACACGTTATACACTACTGTTCAACGCTTATCATTGGATTATATTTCACTAATAAAACGTAACTCCACTTTATGTAAAACTTGCTTCCTTTAACTTCATAAAAAGATTTCTTTCCCCCTTTGGGGCATTTCAAAGCATTTAAATTGTGATTAGCCTCCAAAATAAATTCCAAATATCAGACATGCTGAAGGAAGCCAAGGGCACTTTACAATGCAAAGATCACACATGGATACTCTGTACGCAAAAGAAGAGCTTCTCTTTTCATTGTTTTATATAGAATGAGATCATGTACATATCTGAGACACACAAACTCAGTAAAATTAAATGACTATAAAGTCATATAGTTTTGTTTCTAAGGTGCAATTGCTATTTTATGTTGTATCTGCTAAAAGCTTATAACCTGAATAAGACTGATGTTTCAACCTTTCAAGAGAAAAAAAAAAAAAAAAAAAAGATAAATTTGGCCAAGCACTAAATCATGTACTTGTTCTAGAAAGTCTTTCAAATCCAGATGATCGTAACATGCATGAATAAACAAACACCATAGTTTACAATGCTTTTAAATAGAAATGATAAATAATTTAATAACCATAACAAATAGTCAGTGAAACTATCAATTAAATAAGATGGGTTTATATGTTCTAATAAATCAGAATGTTGCTATCTGCTTTGGCAAACTTACAAAATTGCTTATTTTAACTTCTAGGGTTTTCTCCCCGATATTCTTATTTTGCAATTCAGCAAGCACTACTGCCACCTCCTGATGTTCAGCTGTATATATCAAAATACATCTTTATGTTTTGTACTAAGTATTGTCAAAGCTCTCTAGAACTTAACATTCAATGACTCAGCCATTTGCTGATTGGTTTTTGAAATATAAATAACATTTTTAGTTATGAAATTATAAAAGGTGTTCTTAATGAAGTTTTTCCTTCCCATACCTTGTTTTTTGTATCATTGACACTGACATCTGGATGACATAATGGGTTTTTATCTTCACATAAAGGCATTTTACCATGAAGACCACTCCTTGGCTGGGGTCAATTTGAAAAATAACACATTTAGTCCCAAAACTCAGCACTGAATTTTCTGTTCATCTAGATACAAACAGTACTGCTGAGCATCCAAAGCTTTAAAAATATTCCATTTTGCACTGAAGCCAGCATAAAACCTCAATTTTTTTGAAACTTTTTTTGGCAAGTCTTTGGAATAAGATACCACCCATGCAATGGAAATATGCCATCTACCCAGATTGACCATATTATGCAATAATACCTAAGTAGCATGTCATAGAATGGTTGGGTTGGAAGGAACCTAAAGATCATTTGTTCCAACCCCCCTGCCATAGTCAGGAATGTCACCCATTAGATCAGGTTGACCAAGAACCCCATCCAACCTGGCCTTCAACACCTCCAGGGATGGGGCATCCACAACTTCTCTGCACAAATATAATAATATACATTTAATTATCTGGAATCATCAAGTTGTATAAAGCCACTTCTCAGTTTGTCGAGAATGTCTGCAGATTTCCTACTTACATCACAGCCCTTCCCCAAGATAATATGCTTGTAACAGATTAAATAACAAATATCAATCATAGAATACTTGTAAATTAATGATAAAAAAGCATTTTTAGAAACAAGATGCATAGGGTCAACAAGCTGGACAAGTGCAATGCTGAAGTTGCCTTTTTACTCAATATCTCTGGTCCGATTTTTGGCACAAAACCTTATTTTTCTACTATACTGCTGGCTGATATCCATGTTGAGGTTTTTCTATCAGCACAGCCTAATTCCCCTCACATTTCAGAGGGCTGCATTCAATTTCCTCTCAGGGAATCTGAGCAGAAAAAGGGATTGGCTCTGCATTCTTCTTAAATTTTGAAGCTAGAATCAGTTAGTTATTTCATCATTATCGTTCTTCCCTCCTTCTTTGAATTGCACCACTGCACATTTCCTATCCCTCTTCATGACTAAATTGTTTCATTTCCTCCCAGACTATTTTAATTGGCAACCATATTCATCATCTCAAAGGATTCTAATCTAAGGCAAGCCACTCTTATTATTAGAGTCCTTAGTTTCTGTGCTAGAGACCAGCTTGTTTTGTAGTAGAAAAACAAAGAAGAAGGAAAAACAAAGGTAACAATATTAGAAGTTCTTACCCTACACTGAAAGCCCAACTTTTTTTTTTTTAGTATAGGAAACCCTGAAGAAAACTAAAATTTGTTTAGGATTTGTATGTTGCAATGATCCCTAGTATCCAATGCTGAACTAGGTTGGTATACACAAAGTTTGTTCCTCTTGCATCCTGGCTGGAAATGGCTAAGTTCTGCTAGTTTAAGCAGATCGGCAATTAGTCTTACACAAGCAATAAAGATCCATTCAAGTGGCCAGAAGTATGCTCTACTGATCACTTCATGGCCTCAGTATGCAACAGTGGCATTGCTTCCTTGGCAGGTGAAGCACTAAACATCCCTTGTCACACCATAGTGCAATAAAAACTTGCTCCAGAAGTAGATAGGATGACCGTTACATCAAATTTCTGGAGCTGGCACAAATACTAGAAAGATGTTGCAGGGAATTGAGACACAAAATTAACACAGAGTGGTATAATTTCATTACCAATGCAATTTATTATTAGACTATGAACGTGTTTAGGTAAGTAAAAGCTAAGATTCTTTCATGATGACTACAGGATGCAGATTAAGTAGCCATGGGATCGATATTATGTACTTCTGTGGCATTAAAATATGTTAATTAAGAACAAGACCCTTCTTAAAGCACATGCAGTCTTAAAACAGAACTCAAGCACAGTTGATACAGCCATACTTTCTCTAGAAAGAATCAACTTTCATCCAATTATGAGTAAGTACCTAGTTCCTTTTGAAATACAAGTTTATGAATATTTAATTTTGAGGTATACCTTTCAAAGATGTGCATCTAGGCAGGAGTCTCATCAATGGACTAATAGTTCAAGCTGCTGGTTTTGATCAAAATACTGCTTATCTATAACCAGCCAAATCAATCGTTCCCCCAATATTGTGTAACTACCTAAATCTAAATTACAAGAATACTTTTATCTATATGAACACAAAAGTCTTCACGAGAAAAGAACAAAATAACACCCATATAACAATGAATTACCCTTTACATCTTAAGCTTCCTACCCTTCATCAACACGGAGTGAGGGATGAAGAAGAGCAAATTATCAGCAATAAGATGAATGGTGAACTGAGTAGCAAAACTGCCACATACAGACACAAGCTTCACCCCAAAAAAACGGCTCATTTAAGCAAGAATTTAAGCAAGCAGTTAAGCAAGCAGTTTCCCTCATTAAATCCATTGGGTCTTCCTCTTTGCCAAAATTAAGAAAAGGTTGAACTTAACTCAATCTCAAATCCTTAGCCTGATTTGAAGCTAATCCTCTTACAAACATGATTTTATATAAAAAGAAATCTTTCAACAATAACTTTATAGTCAATATCTTGTCTCTTATTCTAATTGAGAATTGTTGTAGTGTTACATACACTAGTCTGAATTCCATTATTTGGTATTATTGACAAGAGTACTACTACTCTTTCCAGCCACTGGGTTTATTTTTGTGGTGAATTAATTCACCAATAGTTTTTCATAATTTCAAATAGGCTCTTATTACTGTTAGAAATTGCAACAGGTATCTTCCATCTAATGAAGAAAGAAATGCAAATATATAGCTCTGCAGGTTTCCTAGCCATCAAGCTTCTATATGATTCACAGGGGATTAGATATTTGGTGCATTGTAGAAATGTTGTAACATTTAATTCGTAATTTTAAAATCAAGTAAAACTTCTCCAAATAATTTTCCTCTTTGGAGACATTGCCATTATCAGAGAAAAAAAAAAAAAAAAAAAAAAAAAAAAAAAAAAGGATTGGTGATAATGACAGTTGTGTTCATCTTTTACTGATATTTCCCCTTAATAGATTTGTCCTCTCTCTAAATGACATTTACATGATAGGAATTAAATTTCAATATCTGACAACCAAGCATAAAGGTATTGAGCCCATGCACACTAAATTCGTGGTTCGTTATAAAACATAAAATAGTGCATATGGTTTGGACAGAATACCGCACATTTAGGAGGAGACTAGCAACATCCATACATGTCTCCTCCCAGGCATATTGAATGGTCAAATGTGTGTCACGTTTTTAAAAATAAAATTGGATAAAACATGCATGCATTTTATCTTTTCAAAAACAAAGAAGCAAACATTCTGTATTTAAGATCTTGATGCTAAGCTCTCTACAATCAGCAAAAGGAATCCCACAGTTCTCATTGTGTCTCACTGGGGTGTTATTAACCAGGCAAGTTATTACTTGTTAAACTCCAAGCCTCCCAGAAAGTGCATCACTCCTTCACCTCCCAGAAATAAACACTTGATAACTACAACCTGTTTCTAGAGATAATCTCTAAACAGTTGCCAAATAATCTGAACACATTCTCTTTGCTCTTCTGCTATAGGTATATAGGTATGATCTTGCTATAGTAAGCCTTGAAACCCACAGTTTTCAAGCCTTGAGTGAGGAAGCCATTGCTCTTCCAGGGCTTTTGCCAAATTATTTTACTTCCGTTAACTCCAAACTCAGTCAGCTGGTATTTTTCCTTCTGTGACAAACCACAATGTCATGCTGACAGACAGAAATGACCAAATTCAGTCTTATTATCTTGTCTTTATCTGAGAATTTCTGCAAGCCACCCTAAGAGCTCCAACAGTCTGAGAAAAACTCCATCCCTTTCAAAAAATATACATTTTTTTTAACATTGATTGATGTTATGCTTCCATCTTTGTAGGTTCATAGCTGCAAACCAAAAGTGCCACTCACTGTTTCTCAGAATACACACTCAATGGATTTTTTTTCCATCATTAAATAAAATAAGACGCTATTTTAGAGTCTCAGTGCTTGTAACTACCAGATTCCTGGTACAGGCAAGAGCTTAACAATTTTAAAGAAAAAAGCCAAACTGTGATTGCAGAGGTTTGCATGGAAAATAGAAGAATATCATAAACAGTGCAGATCTTTTTTCCTCAGACTGTAGCCTTCTATTTAAATATACTCAATAATCGATTAAACAAAGGGCTGCAGGCTAACCTCACATTCAAATCTCAAATGTGGCAAATCTCTCGTTGCACTGATTTGCTGTCAGCATGATCACTTCTGGAACGGATGTTTCCCTCAGCATAGCAAAGCTACCCGGTGTACGCAGGGATGCTGGGCACGATATCTGCAACCACACCCAGAAAAAGTGCTACAGCAGTACGAAGTTGTGCTGGCTTTCAATCATTTTGTCCAGTAATCTACTTGAATATTTTCAATTTCCGAGTGGAATTGTGGCAAACACCTCATTCTAGGTAGGATTCTTGAGGTAAAGATATGGGCAAATGCATCTGCCACGTGTCTTTCCCCAGAATGAACAGAGTTATGAACTACGATCGTGTAAAAGCTGTAATTACAGACTTAGCAATTAATGCAACAGGGCCTATGCATTGTAGGCCAAAATACGCGGGCATGTTCAATCTTGGTGTAAGCAAAAAGACTAAAATTAGATACATATAATGGAGAATAACAACCAAATTATAATTATTTTTCTAGAAGTTATATCTTATATAATACATTTCTTCCAGCATTCACTAAAAACAGAAATTATGATCTGTATAGATCTAATTAATGTAAAAATATAAGATCATGCGTGTTTTTAGCTTGTGAATAATGAATGTGACAGGTTTCAACAGCCCTATTTAAGGATATAAAATGCTTACTTAAGAAACTTGCTGTATGACTGTGTTGGAGCAATAACGTGGACTCGTGACATTCTGTCTTGCTTTTCTATAGTTAATTCTATTAATAATATTGCAACATTTAAAAAGAATGATGTGCTAATATAGTTTGATATTTCTGTATAGTTTGGTCTCTATGTAGATACCTAGAAGATAACAAAGGACACTTGCAGCACATGGAAATTGAATTATTTTTTAAAGGCAAAGAAAAAGTTAGCTTTTTTTTTTTCTTGCATTATCCCTAAAACAAATAATTTATGTCTGATGTCTACTACTCAGACTGTGTCAGTAGAGGTTCTCTCCCCTAAACTGAAACACAATATGCAGGACTTTCTGCTGACTTATGGAAGCATTTACATAAGTAGTAAGCTATGCATCTTCCATATATCAGGATACCAAGGGTTAACTTTTCATAGTCCATACAGATATTAGTAATTTTCTTTTAAGTAAAATAACATTTTCAATACCTCTGCTACAATACTACTTAACAAGTTTATCCAGAATATCTTGACCATTGACATTTTTTCCAATATTTACACCTTTTCCATTCAAATATAGCTTTAGTAAATTACTACCTGTTTTGTTTTGTTTTTAATCTACGAGCTATATTTAAATATAATTAATGCTTTCTAATATAGATTAAATTGTTGTGTTGTCAAAGAATACTGAAGTATCATCTTCCAAAATTAACTCAAAATTCATTGTTAAACAGGACAAATAATAACTCAACCTTCAGATGTGTTTTTAAATTACAGTAGCAGTCAGATGACCTGTAGCATACCTGGATATTATTCTGTTCAAGACAACATAGATTTAAGCTGGGGAGATAATTTACCATGGTTTTCTGTGACCAGAGATCAGCCTGAATTTTCAAAAGGAAAAAAATAAATGCCTCTACAACTAGAGGCTGTTGTAACCTGTTTCACTCCTTAATAACAACAGCAGTTTTCTGATGCCATTTCAGAACCCAGGACCATATGTTCATTATTTATATGATAAATGAACTCACAATACAGTGCCATAAATAAATATCGGTTCCACAACTGCTGAAGATTAAAATAAATAAAATCTCTCCTTAAAAAAGATAAAAGATTCAAAGGTAGTCTTCTAAGTCATATGCTTCAGCTGCAGGAAGGGTTTTTCATTTTGTCAAGAAAATTATTTTTTGGATTGACCTACACAAGATTTTTCCTAATATGATAAAAAACACAATGTTATTTGGACACTTTTGGGAGAGATGAAGACCACCTAAATCTGTAAATTTGCTACACGTGTAAATCAACAGAACACTGCAGAGCATCACCAAGACTTCTTGTGAGGACAACCAAAAGAAGTATCCTCAAATCAGCTAATGCTCTGAAGAACTGTGCACAAATAATAAAAAATTACAGATAGATATATCACTGATACCATATTTTAAGTAATAAGCAATGAAAGTGATAAGTCATATTCAGTTTAAAAAACAACTTATGAAGTTTGAGGCGTTTGTGCTAGCCTGTAATTTTTAAATACATTCTGTGGAGGTCAAAATGTCTACCAAAAAGTAGTTCTATTAACACTAGCTGTATTTTTCACAGACATGCGTATTAAGAAGAATATTTAGTACAACATTCAAAACATTTTCTTATGATAAATCACCATACAGGTCTAGCTGATGATAAGATCAGTATTAGACAGAATACTTTGGTGGTTTTTTTATTTTTTTTTTTTAATACAAGGATTCAATTCCCTGGTGCAATTATGGAACTTGAAATGTAATTCTCTTTAGAACTGCAAAGGAATTAGACCAGAGAAACACTGTTAAGGATAAAGAATGATAAAAAGAAACAGCTTCAAAGACCTCTTTTACATTGCTGTTGCCTCATGTCATGTTATATTCTAAGCCTGAGTTGTGTTAATGTCTGTGAAAGGACAATGAGAAAAAAATCAGGAAAGAAAGAAATCTGCGTAACTTAGCATTTTAAATACTCAGTCACAAAAAAAAAAAAAAAAAAAAAAAAAAAAAAAAATTGCTCTTTTCCTACTACAATTTAAAGTTTTACATTGGGATGTGTCTTTGAAATGCAATAGTTACTTCAATAGGATGCTGAAAGAATCGTCACTAATTACCATTTAACTGAACACTGCGAGGAAGCAAGAAGAAAACCTAGTCTTTAGTCTGATGTCACACAGTGAGTAATTGAAATTTTCCTTTACATAACCATTATGAAAATTATATCCAATTTGAACATTTCACATTACCAATAACACTAAGCCAAGAACACGTAGTGAAAAAACACAGGGAAAAAAGAAACGGTTCAGCTCTACACATCCATAGAGAAATGATCTGGAGAGATCTGCTTCCGTGGAAGAGCAGAGCACAGCACAGCCTGAGAGGTACACACAGATAGCTCGGTTGCACCTGTCCATGCTTTTCCCGGCCAGCTCCAAACATGCCTCCAGTTAGCTTTGAACCATTAAATGATATATAAAGCAAGGACTTTAGTCTGTGAGATGAACAAATGATTATCAGAATTCATGGATATTTATGATTACCACAAATTAACCACCCAACAAAGCATTGCTGTACAGGGAAAAAATGCATTTCTCTTTCACTCATTATACATGTTCCAAATTAACCTCATTAATGACTAGCTCTGTGACATAAACGTTGTCACTTGGTACCTTTCCAGTGTGTGCCAGGAGATTGCAGGTATGGCCCTGAATCCAGCAGGACTGAACTGAGAAGCAAGGCCCCAGGTTTGAAATTCCTTTGTGTGACAAAGAAATTAGGAGCTTTTATCAGATTGATGGCCTTGTTTGAGGACTGCTGCACTGGTTCGCAGAAGAAAAGTCCTACTGCACCAGTCGCAGACCAGGATCGAAAGGGCAAGCACCACAGAAGGCAGCATGGAGCCACCAGCCATGGTGTGTGTCACCCTCCATTGCTCCCAGCAAGTGTGAAATTCCTACTGCTTGCCCTTGGGGAGCACAAGAAAGCATCGCAGTGCCACAAAGCCAACAAGTCACAATGCAAAACCTAATGACTTTTTAACAATAACCACTGATCACATTCATTGGTAATTCCTACATTGTCTAAACATGGCCCAATACGGAGCAAATAGAGTGAGAAATAAAATGTTATTTTTATTTATTTATTTATTTTACTGATTTTGATTTCTGTTTGCCTCCAGGCTTCTGCCAGGACAAGGATGGTTGATTCACAGAAATCACTAAAACACGTTTTTTTTGTTACCCTGGAATGTAGCCACTTGTAATTATTTTAAAACATTTTTCAGTCTTCTGTGTCTAACATATCCTACATATTTGTTTCCTCCCCTCATATCAGTCCAGACTTTCTGTAAGAGTGGTCTAAAACCAAACAGATAACGAGGAGACTAAACAGGATGGGATACTACCATGCTGTTATGATGATCATACAAACTCCGTGCCTTCTGGTGGAAGCAGCCATTTTGGCATGCAAGGGATGCTCACACCAGTGTCAGAGCTGGCTACTAACAGCCCTGAACTTACTTCCAGTAATGGGCACAATGGTCCTCTTCAACAGGCTATTGTTTCAACAGTCATGTCTCTCAGAGGAATTAATGTTTTCAGAGAAATAATAAAAATATTGCCAACTGTTAGACTTACTTTTCTGTAGGGCTTGCACAATGTAACTGGAGGTAAAATACAGTTAGACTCCTACAGCTCCACTCCTACTGTCCTTTTGTCTTGAATACTTGCAATAGCTTTACACCTTCTATGACCATCCCACATTTCTTGCAAACAGATCCCTGTTAATTCTACAGTGCAAAGAAAATTACATATTGCAAAACTTTATACTTCTGTTCAAAATTGGAATGAAGAACAGCGGCAATTATCTCAATGACCACCTCACAATTTCCTTGTCATCAGCTATAGGAAGCGAGATGAACACAAAATCCTCTTTACTTTTATTCTCACTTAGAACTTTTTCATCTCACCCGAAAGTACCTGTGCTGAGATGAAAGACTGGACTACATTCACTATAGAAACAGTAAACTGCAATTGAGATTTCATGTGAACACTTTTAGCTCCGTTCCAGTGCAAAGCCAGACAGGTCAGACAGAACCATGAATAATAAACAATTAGAACGAAAAATAAAAATATTTTTGTATGAGGCTCCTACACTGTCACCTAAAAGATTAATAATGTTTGATACGCCCGAAGTTAGAATTTCAGTTATGTATTTCTCATCTAAGAAGGTGTGACAAAATATTAACCCACAATCAAAAGGTAAATGATTCAAGTTTCCATTTCTCAGTTTTCATGAGAACATTTGAAATAACAGAGGCTCACAAACCAAAGGCTATAATGGCTGACTACTAGTAGCAGACTACCAAGACACACTGCCTGCAACTCTATTACTATAGATTTTATGAATCTATATTTATTTGCAGCTGATAAAGTAATATGGGAATGCTACTAGGCAAATTTTTTATAACTTCATTTGTGTTCAACATCCTCTTATTTCTCCTTTATATATAAACATGTAAGTATATACATATATCTACCCACCAGACCATGGAATTTCTTCCCGTATTTGATAGGAGGTTGTTGGACTGTCTTTCCTGTTGCCTCTTTGCAGATATGTTCTATGCAATAATTTTAGGAAAATCATAAAAATACCAGTAGCAATTCTGTATATTTAGAGAACACAAAAATCTCCAAATGGTTTTATCATCGTGACATTGATAAGTAATAGCTGTTACCCGAAGAACAACCCAGTTTCGGAAAATTGAACAAACACTAAGTAACACTTATCAAGTTTTCTATTTAACTGTCACAAAAAGCCAATTTAGTTCTGCTCTGGAATATCTAAATAATATCACATATCTGCAAGCACCCTGACAAAGATATTGATCACTAACACTAACACCAAAGGCTACAAGTAATTTAAGTTCATCTTGTCTTCATTTTGGGTTACAGGACTCATAATTGAGTCTGATCTGTTGTCCTCTACTGCCCTCTAAACATCCTCTGCGTTTCCTGCACGTTGCACAGAATCTCACTTAGCAAGCTATTAAAACCATAGCATCTGAAAGGAGTTCTCATCTGAAAAACAGGTCTGTTATCCAGTAACACCGTATTATCAGTTACATCCTCAGCTGTTAGTAACTATTTTGGGTACTTTGATTTAACAGGAACAACAGCAGCTGTTCTTAACTGCAGAAACTTGACTCCTGCCTCGAGTCTGATCTACAATACATAGGCAATTTATTCTATACTTTTCAGAAGAATCTCTGATCTTCAAAAGATTCACATTTGCAGGAAGTTAGTAAATGATTAATTGACATCCCATACATGATACACGATATAGAAAGCCACATTGCAGAAAGGCAGAAGGGACGTTACAGGTGGTGATGGACAAAACCATGGTTAATAAACAACCTACTAATAGACCCTACCCTGGCCAGAGTAGTTTAAATAGGAACTACGTTTCAGGGCAGTATTTTTTTTCTTTATTAACAGTTTAATCATAGCCTCTATAAAACATTACACTGTAAATAGAAGATAAACAGAAGAAACCTTCCCAACCCTCTTTTCTACAGAAACTCAGCTTCTGAGCTGCCTGCTGGAGAGGCAGCAATGATGGGTACCAAATAGTTAATCACCTTCCAGCAGTTGCTAGGTAACAAACTCTGCCATCCCTGCATCCCTGTCCCAGGGTGTTCAGCCAAAGTCTACCAAAAAATCTCTGCTACACCTTAAATTTAATTATTTGAATGTATGTCCCCCTCCTCCTTTTCAGCCACCCCCCAGCATCCAGAGTTGACACGGAGCAAGTGTCATTTTAGAGAAAAACAGACTTCATCTTTTTGATGTTATCTTGATCAAACCCTGCTGGTTTTCTCCCTTCCTTGTACCCTGAGCTGCAGCCCTGCCTCATTAGCCTCTGCAGCGCCAGCAGTGCTGAGAGCTCCTGGGAGCAGGAGCAGCAGGAGGTGGCCCCAAAATGCACAACACAAAATAACCCCTGGCTGCCACCTGCCGCACCTCTGCCCTGAGTCTTAATTCCCACCTAGTGTCCTCAGCCAGTTTATAACCTAGAGAAAACACTTTTCAGTTGTATACTTCTGAATATATTGCTTTGTTGTACTTGCTGGTGATTTTGTGAAATAACTTTCAACCCAATTTAAGAGCTTTTCCTTTTTTTAGGGTAAAAGAAAAAAAAAAAACAAAAAACAAAAAACACACCAGCACTGCCACAGACCAAAACGAACTCAAAGCAGAGGAAACCAACATCATTTCAACAAAAGCTGAATAGGGGTATTAAATAGCTATTTCTGAATCCTATTGTGGAGAAAAGCGAACAATCTGCTACTCGTTTTTGTCACTAGGTGAGTTTTCTACACCAACAATTCAGCGGCTGTATTTCATAACTCTTCCTCTGTTAGGGTGGCTTTCACCCCTTTAACAAAAGGCCTTGAGAAGCCCCATGAAGCTCTGGGACACCTTCATGTGAGGTCTCCCATAGAAGACTAAATTCCACCACTGGTGTTTTTATCTGTTCCTATCTAAGCTATTTCAAAATATGCTGATTCTAAAATAAAAATCATTGTGTTTCTTGAATTTGAATTGCAAGCGTTGTAGAGATAATCACATATAGGGCGAATCCAGTTTTCCAGCACATAAATAGCATTAGCATACACAGCAGAACGCATTTCTTGTTTACTAGGATACAGAAAATCAGCAGATCACGTGGAAGTAAAACTACTGAATTATTTCAGTCCTATAATGAATGCTGTTGGAGTTAAGTTTGATAGAAACATGTTTTTGTTAGTGGACAGCCCAAGAGAAAAGTCAATTATAAAAAAGCAATAGAAAGGTCAAATCACTATGGATAATCCATTAACTTATACGGCATTAAGCTGTGTTTTGTTTTTTAAATTCATAAAAGGAGAAAAATACTACGCACAGGTTGGTCATGGAGGATTTTTTTTTTTTTTTTTTAATTTTGGACAAATTTCCTTAATTCTTTATTACTGTATGTTCCCAATATTTTTTGTTTGAACGGAATACAATTTAATTACAAGACTCTTAAAAAATAGACAATTCTTGAAAAATCTTAGTTGGCTGGTTAGATAGATGATACTATGATTAAACGAGGAAAAGCTAAAAAACTAAGCAAAACACATTATGATTGTTTTTTCAAGTCTGATTAAGACACAACCACCACCGTCTTTCATGACTTCCCATTTCCTTTGACAAGTCATTGGGCATTTCTGTTTTAAGCCCTTTTTCTTTATTGTTAGCAGATGCTGACTGAAGGGGATACTTCCCCATGTTCTAATTAAACCATTTTTTAATTCCCACTCTGAGGGCATAAAAGCTTGAGAAAGGAAATGATTACTGACTGGAGCAGAAGTTCAATCGATACAGCCCGATTCATTCATCTTGTTGCTTTGTAATCCAAATGGAATACTCATTCCATATTACAGAGCAAATAAAACAGCCAGTATGTTACCGTCAGGCTACAAGTGCAGCAATACTAATTACTGCTACACTCATTTGGATAAGGGCTTGGGTTGTTTGGTTTTTGTTGTGCCCATGTTTGCAAAATATTATGTATGAGTGAACTAAGATTTCTCCACTAAACAGTCTTGATAACATCTTCTGATTTATTCAGAATTCTCAGAACAACTTGCAATTTGGAACTTCATGTGGTTTCTTGTCGGTTTGGTGGGTTTTGGTTTTTTTTTGTTTTGTTTTTTTTTGTTTGTTTGTTTCCTAATGGAGTTTCTTCTGTTTTTAAATTTCAAAGTTGTCTTTAGGCACAAAGCAGGCAGATAACTGGAAGTGTGAATTGCTGAGGGCAACAAAATGAGCAGAGCACCTCTACCCACTCTGTGCCAGAGCCTGGAGCACCAGGCTGATGGGTGCCCCTCCTGGGGAGCATGGGGTGCCTTGAAGAGCTCAGTGTGTATCTCACCCATGCAGACCTAACTGCCTTAAAGGGAGGGAGCAGGCACCTTGCCTTCCCAAAATAACCACAGCTTAGAGCACGGCTAGGGCAGGAAGACCAAGCCAGGAATAAGACTAATTTTATAAGTTACTGCAAAACAAAAAAGCAAAACTTAAAATTACGTAAATTTTCCTAGCACAAATTATATCTGCTGCTCTTCAGTAATTTCAGTAATAGGACTTTGATCCTCACAGCAGAAATACTGTTATTTGTCCTAATGCTAAAACAAATGCAGATGGACAATTAGATGCAAGTTTTACAGACTTGAAAAAAGGGTCATAGTTTTGAGTTATGTGATTTTTTTAATATGCAATTCTTTTTTCAAAACAGTCTTCTATGGTTTCAGGCATTGTAGAAGCAGATAGTGATATTCATTGGCCCCAAATATTTGCAGCTGAAGGAACCAAAGAGGCAGATGGACAAAGCATACTAGTCTTGGTATTTTTTCTGTAATTATATTAGAATGGAATGTCATAGTCAGGCTGAAAACCTTGTTTTAATTAGTTCTGTAGGAACAAGTAGAACTGACAAAGGCTCATATCCTCTTAACACTACACCTATTAAAATTATTTTTCCCAAAGGAAAAGACAAGTAATCATATTCAATTTAGTATTTAGGGATAGTTGCTACATACAGGTTTTACATGCATTTTAATGTGTATAGCTATGCATATATATGTATGTAGGATGAGTGCTTATAAATCCATCCCAATGGCTACTTGCCAACCTGATCATTATTAATTGCTTAATTTCTTATGGATGCCAAATGTAAAGTCACTTTTTACTTGGTAACTTCTACTGGTTAAATAATCTTCCTTTTCCAAGCCTCAAGTGCAATACTGATGGTAAAATGCCATCCCCTTTTAAAGATCACATACTGAGAAAGTTATGACAAAAATTGTAATGAATAGCAACAAAATGGTGCATAAATCAATTTAAGAAGAGGCAGAATAATCAAATTCTGCCATCCATGTTTCCATGGGTGATACTTTACTCTCCTAGTAGTTTCAGTGCTTTCAGATGCTCACTCTAAGATAGGCATTGTTACTCCAAACATTTTGATCCCTTTAAAAAAATCCATACCCTGAAGGATCCTCAGTTTAGCTTTTCATAAATGGAGGTATCCCTGTTTTGAAAACTCCGGGCAGATGTAGTAGTTTGAGACTTTGGTTTGTTTGCATGCTTTAAGTATTTTTATTTTCATAGACAATCCTTAATAGCAAATTTCAGTGCACATAAAATTTCTGTACAAAAGATACAAAATTTTAAAAACATCCAAAATGGAAAATACACCCATACTTTTATATACTTATATACAGCTTTCGTATATAAGTATACATATATATATGTTCTCCAGCAAAAGTATATAGTGTGCAAGAAAAAACACAGCAGGCACCAATGTTATGGACAGGGTATCAAACAAGATAATAGAGGCTGTGGAAAAACTGGGGTAGGCATTTACATCACATACATGTCATGAACCAATTGTAAAAGAGAAAATAAACACTTGAGCGTTACATGCTCAGCCAACAGGCTGTGATATAATCGATCAAATTACAGATGCAGAAAGTGGACAACAATGCTATGTTTTGGTTATACACACTTACAATTGCAGAAAAAAATTGCAAACAGATGGCAAAGAGCTCATGGAACAGGATGATATTAAAAGAGATGTTGCTAGAGATGCTACAGGAGTTTGAAGAAATAGATATCCACATGAGAATAGTTCATTTTTTCTAATCATTTCTTGATGGCACTAATTACTGCTCAGCGTATCAGCAAGTATTTGTGAATCTGATATGTGTTTAGATTCCCTGAGCTAGTCCCAGTACAAGCAAGTAGTTAAATATCTGCACTTCAGGATTGCCCCGTTTAAATCAATGGGACTACTCAGTTAAAATTACACCTATCCTTAATGGCTTTTCTGGATCAGGACTTACTGCAGCAAATAAATATCAAGTGATTTCCACATATTTCAGCAACAGAGTTGGAAGAAAAAAAAAAAAAAAAAAAAAGACTGACCTGAGAAAGTATGTTAGAAAGTACTCTTTCCAGACTATCCAATTTTGTCAATTTGGACAACATTTAGATGGAAAGGAAGTCCTTATTCTGCTGTGAATGGAGACTCAAACCTTCATCTCCTCTGTAATGTAGATTTCCTAATGAAGTCTGTCTATTTATCATGTACCTTTCACTCATAAGTTTTAATTGAACATTTCATTAAAAGGAAAAAAATGATAGGAATCAACATTTCTCAAATGGTTTCAGGTTTTAAAAAGTCATTACTTCCTCAGTTGATCAGCTGCAATCAGTTGGCACTTTATTCCTTTGTGCAGCTTCTATAACATGTACACTTGAGAGCTAAACAGGTCAAATTCAACTCTCAGTAATTTCTCTATCTGGAAGAAGCCTGTTAACTTCAAAGGAGCTTTCCCACAAGTCTTAGAAGTCTTGTAAGGACAGTCTTACAAGTTGTTCAGACAAACACTCAAGAAATTAATCAAATCCCAACAGACATCCAACTATATGAATTCTTGAAATGGCTTGGTTAAAGGCTGCTAAAACCTTACATCAATTAACATAATCATTAAGTACCAACAGTCTCATCCAGCTGCTGAACCCTCTGATAACATGCTTCTGTAAAACTTGTGTAGCACATTTCTGCTAATAACACTTACAGTCAATACATGGTCCACATCTGAACAAAAAAAATTACATACTGCCTTAACTGCAATGGATAAAGGCAACCCACTGGACTGAGAACCAAAAACTGAAATAAGACCAACATAGAAAAGTGGTTGAATTACAGAAAGGCTGTTGATAACACCAAAGCAGAATAATTCCCAAATTTACAATCATGACAACTTTACAGTAGTCTTAGCACTTAGTTTTGCTTTTTAAAACTACCAGTTGACCTCTGCAAAGTTACTATTTATTCCATAAAAAGTCACTTGTATCATGTTATAAGTACTTAAACAGGTCATATTTCCCTTGCCTGTGACTTTTTTTCCAGTTATGTTTGAAGAAAAGTATTTTTGTTGACAAAAATAAAAAGCATGCATTTCATCAATATTGTTATCGCTGATCTTTGTTACTTAAAACAGATACTGATTTTTTTTTTTTTTTTTAATGTATCCATCTCTACAGATAAATAAATTTTTGGCTACTCTGCAGCTATTTGTTGTCAGTGATTAAAAAGATTATCACTAACTAACATTATCACTAACATTATCACTTTGAATTTAAGTAATCTCCATTTACTCAAGTGGTGCCTACTGCCATCTTCCTCGGACATACCCAGAGATTAACCATGAGTCCATAGGAAACTTGACAATTCCTAAATGCTTGATATTATCCATAACAATTCAAAAAAAAAAAAAATCCATAAACCTCTCAACTCTGGTATTTACTTAATTCTGAATACAAACATTTCTTAAAAATTATGGTTTTAGGAGAGGAAAAAAAAAAAAAAGGAAGATAACAGGCTATTCTCAGAGTACACCTCGTGAAGCCAGCCACCAAAACAATATTCTTTGACCTACTGACATCTTTCTTCAAACCCTCCACAAGACTGAGTCAAAAAGGAGCTGTGATTATAGGATACTGCAAGGCTGAACAGTATTTGGACTCTTAGATTTTCCCTACTGAAAAAAAAAAAAAAACAAAAAAAAACAAAAAAAAAAAAAACAACTCAGTATGTGAAGGCAGGATAAGTTATTGAAAAGGGAATGTACTCTATTTATGCTATTTCTACCTTCACAGTTTCTAAATACTCCCTGGAGGAGAGCTCCAAGGGCATCTCTTCATCACAGAGACCCTGGCAGCATGGCTCTTTCAAATAATATTTACAGCTGCAGTAATCCATAGACTACATTAAGAAACTCTAATCCAATAATGATTAGCTTCCTTTTTTCTCAGGATCTCCATGGCTAGATGCCACTTCAGCACCTATTTTAATCATTGTTTGTCTGCAATAGGCCCTGCATTGCTTGTATTTCACTAGACCATTCTACTTGGCATTAGGTTAAGGCCACAACCGCTCATTTTGATTTTTTCCATAAAGATTTTCCTACTGCCAGTCATGACCTTGCTCTTGAATTCAGGATTCTGCATGACAACCTGCTTTACATTCAGAATAATTCATTTGGTACTGTAGCACTTCAAAATCTGCTTAATAAATAAATAAATAAATAAATTCTGCCTTCACTCAGGTTTTGTTTTAGGTCCTTTTCTTTAGGTTTCTTTCAGTTACTTATAAGATGGGTAGCTAACAGTCACTGTAAAAGCAAAAATAATCCCCCCTTCACACCATTTATCTCAATTTATTCTGGGAAACAGCAAGCAGCATATCTAAAAAATCAGTATGTTTCTTTTTACTAGTAATCGTGATTATAAAAATTATTCCTAAAAATGATGCTTTCTTGCGGAACTGTCTTCCTCAAAACTGCACACCATTTGTTTGCACATTTATTTTCTTATCACCTCAGCTACTACATTTACTTACCACCCATTCAGGTATATTTAGAGAATAATAGTACACAAACTAGTATTTACCGAACGTGAATATTCAATAAGGTGCTTAGAGATTCTCTAGTTTATTGACTTCAGCCATCAGAAGCAGCATTTCTTCATTTATTTTTTATACACATATACCCAGGTCTTCATTTTTTGTCAGCAACCTATATTACTACATTTTGTAGCATGCATTACTTTGTGGAAATAAGTTATTGCTACAAAGAGAAGGAAAAACTGAAGGAAATATTTCCTACAAGAGGACAGTAGCATCCCATATTGAAATGTCACCTAAAAAGTGTCAATATATACAAGAGACACTCTGGACATAGGCCAGTGCCAAGGACTTTTTTGTTCCAAGCAAAGAACATGTGGTGTTACCAACAGAAATTCTGATGAGCCACAGAATAATCACCATAGTGTCAGAATCGCATGAGATGTGTGGGAATGATTCCAGAATGATTTCTTCAAAGATAAGCTTAAAAGTTTCTGAGGGCTTCTAAATTTGGAGAGGGCTAGCATTGCAATGATTCAAAGCTTTATCTAAGGTTTACCTGGTGGTAAACTTACCAGATCTGCTTGATCTTGCAGGGATCGTTAGTTAAATGGATCTCCAGGGGGCCTCAAGCCCCCTGCTGAAGCGGAAATTAGGGGACATAGTGGGAGAAGAATTATATCAACAGCTTCCTCTTACAGCTCACCTGGATGGATTACTGAATTTTCTGTTACTGAATAGGATGATCACTTTCACAAGAAGAACAAGCAAAATTCAGCCTGAAAGATTGCATTAATTATAATTATTTCCCCTAGACTTAATCCACATCTGATCCCTTTAAAGATACTTAAAGGAATTTCTCAGAAAGAGGAATATTAGCACAAAACAAGAAAAAAGCTTATGTGAAAAATATAACCCATCAAGAAGAGTTGCATACCTAAATTCAGAATTTAAAATTGAAGGCAAAGAAATGAGAACAAAGAAATGAGAAGTCTAGAGACCAGAATGTTTACAGTATCAATACTGTTCAGTGCTAGTATGGGTATTCACTGCACATTATAGCATATCAAAACAGAAACATAAGGTACACCCTCTAAGTGTAATTTCTGGCTCATTATCAGCTACCTGTGCTCTGAAGATACTGGAGTGTTTGAGCCTACTGATAATTGCTTCTGACTTGAATAGGCAGCATCAGTTCTGATCAATTCTAATTCTGACATGCTCTGATGTGGAAAAATAAATTTGAAAAAACCTTCCCAACAAACCAGAAAAGGTGCACAGTCAGCTTTCGGTTGAGAAGAAATGACTTAGAGGATTATATGTTGTAGAATTGCTCTGTTATAACATAAGAATTAACAAATATAATAAGATACGCAGGAAGGAAGGCTTTAAGACATTGAAAGACAGCACAAATATACTTGAATTTCAAAGAACTTGAAAGCATACTTGTATGGTAGAAAATAAATCCAATTCCTTTCTATATAAAAACACACTGCTGTAGTTCTTCTGTTGGTCTTTACCTACTTTGAGGGATTTGCATAAAAATGTCATGTATGCAAAATATGAACACTGTTATTGCTGGTCACCAATATTCATTCTAGTCACAAATCAAACCATAAAATTGATTTGAGACACTGCAGCCAATTTAATTAGGGTTTGGTTCTGTTAAAATCAATGAGATCCCAAAGCACTCCAGTCATAACTGATGTCTAAAGTTGCAGATGGGAAGAAATAATAAATATAAGGATAATTATATCAACTTCAGTGACATTAAAATCTGATTTTACCAGATTAGGTGGGACTTGAACTCAACACCTAATGAGCACCCAAGAACTCAGACAAACGTTATACTGCCCTTACTATAAACTGTTAACACTATGGTTTTAATGTTGAAATTATTTATACTTGCAAGATTCACTGTAATTTTGGTATGTCATACATACCGCAGTAACACCTCTGACTGAAAAAAAAAATACCCTTAAAATGGGAAAAAATAGAATACTAAATGTATTGCATGTGAAATGCTTTGTAGTTTGGTTTATCACCAACAAGTAGGGGGAAATAAGACAGATCTTTTAGAAACAGTCACAGCAATAAGGAAATCCCTCCATTTCCATTTCCAGAACTGGCTTCAGTAACTTAAAGTGACAAAAAATGGAAGAAAGGAAGAGAAGAGCATTATTTATAACAAATCTTCATATCTATATCACTGAAAAATGCAGCAAACAAGGACCTTAATTTACTTTTACTGAAACAGAGAAGCTTTGCATCCTATTTTAATAAGAGCTTGACCAGCATTGCTGTTTTTTTTTTTTTTTTTTGAAGTATTAAACTATTGACATATATTTTGTTTGTTCTCTAACAGCCAGATGTCTACTGTATTGCTGCCTAGCAAGTACTTGTCTTCTATTTATGCATTTAACTTCACCTTTCCAAATGCAGTAATATACAATTGTGTTTACTTTGTTTCTCATCTTCCCAATTTTGTTATTTTATACACACTGTAGTTTCCCAAGAGCTTTTTCCAACATAAGTGAATTTAGTTCAAATACTACCTACAAATTTAATAAGTCTATTCTCTATCCCATCATATAACATGCTATGAAACTACTGAATAAGTCTGAATCCAAAAATTCCCAGGGGGACCAAAACTCTCAATTGACAACAGACACTGCTGGAAGGCTCTTCATCGTCTTGTGAGATCGCCTTACAGTGATTTCTATCTGGACTGTATCTGCCATATAACTAACAGCATTGTCATATGGGAAAGTATTAAAGTCTACGTATCACATCACTACTTTCACCTTATCCACAAGTCACAAAGACAGTTATATTGTCTTGTGCCACCTTCTTGAGCCAACGCTGTTGACTTTCCTTTTTTTTTTTTATTGCCATCTTATTCCCCAGACTGTGAGTTTTAAAATTGCTACAGGGTCTATCTAGATTCTGAATTTAGGACTCACTTGGGTGCAGTTTCCTGAGTTTTTTATTCTCCATTTCAGATGGATATTGTTTGCTCTTTTTGAATCCTCGGAGACCTCCCTTATCTTCCATGTTGCCCAATATAATCTGCAGATAATAAAATGATTGATTATAAAATTCTTTTTACCTTTCTTTTTCTCTGGAACCCGTGAGAACTGCCAATTTAAACTAATTTCTTTTACAGAAACAGCATGGTTTCTTTTCCTGTCCCTTTATATTTCCTTCCCCTTTTGGAATTAAATTATTCAAGTATCTGGTCATAATTAACTTTTTTTCTATGTAAAGATGCCCACTTAAGTCTTGCTCATCCATTTATTACCTGTTACTGCAGCTCTTCCAGTTCTTCAATCCATAATACAGGATTGAAAGTTGTAAGTCAGATGTCCACCTGAGCACGTAGGTATTTTTTCCATAGAATCTGAATGATTAAAAATATTACAGACAAAGCTGATAGGACTGCCTGCTGACACTTTCTCTTATACAGCCCTGCTTTTGGTTGCCTTTTACTTCAAAGGACTGCCTACGCTAAATGTATGCATTGTGTATTCTTCAGGGTGTTTACAGCCTAATTAACAATTCATGTTTCCCAGAAAATGAAGAAAAATGAATTGTTTTGTTCATTGTTTTTATCTGAAAACCTAATATCCCTATTCTTAGAGTGGGATCTTGACACTTGGCAGAAAACAATTGTCTAGCAAGTATGTACCCACTGCTAGAGGCAGGAAACGCCATTTGATTTTGGAGCACGATGGTGGGAGAGGTGGGTTGGAGGTAGTCACCTCACGCTGAAAGAGCCACCTGATCTTAGCACCATAGGGTACATGGGGCAGCTCACAGTGAGACACGTGGCAGACTGTGGCTGCTTCAGCCTCTGCTGGTGCCCGCATGTGCAGCCCTAACTGCTGCATAAATATTATGTGTTACCACCACTGGGCCAGGGAAGCTGAATTGTACGGAGACTACTTTAATTTCCTCCAGTTAATGGGTTCATGAACTGGCCCAAATGAAAAATCTTTGAAAAAAAAAAAAAAAAATCACATTGAAGAATTTCAGTTTGCTCTTATAATCTGGCTCTCCAAATACTTCTCCAAGGGCAAGCATGATGAGCACAAAGGCAAGCTCAAACACCCTGTATCGGCAGGTCTGCTGATGTTGGCTCTACATTGCCTGGGCAGAAAGGGGAGCAAACAGATGCTGAGCTCTCTGTACTCCAGACAACTACCTTTAACCACAGGGCTGGAGTGTGAAAGCTGCAAACACCACAACATCATTTATTACCCTGAACAGTTACAAATAACCAAAAGTCTCCAATAAATTTAGTTCAGACTTTGCATTTTTCAGCAAATAGCTTGTCTCTAAGAAGAAAAACAGGTTTATCAGACTCAAAAGTAAGCATATTTTCTAGCTATATACTCACTTTCTATTAACGTCCGTTCCTTTTTGACAACGCAGTAATGGAAATACAGCAGCAGATCTGCGGACTCCTCCTCACAGCGCAGACAAGAGAGCTCCTGGTCCCTCACTGTGGATCCCCAAGAGGTGCAGTACAGCACACCAGCAGCAAGCTCCTTGCCAGGAGGGACACAAAGACCCACAACAGGCTGTATGAATGTAGGTTTACCTGGGATGCTTTGCTACTTTGCATTGTCCCAACAGAACTGTTGGGCAATGTGATTTTACACATTCTTAAGCTAATCCACAGACCAAACACAAAATGCTGCACTAGGGAACATTACACACACACTAACACTCCCAGGTGGTACTCAGACTGGAAGAAAGACATTTCTTTTTAAGACTAAAACTTTCCTGAAAATTGTCTTATTGTGAATTTCCATTGCAATTCCTTCTCTATAACAGAGCAGTGATAAGGTAACATACAATTACCGTGGTCTAACAAAGTTCTCGCCAAAAGAAAAGAAATAGAAAATGATCTTGCAGGCTGACTTTTGAAACTCACCTGTGGGGATAGGCTGAGGTCCTTTGATTTAATTTCTTCAACTTTGTTGCCTGATTCAGACTGTTAGTTATATGCTGCTGGCTACCAAAACTTAACAAGCTTCTCTGCATCAACAAAATTATGTCTTGTTCTCTGTAGAATCAGATATAATGAAGTTGCTCATTAAAAATAATGAGCTGGTTTAGTAATGAGCCTTGATCTACAGCTTCAGCCTGCAGAATATCTTCTTTTCAATTGTAATATAATTAGATTCAATTGAGGTACCCAAGATGGGATATTAAAGGTAACCGCAAAAATCAGACTTAATTATGAAAACGGGATACACAGACTTTCAAAGACTCCCATCTAATACCAATAGTGTTGAAATATTGGTAAATATTTGTTAAAATAAATTAATAATGCCAAAACTATTAATAGTTCTTAATTGGTCACAGAATTTGTGTTATAGAACTCAAACCATTATGTTTGCACCCAATTGCCCAAGGACACTTGTTTACATGCATAAATTGAACGGCTTGAAATTCAGCAGCGTTAAATGATTTCCACTGACATCAGTAGGTACCGAGGAAGTCTGACACTAAAAATCCAGGCCATTAATATTTGCACAGAGCTAAAATAAAGGACTTTTGTTGCCAAATTATTTCACAATATTCCTGTTATAGCATAAAAGCAAAGACCCAAACACAGGTATCAATGCACCAAGGCAATATCCTATGATGCTGTAAACCAAGCCCATAG
Source organism: Nettapus auritus (assembly GCA_011076525.1). Taxonomy (NCBI): domain Eukaryota; kingdom Metazoa; phylum Chordata; class Aves; order Anseriformes; family Anatidae; genus Nettapus; species Nettapus auritus. The sequence goes on from CM021771.1 coordinate 31,417,454, forward strand.
CAGTGTCTTTGTACGAGGTCATCCGTGTAGTGCAGCCAACAAGTGACACTAAATGCACGAGAGGCTCTAAACTGCTGCTCATCACACTTGGCATTATAAAATCAAAAGGAATTGAAGAATCAAAAGGCACTGAATATTTAAGAGCAGTCAGCTCTTAAAATAAATAGCCCAGCCTGTCAAATTAGAGATCCTGCTGACTGCTGAGCACGTCTCCACTGACATCCCTTCTGGCAGGGTCCCTAGCCCTGCATCTCTCCTTCCTCTTTAGTGGCTGCTCTGCTCACACAAGCACAACCACCTTTGTCTGGCATCCAAACAGTTTGCAGGTTGACTTTTTTCCTTCCTCCCATTGCTTCTTCAGATATACTCTGTGCAGAATACCAGGGCTCAGGGCAGCTTTAACAATATGTTAAAAAGACCTGTGAACCTTCCTGTCAATGTTTGTTTAACACACAGGGTGATGGATTAGTGCTCCCAGAGACAAAAAGCCTATTGCTAAATAATTGATCACAACAGATTACCACTGAAGTCTCAGCTTTTCTGTTGAGACAGCCAAAACAGAAAATTAGTGCCAAGAGCATTGGTAGATTTGCTATGAAGACATCCACTGACTTTGGAAGAAGCAGGCTGAGGCTGTTTTCAAGGCTATTTTCACATTCAAAGCTCAAGAGGATTGGGAATAGATGATAAGTGATAAGGCCAGGAAAACGCAACACAACTGGTGTTAAACCTTGTGCAAGTGCACTCCACATCAGAAGGCGTCAACCAGGACACACAAAGGCACCCTTTAGTATGTTCAGAAGAACCCAGATGAAAGGTGAAAGGTATGTTTCAGTAACGGTGTCCCCCAGTGGACCCTTCAAGTTCCAAGGGCAGGTACATGCCCCAGTCACACGCCAGCTCCCAGGGAAGGAAATAGACAACGTACCCACAATATGTTCATGAAATGACCCTGACAGATACTGAAAGGAGAAATAGCCTCACTCTACACTGCAAGTCTCCTGAGTTTAAAGACAAACCTGTCCCAATGCACAAAACCACTACGTAGTTGTGCAATGGATCATTCCTCAATGCTGAATAAGAAGAGATCCAGGAACATGGGGCAATAAAATAACCATTTTCAACATGTTTATTACAAACTGAAAAAAAAAAAAATGTTCTGTCCTGAAGCGTGTTGGTCATTCTTACACCACGATGCCTGTATAATCCAGATAGGGGTATTTAGAGGGGGAAAAAAATAGAAAAACAAACACTAGGACAGTCACCTAAGGCCGTTTCAGTAATTTATTCGCTTTTTCCTAGGTTTCCAGATTCTCTTGCAAACTTTCTAAACCTTGTAATCCTCTTTGCATATAAGGAGGAAAAATGAGCAGGTGTTCTAGCTAACACTTTCCATTTTGACAATTTGTATACTTAGAAGTGCTTATCAGGAATATAAGAGATTAAGGTCACCAATGAACTCAGGCAATCATCTGTGTTGTAGCAATGGAAGCAAAGGTGAGTGTAGGATTGTTGCTTCCTGGTACAAATGCTGCATTAAGTCAGCAACGCTACACACATGGATACTGTGGGCAAAAATGTAAGCACCCTACATACTTTTTTTTTTTTTTGCATTTTAAAAAGGTGTTTTTCCTTTTTGTGCATTGGGCTTTAATTATGACCTACAAAATTCACAGTAATAACAAATACAATTTTGTCCCTTCTAATCTTCATTTTTCAGTCCTCTTTTTAATCATTTGCTTCATTGACCACTTACTTGGTTAATTTCACTGAATTATTACACTGAGCCACCGAATATTATACTTTTATCGGTGAGCTTGGAAAAGTAGCTCATTATAGAACTTTAATAACTTTAAAATAGACTTTTGCTTTAGCCAGGAAACCATATAAAAAATGTTCTACAACATTTACCATGGATCGGGTGGCAGACCTTGCTTTTTCGTAGTAATTGAAATATTAAATTTTTTTGAAACAAAAACAAGTGTATTGTTCCTATATCCACATTCATTACAACACAGAATGAAAAACGCCTCAGATTGTGACACTTGTGTATCCAAAACATAAGTGTGCTCCAGGACTGTAATGTTTTCATGTTTCTCTATTTTTATGTCAGGCTATACCTAGCTTAGCCACAGCCCTGAGCATGTTACATTATATATATTGATTCTACTTCCAGATGAAGTGGTTTCAGCATTTCCAAGATGTCCACTGCCAATGCAGCAAGGGCTCAGGTCCGTGCAGAGAGGACACGGTGCAACGCAGGAAAGCAAGGGAAGCAGAGGCAGGTTCTCGGAGGTTTCAGGGTAGAAAGAAGAGCAGAGATTAAAGGGGCCTGCAAATATTCCAACTAAGAAGGGAACTTTGAGCATCTGAAAGAAAAAAAGCAAGATCCATGGGGAAAAAAAATATCAAGTGAAAGACCTTGGATGAAGATAAAGATTGACAGTGTGTTAGGAAAGACAATTCTGTCTTCCCTTGCAAGGAAATAAACAGCTTCAGGGTGCAGAAGCAGCCAACAATTGTTTATACTACAAGTAGAAGAGAAAGATGAGGATATGAAGGATAAAGGAAGAAAACAAGGGGTGAAAGTGTCTTAACCTTTTCTCAGCAATAACGGAGCAGCCACCAAGGGACTTCTAACTGTAGAGCAACAGAGAGGAGCGATGCTGTGGAGGGGAAAGCACATGGGAGAAATAAAATCGAGCAACACTTAAGGAGATGGAGAACATGCAAGCTTGTTTCCTTCATCCCCTCCCGCTTTCCCCATCATAGCAGGTATTTGGCAAGGAAACAAAAGTCAAAAGGATTGCATCACTTTGGGTGGACAGTTGTGAAGTGGTGTGCCTTGAGGATACAGGATCACAGACTAGGGAATTATGTTCACAGTCAAGTGAAACACACTTGCACACCCACTGCCCTCACAATCCAACTCCAAGGCTCCCTTTACCATTTCTTTTCCTACTGCAGCAACCCTAGCCTAATGGAAAACTAGGGAAATAGCCTGACAAGAAGTAGATTTACTAAAACAACCCAAGCAGTTTAATTCATCCCTTTCAAGAAAATGTTCATCACCTCTCAGCTGTTCAATTCTCACAGGGGGTAAATACCTCTAAGGGACCTGGAACAACTTGCATGTTTCTAAGTTTACCACAGCTGAGTTTTATTAGTCATCCTCAATTCTGAAAGTGCAATTCACATGTTATCCATTGAAGAGGTCAGAGTTTTAGAATGCTCAAAAGTGTTTTATATAGCCATAAACTTTGGGTCTTACAAGCATGTGAAACTAATGATAACCATATAAACAGGCTCCAGCAAAACTGCAACTTGAAATGTCTGTGTATATATTTTATTTTAAAACTTGTCATCTACATCACACACATTAGCTGGCCGTAATGAATAGCTGTTAACAAAATTCTACCAGACAAATGGCATTACTAATCACTGTTACAGTTCATATTAACATTAAATATTCCAAATATTGTTAAATACTATGTAGTATATTTCTCAGACTATATATTAACGGTAGAAAGGACTTGTTGATTTTGAGTCCTGCATTTAGGATGTCCTAGTCCAGAAAGAAATGAGAGAGCCATATATATATATATATATATATATATATATAAATAATGCTTTTTTTTTTTCCTATCTTACAAACTCCCCAAGTATTGGAAAATAAAAAGTACTAAAACATCAGATCATCTTCAAGGAATAAAGGGGGAATTTACAAGATGTAACAGAGCAGGTGCAAAGGTCCCAACAGTAGTTCAAGTTTATTACAGTAAAACCGTGCAGCTTAATGCAGTGCTGCGATGGTGGTGGTTCAGGACCTGAAGGCAATACAGCTACATTTTCTCACTATTACACTTAAGGTAATTAACCTACCTCCCAGAAAGATTTATCAGCTTAGTCACAGCTTCACTTGGACTGATTTCAGCTCCAAAGGTGGGTTAGTAACCAGCTCAGAAATCTCTGTACTGCACTTCAAAGCACAGCATGGGCAACTCCAAGTCTGGCAGATTTTGAGAAGCAGCAGCCCTGGGCTGTTTCTGCTTCCACTGACTCGAGTGAAAGCAGATTCAAGCCAAGGCAGAACAGTGCCAACCTGCTGACCCCTAAACCTCAGGCCAGAAAAAAAAAAATAATAATAATAATAATAATAAAGTTTCAATTAAGAACCACCCAACCCAAGCATCTAATGGGAACCAGCACTTGTTTCCAGCCAAAATGAATATTCTGCTTTCATCAATAACATATCACAACTGCAGGTTATTATTATTTAAAAGCAGTTTTTCTATACTTTTTAAAACCCCAAAATAGTCCTCGAAGAACTGGTTTATATAAATATGCAAACCTTATCACAGGCTTGCCAAAAGCAGTTCTAAGCCACCAGCTTTCTGGTAACCAGTTAACCGGACACCAATGCAATCCCCTGAACTGAAGCATTCAGGCAGGTTTGAGATGGGATCCTGAGGACAGGACACATCTCCTTTCCTCTGAGAGCACAGCAAGTCCCCACATTAGCGCTAATTTAACACACACATTAATAAGCAGCTGTCTAGGGAAGGGTCAAATAGCATCATCACTAGTGCAAATTGAGACTGGTCTGTGTCTGTTCTATTCAGATTCTTTTATTGCATAGGAGTATCTTTATTTAAAGTGCTCACTAGCAGTGGAAACCTCTCACACATCCAGATTTAGAGCTACTAGAGACAAACTATGTTCCTAAATGTGTCACGGGAGACGAGAGCATTTAAAAACCTGAAGGTTCAAATGCTGTCAGGAGCCCTGACATCAGCTACAGCCATCCTCCAAAACAGCAGCATCAAATCAACTGTGGGAAATGAACCCAGAGAAAAAAACATTTGGATCTTTTGAATGGATTGGCACTTCACTCATTTTTTAAGAGTTCGTGCTCATTTATTTGCAAGTTGTTTCATTTTTGTTTGTTTTGGTGTGTTGGTGTTTTTTTGTTGTTGTTGTTGGGCTTGGGGTTTTTGTTTGTTTTGATTTTTGGTAAAGAGATCTCTGATCTCTCAACTCATTATATAAATTTATGCTGTTGATCAATTGCTTGACAAATATGAATGCATTTTCAGTGAGATCACATTCTGACAACAATATTCTCCAGTTTTCCTAACATTTTCTCACTAAATACGGCTTTGCATTAAACAGCAGAGACAGAATTGAAAAGCCAAAAGATGCATATGCAGCAAGGAGTAGCCAAATTCAGAATCCTAACTCTGTGGTTTATGCTGGGATCGTATCCTAACCCCAAAGCATTCCCATACACAATCAATACAGCAATGTTCACTGTTTGTATCAACCAATACAAAAATGCTCAGCATTTACAAATAAAAAGAGGCCACGTATCCATCTTTTGCCACACCTGTGTGATTTCTAAGTCCTTATGACAGACTTCACAGCCTCCCCTTCTAATCTACTCATGCTTCACTGTCCTCACTGTTAACAAGAAGTTTTTCCAAGTATCAAACCTAAGTCTCCCATATTTAATCTTAATCCCATTACCATCTGTCCCATCCACAGTGTAAGTAGTTTTTCTTTACAAGACTTTTACCAGTCTTAGGACAGGAAATGTTGTGTTCTACTTTTTTCACATAAACTACAGGTCTTTCATGGTTTCACGACTATTCTTGTTGACCTCATTCTGGATTCTCTGTTTCCCTGCATCTTTCAGGAAACGTAATGCTCAGAACTGGATGTAGCCTCTTAGCACTGCTGAATCCAGAGAGCGCCCTTTGTGCACCTTACCCATTTTACATATGACATGACGCAGCTTCCACAGGGAAGTGAGTATGAAGGGATGTAAACATCTGCCCTCAAAAGACAGAAGCTCAAATCTATTCTCAACCAACAACAACAAAATGTTATCAGCTGCAGATATTATGTTTTGTTCCAAAGGTTCACAAAGGTTCATATTACAAAGACTTCCCCCATACCGCTACTAATTTGCGCTTTGTTATTTTGAAGGAACTAATAATTCTCAACCCACATTTAAAAAAAAAAAAAAAAAAAAGGCAGCATTTGAAAATATGCCATGGACACACATTAATCTGGTAAAACATCAGAAAATCTCCAGGGGGAGATTTCCAGGGGAAGAACTCAAATGCCTAAAGTTAGGCATGTGTACAAGTGCTGCTGAGATGAAAGGGCACCAAGGGGTAGAGATCATTTCTACATCTATTAATGTCATTCTGTGCCTCAATTACAAGTCTCAATCCTGAAAAATCTACAGTTTTAAGACAGTCATTTTAAGAATAATTTCTGTTAGGTTATGAAATGGTTTACAGGTGATGCCAACTAAACTACAGTATTACCAGAGGTAGACCAAAAGACACGGTGTGCCAGTTACAAACACTGATAACTAGGCAGGACTGTTCATCAGGTTACTAGAACTACTGCAAGCAAATCATTTATTACCTGCATGGAAAAAACTCCATGTCCATTTTTACCTAGAAAATGCAACTTTTCACACTTGTAGTCAAGTAAATGATCAATATGCTAACATAACTCAACATTCACGTACAAATAGTATGTTTGTCCAAGCATCAAAATCAATAATTCTGTTATTAAAATTATACATAGTTTTCATTCATGTAATATTCTTAGCATAGCATCTATTTAGGTTATCTATTTTGCATTGACAAAAAATCCAGAAGTGCTCTACTGGATTTTTCTTCCAATTAAATTAGTATCACAGGAATGCAGTGAATAAACAAGTGAAAAATTATTCCTTGTTTGACCTGTTGGCAAGAGAAATGAAGATGAAGCAATATATCTTTCTCCATTGGTGATAGTAATAAAGTGATCTTCTCTTGATATTGCCCCTGGGGCTTCCAATTGCACATCCCAAAAGGAAAACAAAAATAATGTATTTTGGAGACAGATAATTAATTTTACATTTCCAAAGAATAAATTGTACTACTCTGACACAAGCTGATATATCTTCTCAATAATCACTTAACACATTAACTACTACTAATTTATCACCTGATTGTACATGGACAAACATCTCTCCTTCTGAGATTTTTCATATAACGCTTTCCCCTCATCACTATTTTTTTTCCCTTCAGTCTGACACCCTATAAAAATTTGTCCAAAGCCAATAATACTACTGACAGGCCTTTGCCACGGTAAGCAGAGCAAACCCCTGAAACTCCAGCCTCCTAACAGCAGACAGGAATAAGAGACATGTCTCCAGGAACACTGGGACCTTATCGTAGGCTCTCAACAACTTTTCTCATGTTACACTAAAAATAAAGGTTCAGGTATTGGTGTTACCTAAAGACATATAATTAATTTAAGTTTTAAAGAAGTTGCAAACTTTAGAAACAATGTCATGAAATTAATAAATTTCATAGTATTTTAATTATTTTAATGAATCATGGCAGTGTAAAATGAATTCTAAAGAAATTAAACCAAAAATGTTTACAGGACCTATTCAACGACCTTAGAATAAGCAAGCCTACTCTGTAATTAAAGAAAAGCAATTAGGAAACCACACCTGAGAAGCACAATCACAAAACTCTATCTTGAGGGCAATTAAAGGAAAACACTAGGAAGCTACATCCGGAAAGCAATATCAGGAAACTATCTTAATTAAGAAAATACAGGAGTTTCTTAATAGGAGACTAATCAGCAACTGGAAATGGGTCAAACAACCTCTGTACAGAGTGGCATGAGCCACTGTCCAAAACAGCTTAGCCAGACAGGTTTTCATGCTGTGAGCAAAAAAAAAAACCAACTGGGTGGGTGGTGACCAGCACCTGAGAATCAGAAGTGGAAAACAGACCCCTGGCACCCTACAGTGCCACATAGCATAGCAGCCTCATCATCATTCGTGAAGGGAAACACTACCAAAGTCTGCTTTGTGGGCTGCTATCTCACCCTCATGGCAAGGCAGAAATTCAGATGCAATAGTACTTGTGTAGGGACGAGAGGGCATAAGGGAAAGTGACAGCTCATTCCACCAATGGATAAGGTTCCTGATGAAGAAAAAGGATGTTTAAACTAGGGTTTCCAGCATCACCGCCGCCTCTATTTACCATTCTTCAAAATTCTCTTCTTTTGCTCTTAAACAGCAATTATTTCTGGCTTACATTTTTGGCACATACTACTCTAAAACGATCAACACTTACAGCACTCACAGAAGAACAAAGTCCACTAACCTTTGTTTGCTTTTTAGGAAGATGACAGTTTTCTCAAGATGGTACTCCTATAAGGTAACTAGTTATCTATTCTGATTTTGTCTTTTTCCTCCCCTAACAGTAACCATCATACTACAACCTTCATTTCCAATGTCTAAAAGACTTTTGCCCTTTGGGAACAGTAATTTCTATTTTCTTTTGTTTTTTTCTTCTCTATTTTTCTTTACACAAAGAGATTCACCAATGAAATGATCTTTCAAGACAGCACATTAAGTACAAATATTTAGGACATCTACTTCCTGCTTTTCACTTCACTACTCACACATTAGTCACATATAAGGCTTTCTAGAGCAGAAACAGACCAGGCACAGAAATTGACTGGGTGTTGCTTCCTCTCTGCTGACTAAATTCAGAGTGCTCAGCATCCTTGTTGTGCTCATGGTTATAAAATCCTGTGCCCTGTGATGTATACTTTCTGATCTCAAAGATTTTTTTGTTAAACCCACCCTATCACTTCAAATATGCTTCTCATGATCCATCCACCTTGGGGGCCTGTAATATGGAAGATGCGAATTCTTAAAATTCTCTCATATTTAATTTCCAGTTTACGTGCTGAGTAAGTCGCCGTTAGGATTTGAAATAAAGCGCACTAATTTAGACATTCCTGTAAATGTCGTCAAGAATTGGAGATAAAAATCCCTGTACAAGCACCTAAAAATACTTCCCTGGAAGTATGAAACCAAACTTAATATTGGCCATTTGCCTTGGTAACCACTGCTAAAGGAGTTCAGGTTCAGCCAGCACATCTGATGTTAGCCATCCTTTCTCCAAGTCCCATAGTCAGCCTCTTGCAGTGCAGCAACCCGGGACTTGCCTCCAAACACTACGGCTCAGTTTCTTCACTTCCACATGACTAATGTACAGCTCCACACAGCCAGCTGAACCATGGCATGCAAACAAGGACGGCAAGAAAAAGAATAGTTATCCATTATTTACCCAGAGACCCTGTCGTGTTAAGTGCTTTCCAAATACAGGAGAGGCAGATGGCCTTTTCCCCATGAGTTATAGGCTCTCTAGGAAGCAAAGCATGACTGGACAAGGCGTAGTGGTGCAGAACAAATGCAGGAGGAAGAACAGTACCTGCAATCAGTCAGAAATGCTCCTCTCTGGTTTCCCCTTCCTTTTATTTCAATTGTTAGCGCAGAGCCATCTCAACACCAAGCTGTTCAGAACACAAAGCTATAACACTATGTAAAGGAAGACAACAGCTTCCACCATGCTGTTTTTAGCCTTAAAAATTACTTGATATACAGGAGATGCACATCAGGGAAAAAATGATTTTGCTAAAAAAGGTATAATTTGGATCATTTTCCCCATTTAGTTGTGCAATGGATTCATGTTAATGGGCTTAAGAGCTAAGTGCAACCTATATATGTCTGCCAGATTATAGTCCGAGTAATAAAAGGGAAAATTATTCGTGTAACAGCTATGAAGTTATTACTTACCAACATAATAATTTCAGGAAAAAGCATATGCTATGTGTTTTAGCAGTGACAACTTCAAAAACAATCGTTATGCTCTAAGAGATTAATAAGCCTATTGTGCAATGTACTCATGCACTTTTAGAAGGACTATTCTAATATTTATTTCTTTATTTTACAAACATTTATTTTACACTTACTACATGTTTAATTGTGTCTTTGTGTATTTTTAAATACTTTCCTTGTCTGTTGTGTGAAAATATATTGCAGTCTACTAGCCACAACTTAAGCAAGTAGTTTAGGTTACAGGAGCATTACAAAAGGATTAGTTTGGCTTCCAGTTACACCATTGCAGCTGTATCCTGGATCTATATTAGTGATGCAAATGGAATCTAAGGCCAACCCTTCTAATTATTTTAATTTGAACTTAAGAAATACCTACATTATTTTAATCCAAATTGTCCCTATTCAACCATTACTGATAGCGTTCTCTATTCCTGCTTTTGTCATGTCTTTCACAGACATAGTGCCGACACTTTATGAGAAGAAATTGATGGAATAAACATTTTTTTGTTCTCTGCTCAGATCAAGTAGGTAACTTAAATTCTCCAAGTACTATCTTTCTACCTCTAAGAAGGCACAAGTAAGAGTAGTCATATAATTCTACATAGGAATATTTCACATTATTTACAACCATTTCTATTTTACTGTTAAAAAAAAAAAAATGTGAAGCAAATCACTGAGCCAGCCTTAGTCTTTAAGGCAGACTACTTAGAAGAACTGGAATTTCTTCCACTCCACCACTGTGCTGCTCTATGATGCTGGCAGCAGGGATTACAATAAAGTGTCTTGAAGGAACAGAAGGGAAAAAATTGCCAAGAGGCTGGAGGGAACCAGATCACAACAGAAATAAATTCTGCTTATTACTAAGGAATATTAGAGAGAAAATAATCAGAAGTTATCCCCTCACCATCCAAATGTACCTGCCTTATCAGTCATATTGATATTAATTATTGATATTAATCAACAATTCTAAGGAGATAATTTGTTACCAATGCCAACAGTGCTGAAGTCAGATTGCGAGCCTTGATCAAAGCACATTACTCTGACACATTAAAGATGCTACACAGACATGTTTCAAATATGAAAGTCTGGCAAAAGCACTAGGTTCTTCTTGAAACCCACATCCTACATGCACTCGTGCACTCATAGGTAGAGAGCACTAGAGACCTCTGCCTTAACCTCCAGCTGTAATTTAATAATAAACTGTATTTGTTACCAGCATTTGAGAAAACTACCTTGAGAAAACAGATCAGTAGATTTCATACCAATATTTTACTGTGTCTATCTCTTTTGTATATTTTCATTGAGGGGAAATTTCAGTCTACTTTTTCTTTTTACCTAAATTAGATTAGAAAAGGAAGTATTATGAGGCTTTGATCTTACCTCAAATTTAGCCAAGACTGTCTCTCATGTTTCATTTCTCATAATACTGCAAAAGCACAGAACCACCCAAACTCATAAAGGTGGATTACAAAGGGGTGAGAAAACCATCTTGGTATTACAGGTCTTATTTCCCATTACTGTTGTGAACGGGGACACGCACACAAGTAAATTACTTGTTTCTCCAAAACTTCATGTCTTCTATATAGCTGTGCAAAACTTAATTTGCAGTGATGCTGGAAATCAGAGCGTTCTGCTATATATTTTAGTATAAGATATTCAAGATTTGTTTGATGTTCTCTACTTTTATGACATTGTATTTGAGCTTTTAGGTGAAAAGTTAAAATACTAAATACTCATCAGAACATCTGTAATTTAATTAACAGCTAATTACATCTCTTCTTTTCCTTTAATAAAGGGGTACTGCTCAAATTGGCTCAACAGACCTGTGCCGTGCATCTCTCCTCTTATGAGTCTTATTTCCTTATTTCTTTACTTCACCAACACTTCAGCTGAGGTAAAACAGTTGTTATGCTGAAGTTGAAAAAACTAATAATAATATAAATTACAGTAGATCTGTCTCAATAATACATAAAATCCCACACTGCCTCAACTGTTCAGCCAGAGGCTGGTGTGGAGCCCGAGAGTCCACCTTCACCCACGCTCTTTCCATTTCTCTCCCAAATCTTCCACTTCTCTCCCAACCTCTCCATCACTGCTCAAGTTGTATACAATACTGCTCCAGGTAAGAACAAGCTGTTCCTTTCTGTTGGAAAATAAAACAGTGTAAATTGGCATTTCTCAGAATTTTATTTATACCTTTTGCATCCCCTTGACTTCATTTTTCAGCTGACACATCAGTTATCAGCTTAAAATAACAAGCTGATAATGAATTGCATGAAATGTGCAACCAGCACCATTACACTGCACTTTGAACCCCCATTCTTCCCCAAAACCTTAAGACTGGCCTTTTTCTTCAAGTGTCTCAATGTGATTAATTAAATTAGAAATTTTCTGACAGAAAAGCAGATGTATTGTTTTGGTATTCTCACTTCTAATAGCTTTCATACATTTGGGCTGCACACTGGTGTGGAATTTGAATGTGCTAAATTAGAGCATGCAGCTGGAAAGATGGATATCCTTAAGTCATTAACATTCTCAGTCTAGAAGAGTTAAGTGCTACATCAGGAGATAAAAGCCTAGCAGGTCTGGCCACGGGGCACATAAAATGCAGCTCTTTTGCACCAACACATTCTCAACTCCAGCAGACAAATGGCCTGAAGAGGCTGAACTTACCTACGCTAAGTTGCACTTGCATCCACTCTCCTGCTGCTGCTGCCCCAGCACACTTCCATAATGGATCAGGTCCCACACTTCTCCCTCTTCTCTTGAGTATCTCATGGCACACACATCTCCATCCCCAACCTTGTTTCTGACCCAGCAAGTACCAGAGTCTGGTCACTAAATGGGAGCAGTAATTCAGTTTTTCCAGAAACAGCAGAATGTCTGCAAGCTCCCCAGTAAAGCTACCCAGTACAAGCATACAGGAAAGATGACTAGCAGACACAGGCTCCCCTAATGAACAAAGCATACCAAGAGTTAATATTCCACTACTATATCCAAAGCAGCTAGCAGTTCAAGTCAAGCTATGCAACAGGAATCCTCTGGAAAAAACAGAAGTCTTTCAAGGTAACTTAAGCTGGGCAAATAAAATTTCAGGTTATCAACTTAGTAGTCACTTGTGAGGACTTTGCTTTTTCTTTTTTAAAAATACATCCAAGCTAGGATTCTTATCTTAATTATCATTAAAATAGTCTAGTTAACTCCAGTACAGGAATAAAGATCAGCACTCTTATCTGTATGCATAGATACCACGTTTTAAGTATCCTACCCCACTAGTTTGAGGGTTCCACTCAAAACAGATTTATATGAGATTTACTCCAAAAATGCTCTCAGTCCTTTAATCTTGCCCTAATAGATGGTAGCTTTCAAGAGATTTGAAATGCATGGTAACATTTTCTGTATGTCAAGTTTCCAGGGGCTGTAGAGACTGAAATATATGCTTTAATTTACTCCGAAATGCCATGTTTTCTATATTTTGTTCGAAAAATTCCTGCTACAGACATCAACGTCTTTCCATCTGCTTGCTTGTTTTATAGAATAATGATTAATTTGGGCTGGCTTGTTACTATTGAAATTTATGCAGAATTAAGATCATGTTTATCCCATTGCCGGGAGTTGCACAGGCTGTTTGTACACCCTAGTGGAGAAAGCTGGCCAGTGCACTCTTCCGAAGAAACCCCACAGAATAAGCAAGTTTTACCAAGAAACAGAATATTACAAGTGCAATACAAATCATAGAAAGAAGCAAAATAACCAGGGCTTTTCTACAAAGAAAATAAGAGTAGCAATGTTGTTTTTTTTTTATTAAAAAAGTGAAAAGTCTATGAAAAAGTGTAAACTTCTCTTGTCCTTATTTAAACCTTATGATAGTATAAAATACAAAATATGCCTCAGTTTACTCAAACTGAAGTTCAATCAAATTCTTATATTAATGGAGAATTGTTTCATCATAGTCATAAGTGATTTTATTTTTATATAATTTCATGTTGGTGTTATATGCTTAAACTTTATCTGTAGTATTGTGTCACTAGTACATAGGCTGTAATAGATCTTATTTTACTTCCTTCACAGATCAAGTGTTAAACTTCATTTTATGGGAATATCATGTCATAAGGTAAATAATTTCATTTCAATATTTCAGTGTAGAGTTTCCCGTTCCATCAATTCTTAAAATAGAGGTATAGCTTGAAAATCAGGCTTTGTGGATATCGTCCCTGTGGTGTCTGATGCCCATTGTGCCCTTACCGCCCCAGCATGATTTGGACCTATGAGAGACTCAACCAAATATGCAACAAATCATCCATCTTCTGTTGGGAGGTGCACAGAAGTGCTCCTGCTGACAGGCCACCGCATAGATTCACTCCTTACTACAGATGAGGAAATCTGCATGCAAACTCATCCCCAGCCTGTAAAATCCCAGGCAAACAGGCCCCTGTGGTGTCACTGCTAATGGAAATATTTGCTTAGTGATCTCTACAGCTTAGATCTCGAGACTGCCAGAAAAACACCATCAGTTATTCTGATTGTGTTGTTTGCTTTTGTTTTTTATTGACCATCTACTGCTGATAAACTGCAAGCTTTACCATGGTGGAAATCACTCCCGTTCTGTTAGTTAAGTACTTTAAAACCACAAAAGTTCACTTACACATGAAGGGTTGCTACATGGCAGCACAGACATTAATCCAAGCTGTTCCGTTCCACCTAACCACCGAAGAAACTCCATGGCAGCATTGTGTTTCACTCAGCAACCACGTGTTAAATCCTTCTTCCTTCATGTGCGAAAAACTTCCACGTAAGTCAATAGAATTTCTAAGTATTTTTCTATATTTCTAAATATTAGTTACTGGGGTGAATATTTTTAAAATACCTTACACTACAAACTAATGATTTCATTGCTCAGCTCCTCTACTTACTTACATATATATGCTCCACAGAATGGGTGCTTCTTTAAGTAGAATATTGTCAAGGATAGAGGACCTGCTAAGTTTTTCTATATCTAAGCATTAAAAGAACAAAAAGACAAATTGAAAAGAAGAAATATTTTTCCCCCATGTGGCTGGTCTTACAACAAGGCTCAGAAGAAAAATTGAAAAGAAAAAAAAGTGATTTTTATTCTGCTGGATTTTACCATATATATGCTTTAAAAGAACAAGGAGACAAACTGATAGGACAAAAATGATTATTTTTTAAGATGAAATAAAATCTAGAAGCAGTTTAAAATGAAGATCTATGGGGAAATTACTAGATAATACAGAAGTCACTGACAGCCCATCCCTGTTCACTATAGCTCAATTGGTGGAGCTCAACACAGAACTTATCTCTGTGCTCACAAATTGATAGATGGATACATTTTCCCAAAATGATTTTTACAGTACAAAATGTTGCTGCATCTGAAGTCATACAAGATAGCATTTGAAAAGCTTTTTCATTTCTTAGAAATTGAATATTTTTATCTGTCATTTGTAATAGTTCTTAACATAGGAAAGGTGAACAACTCTCAATAAGTCTTGGCGTAATTCTGCAAAAGAAAATAACTTTTTTCCCTGAAACTTTACATATGATAAAATGCTTATAATTCTAACTAGATATATAACAAGAGGCAAAGTAAACACCAGCAAAACTTAGCTGGTCTGCTGTTTCTCTGGCCTTTAATGCTACAAGTATTTTTAGAAAAGAACTGAAAATTAGATACAGAACCATAAAATAATTTAGGTTGGAAAAGACCCATAAGATCATCAAGTCCATCATACCACTACCAAGTCCACCACTAAACCAGGTCCCTAAGTGCTATGTACACACATCTCAAATACTTCTAAGGAAGGTGTCTTCGCCACTTCTCTAAGGGGCCTGTTCCAGTGCCTAACATCTTTCTGTGAAGATATCCTTCCTGACATCCAGTCTAAACCCCACCACCCAAGACAACGTGAGGCCATTTCCTCATACCCTATCACTTGTGACCAGAAAAAAGAGACCAACACGCACCTCCCTGCAACCTCCACTCAAGTAGCTATGGAGAGCAGTGAGGTCTCACAGCCTCGTCTTCTCCAGGTCCCAGGTCCCTCAGCTGCTCCTTACACATCATTTTCTAGTCCCTTCACCAGCTTCCTTGCTCTTTTCTGAAGAGTTTCATCTTCCTTTCATGAAGCTAAAATACTAAAAGCGTAAGTTATTTTCTATTTTGAAAACAATCTTTGTCAAAATATGAACTTTCTTCTTCCTGAATTTATCCTCACGGATACTTCCTGATGAATTTAACATGTAGAAATTTTTCTTGCAGATGACAAATTTTGCATTTTGATAACAGAAGAAATCCTTGAGACTCAAAGTCACTAGAAGCAAACATGATCTCGGATTTCATCTGAATATAGCTTCAACTCCTATCCTACTTCCATTCACAGTAAACTCAGTTCATGTGCTATTAATTATGTTAATTGCATGAAACCAATGACAATAGTAAGACTATAACATCTCCTTAGCAATGAAAGAATTTTTGAGAATGAGACTGTGCTTTATAAAAAATTTGCAAAACACAAACAAACCTAGTGACCATGTACAGACAGCAGATTGAATCCTGATATTTCTGTTTGTTCCATTTACACCAAGCTTCCCCAAAACTACCTCTCAAAATCTGTAAAAAACAATAAGCATGCACTCTTCCAAACAAACCATCAGCATATTCTGGATGAAACAACCCTAAAAGTAGCATCAGAGCAACTTCTGCGAGCACTGAGATCACACAGGTGATGCATTTACCAGCAGAACCACCGGTTGTAAAGAAAGAGCTCCACTGAAAACTGTGCAAAGTCCCTCCTGCATCCCTCTAAGCCTATCTATTTATTAATGGATGGGATACCTTTTATCTATATGATTAAGAAATAATGGCATTTAGGTACCTTTTACTAATTGATAATCCTTTCTATGCCAGATACAAAATAAAATCAGCTTATTTAATAATCAGGTCTCTCAACATTTCATGTGCTATTTTATTTCTTGTCAACAATTTCTTTCACAAATTCATTTAGACAGGCACTTCTTCAAATCAAATCCATCCTACCCTTCGCAACTCACAAGCAGTTGCCCTACCTCTGTTGGCCTTGCTCCACAGTAATATGTTGAAAATAGAGCTCCATTTTTCTTGCCAGACAGGGTGGATGGTTATCTGAAGTGAAAACCTTCATTTCCCAGCATCTTTCACTGAAACTATCGCCTGATAATTATACTGAATGGAAAGTAACCATTCATCAAATCCATAATACATCAATTTATCATAGTGATTCTCTCCTTCACGTGAAATAGGAGAACCAAAATGAATCAGTCAAACCAAACTCTATCATATCATAAAGTTGAAAAAAAATTAAATGGATAAAATGCATTTTCCATATATGGCAGAATGATTGAGGCCCTATAAATGTTAAACTACCTTCTGTCATTATAGGAGATTATTTTAATCTCTCATCCTGACAATTCAAGCTAGTACAAATTTACCAGCAATTTAAAATTATTAAATGTTATTTAACTCTTAAGTGTGGGTAGAAAATAGATTTTTCATTCCCAGGCTACCAAAAGCAATTTTGCTGAAGTAATATTTAAAAGGAAAGAAAATTGTATTCTGCAAACAAATCCATTTAAATGGACCCTATTAGCTGAAAATACACATGTATGTGTTTTCTTTAGCACTCTCTAACCTACAGCCATATAAAATCATATATAAGTTAGGGGATTTGTCACTTCCGGCTGGCCTAATATTACTTGATTCATACAGCTATAACTCAAGACCAGCTAAAAAAATTTGAACATATTTCTGACTGTCCTAATTCTCTATTTTTACCTATTGGAATTATGTCCACAGGGTATTTATCAGGTGCAGCAGGTGCCAAAGCATGCAAAAAAAGATGTCGTTTCTGAAAAGGACACATTTTTCTGACCAGTCAAGTTGCTTATAAAGAAAAAGACTCATTATTTGGATAAATAAGTACAAGATTGGGTCATCAGGCAGTATTTGAGATAAAGGTCTATGGGAGAATTTGGTCTTACCAGGACTGGATTTCTACTCACAAAACTGCAGGAGGAGCAGTCAGGCGATACAGGTCACGCCTGCACTGACTCCATATGCTAGCTACCCGGTATCATACTCTTCATACTGGTAAATTTATTCCAGTTCTTTTGACTACTCCCTTCTGAGTACCATCTCTGTCCTGTCTTTTTCCATGACTGCAGAGACTGGGAACACAGCAGCAGGGATGCATTAAGACATACGTGCCTCCTGTCCTACATCACTTGTTTTCTGTCACAGGACTATGCAAAAATTACCAAAGCTCAGTTTTGTCTGGTAAAAAGGAGGTTCAAGACAGATCTTAGAACTGTTTGGAATAGAGAGATTCATTACCTCAAAGCCCACCCACATTTACAGTAAGCTAAAGAAACAGCAGCCAGGTTTGCATACAGTGGAACTGCATTTAATTCACAAGCACAAGTTTAGTCCAGTGAACTTAAAATACTTTTACATGTCAGACTGTGATTTCGCATTATTTTTAGATAACCCCTTCCTTCTGAGGACACAGTAAATCTTTAGCACAGAGCCAAGCAGAGAGGTAGGCAGACTCAACGTAAAACTAAAGATATTTTACATCTTTGAGAAAGCTTTGTGTTTTTTTTTCTTGCTAGTCAATTCTTTCTATGATCTTCCAGAGTTTTCTGTCATTGTTCTATCGTCACACAAAGACAATCACCAAATCTGACAACAACCCAGCAAATTTTGGTTTATCTACTTCTACTATACACTTCTATGAGGAAAGGATGAGGAAGACCAGGTGAGCCTGAGGAACAGAGGGATGTGAGCAAGCCACACAAAAAGCCATGCTAGAGGGTTGCCACTACTCCCAAACGTCAGGGCCAAATCTGCCTTCCCTCTTCTCACTGTGGAAGTAGGGAATCCATATTTTGGTCTTTCAGGTATCTTACTGAACTTTATCCACTGTCTTAGATTCAGGCATAATTCATTTGTACTCCTATTTCCCTCTGGGTATGTGTTAACTGTTAATGACTGTCCTTCATCTAACATTTGTGTTGGCTTAATAAGGGAGCTACTAAGCAATTTAAAGAAGCACGAGAGCGAGCTGCCTTCCCCAGGTACCCCATTAGCAGCAAGAAGTAGTTTTCCTGCAGGGAGAATGATAGCAGCTGAACCTACCTGAAAGATGCTGGGATAGAGATTCCTGATTCTGACATTAATTCTTTCAATTAAAACACACACCTTCCCAAGGCTTCCCCCCAGCCCCTCCTTTCTTCAGAGGGAGAAATAGTTTGTTCATAACACATACAATACGCAACCTACTGTAAAATTTCTTCCCAAACTACCGTTCCTGAGGTATAGGAAAGTAACTGATCACAGAAAATGCATTAGCAGTGTAGCTCCTCCAAAACTGACACCAAATTCCTTCACTTCCAGTGCTTTGTTGTGCAGCTCCAGTCCTTCAGCATAGTAAGGCAAATATTCAGATACTGATTTTTTTATACAGCTAAAAACTAACAATTCCAAACTTTATTTTTGCCCAAGGCCTTTTTAGTTAATTTATATGCTAAGTATTCAATAAATTATTACAATGTATATTTTATGGTGGTGCATCTTGTAAAAGCAATGATTACATGAATAAATAATATTGTTCATTATATTAATACTTCTTAATATTATGGTACAGTAAATATTTTCTGCAATAAATTCTTAGTTTTCCCAATATACCTATAGAGATACACACGAGCATCTGTATAAATAGTGATTGTATATATCAGCAAGCAATTATTCAGCTGAGTGGATCCACTGATTGAACACAGACAGAAGTAAAGGGATTCAAAGTGGTGAAAAAAATATTCCCTTGTCTTGCTCTTCTCTATCCACATTTTCTAACCTTCTCCTAAGGTCTGCCATCAAATTAGTGTTCAGTCACAAAAAGCAAGCTCAGAAGACAGTACAAGATCTATGCTTGATCTACGTATTCTGCAGAGAATACATTGGAGATAAGCCTGTTACTGCCAGAAATGCAGCAACTAAATCGCAGAGGCTCACCACCATCAACTCCAATTTCCCATACACCTTTTCTTTTTAACCTAAGTCCTCCTCTTTGCCCTTTCTTTCAATCTGTGGTTGTTCTTCACGCTCACTATGCATTAAATAATTTCCATTCCCACTGGCCTCCCTCCACAAGTCCCTCAGATGCAAGGCAGGGGATTTACTTCTGCTTTTATGTGGGTGGGCTTTTTAGTGCATGTGTTTTCTCACCTCATGTGCTTCACTGTGGTACTGATGCCCTAACAGCAGCTCAAGATTTATCAGTTTAGAGAAGAGCACAGCAATTTCTATTTCAACTTAGTTACACCAGCTTTTTATCCTTTTAAAAACAGCTCCTGCTTTATTATCTTAAATGAGTGTTAAAATTTCATTTGTTTATTTGAGCCTGATTAAACTGTTCCTGTAGAAAGGCTTGCTTGGGTTTTTTGCGAAGGCAGGACAGAGGACTGACTGCTCTAACAGCCCTGGCATCTCATGAACGCAGTCTGGAGATTGCTTACACCTGGTGTCAAGTGGGATCTCTCCCTCCCTTCTTGCCCTATGCCCCTGCTTGCTCTGACTGCAGGTCAGCAAGCCCCTGAAGTACAAATCCCACCTTCCTCCTCACCCCCATCAGATCCCTGGTGATACTCAGTAGGGAGTTTGCCAAACAACTGAAAAGCTTTTCACTAATGGACATTTTAGGTAACAACTTCTCATGAAAAAGTAAAGTACTAGAATACATTTTAATATTTCAAGATTGCTTTGAAAAACTGGAATGAGATTTGCCATCAAGGGAGACACAGCTCCAAGATCTGGGCACAGTGACATCTTTGCAAGCTGATGTATTTTTTTTAATAGCAACAAAAATATAAAAGCACCTAATAATTCCATGAAGATTTTTCTTAAAGCAAAATCATTCATTACATGGTTAATTTGATCATTTATTCAAGACAAATTAGTGTGTAAGCAATAAAGCAGCAGGATGAAATTCCCTTTATGTCAAACAATAGAGCAGCAGGATGAAATTCCCTTTATGTCAAAAGAATTCTGTAATGTCAACATTTGAACATGTTCTTTTTTCATATTTAATGAACTATATGATTAAAGCTTGAAATAGCTTACTTTAAAGCAAGCCACCTAGAAGG
This sequence comes from Nettapus auritus, assembly GCA_011076525.1. Lineage (NCBI taxonomy): Eukaryota > Metazoa > Chordata > Aves > Anseriformes > Anatidae > Nettapus > Nettapus auritus. Next base: position 31,438,359 of record CM021771.1, read on the forward strand.
AATAAAAGTCTTCAACTACTTTTTCGACTTCTACTGCTCACTTGGGCACCACAATTTAAAAAGGACAATTATTTGTGTCCAAAGGAGGGCTATGCAGCTGGGCAAGGGTCTAGAGGGGAAGACACACAAGGAGCAGCCAAGATCCCTTGGTTTGTTCAGCCCAGAGCAGAGCAGGCTGAGGGGAGACCTCATGGCTGCCTGCAGCTCCCTCACAAGGGGAGCGGAGGGGCAGGTGCTGAGCTTTGCTCTCTAGGGACAGAGACAGGACCCGAGGGAACGACAGGGTCAGGCTGGGGGGTTATGGAAATGTTCTGCACCCAGAGGTGGTCAAGCACTGGGACAGGCTCCCCAGGGAGGTGGTCACTGCACTGAGGCTGTTGGAGTTCAAGAAGTGTTTGGATGATGCCCTCAGACATGGGGTCTGGTTTTGGGTGGTCCTGTGTGGAGCCAGGAGTTGGGCTCAATGACCCTTGTGAGTCCCTTCCAACTCAGGATGTTCTGTGATTCTCTGAAGGAAGTTCGCTATGAATGAACTTTCATTTCACTGACTCCTTGCAGCTACAACTATAAAAGATCTTTTAACTCTCAAACTGCATGAATTTTGCAATAAATCTTCAGAAACAGAAGTAGAAGGTATAAGCATCTGTGTGCTGTAGATGCAGAGCACAAAAAGCAGTTGAGCTTTTAGGATGCATTGCTTTCATTACTTTCTGCCAGCAATGCCATGAGGAACACAAGATACATATCTCCTATTTGCCTCTTAGCTGTAGAAATACAGCATGAAGCAGGTACTCCAAAATTGCAAATCTCTCAGCTGCCTCTGGACTGAGTCCTCTTTCCAGGTTTGGATACAGGGAGTAAAACCATTAGTAGCTACCTTTAAGCACATTACTCTTCTAGACAGAAAAACGCTACACAGAAAGAACATCTAAATATATACTATAGTACACAAGATTGTTACCATAAAAGCTTTAAAAATCACTGCTGCTCTGTTATGAATGTTCTTTTTGCCTTTTCCCTCAAAGTAAGCAGCAGCAGCACCAGGTACCAGTGCTAGCAGATGGCAGCAGCGCCTGAGCCCCCCTGCAGCCCCAGCAGGACTATTCCATCCTCACTCAGCTCTGCAGTACAGCTTCAGGACTGCCAGGCAGCAGCGAGCAGGGCCACAGACTTGCACCGCATCAGCTGGCTCAGAAGATGACAGATTTTTGAGCCAATAACCTGCAAGGTTAGTTGTTTACATGAAGAAAAACACCATTGCCATGGCACATATTAATTGCTCGTTTATAGTCAATATTTGTTCATTTTTAGTTTGTTCATTGTTATCATGGATGGATAAAATTCAAAATTATTGGTGCTTTGGCATTCTAGAATAAGTGCCTTAGATCAAAAATATGCTTGAGTGAAAAATGTATCTTCACAGCTCCCATAGTGCAAGTCCAAAGGATCCTGTTTTAGGTACAGTTATCACTTTCCTAGATCAGATACAACTACAGGGGTTGGGTACTTTTGCTGAGAAAAACGGTGGTGTAAGCACACAAAGTACAGAGCTGCACTGCCTTTATATGAAAAATAGTGAAATTATGGCAATTTGAAGCCAAGCAAATAACATGGATTTCAAGGCACATTTGAGCGCACACCCTGCCTTGACTCAACACACTCTACTTGTATTCAAATAAGTTTTCTTAAACTGAATGAAGAGCAAGCAGTTCAAGTGGTTTACTGACATGGAGCTTAAATAGCCACAAAACGGAGAAAAACACATCCTTAGGGTCTTAGGCATTCAAACCATGGGACGCTTTACATCTTTATAGGACACTTACTGGTTCCTAAGAATTACTATACTAAAACCACATGGTAAGCATAGCAGCAGAGCACTGTTTTACTTCAAGCTTTGTGATACAGAGCTGAGCTCTAGTGCAGGAGTGTCACATTAATTTTGTGCTCTGCACTACGCTTCATATCAATCTTCTACAGATTGTTTTGATGGTTTATTTCTTTTATCCTTCAGTAATCTGTTTCACACCTCTTCCCCCCCCCCCCCTTTGAAAATTTCTCCGTATTAGTATACTAGAGTAAAAATTTTACTCTAGCTGCACAGGTGCTTTATTTACAAACATTTAAAAGACAGACTTTAAACAGTCTGATGCATTTGCTCAGTTATTTCACTGAAACTTTTACTACTCCATCCAAAATACTATTTTTCTTCCAGTCCATGAATAATAATTTTGTGTATATTGGATCTTTCCCTCAGCAACCTATTTCCTCAATTTGTAAGTGTAATTTCAAGCAATCTACATGCTTTTGCTTTTTTCGTGTGGTTGTTTTTTTAGAGCAGTAGGAAGTATACTGAAGCACCTAGTATACTATATAGGAAGTATACTGAAGCACAAGTAAAGATTTAATTAACATCTTGATGTCTGCAAACACTAACAGTCCACAATTTAAGACAACCTCTGGGAGACAGGCTGCATTTTCCAAGGCAATGATTATGTTTCCTGACAGGATTATTCATACCTTTCTCTTGACATGAGCGTTGCTCACAACAGTTGCAGGCAGAACACCCAATTAGCTCTGCTGCAGCCCAGCCTGATGCAACCCCTGTGCAAAATATTCTCTGAAGGGTGGGCTTCATTTTCAGATACGCTGTCTTGTAGAGTCTTCCAATCTGATGTTGTGAACCAACCGCATTGGTCTACTGATATGCTTAGAAACCATTTTCTTTTAGTGTTGGGAATGTCAAACATTTTCCCTCCCTGTCACAGAGCACATTGGCACCATGCAGGCTGTGATATCCCCCTTTAACAGAGCCCAGCTGAAAGATTTTTGTGCTATTAACACCAGCTCAAGCTGATTCACCCGCAGCAGTGACGTTTTGAACCTGAATGTGATGCACCATTAGAAGTTAATTTTGTTCAAGGCTGAGTAGGATCTGTTCTAGTCTGGTAAATAGTAATATAATTACAGCCAAAGTTTACTTTTCATTGGGGAACAATGCAGCCATGAGAGATATTCCAGACAAATTCTAATTAGGCAATACTCTACAAGTCAAACTACTCATGGAATAACTTAAAGCCTACGGATTTTAGCCTTGTGATTACTTATTACATTGCTTAATTAGCCAGGAGGTATCAAGTCTAATATTAGTTCAGTTTTCCACCCTCTAATAATTCTTTGCAGCTAAGATCCTTACCAATGCATTTTCACTTAAAGCAAAAATATCAACTGCAAATACCCTAACTGTAATCTGTCCAATATTAATAAAACTGCCACTGAAACATTGTTTTCCAGAAGACTCATCCTACATTTTAACAACTTTAAGAGTTTCATACAACTTCCTTCCTATAAATATATATGTTAGTTGTAAGAAAAAGATTTTTTTTCCAAAAGGATGGATTTAAATACCATGATAACATTGTAGCTTACAGCTACACTTACATTCACTTACAACTCAGTAAGAGCCAAACATTCTACACAGACAATGAACCAGATATTGTGAATTAAAGACAGAGTTTGTCCTATTGGAGATACACACATGTAATATATATTTTAGTGTATTATATTCAGTGATTTTATGCACTTGCACTTTTAAATATGATTACATTTTAACCACATCTAATAGAATGTGCATGCCATAACTAATTAGAATACAGAAAAATATATGGAAATCAAAATAATCCATGGAGAGGTTGTGAGATGGAGTATGTTGTTCAACCTGATGAAAAAAAAAAAAAAATCTATTTGAATCCAAACCCCAAATCACAATCCATAAACCAGGGCTATTTATTAGTGTTGTGTTATTTGTCACTTCTATAGAATTCACCACATTTTCCAGGCTATAAAATACCTTAACATTATGCAATGATGTATGTTTTCACTATTTTTTTCTTTGCCAACATTTAGATTATATTCAGCAGCACAAAACAGAGCTGATTTATAAACTGAATCACTAACACTAGCTTCCTTCAGTGTATTTATAGAAGCTTCATTTACTTCACAGTTCTAAACATTACATTCAAAACAAATATTTGATCAAATTAAATTCAGAGCCTCTCACTGCACTGGACTAGTACAAGTAACTGCAGAGACAGATCAAAGTCTAACCTCCCAGCAAACATTTCAAAAGTAGAAATGCTGCCAGAACTGGCAAATGAATTTTATGTACAGATTCTCATTGAGAAGGTAACAAGATCCACTATTAAAAATGTGTAATTTAATATGTTCTGAATTTGAGTTTCCAAAGTAGTGAATTCTGAAAGAAAACTGCACAGTAGCAGTAAAATTAATATATATATGTGTGTGTGTGTGTGTGTGTGTGTGTAAAACTTGGTGATTCTTCATTTCTTCAGAAATGCTTTGATGGGTTTGGTAACTTCAGATTTTCACAAGCCACTTCTCCAAACCCCACTTCACACCGCAGTGCCTAGGAAGCACTTGTCAATGCTCAGGACTGTGATGCATATACCTTCAGGCACCCATCAATGAGAGTATGGACCAACACAACCATTTTAAACTGCTTTCCTTGAAGAGAGTTTGTCTTGATTTTATTTGAAATAGCATGTTGTGCATCAAAAAAATATCAAGTAAAAATATCTAAAGCTCAGAAAGAAACCATTCTGAGACCTAAAAATAATTTGATTGTCTTAATATGCTAACAATCACTAAAGCACCTTACTGAATTACCAACCTGAAAAAGGTAGAAGAAAGTGGCTTCATACTGATTAAGGTTTATAAACCCTAACAAAGCCACCAGTGGCAGTAGACACCTTTGAGCAAGGAAAGATCAGACCACAATTCTCTAGGGACAGACACTTGTTAGACTTTCCCAAATAACTTTCTTAGAAAGAGTGCTTAGATGAGTTTAAAAGACCCTCCAGAGGAAGCATATGTTGCTCTTGGCTGTAATGACTGCTCTGATAATTAACTTTCACAAGGACTAAGTACATATCATTAAATATTACATGCATCTTCATACAGTTGCTTGCTGAGAAACATTCTTGTATATCAAGGTAAAGAGGAAATCAATTTAATTACAGCACTTTAAACCTTGATTCTCAACCTTGCTACTAGTTCAGCATTGCTCCATTTAATGGCCATGCCCTTGTATTGCCTTCCATTTTCTCATTTTTCGGAGATTATTAGGATGTCTAAAGTAGGCTTCCAGAGAGCCATCTGCTTTTCCTGGAGTGCCATAGGGCAGGACCTGAAAAAAGTCAGATCTGAGCCATGCAAAGGAGGTATGCACAAGGACATCACACCAAGGGGCACCGCTCACCAGCAGCAATAGAGGAGGGTATCAGGAGCATGAGGGAAGGACTGAGAGAACAACGGGGAAAAAGAAATAGGGAATAGAGACAAAATGAGGGAGCAGGCAAAAGTGGAAGAAAAGGAGAGTAACAACTGGAGGTCTCTGTGGGAGAGACTGACAAAAGAACAAAAGCATCATCACCTTCCTGGAAAGATTACATAGGGTCATATCTGTGTAAAACCAAGAGAGCTAGCTTTAATGTAGTGCAGTTATATCAACATTTTATTATTAGGACTAAGGTCCCTCAAGAGCTAACTTTAAAATCAAGAAAAAGTGTCCAGATATTTCATTACCAGTATTTCTCATAGCAGCAAACCTTGGTCAGTTTCCCCAGATTCTGGTCTTCCCCTGGGTAGACAAGATGACTACAGCATCCCACAGCCCAAAGAAGATACACAGAAATGTTTGCAATAAAAAATAGTTTACAACTTCAGCTCCTAGAAATCTATCATTCTACTACACTTCCCCATGAGCTCAGCGTGCTGATAACACCAAGAGATTTTAGCTCCAAAGATATGGAAATTACGTATGTAGGATTTTACCTGGAACCAATCTGCGATGACTACAGAAAGGAGATGAGTAACAGACTTTGGAGGTGAACATTCAAAACAGAGTACTGTGGGGAAGGGGCAGCTCTCCATCTGCCAGACGAGATGTGTCTGAAAGGGGAGTCGAAGATGTCTTTCCAAAAAAAAAAAAAGAAAAATTAAAAAAAAAAATGAAGTGAGGGTCATAGAGCCAAACCTGTGAAGAATTTAAGCAGCAGATGAATATAGATAAAATCCTTCAAGTGAAGGCAAGACAGCAAAGGATGTGACAGGCACAATGAAAGCTGTGCATGAGGACAGCTGATTGAGAGCTGGCAAGATATAACCAGCAGGAGCAGACAGCATATAGTGAGACAAGGCATTTTTAAAAACAGCAAAGAAGTGCTTGGCAAAACAGAAAAGCTTTGATGCTAACTTCACAGGCTGAGGTGATTAATACAGAGCCTGGTTTGTTGTCACTGATATACAACTCTAACTGCAGATGTTAAAGGGAAAGGCCCTACACACTAAGTAAGACTACTGCCATAATACACTTTTGTTTTAGATACACACAGAAGATGGAGTATTTCTTCGCTTTCACAAATAAAGTCATGCTTTTAATTAGAGAAGACCTGCTGTTTATCCAACCCAAAGACTGACCCAAAAACCAAGAGTAAGGGGAAAGGAAAGACTCCGGATGACAGCAGCAATCATTGCATCCTATGGCAAATCCAATACCTACATCCCCATTTTTGGGACAGAGCCCATTGCTGGCATATATTGAAATAATTCTCCTCTAATTGTCTGATTCTCTCACAATTAGATAGTTGCAAGTATCGAGGCTGACTCTCAAACCAGCTACACCCACAAAAGGAAAGGTTGAATGTTTGGGAATATGTCCCTCACTACCTCACATATGGGGAGAACCAAGAACATCACCCAGTTTGAACTGAGATTTGTGACCCTCTAAAGGTACTCTGCTGAGCCCTGGAAAAAGCTAATCTTTATTTCTAATCTTTAAAGAAAAAAAATGTCCAATGTAAGTGACAGTTTTCACACCAAATGAACAACATATCTTAAAATCATAAAATGATTTAGCAGGATGAATCTGCTAAAAAAAATGCAGACAGCTGGGTGTATATATTTACTCAGAAATTGAGACAAAACAATGTCCTCTCAATTTTAGGTAATAAAGAGACTCTCCAGAACAGTTATAAGAAAAGGTTTTTCCCTCATTCTGAGCTTTTTTCTTCCCTGCCCCATACGACCTGCCAGGAACTCATCAGATGAGGAAATTCCAATGGCCTTTCAGGGAAGATGCATTAGCACCACCTCTGCAATTTCACCCCTCTGGGTAGTTCAGTCAGCTCACAACAAAACTGCTGTCACAGAATAAGAAATGTGTACCTATTTGAACCTAAAATAGTAACTTCTGATTTTTTTTATTTTTTTTTTTCACTCCATTGGCAGTATGTTTCACAATTCATCTGATTAATCAGGCAGAGAAGAAATCTGAAATCAAGGTTGGTGACTTGACAAATACAGAAGATTACGACAGGCAAGGACCACTGATGAGAAAGCAGACCCATGCACCTCTTCGCTTCCTGCTCGAACAGGAGCCCCACCATGAAGTCAGGTTTCAGTGTTTATCTGCCATAACAGCACAGTTACAGGTCTGTGTTCAAAACTTATTTCCATAAAAATTGTAAGCAAAGCAAAAAAAAAAAAATTATCTGAAAGGCTATGAACAGGCAGAAAATCTGCCACAGCACTGAAGAAAATGTATTTCCTGTTTTTCCTTTCAAGTTAAAATTCCTATGAATAAAATTAAAGATCTCAAATTAGTGAAATATCCAGGATTTAACAAGGCAAGTATGTTTTGGCAGTTCTCTCTATTTACATATATTTTGTGTACCTTAAACTTAAAAACCATTAACCTTAGAAACATGGCCTATTTTTGGAAAAGGGAAAATAAAAAGTATCAAAGTGTTTTAGATTTGAGGATGACATGTTACAGTTAAGTGAAATGACTTGGACATCTTCCTCAATTTTAGACATTGGGGATGTAGTGATGGTTTTACATTCAATTAAAGAAAAATGAGAAAAGTTTGGCTATTTAAGACACCCCGATATAAAATCAATTTTTTTTAAGTTTGATGTACTTTCCAAAGCAAGCTATTTTTGCACATTTTTCCATGCTTGCTATGAGTCTCCAAGCTGTTGTCCAGCACCACCTTTTCATTCTGCCCTTAAATATGAACCTCATCTCTTCATAAGCTGCAGATATTTTACTTTAAAAAAAAAAAAAAAAGAGACAAATCAGTAAGATTGGTACAATAAAACAGCTCTGTGCATTGAAGCTTTCAGGAGCAGCTACAGGTTTTGCACTATACCAAGTTTCATGACATAGTAAGAACCATTCCCATTACCTTGTATACTGCCATATGATGTTTATGGTAAATGCCACATTTTTGAACAACAGCTACTAAAACAGAGTTTCTCTCCTTGCTCTAGAAACACATCAGGTAAATTAGCAGGCATGAAAACTCGGCTCAAATCAAACTTTCTCCTAAGAGGAGGCAGAAGCAGAGGCTACACCTAGCACAGTAATTCATTCTTCATTTTAGGTATAGCTTCTTTGCTGATGGAAAAAATTACAGAAAGGTAATATCTTTTGGTACCTTGTGCAACATTACTGTGTGAGCATAAAGAACACAGGAACAACACCGGGTAATGTGCTAGTGGAAACTAAGCAGCCACAGTGGATGCTGAAGGCAGGTTTTCTAAGATATTATTGAAAATGATGTGCACAGAACTCCCTCCGCTGCAGCCCTCATATCTGCCTCAATACCTATAAATCTCCACCCTCCATATCCCAGGAGCATATTTGAAAATGGGGATTGAGTTTGCAACAGCTCAATCTGCAGTTGATGGGAGATGTGTTTGCCAGCACTTCAAATGAATAGCCTTATTTCATTTCTAAAACCTGCCCTTTGGAGGAGCATTTCTCATCTCCCGAGGGCAGCAGCCACATCCCACAGCATGGGGCTTTCCAAGAGACATCTCTTCCCTCTCCTACTGCTGCCCCTGGCAGAAATCTGGTCTTTGTGTGATCCCTCTTCTGCAAGACGATGCCCTGGGCTGACTGAACATGGCTTGACCTTCCTCTGTAAGGAGGATGAGGTTGCCCCTTTCAGTGAGATATTTCTGGACTGTATGAAAGTAAAATAGCAGCATAATAGCAGCTGAATGTGTGACCATCTCCTTTTAGGCACCAATTTCCAGAGACATAACAGCCAAGACCCATTCACAAGATACAAATGTCACACATACATACCATATTTTATAAGGCTGGAATTCCAAAAGATAAAAGAATGAAGTATATACTCTTGAAAACGTGCAAAATGGAAGAGATTTTCATTTCCTTTATCTGATAGAAGTTGACTGCTTTTAAATTTGAGAAAAATCTAGGTTTCATGCAGCAAAATATACTCTACATAATCCATTACTCCCCTAAATAAGCCTTCCAGTAGACAGGAAAACTGAATTGCACCATGCTGCCACCAGAAGGGCAGAGCCCGTTTCTACACTTCGTATTTTCCTTGCTTCTTTAGATCAAAAGTAGCCAGCCTTAAGAACATGGCTAGAAAATGCATTCATTCCATTTTGATTCAGCAGCAGAAGATATGAAAGAATTATTCAATTTACCAAATTCCTAATTTATAGTAACATAAAACTATGGAAGTGATTTGCCACCAGAGGGGATTTTAGATATTTTTAATTGCACTATGACTATGGTTCAACAGGAAGGGGCTAACCACAAAATTATTTTTAAGATGGATGTCTTTATTTTTGAATCATACAGATAGCTGGCTGAAACAAAGTAATGTTAAGTACTTGCACGGCTGTAGAAAAGTTTTCTTGTTAGTGAAGAACAATATTATATTAACTGGAGATTTAGAATACTTATTTCATTAAGTTTTGTGTCTTTTTTCTTTTAATTTTACTGCTGTAGGCTATAGATCTGAAATCAATGGCAGATGCATGTTGCTTGCTGCTATAAAATACTTCGACACGTCACTTTTTAGCCACTTGGAAAGTTATTGCTTGATAAAGTAAAATGACATGGTGTCTTTTAGCAAGCTGCAATCCCTTCAGTTATTAATCTTTCAGTGCAAGTCCCTTCCACATTGTGATACAGAGGAGGAAAAGATGTAACAAAAATAAGATCTGAATGAAACTATAGCAAAAGACAAAGCACCCTCAGGAATTTCTCATTTTGAGGAAAGTTTGTTTTGTTTTGCCCTTTTTTTTTTTTTTTTAAGACAGGTATTAAACAAATTCAGGTAATTTTAAATTGCATTATCTTCGTGGTAGATCAGAAAGCCAGCACCAACCAAGCTGTCTTGTCAGAACAGTATCCACAACTAAGAGGACAGCTCCATCATCTTCCAACCACCAGATACTGCAGCTTAGACTAAAGCTACCATTGATAGGCACTGACAACTGTCTTCTTTTTAGTCCTTTAACCACCTGAAGGTGGGGTCCTCACAACTGAACCTGCCAAATATTTAATATAGCTATTTAATATGGCAGAAAGCCCATCCAACAGTTTCTTGAGGTGCTTTGGAGAGGGCAAGTGCCAGTGCTGTTTTCTGACCCCAGCCCTTTTCTGCCCAGAGCCCTCACCCCAGGCTCAGAAGGCACCCAATTCTTTGTGTTGTTGGGTTTGATGTAATGCTGTACACAAATCTGATACCAAATTACAGCCAGGTCTATGCTTGAGAGGGTATGATATTCTCTTTCCCCAGTAGGTGGAGCGCTAAACTCCGTTTTTAGGAAGAAAGCCCAACCTACAGGGCTTCCAGTAGGGCCGTATCAGTCATTTAATTGGGAGAGTACCTTGAAAAGTCGGGTACCTCAGCGAGCCTCCCGTGGTTCGAGATTACTTTTCAATAAGCCATTAGCTCTTTCTACCAGCCCATTTGATTGAGGGTAGCATGGGGTGTGCAACATGCATTGAATTCCTTATTTTGCCCAATCTTGCACTTCCTCGCGTGAGAGATGCAAGCTGTTACCACTTTGGATAGCACCAGGGGTAGGTAGACCCTCCAGTCTTGTGAGGGCGTATCGATATCCCACGGAGGATTTGAATGGCCCAATATAATAAACTTGCCAGGTAGCCCATAAAGTTTTCCCCTTATTGATAAGTAAAGGTAGTGCTTTAGCAGGATGATCTGCTTGTAATTTCAATCTGCATCTGTAAGAACAGTTTTGCAAGTTTCTCTATGGGCCAGCCCTTACTCTGTACAGCAACATAAAGCTCCTCCTTGCTAGTACGACCTCAGTTTTGATGTAACCATTCTCCTAACTGATACCATTCAGGATTTAAGGTGTTTTTTCTAACTTCAGTTCTCATCTACTCTTTGATTGCACTTTGTGGCTGGCTGATTATCTTTAGAGTGAGCCTTTACCTCTACTGCCACCAATCTAAGGGTGTGTAACCACTTGCAAAGTAGTAAAATTGGCAATGTTTGGTGCAGCAGCTGTCAGCGGGGCCAGGTGAGCATTCAGGCTAAGGGGTGCACACCTTCACACCGCCTTGAGATACGTGCCACACATGCCAGCTCTCTGGAGGCCACCGAGAAACCCTGCAATAACGATGCAATAATGCAACATCCCAGACTTAAGTAATTCAATTCAGAAGTGTAAAAACGCAGTCCTTGTATTTTATCACTTCAGCAAGTACCATTAACATTTAAAAAGCACAGAAAAAAAAATGAAACATTGCTTTTATCCAGAAACCTAAATGTCAGTACACAATCCCTTTACTACCTACTCAGCTACTAGCAGAATAAGTACACTAGCATTTAGACATAACAGCTCTAAAATGCTTTGATAAATTCCATTAAGAAAATAGCTAGTTTAGGAGCGATGTAATCTAAACATGATTCAATCTAAGTGCGGTACCGTTGCTGAATTGCTAAGAAACTTGATAGCTAAAGTACCATGCTTATAATATTTCAGGATAAAATATTATAAATGATCTTATAAGTAGAACAACTAATCGATATAAAACAAAAGCCGAAGAAAAATGTTAATGTAACAGGTTATCAGCTGGGGGGGGGGTCCTCCCTCTGTAGTATAGAGCAAGTCATCCGGACTTGTATTTTCAAATATTTACCTAAATAAGGAGCCAGACAGATTGGCAGCCATCCACATTTTCTTTGACAACATCCAGATGAGTTAGGTACTTAACTTCCATTGCAGTCAGCAGGAGTTGGATGCTTAATGTATTTGGATACTTCAGAAAAATCACATTAGGCACTTTCCACATTTAGGTGCCTAACTATCTTCCAGTGCACCACCTTTAGCTTTTAAGTGCCTCAGTCCTGTATTTGTCAAATGAGAATAATTGCATCTGCCTAATTCATAGGGGAACAGGAAAGAGCCATAAAAGACTGAGGTGTTTGGATATTACAGTAATGGTATAATAATACCCTGAAGGGAGAATAAACTGAGGGCAAAAAGAGCAGATGTTAAGGTGCTATCAATAAGACAACACCACAATTGTGCAAGTATCTGCAACAATGAAATGCCCAGGAAATAAATACAAACATATTAAGCAAGTAATTCAGGACAGAAGGTTATCCATTTACTAATCCATATGAAATCAGCCTCTGGAGAGAAAAATCCACCCTGGAAAAAAATAGGTTACTGCTCCTAGGTTACCTCCTGTTCCTCCAAATAAAAATACAAAGTACAGATACATCAGTACTCTTCATGCTGTATCAAACCTATTGTGAGTTCCTTTTTATGCTCCCCCTTGCCTGGATGCAAGCTTCTTGTCTTCTGCTTTAACACCTATGTAACTCCCCCAGTCTAACAGCCACTTCTCCATCCCACTAACATGGATGGCTGTCAGACCTTCCCCTTTCATTCATGGTACCCAAAACACACACACACACACAAAATCTAAGAGACTTGAATCTGAATACCAGGAAAATCATCCCAACTGAAGACCAAGTTTAGTCCTAAGAAAAAAAAAAAAAAAAAAAAAAGAAGAAAAAAGAAATCACATGCCTTGACAAGTCTAGGTTTGCAGGGGCAGGAAAGAAAAGTAGTAATAAACAAAAAAAAATCCTGTCTAGTCAAAGGGACTGGAGGAGTTGAAGCCTTTTCCATTCTAGAGTCTGCAGTTGTTCTGATAAATATGCCTAAAGCTTGATCTTGCCACAGTAGATCAAGCAAAGTATCAGAGATCAAAGTAACTTATACACTTAATTGTCCAATACTATCTACAGCATAAAATCAATCCAATCAGTAATTCACCAAAAAAATCAATTCTGCATAGACAAAGCACGCAGTCATTATTCAATAATTGTTACACAGCTGCTATAAATGTACAATAAAGAAAAATGACCTTGAAAGCTATCAGATATGCTTAAAGACTTACAAAGCACATCTACTGCACAGCACCAAAGCCTTCCCTCAGTATGATTTTTTTTTTTTTTTTTTAAGTGGAAGTTACATAAAGGCTATAATACTATTTTAGGGTGCTCCTTAGATGGAGCTTTATCATGGCTGCCAACATGGGTCACCTCCACAGATCCTAGAGCTGCTCAGCAAAATATATCCTGCTTCCTAGCTCAGGTGACTGCAGAGCCACCATATGTGCTATAACCTCCGACAGAATTACACCATCATGCCCAGTATCACGGGTCTAACACACCCAGCAAGAAACAGGTACGGCACTTTAGCAGGAACATGAACCTGCTGTGGAGATTACTTCTGAACCTCCCTGCCCTTTCCCTCAGGAATGTCATAGCTCTCCCTTTCTCTCCACCTATTCAGGGCTTACATCTGCTCAGTTGGTTCCTACCAGTGGCTATGCCTGCAGTGGTCAGAATACTGTAACGAGGTAAAACACCTCGCACAGGTCCAAATATCTACCAGAAGCAAGCCATTCCTGCCAAGACTTTCAAGATAAGTCAGCACTTTGTTGTCAGTCCACCATGCCTGATTGGTCACGTGGATTCTGGACCGCTGAAGTAGTCAACCTCGAGAATGAGCAGAAGGCCTCAATCATCCATGGACAGGCTTAAGGACCAAGACATGCAGATCATCCCTGTATCCATTTTGACACAAGCCACTATTTATTAGTGCATTTAACTCCTCAGAGCAAATAGTGAGAACTATTACAGCTTTGGCTTTAATCCCCCCTTGTCAGCCAGAACATCTAAGGTGAAGCATGATAGACATAAGTGAAGTACACCCACACAATCAGCTTTGCACTTGAATAATTTCAAAATTTCCCCTGGACTACTGAAATGACTACAGTTACTAACACATGCCTAGATGTTTGTCTTGTGTGTCCTTCATGACCTTATTAAAAACTTAAACAGCTTTTACTCCTGAAGAAAACTCTCCACTGTGATAAGTCCATGTGGGGATGCTTTCGTGAAATACATTTTTCTCCATGGTGTTTACTCTTTACTAGCTGGAACATGCTTTTTTTCCTCCTCCTATTTGGTTTATTTTAGTCTTATAATTTCTCCCAGAAATAGACAAGCATTTGTGTTCATCTTTCCTCTCTGCTTCCACTAGCAGCATTGTATCAAAGGCTGGAAAGTACGTAAACAAACACTTATTATTAGAACAATGTGAAAAATACAGTTTCAGTTCAATGACCAAAAGAGATGACAAAAACTATTTTCAGGTCATCCCAAAATGAACAAGGTCTCCCAAGCCAGCAGGTTTATTCTTCTAAAGTTTCTTATAAAATTTGCTGAAGAAGCAAAAATAAGTAGACTAGTAATATTTATGTCAAAGCTATTAATGAAGATATTCAACCTGAAGCATAACCACTCTATTTTTTCAACCACAGCAGTCATCAGCTAGATTTTGTCCACAAAACAGGCTCACCTTGCAACTGGAGGAGCACCACTGGTGGCACAGGAGAATGGGAACTTCTGAATCATTGTCATATCAATGAGACATATTGCTGCAATTTTAACTATATACATATTACGTTATTTTTTTCCACCAAATGAGTTGGAGCTACCTATTGCCTGTTGTCTGGTACTGCACATTTCACGCCCCATTTCATGTCAGGCTCTAGCTTAAAGCAGCTGCAGTAGGTTGGGGGGGGGGGGGGGCCAAACACACACCTAAGAAACTTGAAATAGATTCTTTGTTAACAGCATTTTATGTCCAGCTTGAATTTAATAAAGATAAATTTATTATCCTTCTCTCCTGTGCAACAGTATCATTATGTTGAAGTATATTCTCAGATGTTTACTGTCCCAGTTTAAAGATAGAAATTAATATTTTAGAAAAAAATGCCAAATTCTTGCCAATTCTGCATGCACAGCTCTCCTCGCCCATAAAGACCACATTAATATTTGTATCTTTCCCAGTCTGAGCTCTCAATCACTTGAAAGCAGCACTTCACACCCCTCAGCTCCAGCAGAAATGCCTTACCTCAGCCACCTCTGCCTCTCTCCAGCAGCGTCAGACAGCACACCAGCCATCCCAGGACAGCAAGCAGATCTGTACGCTCTTCTTTGGACATCTCCAGCTGCTAACCCCAGACAAAACCACTATTTCCCAAGTCACAGACCATTTTCTGTCTCCCCTTGTGGTTTACCAAAAGCATATTTGCCTTCAACACTCGTGTTCACAGCCATCTGTCCCTAGGCCATGCCACAGTGAAAGCTGTAACAATCAGCCCTTGAAGGATGGCATAAAGGTGGTAAGCACACCTCAGGACCAGGGGCCTTCAATTGCTGACATCCAGTACCACCACTTGTGCTGGTCACACGTGCCCAGGTACAGGCAGGGAACTCTATGAGGAAAGGCCAGGGCTGCCTCGTGCTGGACACAGGCAGCTCCACAGCAACCTGGCTGAGCCCCTCAGCTATGCTGGTGGCAACTCAGGGACAGCATAATTAAAAGGACAAAACACTTCAAGGCAGTGAAGGTATGGAAAAGCGTGAGAAACAGCCCTGCAAGCACCCAAGGCAGAGGAGGAGGAAGAAGGGAGGTGCTGCATGCACTAGGCCCATGCTTCCCTGCAGCCCCTACCGAGCCCACACTGGCAAGTTAAACCACACACAGGGTCCACCCAGACTTTTCTGTGGGGCCCCCGTGTTTTTGCACAGGAGGTTATGGGGATTTGAGCATTGAAGTGAAACTTCAAAGCTTTCTTCAGCATCCCTTTACTTCCTTGAGCTCTTACAGAAACCTTCTGATCTTGAGGGAGGAAAAAAACAGATTCAGCTAGTACATAAACAAGCTTCTGAACAAATATATATGCTGAATTTTCTTTTTTGCTTCTTTTCCCGTTCTTTCCCCAGTCTATCTCACAATAAAAAGAGATAGTTTCTTTGCCTCATTCATCCCACTAGGTTCAGAAGATACATAAACACACATATACACACAAAAAGATATGCAACAGAATGAATCAGATTAATCACACAAATAGCTGTCATATGACTAACTAGGAACACAAAATACACTAACTTCCCTCACAATACCCAGCTTTATAAGCTGAACCTTCCTTCACAAACCCCTGCTTTATAAGCTTAACAGGAAAGTGTGGAATAAAGTCTTCAGTGTACCTTAAAAGCCTGTATCCCACAGCAAAATTTGCTCCCAACCTATACCTAACCTAAAATTTTTATTCTTAATTCCCAAGGGAATGACCTTTCACTTTGTATTATTGAATTTCATTTCTATTCCTATAATCATCAAGGTCACGTAATTCTTTCTGTAGAGTCTTTCAATCCTTATTGACAAACCCTCTTCACTTTATGTCTTCAGCAAATTGTATAAGTATGCTCATATTTGTGCCAAGGTCATAAATGAATACATTAAACAGGATTGATCCTAAAAACAATCTATTGGAAGCTCCACTAAAAAACTGTCATTGCCTGTTGCTGCATCCCCACGATCAGCTGCCCTACACTTCCCAACCAAGAGCTAATGGTTCCTGAGCTCTCCTGCACTGCACCAGCCTCTTGGTTTTCCAGCTGCATTAGCTTCCAGAGGCTTAGTTCACTGACCTGGTTAACTGCAAACCTATAAGGTTATCAGTGCTGTCTACAATATTACACTGTTACTTCTGTTAGTTCTTCCAGTAACTGTGAACTCCATCCATAGAGGTATGAAACTTATTTTCATGATCAAAAAAAAAAAACGTTACTCTGAAATGTTACTATGAAATGTTACTCTCAAAATATTATTCTCTGAAAACACTGAATTTCTTTCTTTAAACTTTCTTAATCTTTATTAAACCAACTTTTCTCCAAACCTCTAACTTCTCTCCAATATTTGTCAGAGTCAACTTAAAGCAAGGAACACTTTATGAATTAATAAATCTATTCAACCTTTTAACATACATTCACTGAGCTCATTCTTTATGATCACCACAAATTTGAATAAGATTAATGCATATGTGGTGTATGAGCATAGAACTCACTACTAAACTACACTGAAATTGTTACACACAATATCTATAAAGGGGAGCTTTGTCTCTCCTTGGCTCCTGGTAAAGATCAATTAAAAAGAAAAACTTATTATCTTTACTTTCAGGCAAAAAACGCAAGAGGTAACTTCACTTAAGAATTTCAGACTGGAAAGGTGGACTGTAAGTTTACATGCACTGGAATCTGAAGATTGAATACATTTAAACAAGTCAGTAAAATAACAGTCACAGCCCTTGACAGATATGGTATCTTGATTTGACTTAAGACTTTGAACTAAGGAAAAATATATTTTCATAAAACACATAAAGATATATAAATAAAGCTATTCCAGACCAGAAAAAAATAAAAAATTAGTTCAGAGATTTTAAAAGTGAACATTAACTCAAAAGTAGCTACATCACTTAGATACCTAAATACCTTAACAAAAATCTTCACATTTTTAAATTTGTTTCATTCTGAATTATCCCAGCTTAGAGTAAAATTAATATTATACCAAAAGTTAAAGCATGGACTCTGTTGAGGAAGAATAAGGAAATGGAAGCTTACATCTTCAAAACTAAAGCAAGAGTTAGAGTTTCCAGCAATTCTAACATTCAATTCTGTTATCTTTTCAGATGACCTACAGCCAAAAACCAGGCATCCCACCTTTTCAGCAATAAGATAATCTTTCTTGGTTTTCCAAGCTTTTTTTCCCCCCTCCTAAGCTGAAAGCATCAGATTTATAATTACTTCTATTATCCTCCTTATTATGGGCCTCTAAGGTATAATGGGTCAAACAGGTAACTGGATTTTGCTTATTGAGTCTTAAATACATCAATATTAGAGACAGAAGTTTGGCTTAGCTACTAGATGCTATCAAAACATTGTTGAACAACACACAGCCTCCACAAGCTGATTCACAGATTTCTAGCCGTATATACAACTATATAAACCACACTTAGCATATTAAGCTGGTTAGTTTTTATACCTTTGCTAGGAGTGACAAGGCATACAAACTAAACAATCCTTGAGTATTTCCTTCCTACTCCACGTTATATAATACTTAACTCAAGCAGGTGCTTGCTACAGATTTCATCCATGCAGATAGAGAAGATTTTACAAGAAACACTGGATTCCCAAAGCAGTATTACACAGATTACTTTGCTTGAACATAACTAAAAAATAAACACAGGCTCTGCTCCCTGATAGTCTACAAGTCAAAACAAAAAAAATCTGAATTATTTCCTACATGTAGTGTTATGAAACAAGTGCCTCCACTGTTTACAGCTAAATTATATCACAGAACAGTATAAAAACATAAATATATATATATATGCTCATATATTAATGCATATAAACATATTCTGTATCTTAGAAGATCCTGAGCGTTCACCTACAAGCAGGTCAAATTATTTGTTTGGGGAAAGTGATGATGTATGTTTTTTTTTGTATCAACTTACCTATTTATCACCAGCCAAACAACTCTAAACAACAGAGAGTACATTATCAATTTGCCTACTGAAAGAAAATCTACCCTCTGTAAACATATCCAGAGAAGAAGGGCAAATAATATGATATGCTGCAGGAGAAGCTTATATACACCATACTTTGCAAGGTGTTCCTCATTCATTAGCAAGAGGTGCTAATTAAACAAATAGTGTGAAAGTAGCCAGTGAGCAATTTTCAGAAGAAAAACACCCCCTCATTAGAAGAAGGAGAAAACAACTAATACAGCATAATGCTAACATCTGAATATCGCAAATGATGAGTAGTCAGAAACTGACTTATTTTTATTGATATATTAACAAAATGGGAGATAAATACTTGTGGTCATGAAGGAAGTATATGGGTATTCCTTGTGGATCAAAAATACTCTTTCAGTCACTTGTTAGCCTGATACTTGACCAATTAATGTCTTTTTCCAAACACAATCAAGTCCCTATACCTTAAGCCATATTTTTTTCCTGCCAATATACAAGGATGAAGGGTTTAATCAAAGTCTTAACAGTGCAACAAATTGTACAGCAACACCGCTGTATTTTCAGCTGCTGGTTTTATTTTTATCTTTTGGCCATGCATGGATTTGAACTAAAACTCCATCAGATTCCTTTTAACTGCTCAAATCAAAGCATGTGCTCTGCATTGAAAATTAACCTGAGTAAACTCACCAAATTTAGCATGCTTGTTTTGGCAGTGTTAAGCTAATTATTTTGACCCTAATCTGTCATATTTATTCATACTACAGCATAAGAGAGGGATGTTATTTTTTCACCATGTAGAGTATTTCCAGGTAAATTAATTAGGGCATCCCTCTAAATTTGCAGGTAGAAATTACCTAGGAGCTCACAGAATAATTCTGTGAAAATAAGTTATTTCATATTCAATTATTTAATGCAATGAAAAATATTCTCAATTTATATTTGAACTAAGATCTTCAATAAAATTTCTGAAGTATTATTTCTTAAAAAAACATTACATGGTGGTGCAAGTTACGATGTGGTATGGCATTAAAATATTTAGCAACATTGTTTATATTTTTGCCAATATAAGAAATATATATATTAGAAAATAATTTAGAAAATTAGAAAAAATACTTTTTTTTTTCAATCTACATAAGAGCAAATAGCAGACGTATTCCCTTGTTGCTATAGTCACCAGGCTAACTTGCCCTTACAAACTTGTTCCACAAAAATAAAATAATTATTCTTTCCCCCCTTGAACTGCTTCTTTGATGTGTCTTCAAAGGTGGGCATGCAAGTGGTGAGACCATTAAATGGTCTTCCCTGCTCCTTTTTTTTTTTCCAGGGGATTGAACTACAGATGCATCCATAACAAAGCCAATGCTCTCCTGCATGGGAAGAAATGCTCCAGCTAACAGAGCAAAAGCTTATCTTTCCAAGAGTTATTTGCTAACCTAACACATGTAAATCATTTCACAGAACCAAAAGACAATCCCAACTACATGAAAAACAATTAGCCAGCAAAGGCGGAGAAGTATAGCTGCCATTAAAGATTTACAGACTTTCATACAAGGGCGAAAACTTCCTGCAGAGAAGTCCACTTAAGCAATCTCCAGCCTGCTGAGACTCAAGCAGAGGCTGTTGCTCTCCTCAGTATATATTAAGCATATTAATTTTGTTGCTGGTGCATTTGCTCAAGCTGTCAGCCAGCAAGGAGCTGCTGTAGGGCCAGCGAGATGCTGGGTGTTCCCAACAGTGCTCCACAGCATCTAGTGAGGAGACCCAGCTCTACATGCCTGCCATATAGCAATCAAACTTGCTTTTTATAGAGAATGTTGGAATTTCTAATTAAAAAAAAAAAAAAAACACGTTCCCATGTGACTTGTGTTACTTTCGGGGCACAAAATGAACAGAGCATCCCTGTGCCAGAGGATTACCTACATCTCGCAGGAAGGTGGGGGACCTGTGTGAGGCTTTGCTCTCATCTGCCAGCCTAGTCACCTTGTTGCACCTTTACCTCATGGATGTATGGTGAAGAAACATAATTATAGCAAGTTACAATAATCTTACCACTTGCTTTTTAAAAGGATATGCTTTTTACCTGATAGGGACCAACTCTTTATGCCATACAATGGTAAAACATTTCAGGCAGTTCTCTTAAGGAAGTATAGAAAGTGAATGACATAATATTTCATTTTTTCAACTCCCTCTCTCATTTAAAGCCCAGCCTTTTTGATGTCTCCTGGCTTCGCTCAAGACTCTTCCCATTCATTACAAAAACCTACTTCACTTTTACAAATATCTCACTAAATCAAAATCTCCACCTTGCTAGCTGGAAATGGTCTTTTACCAACTTAAGCCTAGTGGATGATCTAAGTATTAATTAATCCGATAATTTATGCTAAAATACCCACATAGCACTTTGAAATAAATCTTAGCATGATCACAGAGTCTTTCTCAACCTGTGAATGGAAAGAAAATGTGCTGGCATGCCAAACTTTTGCTATCAAACACTTGCTATGAGCCCCCATGGCTGTAACCAGCCTAAAAGGGCTACCAAAAAAAAAAAAAAAAAAAGAAAAAAGGCAAATATATATATAAATAAATAAATATATATATAAATATATATATATATATAGCATTTTTATAGGTAATTAGGTAGTTCCCTAAGCAGCGAAACTGATGAAGCCTGTTTGCAGGTGGTTTTGAGCATGGTCTCCTAGCTTACATCCAAGGGGATGGAAGTCACATGCTCTCTGAGCTCACACTGACATTTTCCTCCCTCTGGCAGCATTAGCAGCTTCTCTCTTTTCTACTTGGCCATGAGTTCCTAAATTTTCAGCTTATAATCTTGAGACCACTACTTCCTATCAGGTGGATTTAAAATCTCTGAATGACCATATCCAAAGTTATGGGAAATATAATTGTTGTTTCCCAGGAAAACCTCAAAAGCCATAGATTTTCCATATTTAAAAATTGGTGACTGTTCAATTCCAGGCAAAACATCTTCAGAAGAAATGATAAAATCCAGTAAGCCTACTTTACATCTGGTTAAACTGGGAAATCTTTGGTGAGTTCAGGGGTCCCAGCTTACACGAAGAGGAGTAGATGCAGAACCATTTCCTCATTTTTTTTTCCCATATTTTTTTCTCTCTTGCTTGCTGAATGACGTTTCTGTTTCAGGACGGGTAAAAAGCTTATCACCTACATGTGGGGAAGCTGACACCAATCTAGGTATGACTAAATTCTATGTCCTAAAAACAAACCAACAAAAGATTGCAGCCAATGAGTACTTCCCAAAACAACTGGGGGAGCAGGTAAGGATGAGCGTACGTCATTGACTTGTTAGACAGATGCACAGTTCCTGGGCGACTCAGCACACCTCTTAGAAGTTATGCGTATTTAAAATTTTTGCACCCAGTCTAATGTTACATTTTGTAAACATGAGGTGTCGTGCATCTAGAAAACAAGATTCTAACTACAGCAAATTGAATTTCATTGTAATTTATTACTGGCTTGTCTGGCTTTCTTTTCATATGAAACCTTATTTGCCTGAAAGGGGACAGAGCCTTCTCCACAATTTATCTTTTATGGTCTGTAAACCACCCTGTATGCAATAATTTTGGCTGCTTCTTTCAGGAAGGGAAATACAGCATTCTGTTCAGTCAAGTGCAATAAATATCACAGGTTTGTCTTCCGGATATTTCTATTACAAAAGAGAAAAGCACATTTAACCTATGAGCACAGGTTACTGGAAAACCTGGGGAAATGAAATCCTTGCAAGGTCACCTCCAAAAAATGACAGAGCACTGTTGGTTTAGCGATGTAAGAGACTTGTAGGGGATTCTTTGGAGGGAGAAGGAGAGTTGCTTTTTTTTAATTTCAACAACATTTCTAGGATGTCCATATTCTTTTCTTGTTTGTTTTTGTTTGTTTGTTTGTTTGTTTGTTTTGTTTTAGCCACGCTTTATGTTTCTGCATAATGTAAGCTGACAAACTCAAGTGCTTTCAGATATTATCAATGTACTGAATCATTCTCATCTTAAGAGGTCTGGGCAAGAGCTAAGGGAAACATTTTTTTTCTCATCTTAAACCAGGAAAAAGTTTTTTAAAGACCAGCATGTATATATGCAAAAGAGGCAGGTGTTTCTTTTCAATATTTTGTAAATGTTTTATTTTGACTTCAGCTTATTTTTAGAAATATACTAATCATCAAATTGAATTATCAGAGGATACTAATTTTGATTTTTTCATAAAATTGTTGAAATATGCCCACAATTTCAAAGCTTTTTTCTCTTGTTTCTAAGTGAGATAATACACTGAAAAGAAACTTTTCTCAATTTGACAGATCAGTATTTTTCAGTTATGCAGTTTTGTTACAAATATTTTCCCTGTTTCACAGTAGTATCGAATACCATAGATTTTAATGGGAAATTCAGGCAGCTAAAAGCAGGTCAAATTAGGTTATCAGTTATTCAATTATATTCCTGGAATGACTTTGGCACTTAAGGAAAATGATGGCTTCGATCGACATACAAAACTGTCCAAATTTTGCAGTATTCTCTCCTGTGACCTTGGCCTTATCAACTAACATAAAACCATGATCTGACAGGAAAGGCACAACATAACTGACCCCGCTCGAACACCAGCCAGACAGAAGTGTAACCAACCAGCAGCCTCATTCATGCCATCCGATCTGCAGTAGGGATTGTCAAAAAAGATGTGGTTAGGCATGCGTCTTTCACCAATAAATGCTAGATCAGCAACACCTCCTGTCAGACACCAAAAAGCTGACTAAGAGACTGAATTTCTTCTCCCATATAGCAAGCAAGATGTTCATCTCAAGACAATATCACAGATCGAAGTACTGAATGAGTACTTTGGCATCCTTGGAAGCCCACATCCCTGGTGGGATTTCAGAAGTACAGCAGTGCTTTAAAAATAACCACTGATTTTCAACAGAGTGTAAATCACATTTAGGATTGTTGAAACTCCATGCAAATAATTGTTTTGCACTGTCTCTGCAGTATGGAAAAGCCAGTTGAAAAACACAACCTTAAGGTCAATGCATCATTTTAAATGACAATTTTAGAATTTCACACTTTAGCAATAAACATTTCCACCCATCTTACTATCCCAGAATTTCATCCTCTTCATTTCCCTTTTATTTAAAGTGACAGACACTAGAAATCTAAAAATATGCTAGGAATAAATTGTCTGATCTACTCCTTTTATCTTTTTAAGGAAGAAAATAAATGTTAGTGTGAAGCAGATGAAAAGGAATGAAGAAGGCATGAAGACAGCTCCGTGACAGAGCCCTGAGTACACCCTCACGCCTTGGTAGCACCAAAGCAAGGTAAGGGACCCTATACATATGCCAATAAATGCTGCCACAAATCTTGACTGCCAAAACAACAAACTGCAAGGATGACCCTCAGGGATCACCTCTCATGTGGTGTTTAATTACCTTTCAAGCCTGATGGCCAGATCCGGACAGAACACTGCATGGCCCCAGCAAAGTTTGTTTTCACATTTTTCAGAGAATTGTTGTAAGTTACTCAGTAAGGACTAACTGAAAATGGCAGGAGGGAATGGGGGCTACCTGTGCCACGGCTCTGTGCTAGGAAGGGAAATGACTTCTGTCTTTTCAGGCAGTTACATTGCCTGTCCTGTCTCTCTTGGAAGAAACTGGGCGATGATGCACTCTCTTTCAGGTCCCTTTGGGGCACAGAAACCCACTCTCATTGAGCTCATCCAAGCAAGAAGAAAGATTCAGGGCTAACAGCAGAGCCCTGCTTTGAGGACCAACAAGATCTCTACATAGATGTAAGCTGAGCAATATCATATGGTGATCACTAGGGCCTGAGGATTTTGAAGCAAAACTATTTGCAAATTAAAATAAACGTCTCAATCCTAACACAGTGTCTTAAGAACACAAGAAAAACAGTGCCGGCCCATTTAGGCAATAGTTATCTGA
Organism: Nettapus auritus; assembly: GCA_011076525.1. Taxonomy (NCBI): domain Eukaryota; kingdom Metazoa; phylum Chordata; class Aves; order Anseriformes; family Anatidae; genus Nettapus; species Nettapus auritus. The sequence continues at coordinate 31,463,099 of CM021771.1, forward strand.
ACTTCCACTCTCCAAAGCCTCTCCCAGGTAGTATGTCTTTCATCTCCTTCTGTTTCTGATTACTGTGTGCTGACAGGAGTGTTTTGGAGTGATCTTAAAGTGCCTTTAAAGGATGACATGGGGAAATAAATAATTCACATTTTTCTTGGGTGTTTCTTTAGTATCTCAGCTTACATCTAGAGAGAGTTTTTATGGAGTGCTCACCTGTACAATGGGCTGCACTCTCTTCCAAGTGTTTTGCCCAAATGCCTTTTGCATGTTCTTCTTCAAGTGCAACAACCTCAGGCTTTTATGTCCCTGGTGTGGTCACATGCCTGCTAGACAAGGGATCTGTGTCCAAACAACTGGCACTGTTGTCAGGAAAACCATGCATGCTTTGTGATTTAATATGTTATGTTATATGAGGTTTTAATAAACTGTGAAACAATAGGAATAGTGTGAATATGGGAATAAACCACGCTGGAGAATTTTTGAAACAATCAGGCAAGATTTAATAATAACAAATCAGAGGGTGTCAGAACAAATGGTGAAATCACAGCTGCCAGCATATCCAGAGCAGCAACAGGTAATGCCAACAAAATGTGTGAAACTAGTCATATATGAAGAAAATTATTTATAAAATAATTATATATGGTACAATATTGAGTGAGTAAATCGTATTTCCTGATTATCCCTTCTTGCTAACATATTCCAAGTCAAAAGAAATGTACATTTCCTGCTGAAAATGCTAGCTGTTCTGCTGCCAATTTGGGGGGTAAAATACTAATTTTTAACACTTGCACGTACACTCAGGATCATGCAGTAAGAGAAAGTCACAGTTAGCACATTCTGTGATGTTTTTCTGACATTTTCTGCACAAAATACTTATGACTAAAGATTTCAGTAGCTACTGATATGGTTTATAATCCTTTGAAGTTTCATAGGATAGCAGTCTTCTAGAAATATTTTAAACCTCTCTGTCTCTTTTTCTTTTTCTTTGCAGCATGGTCTAGGAACCCAGCCCTTAGGAGAGAAGTCTGGCTGGTGGCATCAAAATTAAAACTTTCACAGTGCGTTATTGCATGAGGGCATGGATTACTGTACAACTAAGATAAAATTAAACATCTCGGTCCAGGGATGTTGAACGGTTTCATTTAAACGAAATAAAGTACAGCCACTGTTTTCATCTGTCAGTTAACAGTTCTCGAACACCCAGTTTGTCACTGCACACATCCACCTGCACTAACACTGTAGGAGCAGAAACGAGATGCTGGATGAGTGAAGCACGTGGGCTAAAGCAGACTACAAATTTCAGCTGACTGATGCCTGGTCAGAGCAGCAGGAACACGGGGGTCTCTCTGCACCCTGTCAGTGCAGCCCTCAACTCAGTATTTATGATCCCACGGACCTTTGTGCTGCAGCCTGACTGAATTAACCAGACTCAACACAAAAGTCATTAAACCAGACGTGAAAGTCTGCTATCTACAGGAGTACAGGAGATGGCAGTGGATGAGCCTCCAAGCAGAAAGTTTATGACACTACAAAAAAAAAAAAAAAAAAAAAAAGATAATTCAGAACAATGTGAATATTTGGCTTTGAAAAGGTGAATCAGAGAGATATAATAATGAAGACTGCAGAGAATTCAAGTTGGGATGTTTTACCCATCCCTTCTCAGAATACAGAAATATTTGGCACAGATCAGAGAGGCAGGAGAGCTACCTCCCAGCACCATTCGTGCTGATCCATCCCTCCCAGGAACAGAAACGGCTGTATGGAAAAGGTCTTGTAGCACACAGGAAGCAGCCAACCTGCTGGGGAAACTCGAGATCTTTCCTCAAAGGCTTCTGGTGATTTTAGCTGACAATACTGAGGCTCTCTTCTCTGCTGTGTAGGCAGATGTTGTTTATAAACTGCAACTTCTCTTTGGTGCAGCGCTGCTCTTGTCAAGCCAAGGCACTTTCCTCCTATTCAGCCTCCCTAAATTTCATTGATATATGTAGTGAGTGCAATCCAGTGATAACATTAGTGGTTAGAGTCTATTAAATGTTTTGTGAAAACAACTTTTAACCTCACTAATGAACTTACAGTTCCATCTAGCTTTTCAATTTACATATCAAAATTCTATTTAACTACATACTGGAGCACAGAGATTTATATTTCCTTTCCCAGCAGACTCTGGTATAGTATCAGAGCAAAGTAAAAGAGTAAAAATGGAAAGATATATTGTACCATATCGTTCCTCCATGGTAGCATGAAAGCAATGAAAATGTCAACTTCTGCAGAAAAAAAAATTATTGTTAAGTGTTTGCAGATGGTAAGGTAAGGTGTACGTGTTGCTTTCACCAGAAGCAGCTGAAAACAGTAGCTAAATTCTGTGCAGGATTGATTTATAATACATGGTAGTGCCAGGCTGTCAGTTGACCCTTGCAGAAATACCTTATCTATGCCTGAGGACTGGCACCTCTTTTCCCACTCCGTCTCCCCGCAGGAGGTTCACAGACCACATTTTTCATGCTCTCTTGCTTTTTCTGCTGCTAGTGCTGACAGTAACAAAAAGGTGCAGTGCCAGCCAGTTTCCTTAGGTTCTAGTTTCAGGGAGTGTTGTGCTAATAATCTCAGTTTGGTACTGATGCAGAGAGTAACCATGTGGTACACTGATAATCCAGGTTAGTTATCATGTAATAACAGTTTCTGGTGATACAGTTATGAAAGGATTCCCTGTATGTATTGTGGGGAGGACCACGTCTTCCAGCTTGGACTTTGGCCATCCAGGGAGCATGTAGAAGGTAAGAAAATGACTTGACTGGGGCAAACTGAGAGCCCAAAGAGACACACCAGTTCAAGAAGCAATGTGGGACTCAGCTGGGAGAGTGCCCCACTGCCCCACAGGGAATGGTGACAGAGAACAGTCTTCATGTCATGAAGCACACCCAGCATGGTGCATCATTTACTAAATAGGATTTCAGCCCCTGCAAAATGAAGCTGTAGGTGTTTCCTCCTCAAAACTCCTTTGCTGAGAAAAAGGAGTGGTTTCTCTGGTCCTTGGAAGACTCAGGTCTCTGGGTGGCAGCAGAGTGGTTCTTCTCCCAAGGTCTAAAGGGACAGCAAGATTTCAAGGAGAATCCCTGTTTTCTAATACATTCCATCAGCTAGCTGTAGTTAGACCTTCACTCCATGCATAATTTTGATTTTTCACTCTTCTCAAGCACCTTAGGAAGCCTAGAGTCCCCTCCTAAAGCAAAACCTTCAAAGGAAAACACTGAAATACCCTTGGTAATTTATACATTTATTTCTTGACATTTTGCAGCAACATCCATCACCGTTTCTCCATTTGCCTGGCAGGTACAATATGGGTGTAGAGTATATCATTGCTGAGCACAGCAAAATAAAGAATATCCGGGTGTCTTTGTGTCTTTCTATAATTACTTTTATGCTATGTCATGTTCTTTGCATTTCAAAGCTAAGCATCCATATTTTAAACAAAATTGAATACACGCTTCTAAGAGTTGTAGCAAGGGCATTTCTTTAAGCAATTTACAGACAGGTGCAGTTCTGACTCCAGATAAGCACTTCTTTCTTGAAATGCTTAACTACGAGGATGAGTTATACTTGTTACTTCACTCACTGCTGCTCTTTATCTGGCTCCTGCTTTTGTGTCAGATCAATACTGAATGCCACAAGACAAAAGGAAGATAATCAGATTGTTATTTTGCATTAGTTGTCCTACATGATAATGCCATTTAACTGTGTTTAGGAAAATCTTTTTGCTTATATGCTTTACAACTCTGCACATAAATTTGTGCTGTCTCCCTAGCCAGACAGCTCCCTGTAAACATCTACAAGCTATGTTTGAAGGACACAGCATTCCCTAAAGCTTTAAGATAATGATATGGCTTTATGGTATCTGCTTTCTCACAAACACCTCCCTCACCATATACAGGACATCCCTGGAGGAAACCTGGTGCTTAAACATGTCTGTAGGGTCATTTTACATGCTTCAGGGTTTCATGGCTGACCTCCAGCTAGTGACCCAGAAGGACATGGGTTTCCTGTAGGTACTGTGCTGTACATGCCAACTAAAGGGATACTTCAGATACCCCAGGCTATCCCAAATGACACCTATCTTACCCCTCTTGTCTCTGATAGCAGGTTCTCCAGGGTCAGGGACAGTTTCTTTCCTGTTTTTATGTGCAGTGCCAGTTTCCATGGAGTCCCAGATCTAACTTGAATGTTGCATACATGCATTGCTACAAATAAAGCACACTGAGAAGTGAGTCATGTTTAAATTAGACAGCTGTCAATATAATGCTGTTGTATTACATACGTATTTATATATAAAAACCATCGGTGCTGCTTAAACCCACCTGAGTCGAGAGACAGGCAGGCTCGGCGAAGGCTTTGGACTGCAGAAGAGAGGAGAAAAAACTGGTGCATGTACATTAGCAGCATTCTTGGCCTCTCCGTGAATCCACTTACAGTCATTTTCCTCTCTGTGTGTATTTTCTTTGCTGTTTCATGCTGGTTAGCATGCAGATACAGACAACTTATTTAGGAGGGCCTTTATGGACAGAAGCAATTCCTGACTTAGGCTAAAAAAATAATAGTAAGCTGAAAAAAATATATCTTGGGCTTTCCCTTCTCACATGAAGTAAACGACTAGTAGCAGACTCCTCCAAAACCTCAAATTTTCATGTGATTTCCCATAAAATCATAAATTACCTTGGGCAAAACTGGGCCCAAACTCCCCAACAGTTGCCAACTTCTAGAAGGTTCTCAGTGAACTACATTTCAAGCTCTGTTATGAAAGCCTGCTATAAAAAAAAGCTGGAGCAAGAATCCACAGAGCTTTACGTTCATTTCATATCAGATTGAATTAAAGTATCTCAGTAATTAAAGATGTAAAAGTTGTAATCACCAATGACATCCTTCCACAGAGCAGCATGGGGGTGGTGAAGCCTGGGACAAAGAACTGTTTGGTGACCTGGATGCTAATTCCAGCACAAATTCCTCATGGAAAGCTAATGCATTCTTTGCTTGCATTCAAATGTTGGATTTTTGTGCCTGCAGTTTCTGTCTGCCTCCAGCTCCTCCTGTTTGCCTGTCTGTGCGACTCAGGCATAAGCAGATATTCCAGAGCACAGCTCTGAAGTATCTGTTGAGGCTGTAAAAGCAGGCATCTTTCTGATTAACAGTTTATTAAAGATTATGCATATGTCATTATTAATCAGCTTGAGAAATGTGCCATCAATTTTGCCTCCCCGGATAGCTACTCAGGACTGCCCAAAAATATGTCCATTACAGGCAGGCCTGTATTAGATGCTTCTGTCCAAATCTTGCTGCTGAAATGTGTCGCTGCTTCTGATGAAATATTCCAGCTACCTGTATTTTACTGCATATACTGACGGAGTGCTAGGCTCATAGGTGACTCATTATTTTCCCAAACCAACTTACATGACTTACTACAGAAGAATACACCCCATCTCAACACACAGGTGCTCAGTTTCTCAAATTTTTAAACTTTATTTGCCATGCAGCATGACGCCGTGGCTTGCCTGGACCTGTGAAGGGGCCCCAGCACCTCATAAACCTAATAAACCTCTCATAAACCTACTCCGGCCATCCTGAGAAGCCAGCTGAAAGGAAAAAAACAGACCCAATTCATCCAATGCTGATGTTAAATACTCACTGGAAGCTGGAAATGGTACCATTGTCATCAAAGGACTGCAAAAACCTTAGAATCTATGATTCTAATATGGTACTTCTAGGTTTTTAAGTCCCCGATTTCCAGTGAAAAACTATCCAAAAATATCTTCAGGGCTGCCATGGAATGAATCTAAAGAAAACATCAGTCTTATTTACAAGAAAAACCCTCACAGAAGCTCCCATGAGGGGACTGTATTTATGAGCAGTGCCGTGAGGCAGTAACAAGAGTTTTAGAAGGATTCAGAAACTTCTGACCATCTCAGACAGTGGAAGGAAACTGCAGACTTTTAGCACCTCATAAAGCACAATTTTTCTGGTATTATGAATTTATTTTGATCCTTTGATGTCAAAACTAGCTACTTTGCTTTGTAGATTAGGTGGCACATTAGGTGTTTTATCACCATTTTTAGTAAAATAATCATTAATAAGACTGTATTTTCTTTAAAAGATACTTGGCATTTTTCACAGGGGTTTTTGACTGCAACACCCTTCTGGTCTTCTGGAAAACCTTCTGCTGCTCACCTGTTTAATCCTACAAACCGTAACAAACGAGGGGAATGGAAAGAGAATGAATATGTATTTGTTTACTTTTAAGATGTATCCACATGCCCCATGGCTTTAAGCTGGGGGAATAGGCTGTCATGTTGGAGTTACACAACCAGCTTTCAGATTTCTTCTTCATTTTAGAGCAAAAAGTGTAGTATTTATGGCATTTTAATCTCTACATCTTCAAAACTTAAAAAAAGTTTACAGACAACTCTTACCTTAAACTATTATTAGAATAATCCATGCTCAAAACAAATGCTGTTTTTATCCCTTCTGATTTTCTTTGCACCTCTACACTTATAATCCAATTCAATGCTTCCTTCAGGTCAAAAGATAAGCATAAGTTTTTGAAGTCACGTTATTCTGAATCTTAGCAGGGAGAAGTACACATGGGATTGCTGCTGAAGCAAATGCTCATCCTTCTTCCCCAAGCTTATATCAGCATGAAGGCTGTATCAAAGGAGGCAATATCACATCTTTCAGCTGGATCACGTGAAGAGTTTCAGATGCAAGAGAGATTCTGCCACATTTAATTCCTATGTATAAGACTGTATAGTAAACACAACTTATTTGCCAAATATCCCTCAGTGGTGTCTTTTGTCCCCAATAATTGATTACATTATTCTTCAGTGTGAGCTGGAACTATGCTGAAATGAACCATTATGATTTATTTTCTGAAGTCTTCACTTGGTTACCAAAATCAGCTGCTACTGATCATCAACTTTTCTCTGCAAGATGAATCTTACCTTCGTTTGCAGCATGTGAAATTTGACCTCTGTTCAATACAAAGAGCTTGTAAAATACGACAGTACATTGTTGTGCAAAGCGTGATTGCTTCTACTTAAAGACCCGTTTCCATTTTAGATGAAAATAGAAAACTTACAGCTTTAAAGGTAAGCTTCGATGTAAAACATACAAGTACTCAGAAAATACTTTTCATAAAAATATATCCTGACCTTCCTACCCCTCAAATATCTCTGAATGTAGACAAGTAAGGAAATCCTGCTTACTCTTTTGACTTGAGGGCCCCTGAGATGAGCCAATCCAATGTTTTATCTTTCAAATACTGCTCCTTGGAACAACATGCATTGTTGGGCCCAGTGGAATAAGTACATCTTCATACACAGTGTAAAAGCTTGCATCATTTTTTTCTCTTTTTATGTATTTTTTGACATATGCCCTGTCAGAGAAGGAAGTCAAGCCACATGCTGATTTTGACTTTCATCGCAGTAGCTAAGCTGCTTCGTACCCCAGCCAACAACCCTGAATCTGAAAAGCCTTTCCATCTGCAAAGATCTTGCTATAAAATGCTACAGCTCCTTCTGAAAAATGTAGCAGTGTCCATCAATTAAGTATATTTTTATATTGTTAATTTATAGGGAGTTTTACATTGTAACACATGAATTAAAAATAAATAAAGGAAAAAGAAAGGAAGGAAGTCTATTGCCACGAGAGAATCTCAGCCACCAGAATTTCAGCAATTTCTGCTGTATGAGCTCTTGAGCTGAAGGAGATTTCACTTCTGAAGATTTATTTAGCAACAACAAAAAGCCCCAAACGGCAAGCCAGAGCTCTACACCACTTTTGATATGACCTCTGTTTTTCAAACTAATTTAGCCTTCGTTAAGTCTGTGTCTAAAATTTGCATTGCAGAAAATTTAAATAACCCAAAACATCAAGGAAACGTCTTCTGTGTCTCAAATAAACATCTAATGTAGAAACTTCATTTTGCTTATGAACTGGCAAACCTAATTAAGGGATTTAGGATGTTACAGTGACAGATTTGGACACTAATACATATCTAAGAAACAGTCTGGCTTCAAAGTAAAACAGAGAAGCTTCTATTTATAAATATTTAACTGAAGTATTAATACAAAAAAAAAAAAGGCAAAAATCTTCATTTTGTTCCCTCAGGAATTTCTCTGGAACAAAACAACTCGTCAAAACCAGCAACTTCTCAATTCTCACACATATGGGGAGATTTAATATAAACATCTGTTTTCGAAGGGCTTCTACAAATTTCCGGTTTAGCAATACACAATGTGGCATTTGGGTCCAGTGGTTCCTTCCCAGACTTTGTGGCTGCACCTCCAGCCCTGCCCCATCACTTCCCCAGCCTTCATGCCAGCCTTTTCCAGCTGGGCAAGAAAAATCCTTGGACACGGTTGCCCCACCAGATCACATCTAGAAGCAAGATCTTCCCCTACCTGGGCGGGTACTCTATTTCCATAGTCACATATAGGTGGAGAAAAGGTATCTGATCTTCTAACCAACAAAAATATCCGTCAAAATGACTGCTGCTGTATTGTATGTCTGTTAGGTCACTAATTACTCAAATGCTACTGGATCAGAAAGCTGAAATGAATCTCACAGTAATTAAATAAAATTGATAAGCTGGCATTAAAATCATTGGCAGGCTACTGGCTTTAATTGTCCAAGAGCCACCTACTCAAATGTGATTAAGGAGGAGGGAATCAGTGGGAACTGATCATCACGCTAAAACATAAAGTTAGCCATTATTTTGTATTAATTTAATGTGTTTGAATTTTCAGGAAGTCTTTCTCCCATAGAAGAGACCACCAAAGCTTGACCTGTGTACTCACTACCAGAGGAATCACATATTTTCAAAAACACTTTTGAACTCAGGCAATGAAGGGCGCCAACCCACGGTCAGAGGTGATTCCGTTCCAGCAGCCGATGGGGTCACCATATATCAGCCAAACCAGCATGACCATCTGTGTGTTCCCACCCTGATTAACTGAGTTCAGCTCAGCACAGAAAGCTGCTGTACGGCACCTTCCCCTTCCCAACGTGGCTTCGTGAGGCTGCGGTGCAGCAAAAAGGCAATGCAAGATGGCTGGGGTGCAGCTTTGCCATGGAAACATGCGCAAAACCCAGCTGTATTCAAGCCTCCCTTTAAACATTAACTTCTTCTAAATGTATGCATAGAAAAACTGTCACTGCTCTGGTTATTAGTAGTTATTTATCAATTATGCCCAGGATCTGCAGCAGACTTCAACAATTACTCCCATTTTACCATTTGATTCCATCCATATTTCATCAGCGTGTACTACAGCATGCATTATACATGCTATATATTCCTCCAGCACGTTCAGGATTCTACAGAGAAATGACGTACCCAGTGAGCCCCAGAGTCAGGCTCCGGGAAGCTGTATTACCGAGTTGCCTAGTAAGATTGCTTGACTCATGTTGATTACACTCAACTGTGTCACCTTTCATTTGATCAGGAAACTTGGATCATATCCTGCCTTCAGGGAAAAAAGTGCAAAATCTTCGTAAGTCGCCACTAGATATAAAGCTACGTTATTAAGAAACATAACTCAAACTCTTCAGCAGAAACCTAGCCAGATTTTCCAACTCTGTGGCATTTGTCAATGAAAGGCAAGCAAATCAATCAAATGTGGTTGGTAAGGGAAGATTTTCATTAGACATCTTATTTTTTTTATCTTTACTGTTTTTCACACTCAATGAAGATCATAGCTGCATCAGTTCATTACTTTGGCAATGCAAAGATAATTAAAAATTATTCATACTAGTGTAATTTATATACAAATTTCCTCCAATTTTAGATCATGTAAATAATGTAAATCCTGGATGAAATTCTTAAAAAAATGATTTGAGCATAGAACTGCTACGGTAATGTTTTTGCTCATATTAAACAAACACAAAGTAGATACTGTTTTTGAAAAATCCATAAAATGTACCTAGGGACAGAAAGTGAAATAGTCTGATTTAAAAAAAATCTCTTGGATTGCCAGAACCATTATTGATGAAGACCAAAAATAAATTCAAATAGGAAATTGAAGGAAAAGTGGTAATTTTAAAGTGGGACATTTACAAGAGAGAAACAACACAGTAGTAATGAAAAGTAAGTGATCCCAAAAGGTGTTTGTTCCAGCTTCTCCCATGCATAAATGCTGCCCTTCCATCGCTGCTCACGCTGCAGCACACAAATTGGAGGAACCACGGCCGTGAGCCACTCTTCCACATGGCATGGTGCCACCACCAAAGGGACTGTATTGTGGGTAAAGGAAAAGGGAGAAACACAAAAGCCTTGTTCTACACCTTGCCTGAGAACTGAAGGCTGACCTGTAGCTCATAAGATACCTGATTATTTGGTAGCAAGCACTAAATTCTAGGTGACGCTTTGGAGGCCATTTAAGTTCAGACTTTGGAAGGGTTTTGATGTATTTTCCCCACCAAGGGCTTTTCCTCCTCCAGGTGTGATTCATCTTAGATTCAGTTGCCTTACTTAAATAGCATATCTTGATGTGAGAATTCAGAACTCACCTATCCAGGTACTCTGTCCTCTTAAAAACCAATGGAACTTTTGTCACTGGTCTGTAAATTGAACAAGATTGGGGGGTTTTGAGACTAATAATACAAGGATGTGCGACTCTCTTTCCCTGAGTCACTTTGTTCAGGCAACTTTTACTGGGAGAAGAAACTGCAAGACATGCACAGTGTAGGCAAAGTGATTATTTATTGGCTAATACACACAAAACTGATAACTAGTACAAATGAGTGATTCTGCTTAGGAATAAAATGCTCTCCTCTCAGATGAGACACCTGATGAGTTTCTGCTGACCAGGGCGTTGTCGTTCATTGGGTGACGATGGGATGAAATGGGGCTACATTTTCTTTTGCTGAGTTTCCACCTTCTGATTATCTTTTTTCTCAGGACCTTATAAACTGTTGTCAGTACTTTTCCTCCTGAATATTCTTCTATTTCTGCTGCTGTACTTCAGATGTATTGAAATGAGATGTGAATCCTCAAAGTCTCAATACCTTTAGCACTAACTCCTCTGCAGCCTTGCGCAAGACATCTATGTTCACTTTGCCTCAATGTCCACTCTGAAAGGGAATTAATCATTTTTAAATGTTTGTCCTGTTGGCATGTTGACCATGTCTTAAGGTGTGTTTTGAAAATGTAAACCGTCTCCTACAGAAAATTCTAAGTATCACAGACCTTACTTGGGAAATCACCACGTACAAGAAAGCTTCTGAAAAGAGTAAGTTTTGATTAAATAATGATTTGGGGAGTAGGTCTGTTAATAAAAACATAATAAGTCTACTAAGTCTATGTCCTGCATAACAATAATAAAGAAAATAGTTACATCAAATAGTCCTGAATTTAGAGGACTTATTAGTGTGATTTTAGTACTTACTACCTTCATTTTCTTGGAAACTTACAGCATATTTTTAAACATCAAACTGAGAAAAGACTAAGAAACTGAAATGTAATACTTTCAAGCAAGCCCCCTTACAGAAAATAGTTACGGTATTTTATCTCTTTTTCCTAGCCTTTTCTTTTGAAAGTTTCATCAGCTCGGCTCATTACCACTACCTTTTGATCTACATGAGAGTCCTCAGCTGGAAGTAGGATGAAAAATACAATAGAAAGAGAAAAAGTTAGCACAGAGTAAGGCGTGATCCCACAAGACATGCAGATTCTTCCAGCCCTTCCAGGCTGCCTCTGGTTAGATGGGAGGGAATATTTTTGACAACTTTGCTGCCTTTGCTAGTAATTTTAATTTTGTCCTTTTTCTACTCTGTGAAGTAAATGAGACTTCAGTTTACAACATGGCTCTACTTTAGCTATGTCTTGAAAACTCCCAGCTGCTAACAATGGCATTTAGCCAGTGGTTGGCAGACAAGAACTTTGATGCCTCCACAAACACCTTCTGGCTTAAAACCATGTATTTGACACCTTCAGCCTCGGAGGCAGATGATGATCAGTCCCACCCTGGATATTTTCTTAGAAACTCAAATAATGGAGGTAATGATAAAGGAAAAGAAAGCTACTTGTGTGGTACACAGTGAGTCGATACCCTGCAGGACCGGCCTCGCTCATAAAACAAATATACTTAGGGACCCCAATTCCTCACTCCATTATGCATTAAGAGGGCTTATAATTGATTAATTAGGTATAAAGACTCAACATTATACTTTTACTGAACATTTTCATATGACAGTGCACAGAGATATTTCCATTATTAGTCTTTGGTGGCAGAAGCCGTTTGTATCCATCTCATGCAGTGCTTGCCACATGCTGGGCATGACTCCACGTCAGAGGTGATATTCATTGCTGTTCAGCAGCAACTTTATTAGACAAGTTGCCAAGAGAACCTACGCATTACACCAAAGAAACACCCACCCTGCCTTTCCCCTTTATGCATTTATAGTTTGCATTTATCCCTCAGTGTTCCAATATGCAACTTTTCTGAAACATTTCCTCTAAGATGTTTTATTGTTTATTTACAGCAATTTAGCTGCTTTATCAGCCACTTAGATGAAATATTTACCCAGGTACTTCATCTGGAATATGATTTCTTTTATGTCTATTAATCTACTCTGCACTTTCTACAGCGGAATTGTAGCTACTCAATAATTTAAGCTTTGACATGACGAGACTTTGTCTAACATTCACAGAACTATTCCGGAGAACTCTCACATTATCACTTGCTGCTCTACAGATGCTATACTGATAGGTATTCAACATTTCATTTTAAAACATTAAAATCTGAATGAAAATTGTGTAAGCATGGTCACACCAGTCATCATTGCAAGCAGTTATTGAACAGAAACCCAAATTTGTGCTAAACAGTAATGCTACTAATTCCACTCCTTTGCTCTAAACCTAGGTATCATTAAAGACTGATCTGCGAGGTTTCAGATACGTACCGTCTGCTTTTGCCACAGTGGCAACAAAGAAGAAATAGTGGGAAATAATGAGCACGTTGTGCTGCTCTTCAAAAAATAATTGAGCTGAGCAAGAACAACGCTCAAAAATTGTTAGTTTTAAAAATAGTGCACCATAATAAAATTCTGTCCAAATCCCTCTGTATCAGTCGCAGGCACTTTTCCAAAGTCTGGCAATGTGTTTTTTCTGCAGTGTATGCAGCATTCTTCAAATGAGAGTATACCGTACTTCCTTTGATTACAGTTTAAACATGAAACATAAAAAACTTGAGACTTAAATGTGTTTTCTGTCAAGCTCAATCTTTTTTTTTATTTCTATGGCACGTAACCTGTGCCAGCTTTATTTTGTAGGGATTTGTATTCAGAGTACTTAGTGGATGACATATGCAGAAAAAATAAAATAAAATAAAATAAAATTTATTAATCTTTCTCAGCCTGAGAAGCTAAGTTTTTGAAAATCCTGCTGTGATGATTTTTTCCTGTAACAGAATTTGGTGCTAAATGATTTTAAATTGACATTAGCAGATAAAAAATATGTTTCAGAAGGAAAGGGGATAGATTGGATGAGATTTAAAAGCTTTTTCAAATATTCCCTGTAAACAAAAAGGCAGATACGCTCTGTAAAAGCAATTTTAATTACAGAAATCTTCTCAGGCAGGGTGACCCAAATTGTCTATTGGCTAGCTGTCCTGCAGCATCAGGAGTGTTACTTCTGCACACCACCTGCCACAAAATGCTCCTTCCCAACACTCTGCCCAAACCTAAGAACACAGGTAACGTTACTCAGAGCTGTAAAACATTCACTAAGAGCTTCTATCTTAAAATAGCATCAGCTGCTCGATGGGCTTCTTCAGCAAATGTGACCTCGCTTGGGATGCACCTACTGTCACCAGAGATTTCTGTAAAGCACTGAGGCTAAAGAAGCATCCAGGGAGTTTGGGAAATGCTTGGAGAGGAGTAAATACTGTGAAAATAGAAAAACACCACCATTTCCCTAATTATTTTATGGATTTATTTTCACTAAGCTTTTGTTTGTCCTCCACAAATATTTGCATAATCAAGTTTCAGAGACATTAACGTTCCCAGCAAACATTACAGCTGTTGAATTTTAAAAGCTGAGATTTTTCAAACTCCAGACTAAACCTACACCAATAAATGTACTTGTGGATGTAAACTGAGGTTTTACTGAAAGCAACCATGGGGAATTCACAGCTCAAAAATTATCACCAGAAAAGCAAGTCCGGAGTAGCTTGTACCTGGGCTTTAAATGCTTTGTTATTATGACTTCCAGTAGTCAGAGACTTTGTCTGAAAAATCAGTGAAAATATTTACCATATGAGTACAGTCCTGTCATCTCTAGGTTGAAAGCAAAAATCAACCTGAGTCTAACACCTGCATGATGAAGACAATTCACACGGAGTAGTTCATACAACACACCACCAGCAAGCACGCCTCCTGAGGTCACCAGAGTAGCTCCGAGCCATTCACTTTTCTTCCCCCTCTTGCTACCACTGACTCGGTATTTTCCCGCCACTTGTCATCCTTTCTATTTTTGCCCTTTTCCCCAAAAAATACAGCCACCCCAGGGTTCCTGTGCAGAACCTGTGCCTGGCTGCTGGCCCCAGAAGGAGCAGCTGCTGAGTCTGCCCCAACTTCTCAGTTCTCAGCTCCAGCCATCAGCCGCTGCGTCCTGCACACAGAAGGTCACCTAAGTGATTATTGATATGTGTATAAATTACAGCAGGAGAACTTTTAGTCAATCATTGCAGATGCTTTTATGGGTTTGGATTAGCAGGGGAGGGAGAAAAAGGATCCTCCCAGGCAGCAGAAACTAATACGTCCCAGAAGGGGATGATGCACGGCAATTTCCTTCCAGCCTCACCAAGGAGCAAGGTTAGATAGGACGGAGACCCAGCAACCAGCCTGCTCTGCCACTCGGCTTTGCACACACCAGATTTGCTGGTAGGGGTAAAATGAAAGTGATGGGAAAGCAAAAAGCTCTGCGGGTTGACTTCTTTCCAGCTCAGGAGCTGTGGCCACAATCTCAACACACATCCAAACTTACTCACACTGCCAACGGGCAAACTGGTTAAAGAAAAAAAGTAATAAAACATCTCCGTCCTCCCCTAAATTTACCCAAAAAGCTAAAGTAAGCCCGAAGACCTCCCTCGTGCAGTTACATGCTGCTCAGCAGGATGAGCCTCAGCTCAGGTGCTGGCACTCCAAGTCTGTGCGCTCACAAGAGGCTGAGCACGGAGGGAACCACGGGTGCTCCCCAGCCCCCTGCCCGCTCCCTCGGTGAGCCAGCAAGAGAGAAAGGCTGAGAGAAGCAGGGCTTGAGTCTGTTATCGCATGCAAGGATCCGTAAAAGCTGGTTTTTAAAATGATGCTTGTGTCTGCGGGTCACCTCTGCAGTAAATATGAAGAGAAATGTTTGTGGCATTAATCCTGTGCTGGCAGCTAGGGGCGGATTGCAAGCTGAGTTTTTAGTGCTCTAAAGAGAAGGGGGAAAAAAAAGGTTTCTTTTAGGTGTACAGCTTAATCAGAAGTTAGGGATTGTCCTGCCAATCCAACTGCTTTTACAAAAGAAAAAGAGTTAATTTTGAAATGTTAACCTGCTGTTCGTCTATAATACCCAGGGAAAACTAACCTGACGGGTAGACACTTGCCTTATGCTGCCGAAACCACAAGTTATGAAGCATCAATAAGGCTGATAAACCAACTGTGTTTAAACAAAGTTTTTTCATGCCTTGAGTGTAGCATTGATGAGCAAATCCAGCACAGGACACACCAAGGGGCCAGGTCGCTCTCTGTCCTTTCTCCCACGGGAGAGGGATCAGCCCCTGAGCACAGCTCTGGTGCCCGTGCAGCTCACCCATGCCTCCCGACACCAAGTTCATCTTCTTTAATGACATAAGCTTCAAAGCAAATTTGATACTAAGTGCTGGCATGTGGTACCGAGTTCTCAAGCTATGGGAAAATAAAATAACCTAAATGCTGTCCTTTAATATAATAGCATCAATTTGTCCACACTTAGCAAGCCATTAAGCACCTCCAAAGTCTGCTGCTGTAAATCACAGGAGCTTGCACGCTGCCGTTAACCAAATCACTTTCAGCTTGACTTCTCCACAATTGTGTTAACACAGGAATTGGTAGAAATCTGTGAGCAGAAATGTCGCTGGATTACTGTCTGACATCTTTTACGTACGCGGGTAGCTCTGGTTTGCCATGAAATAATGAGCTGTTATTATTGGAATATTCATTTTTATAAGCTACAGGGATTAAAACATTACAGAATAAGTTTTAAACAACTTACTGTTTTGAGGAGACTACGAATTTAACTCCTGCCCCTGCCATTGCCTGTCGCAGTGCTAAACCACCATGGCACAGGCAAATTAATACAAAATATTTTTGTATCCTTGCGAAACATTTCCCAAGGGGGAAAAACTACAAAGTTATTGACCTAACTTTCCCAACAAACTTGTTTTTGTTACTGTTCCTGTTACACAAACCAAGAGGCCCAGTCATAACAAACCCTGTGGTTTTGGGGCAGTTTCTTGCCCCAATTGCCCGACACTTCCAAAACTTCATCACCTGAGATTTGAAAACTTTCTTCTAATTTGTAGCCTAAATAAAAGGCCAGGAGAAAGGTTTCCTGGCTCCTGTTCTCTCCTTAAGGCTGAGACTTTCTGCGACACTTTCGGTGCAGCTGGCCAGATCTAGCAACTCAATCAAATCTAGCAGGCAGCATCTCCTTAGCTCTCCTTAGCTGCAGCTCAGCAGCAATACCGCAGCCCCATCTCCTCCACCAGCTGCACTCAGACCCCTTCTGCCCTCTGACTCCATCCCGCTCCCCCCAGGGTGCCAAGCTGGGGTCAGCCCCACGGATCCCACCAGCCCACAGCCCTGCCTGCCTCTTCTCATCCAGCACCGAGAAGCGAGTGTTTCACAGCACAATGCACTCAAACTATTCCACAGGTTAACTTGGAGATGAAACAAATCCTGCGCTCGCCCACGGCAGCTGCATTACCTTCACGGTTCAGGACCATGGGGTCCCTCATCGAGCGCCGACTCCCGCTGTTGCCTTTCCTCAGGGCCCGGGGTTGCTGTGAATCACTCTTAGCTCCGTTCACCGCATAACGAACCTGCATACCTAATTGTGTTTCTTTGAAACAAGAAGCCCTTGAGGCATTCTGCTACTGCCAGGTACTGAATTTTCAGGATCACAGAGGTTAATTCGCAGGGCATGCCGACAACGCCTTCCTCCTGGCACATGCTGCCAGTGGCGCTGGGCGCTGTCAACACGCATGAGAAGTCGAAGTTATTGATCCAGAAAACTGTCAGATGATTAACACAGCACAATCGCTAACCTGGGCGTTGCATGATTTAACATTTATAAATCTTTTTGAGGACCTGAAATGAAAATCTTTAGAAATGAAAGGTCCTAAATACATCCCGAAGCAATGTTTAGTTGGGGGACAGCATGCAGATCTCTCCATGCTCAGTTTAAGACTGAAATACTGAACAAGATAAGCGCAAAATTATTTTTACATGTTTTAGTGGAACAGTTTTGGATTACAGAATGAGGAAGATTAAATTTTCCGTGATGTGGTGTCCTTTCAGGAAGTGTTATCTAACACTCACAGAGCCGTATCTTAAGTGGCTTCAGAGAGAATCAAACTTAATGCCCTATTTCCTAAAGTAATGATTTGGGGTAGGAGAATTATATGATTACAATCCAGGAAAGTACTAACCTATTATTAAATGTACTTCATCATAACGTTCATGTGTTTTTGTGTATATTAGTTTTACAATGAGTGCCTTTTCTAAATTCCCAGCATTATCATTAAAAGTTAAAAATTGCAAACGTATTAGAATACAGTGGGGTGCGTGTGTGGCTTTATTTATTACATGCATAAAGTCTGCAGCACAGACTCTGTATATATACTTTAACATATGCAACTATCGAGCAGCTTCTTTCTAATTGCTTTTAAGCTTTTACGAAACGAGCAGGGAATTAAGAATGCAAAGTTCTGGAGGCACATTAACAATTTGTACGTGCAAGGAACAGCCAAGAAACATATCCTGCTGCCAGGTTTGCTGCTGGCAATGAAGCCAGGCTCCCCTGCGAGGAAGGACCCCAACCACCCCTCTGCTAGGGAGCGCTGGGCCATCACCCCTGGGATGCACCGTGCGAGCACGGCGTGCTCACAGCACACACGTGGGACTGGATGGCACTTCGTCCCCTCATCTGTCCCCGCTTCTTTGTTTTCTTAATTCGTCCTGCTTTTTTAATTAGCTGTTTTTCTTCCAGTTGGTCCCAATCAAAAGTGACCTAAATAAAACAAACCTTCATGTTCCCTTTGACGTAGAGCAATTGCGTTGTAATAGATGGGAAGGGGAACATATAAATATTCCAGTATTTTTTTCTCATTCCTGCAGCTTTTTGTTTGTAACCGCACATCTTCTTACAATGAAGGAAGGGATGTTTATAGAATGAACGAAGGAACCAGTTCTGCTGTGGTGGTACAGATGTTGACAGGGAGACTGGAACAGAAAGGTAATACATGGAAACTGGAAGATTTAGAGGCTGTGGTTAGCCTTTACACCTGACTACACTAGAGAGCTTGTTCTCCATCGTGGCTGTATTTTTGGTCCATAAAATACAAATAAAACCTGCAACTCCCCTCAACCCAAACTTGATCAAAAACAGCTCCCTAGAATGGAAGAAAAGCAAATGATGAGGATGCACAAGAGCCCAAAATGCTTTCAAGGAACAAGACCCAAGGCACCTCTATCCTGCTGCAAGCCAGGCTCTCCACTTGGTGCTGGTGTCCCCTACCTACTTGCTACACACCTCCAGACAGAGGTGTCCGTGGGAACAGGACAAGCGTGAGGTTATCACTTTGCACCTACATGAAGACAGAGCTCTGCTTTCTCCTAAGGCTGCACTTGGAGACAGCCGCACGGAGCTGCAGCACCACTGGTAACACGCAGCATGGCGATGGTCTGGTCATCCGATGCCTTAATCAAAATACCCTGCAAACCTCTTAGTTTTAACTGTATCATTTTTTTATTTTTTTTTAAACATTGTTAAGCTGCCATCATCTGCTGCCCCAACAATATTCCTTGTGCCCTTCGTTATATATTACCCTGGATAATTCATAATTGAATGTTTGCTGAGATTATCTGTTAGTGACTTGGTTTTGATGTAATGGATTTCAGAAAGACTGTTCTCATTTTAAGGGATTTACTTCCCAAACAGCTGGTAGATTTGAACCATTCCCACACACACACAAAGCCTGTTTTGCGCACATCCTGGGGGCATTTAGAGATCAAACTACCTGAGGTTTCAACCTGAAAAGCATTACCAGGCGGTCTTCATCAGCACGGCCGGCTACATATTCATATTCCTCTGGCTTTAGGAGAAGGTGTGTGAAGAGCAGCCTGCAGGAGCAGGCAGACGTTTGCAGCTGAGGTGCAGCTTTGGCATAAAAGTCCCAGTTGCTGTAAAAACGTAAAGTCCACAGGGAATATCACAACCTCCCTTTAAAATATGTGCTCCTCAACCTAAGCGTGAATAAGAGAATTACTAGTAAGCCACTATTCATCAATTAGCAAGCGTTAAAACACTGCTACAATAAACCTGAAACATGAAAACTCCCGATTCTGTCCCTGGATGCTGCCAGAACTTGCAGCAGAATTTTTGCTGATGGCAGATCTGCACTTGCCTTTTATAGTTTACAATCTAAAAGCTAATGAATAAATAAAAGTGAAAGGAAGGCAAAGAAGCAAGAGTAGAGTAAAAGGAGATAACATACATATTATATTACATAGTAATTATGTGCTTCTGAAATGCCAATTAGTAACTCCTTCCATCATCCAGCTCACAGACAGATCAATATTAGGTTGATACAGGCAGAGAGCCATGATTTGGTGGAGAATGTTTTACTATTAAAGAATGTGGAAAACCACAGAAATATTAGCTTAACTCCTTTTTTTTTTTTTTTTAAGTGCAAATTGTAGTCCTGACTGTGTTAAAAGCAAGACATAAGCGTTTCTCTGCTGCAGTACCTGTAATTTCTGTAGAAATGTTTCATTTGAAAGAATTTCTAATGGCAGACCTTGGACAGCTATGACTTATTTTCTATTTCTGGTTTTTGGTTTTTTTTTTGTGTGTGTATTTTTTTTCTCTCAAAAAAAGTTAAACAATGTTTTAACAGACATTTCCTCTGTGGCAAAAATAATAATAATAATTTGGCTATTTGTGCAATATAACTGTGCACAACAGCAGAGTGATGCTCCTGGAAGACCTGATTTGCTCGCAGTGTTGAGTGAGAATGTAAAGAACAAAACCGGGTCTGTTGTGCGGGGTGCTCCTGGGCCCAGGCTGCAATGACACAGAAACTAAGTGGGCATTTAGCACTCCCAGCTAGACCTTGAAAGTTTTTCTTACAGACCTGAGGGTGAATGATCGTTATCCATAGTAGTGCCAGCAAGGTGGTAAGATTTGCAATCATTTCTGAAAAGCTGTAAAAAGGCTTAGAGGTAAAAGAAGGCTTCAGGAGATTTTGCATTTTATCCAAGTTTTTTTTTTTTTTTTTCCTGCTTTATATTAGATTTCATCTGCCAACTCGTTGCTGCATCACTGAAACTGCTTCAGATGCATCACAGTGCATCCCCAGGGCTCAGGGATGCAAACACAGCACCATCCCTCAACAGCAGGGAGGTGAGAAAGGGGCAGGATGCCCCCAGCCTCCCTGTGGTTCCAGGAACCCTCCGCGGGGAAGTCCGCAAGATTCAACCTACTGTGCAAGAGGATTAGGCTGCTTTTTGTGATGGGGGCTCAAAAGTTTATCCTGTGTTACTGAGCAGTGTGTAGCTGGTCCCAAAAACACCAAGAAGCAACATTACATTAATTGTAACGCATAGGAGCTGAGATGTCACTGGCTCCTGTACTGTACAGAAATGTAAGCCATAATAAAAAGAGGAAAAAGAAGACTTTTCATATATCTTATTCACATCAGGTGTGAAGAATTTCTGTAACCTTTTTTTTCTTGCATTTTCGTAATTCCTGGAATTAACAATAGTTCTTGGCAAGGTATGATTAATATGCAATTTATATTTGTCTGGTCACTAATGATGTATTTTAGAAATAATTTCCAATATGATGCCTTCATTACCATAGGGCACCTACTACCTGTCATATATGCTTTCTCACAAAATAGCCACCTGCTTAGCATGGAAGCACTTGAAACTATGCATAAAGCACATTTTACAGCTGACAGATTGAATTAAGAGCAGAAAAATTGGAGGGTTTTCTAATGGCATCAGTATTACTGTGCCGGTTGTAAAACGGACTCACGTCTAGAAGGCTCTGATTCATGTTCTCTCTTTTTGAAGACTATTGACTCGTCTGGGTCGCTTTTTTTGTTGTTGTTGTTGTTAATGGCATATTGATATTGGTTGTTGCTGTTGCTTTGGCTTAGAAATCCAGTTAAATGAATTTACTAAATGTTACTGTCAGTGAAAAATTAGCATCGGCTGTAGCAAACATGGGATGGGAATACTTCCCTGAGCAAGGACCACACTGCTCAGGTCCTGGTCCCTTCAGAGACAGACCTGCAGAGGATGAAATGGTTTCAAGTGCTGTAACATTATATAGGATGAGACTCTGAAGAAGACCAGGGCAGCTGTAATTCATCGCTTCGTGTGACCTTGCCCATCCGAGCACGTAATGACCGGCCGTTTGCAGCACAATGGGCACAGTCACACATTACCCAACCCGTCATTAGAGCCCCAGGTCCATCCCACCCCATCCACAAGCCCAGCCGGCAGGGAAGTGACGGTGCCACCGGAGGATTCACACCTTCCATCCCCTCCTGCCTCAGCTCCCTGCCCCAAATCCCATTCCCAGCAGCTCCCAGATAAATAAGCCTTGTCCTGGAGGGCCGAACCGGGGCGAAGGCCCCGCAGCACCCCAGTCCCCGAGGGGCACCCATGAGGAGCACCCATCCACCCCGCGGCATGCTTGGAGGCAGCCGAATCGCTGCTGCAAAGTTTCTGGGCATTAGATTTTCACAGCTAGGCATCGATAACCAAACACAGGTCCCTGGTTGTGTTATCAGCTTATTTCCAAGGGAGAAACAATAATAATAACAATAATAAAAGCACTTATCTCTACAGAGAGGCTTCTCAGTGAATACAAACCTGCCCGGGGACTTCATCTGATGGCCACACACCTCGGCGAGGAAGCAGCTCCCGCTTGATCCGGGGGACATGGCAGAGGCAGGGGGCAGGGGAGGCGACACCCCCAGCCCCGGTCCCCCCCAGGACCCCGTCTCCGTCCCCCCGAGGCACGCCGGCAGCTCCTGCGGGCAAACTTCGGGCAGCCGCCGAGGGGGCGAGGAAACCGAAAACTTTCTCCACGCTCTCCATCGCCACCACCCCGGCTCCCCCCAAGCCTCCCGAGCCCGGGTCCCGACCTTACCTTGGCGGCCCTGGAGGACTGGCACTGCCCCTGGTGCGACACGGTGGCCGTCTGGTTCATGGTGCCGGCTGCGGCGCCCGCCGCCTCCGAGCGGGCTGCGACGGCGGCGGCTCCTCGGGGGGGGATGCCCGGCACCGCCCCGGGGTTGGGCCGGGGCTGGGCCGGGCTGGGCTTGGCTGAATTGGGTTGAAACGGGCCGAACTGGGTTGAACGGGGCTAAACTGGGCCGTTGGTGGTCCTGAGGGCTCCGCACCGCTCCCGCTGCGGCGCCGCTGCGCTGCCAGGTGCGGGGCGGCGGCAGCCACAGCGCTGAGGGGGGTGGCTGAAACCTCCCCTCTCGGTGATAAACGTGGCTGAGATCTGGCCACATGGCTCCTTGGGGGTTCTTTTGGGGTGTAATCTGCAAAGCCGGCCCACAAAATGCCTCTCCACAGGGTCTGGCCTGAGGTGGGACCCAAGGCAGGGGAGCAGGGATGGCAGCGGGTAAGCGCTGCAGGCAGGCCAAGACACCCTGGGATGACAGTGAGTGAAATGTCCTGTGCCACACATGCATAACACTCCTAAATAACCTCTGCTTTTGAAGAAACTGCTTAAGGTGGCTCTGAGGGGTGTGTGAGACCACAGCGACGTAGGCCAAGAGGAACCAAGGAAGGAAGGGTGCAAGCAGAGCCAGTAGCCGTGGCTCAGGGCTCCCAAATAAAGTATGGGTTTGGAGCCTTTTGCTGCATGAAGCTCCAGCTCATACCATACCAAAAGCTACATTCCCAAAAAAATGGGCCTGAAGTTTGGACTTGAAGGTTCCTCAATGTGGACGGAGAAGGTCTGATTGCTGCAGTATGGGGCAATGTCTAGCGGTCTCTCTGACTTTCACCATAGTCTGCTTCATACCCAAACGTTTTCTGAAAAGAAAGGCTGTATTGTTATCAGCACAAGGAGCTGAAACAATCAGAGATAACCTGGAGGCTTCAAGGACACATTTTTCTTCTTCATCTTGAAATATGTTTGTGTTTGACAACCTCATATGGGAGCTACTTGAAGTCAAAAATGGTGAACTCACGAACTCACAATATTTTTAGTTGGAGTAGGTAGATGTGGAGTTTTGTAAGCTCCGGTGGGAACTTTGTATGAAGTTTTTGTGCTTGATGTTGTGTTTCATAGTGGCTGACCTATGTGAGCCACAAAAAAAAAAAAAAAAAAAAAAAAAAAAAAAAAAAAAAAAAAAAACAGTTTTAAAACAGTTTTAAGCTAACACAAAAATTTCTTCCTTACAAAAAAAGCAGCTTGGGTAAAAATCTGTCAGTCAGAGATAAGATCAATAATTTGCTGGCATTGTTTTTAAATCAACTTCTACAAATTTTAATTTATGTGTTCCTAGGGGGAATAAATTTTGCTGGTTCACCTCCTGGTCTTACCGGGTGCAACCTAACGAGGGTGATCAGGAGTTGTAATGACTCTATAAATGCACCATTCATCATTACAACACATCTCAGAAACAACCTAGGTTAACAGAGCAGGTTTCCACGCAATGCCAGCAGAATGCCTGCGCTTCTGGCTCCTCGAAATGCCACCCCTGCCACCCCTCAACTCCTCCATGCAGTTGCCAATCCTCCATCATGGGCAATCCTCTCAGGGACCTGGCTGCTTAGCCAATACACCTCACCCTGGATGTTAACTGCGAACACAAGTATCCATGTTAGCCCTGCAAGGCAGTTGTTCAAAAGTTTCAGCATCCTTAGGGTGCAATTAAATAACTGAGTGATTACCAAAATATGCTGGAGAATACGAAAGCTGTGAGCAGATGCCTCTCTTACATATTGCAGTAGAGCAGGTGGTACCTGCTGGTGTCAGAGCTGCCCTTCAGCGTGCTGAATAACCGCCCTTCTTGAAATATTTAAAAAGAGTAAAGAAATCAGCATGATCAGCCAGGAAAATTGGTGAAACTATCCAGAAAGTTTAAATGAAAAGACAATCCCCATTTCCCTGCCGGCTGTGCTGCCCAAATGCAGCGAGCGGCCACACACAGCCGGTCCTCCTGCTGGAGGGACATCTCCCGGGGCCCCCATCACTGTCCCTGTCCTGTCATTACCTGCTGCCAGTGATTCCCCGTACCGTTCCCTGGCTGCACATTTCCCTGCTGCTTGCTTGCTTTCTAAACCTTGTGTTCTTAAAAAAAAAAAAAAAAAAAAAAAAAAAAAAAAAAAAAAAAAAAAAAAAGCTTTCTTCATTTTTTTGATCTACAATTCCTGAATTACCTTGTAACCTTGTATACTCTGTTTTAAGAAATAAAAAATTAATGTGTGTATTGGTAACTAGATGTACTTCATCACAACATGTTTTCCAATAGCTATTTGCTTATTTGCTTTCTTTTTCATGCAAGAACATAAAATTCCCTTTTACTGCTGTTCCATATACCCAGGGCCTAATTCTGTGCTCACACACGTTGGCAGCTATTGACAGGAGTGAGGTGTTACCAGGCTCGACAGGGGATGCTTCAGAGTAACAGCCAAGAGGACTTAAGAAAGCAAAACAAAGCAAAAAATACATCTGTGGCCATACTAATTTGCTTTAGCCCACAAGTGTTTTTTTTTCTGATTCCATATTTGCATTGTGGCTCTTCCTTAAAGGCTTGAGACCAAAGTTGTACCCTGTTCACACAACATTTACAAACTAGCTAGAAAATGAGGAGAAATGCAGATAAATAAATAAATAAAAAGCACATATTTTTGCACATAAGGAACTTCAGCAAAGAAGAACAAATCCTTTTTCTTCAATCTCCCCTGAAGTCCATAGCAGACCCCAGGAGGAGTAGGCTCCATCTTACTGTTTTAGTAGAGAATTTTCTCATTCATTTAGCTTTGTATCTGCAGGAGCTATTGCATTATAAAAAGAAAAAAGTGAACCTGACTGATTTGAGAAGCAGATTTAATTTCATGCAAAACTATTACTCACACTCCTAACAGGATTCAATATTTCTACCACCAGAGATCTCCGGGATGAGTAATGTTTTTCACACCTGAAGACTTGGAGTAACCCAGCTAACCATCTCCCTACTGTGAGCTTTGAAATGTTCCTGTGCTTACTGCACAGCACTCAGGAGCTGTCACAAAATACTGGAGACATGCCCAAAGTCATGTTAAGTGCCTTTCTGTACCAGTTTATGCTTCTTTAAGCATTTAAGTCTTTATTGCCATGGAAAACACTGAGCTTCACACAGAACACTTTGAATGCAAGAGCACGACAGCTCTGTCCATCGCTGGTCCTCCAGGGATGTTCTTCCTCTCTGAAGAAAGGTCTGAGCCCTTGGCTGAGTCCACATCCAAAATGCGCAGTCCAGTGGTCTTTAGTGAAGGTCCCTGATTAGGACAGAAGCTTGAAGGAAATGTCAGTCAAGACCAAGGGCACTGTGTCTAAGCAATATATGTAACAGGCCACCCAGAGGCAACCCCCTTTTTAAAGGTTGGTCCCCAGCTAGTAGCTAAACCCCTTAAACATTATACAAATTCCCACCCTCAGACTAAATTCAGCTTTCCAAGAATTAACATAACTTATAGGTAGCCCTGCAAACTTGTCGAGGCTCTGCCAAGCTTATTACCACAAAACTCAATTAAAATCTTTGTCCCCTCAACATGAAGAAGTTGCCCCATGATTCCTTCTGCACCTGGGCTGAAGGACAAGATACCACCCCCGAGCAAAATTCACTCTGAGCCATTGTGTCAGGCTGAGAAATTTTACAACAAGATGCTTGTATGTATAGGTAGCTTCCTGACAGAAAGAAAGATTGCATATGTAAAAGGTTTGAAGTTTTAATTAATAGTTTGTAGCTATGGAGACTGAAGTGGAGATGGAGTTTTTTGCATTAGATCTCAGAGGCTGCAGAAAAGTTCGTGACAACAGCTAAAAACAGAGAGAGAGAGAATGCAAATTGGCTACTACAGACCCTTTTCCTTTATCTTTCTGGGTTAATACAAACCTAAGCAAAATTTTAGAGGCATGCTGTCACTTGTGGGCATAAGAAAAAAACGTCTTTAAAAGAATAATACTGAACCATAATTATTCCCAGCATTATACTTCAATGTTACTGAAAAACAGACCAACACTCTCCCTTCCTTAGCTCAGGGTAAATCTAGAAGCATATAACATGATGGATTTTGCACAGATGAAAGGTAATCTACAATCAACGTAGCAGATGAGTGGTTCATCTTCTGGCTTATTCTTCCCTCACAGTATTAATTTATTGGCTGGGCATAGTCTGCGTATGTGTTTCTATGTCATGGCAGAAGCCATCCTTTTCGTTAAAAGAGATGAAAGACAGGACAGCAAGAGCCTTGCCAGCAGGCCTATGGATCTGATTTCCAAGGTGACCATCGCGAGGACACCTCTTTGCCTGCCCACCTCTGGGGCAAGGGAGAGCAGCCTGAAAACAGCAGCAGCCTCATGCAAGCTGCCAGCAGTCATTTTGGCAGCACTGAGAGCTGAGAGCGAACCGACCCAGTAAGCTAAGGACTGGGCACAATCTCTAATTGTTGCTCCAGTAAAGGATAGGCATGAAGGTAGAGGAAAGATACTGGTGGGGGAAAATCTTATACAATCTCCATAATAAAGCTAGGAGGAGGCAGACCACAGGAATTTGAAGGAAGAGGTTGATCAAAGCACGAAACCTCACATTTTAGATTTAACCCTTGCCATAGGGCTGTGAAGATGAAGGGGGGCTGGGGCACACTGTGCCTTTTACTGCTGATGCTAGCAGGCATGTTGCTGGAAGACAGTCCTCTTCCTCCCTATGCATAACTTTTCTCAGCCTCTTGAGATGTGTGATGCCTTTTCAATAAGAAAATGTTTATATTCCCTCTTCGCTCTCTTTCTCTTTTCAATCACAAGTGTGTCAGGCGCAAGCCTCCATTACCCAGCCACCACGATTGCTGCCGTGCTTCAGCTGACAAGCTGTGAAAGTTTTGGCTGCCCAAAATCATCGTGAACATCTTCATTTCCTTGTGCTGGAATTATGAGGTGTCTGCATCTCATTGCTCTGTACCGAAGTACCTTCGCACTTCTACATCAGTGAGTTTTAACGACATCAAATAGTGCTTCCAACTAGTTAGGAAATAGTACTTTGTTAATGAGACGCAATATTGCTGCCAGCTGCTCATTCAAATATCACTTAAACATGCACAGAAATAATTTCTTTATATTTTAGCATGCTTTTTACATTCCAGTTATAAAAAAAAAAAGGAGAACGCTATGTGGGAAAAAGCAGCATGGTTCATCCCCTCCTATACTTTGCAATGAACCATGGACTGTTTCAATGCAAGTTACATTCATCGTCACAGTGCTTAAACTAACTGAGGGACAAGAGATGAGATTGGAACAGCTTCTTCTTTCCCCTGGGCTTTTAGTACATCCCAGAGAGCTGGTCTGGAATTTCAGTACCCCAGAGACTGAAGACCTGTGGGACTCACAGGGCTGGGAGGAATTTGTCAGAGACCAACCAAGTCATATGTGTGCTTATAGAGTCTCCAGAAATTGTTTGGTCTTCCAGTAACTAAACCCAGAAACTTCTCACCTTAGGTGGAATAGTGAAATTTATGCTTACTGTGATGCTGAAGGCCTCAAAATGCAGGTTTCAGTGACAGCTCCGATACCTGTAGGCAAGTGCTGAGCATCACACTCGCTGATAACTTCTGAGACAAATGTAACACAGCTGTCCTGCATGCACAGTAAAAGGACAGTAGCTCTAAACACATAATCCAGCCATTATTTTGATTTCAGTATATTTTCCAAATCATTCTGAAAATATGTTTTTATTAAAGTACATGAATTGTCAAAAGCAATTCCAGCAGGTGGAAGAAAAAGAGCAGAGAAATTGGAGCTGGCTTAACCAGGTTTATAAACCTGCTGTTTCAGTCCCAAAGATAAATTACACTGCGGGAGCACGTTCGCTAAACATTCATGCTCTCCTTCTTGCCCTCCTACTTATGTTCAAAGAGCAGAATAGAAAAACATAAATCAAAGTCTCAGAACATATTTCTTCTCCAATTCCGAATCTGCCATATCTCCATGCTGGAATCATAACCCCCCACAACACAAATAAAAAGCATGGCCCAGCAATCACCACTTAAAAAATAATTACAGGCAACACAGTAATTTACACTTATCTAAAGCCTTTCACCCCAAGGATCCCAAAGCAATTTATACACAATACAGATGTGGCTGATATGAAAACAATAATGGCAGGGAGCTATTTGGGAACTGAGAAATGCTCTGAACTCTGCAGCTCTTTGCAGACCAAAACTTTACATTACCCACTATCCTACTAGCAGTCGGAACCAAGTCCACTACAGTCTTTGTCCCAAATTTAGGAACAGTCTAGTTCCATATAAAATGTCTGTTCTGAACTTCAATTCCAGTCAGTGAATTTGAGAAATTAAGAAAGGAGAGCATACAACACTGCCCATCGGATGATGCCCAGCTTTACGAGGTGCTCATCCCCAGGACTACCAGGATTAACACATTCTTCAGGAGAAAATAAAGGTTTCAAGTTCTACACTTACTTCTCTACTCCTTTTTTATTTATTTCTGACTTGTGATCCATCCAGGCTCTGGATAAACACTGGCCTGCAGGCAGAGCCTCGCTCTGTCCGTGCTAGCTCCAAAATGCCATCTTTTACCTACTGGCTGCTCAGCAAATTACAGCAGCCAGTCCATGGGTGCTTGCTGTAGTCCCTGGATGGGCAATAATACCGGGCCATGGAGATACAAACTTACTTTAAAACATAGGTGTGAAATTGCTGCTGGTTTCCTAATCCCCAAACCAAACCCCTGGGGTGCTGGGTGAAAGGCAACATGGGCAACTGCCCTGATATCTATTTCAGAAATTAACCAGTAATCCATTTACATTTTCAAGACAATTTTCACAAAGAAAAGGGCTGTTTGCTCTCTCTATATTACAAGCCATGACTTTTGCATTTCATTTTTTTTTCCTGTTTACTTTGTAGGACCTCCAAAAGACATATTTTTGGAAAACAAGTTTGCTTTTGTAATGGGAGCTATAGCCAGCATGAGCAAAGCCCCCTGGCACTGTTCAGGTCCAAAGGAATCACAGTACACCCCATCATTTTAAGGTGTATGTGCGTATTATTACCACCTTTTAAAATTGGGAAATCAAATCCAAACACCTCGATGCCATGCACCACTTCAGTCTC
Organism: Nettapus auritus; assembly: GCA_011076525.1. Lineage (NCBI taxonomy): Eukaryota > Metazoa > Chordata > Aves > Anseriformes > Anatidae > Nettapus > Nettapus auritus. The sequence goes on from CM021771.1 coordinate 31,492,739, forward strand.
AAGGTCAGGAAACTCACTCTTCCCTTCCTCAGCCCTCTGCTTCTCTACCAAACCATGTACATTGGCCTGCCAGGGAAACACGGGGGTTTTTAATGGATTGAACAAGAACAGCACATGCAGCAGGAGTACAGCATCTGATCTGCATGCCTAATGCATCTGCAGTCAGTCTGACCAGGGAGAGGAGATGGCCACTGGGCTTCAGAAGCATTACTGGCTTAGGAAGGAGGGAAAGATAACTGCTTTTTGAAGGTTTTTCTTGTTTGATTTTTTTAAAGTAAAGTAGCATCAGGGAAGAACGTTACCGTCTGAGCTGGCTGCACAGCACATTTCAGCTTTGGTCCTGGGTGGCAGCCACAGCATCTCTCAGCAGGGAGCAAGGAGTTTGCTGTGGAAGAACACATAAATGAGTGACTGGATGGGATTTCTCCCCCTTCCTCATGATCCTGGGCTGCTGGCAGCTGATCCGCTAATGACACACAAGACTAGTTAATTATTCAAGCAGTTTTCATAAAGGGAGGCTGGAGGGGGTTGATCGCTTTGCCTCGCACTGGATTTCTTTTCCTTATCTGTTTCTCTGATGGGAGTGGCAACAAAATTAACATATTTATTTAATTAGAGAGTCCTCAGAAATTGCAAGTATTAGATATTGTCTGTTAAGAGACAGATGACAAAGAAAAGAAAAAACATGAATAAAAGCAAACTTCATAATGAGGCTGTATTGGGCTAAATTCTGAAACTAAAAAACAAATATACAAGGGTCATTTGTTTTTCAATCTTCATCTTGCTTCAGTCTGTGGCTCACATCGTCAAGAGGTGGAAAACAATTTCATTTCCTAGCTGCCCAAAGAAGCTGTGCCTATGTGTGCCACCTGGGGAACTCACCCACTGCTGATCTGTTTAATTCCTCCCTATTTTTGACAGATACCTGTCAGGGGACTAGCCTGGATCTGGAAATGCATTACCCGAGTGTCACCAGCAACGCACTCCCTTTCTCTCCCATCCTCTCCAAATCATCCAAAGCACAAGAGACATCAAAACTGGGCTGGGGAAAGTGAACGGAGGCAAGGGCAAAAATAGTGGAGTGAAGGAGTAAGACTGTGCAGTAAATTCTGGATAAAACAGGCTCTGTGGCAGCCTGTACTGCATGCAGGGGTTCATTCCACAGTCCAGTCTTGTGTTCGTATATTTATGAAAATGATTTATTGCATGGAGCTGTGGCTGCAAGGGAGTGCATTAGATGACCCCAGTGGTCCTACAAATCTTTATCCACTGTTTCCTTGCTTTCATGTCACGCAGCCATGGCAAGGAGTTGGTCTGGCAATAGCGTGGATTTTGATTATCAATGCAACAGGTCTCACGCTGGCTTTGGGCTTCGATGAAGAGTCACCACAGAGACCTGATAATGCAAGCACACATTTGCCATTTCATCTGTTCCTAATCATTTTACACTGGTCTGAAAAGACTTTCTGGGGCATTCAGTCCAGTCCTTGGCTGCTGCAGGTGACCAAATAATGAAGTCCAGTCCATAAGCTGATGGATTGCTTTGTTCTGTCACAAGACATTTCATCTCGTGTAGCTTTATTTCTAGTTACAGAAACTTTCAGTTGGTGGGTGGGAAATGCAAGACACTTTTGATGGAAGTGTTTTTTACACTCTCAGGATATTAAAGCATTTGGGAAGGAAGGGAAAAGAGAGACAGCCAAAGAGGATCCTGCAGCCAAGAGGCAACTTTACTGTGTTGGGCTCCTTTAAGAGAAAAGGTTGTTTAAAGGGAGCTGAATTTGTCCAAACATTTCTACAGCTTCCAGGAGTGCTGCTTTCCCCATCTCTGTGCCAGGGACCTGCAGCATCAGGGGCAGTTTCCCATGCTGAGCCCTGCAGCCTCTGGACCTCTGGGAAGGCACTATTAAAAATACCCCCTGACATACAACCAATGGAGAATTAGGAATATATACGTGGCTGTATGGAAAATAGGTTCTCAGCACCCAACTTCATGTTGTCTTACCATTTAAGTACAAGCTTGGCTATGCTGATGGAATACAATTCTGTATCTCACTTGATTTGCTTCCAGAGATGCTCTAACTGAGAAGAGCACTCTGACACTACGCAACAAAGTTCACGCTAAATGGATTAAAATTATAGAACTGATAGATCTTACAACATAAATTTAAGTGTAAGTATCTGTCCCACTTCAGTGCAGCTGTACAGTTTGTATTTAGAACAAGATATAAGTGACCATTAATAAAATTTATGGTAACATTAAAAACTAGTGATGTAGTCAGTAACACTGGGAACTGCTCAATTATGTAAATCAATTGGCAGGGTAACACGGATTTTAAAACTGCAAAATGTCATGTATTAAAGATCCTTAAAAGGTGGGAAATGGAACGGTCAGAGATGCCGGCAACAAAGTGACTAAACACAAAGTCCCCATGGAAATGTGACCGCTGCAACTGAGCAGCTGCCACCAAGAGGGCGAAGCAAACCTGTGGCTGCGTAAGCTGCAGAACCCAAACAGCCCAGGAAGGATATTTTTTCACACGTTTTCAAGGAGCTGTTGAAAAGGCTGGGGAAGGTAAGAGGAGAGCTGCAGGAATGACAGGAGTAGGAAATGCCGCTCCTAATGAGGTACTCAAGCAGTTTAACCTCTTTAACTTCAGTATCTATACAGGAGCATATTCAAAGTCAAAGGAATCTGTGATTAACAACATATATATATAAATAACCTCCAAGAATAGGAATCTGAAACATGAAGGCTGAAGTTCTAACTTTATAAAATGAGTGTAACTGACCTTTGCAGCTGCTTAGGAATCCTTGCAACTTGAAAGCACTGAAAGCAAGAGCACGGCCCCTGTATAAGTCACGGCACCCAACTAGTAGCCACCCCACGGGGTCCCGTGCATGAGCCGTGGCCCTTCGGCCCAGAAACAAGAGGCAACGATGTCCTCCCAGCCCCAGGAGACCCTACAGAGGGGTGTAGCAGGGTCCAGGAGCTGGGAGGGAGGAACCCTCCCTGTTTTTTCAGGGCCCAGAGGAAGGCAAACATCTTGCAGGTCCCGCACTGCTGGGCAAACAGCTCGCCATTTTGTGGCGAAGCGCTTCCCCAGGGTAATACTCTTTCATTCCCTGCTCGCTTTGTACCCAGCTTTACACAATTAATTAGGGAAGTGTTCAAAGACCTAGATTTTAAACCACTTAATTAATAAGGAATGAACGGTTAATGGCTATTCCTCTCAGACTGTTTAATTTAATGAGAGAATTTGCAAGAAAAAAGAAGCCAGAAAATCGATTTAGCGTGTAACAAATTGCGGCAGAAAACAGAAATGTCTGACGTGAGCATATGTATCCATTTACTGTTCGAACATCCCCAAGCATCCCTTCCAGAGCCATGGTATCCCTGAGCAGCAGAAGGAGCAAGTCCCCGTCCTAACAGCCAGCTGGGCAATGTCAATTCATGCAGGACACACTTGTTTGAACTAAATCTTTCTGTTATGGAAAAAAAATCCCTCCTGCAGCAGCAGCATATCAGTTTGATCTTGTAAGAGCTGTCACGCTGACATCTCTGTAAAAGCAGCGTTTCTTTTCATGTCAGTGGAAGGTCTGAATACCACATGATGGGAATATGCCCTTCTACGTTACCGGAACATCGTGAGGTGGTTCCTTCCCTGAGGTACCTGCCACCAACAACAAGAGCCAAGACTGGAGACAGGATGGCTTGGAGAGAGCAGTGATATACTTCTAACAGTACAAAAAGAAAAAAAAAAAAAAAAAAAAGACCTGAGAAAATATCTGAGGTGCTGATACAGTCAGTTTTGTAAAGATTATGAAAGAAACTGCTCCTCTGCTGAGGCACTTCAAGCCTAACTTCTGCTTTAAAACCACAACTACTCTGGTACATACAGAACAGAAGGCTTGGGGCTGTGGAGAGATGGCATTTTGCTGCTTTATTTTAAGAGCTGGGAATTCAGTAAAATGAGCATAAGCATTCAAAAAACAGCATTACATCTGAAAAAAGGCCTGGTTTGCCAGCACTGGCAAGACTGAGTGATTTGTGTAGGGATGGAATGAGACTCCAGCATACATAGCATTCGGAAATAAACAGTGGCATAATGCTTTGCTGTGATTTTACCAATCTTTTTCATCATTCATTCCCATCTACTGCTTTAGCCACCTATTTCTGCAAGGCATTTGACTTGCTGATGCACAGCATAACAGTTCTTTTCCTTAACTACTTCTAACTAGCCCTACCTCTATAATTCAAATCAACCCAGTAAATCCAGTTCAATAAGGGACTGGATCTCCACAATGGGATATCTCTTCCAGAGGTCACACAGAAAAGGTATTCACAATGAGTATTGCTAATCTGAACGGCTCATTTTTAACAAACTAATGGATAACCCTTGTTCAAAAAGAAGAGTGGAGAGGAAGATAATAGGGAAAGCTTTTTGGCTTTCACAGGACAAATGTGTAACCAAAGCCTGGGAAACTCTAGGCAGTAAAGAATAATTGTATTGGCCAACAAGTGGTGAGCCAGGATGGGATTTAACCCATAAACACATTCAAACTTTAAAATTTATGTAATCACCTGTGACTAACTCCTGGTTATAGCAGAAGTTATAGTATATGCCATTATCTCCTTGGTTTGGGTTTTAAATTAATATGAGTCATTCTCCTTCCATTTAAAACCTCATTTTCCACATGTACAACACTTCCAACCAGCTTTAGAAGAGAAATATCAAAGGGGCTAATTCCCCCATTTTAATTTAACCGAAGAAAACAGAGTTACATAAAGGACAGATCTGAATCATTAAACTGTGTCTGAGCTGACAAGGAAGAGAAAAAGCAAGGGCAAAACTACTTGTGCATAAAAAATTCAACACCTGTTACCGTGTTTTAATGCTGCTTGTTTGTTTTTATTGAGAGGAAGGCAGGGAAAAAGGAAAGTGTTCCTGCAGTACTAAACATACCGTGGAATAAGACTGGGCCTCTTTGATCCCTGCTCTGCTCCTGAAATTGCTTGCAAATGAAGCATGACTGGCACGACTGTCAAATCCCCTTTCCTCAAGCCCCATAACAACTCCCTGCACCTAAATACCAAAGGACTTTGTCAGAGGAGAAGCAAGCTCTCAGCTCCTCCAAGCAGCAGCTTTCTTGGCATCGCTGTTGTGTTTGAACAGCATTATTTAATCTGTGTGCTAAATTATTGCCCTCTTTAGAGCCGCATCAGTGCTGTGTGGCTGCTTTGGAGCTACCCCGGCACTGCTGGGTTCTGCTTTGGGACACTGCAGGGCACTGTACTGGGATGCGATGGCTGGCAAGTTCAAAGCGTCGTTGTGTCTCCTGGGCATCAGCTGGAGTTTTCATCTCCAAACCCTCACCACAAGGCTCAGAGCTGCATGCAGAGGCCAGGGACAGGCTCCATCTCCCCTAACCTGCACCACCAGGCAAATGGATCCTTTCATTTTTCAAAGATTTCAACTGATCCTTGCCTGCACACATCGTGTGGGCTTTCCATGATGACAACACTGATTTCTCTTGTCCCTGAAGTACAGGCCATGTCTGATCATACTGAAGATGCCAATCCACAAAAGCAGTTGCCTTAAAGATTTATTATTAGCCCCGATTTTCAGCACCTGGTGATATAGACAGGTGAACAAATTAAGTGTGCTACGGTGAACTTGAAAAACAAACAAAAAAACAAACAAACAAAAAACTCTCTCCTTATACCTGGTTTACTTATGTATTTTACCAAAATGTTCTAGATTAGCTTCTGTTGTATGAAGTCCTTTAAATAATAAGAAATTTATAATGGGGTATATTCTGGCCTCCTTTCTGTATTTCTGTTCCCATATTAGAAAAGCACAAGGATTTGTAGTAAGGATGTCTTACTGCACAAATATAAAGTCTTTAACGCTCTTAAATGAGTCAGGAAAATGCTCAAAGTAAACTGTAAATAAATATTTGAGAATGTTTGAGAAATGTGAGGGCAAGTTTGTGCTCTGTTGATTTGGCTCCATCTTTCTAAAGGAACAAATTGAAAAAGTTAAGAGAATTATTAAAACTCCTTTGCATGAAAAATAGAAATTATCTGCAAAATGACTTGATAAGGAATGTGTTTGACTCTATCCCAAGAAATAACTTCTTGTTTTGAGAAAAGTCATATCTGTAAATGGTAGTGAGCTCCATGCACACAAGTACTTAAGTTATGTATTGTGTGTAATTTAGAACAGAACTCCCCCAGTGAGACGGAGACCTCCTCAAATTGCTGCTTTTCCTCTCGCTGGAAGATGACAGCTGTGCAGAGAGCCCACTGCACCCTGGCCCCTTTTTGGCCCAAAAAGGAAGGGGACCCCTGGTAAGTCCCCATTGCAGGAAGGGTTTTTGGGAATCCAGGAAGGTGGCAGGCAGCAGGCAGCACACCAGGAGCCCAGCAGGGAGGCAGGCAGTCACCAGCAAGAGCAGCAGCAGCCACCGAGTCCAAAACGATGCTAAAATCAGAGGAGCTGGTAACAGAATCCTAAACTGGTGGTGGTGGCGTTCTGAAAGAAAGCATTTCTAAATAGAAATAGTCCAAGTTTTGTATTATTAATTGGATTAATTTGTATTAATCAATTTTTGACTTTAGAAAATCGTTTTGACAGAAAGCAGACATCTTGAAAATGAAGTTTAAGAACCTTACTACACCTTCAGGATGAAGCAAGCTTGACTCTGCCCCATGCACAGCACATCCCAGTTGGTACTTGGGATGTGAACACCATCTCTCCACCAGGAGTGGGCAGTGAGATGTACAACATGCTGCTGTGTTTGAAAACACAGGGATCACAGGATCACATTGGATGAATGGCACCAGCACATTACAAAGATGACAGAAGTAAAATTCACAGGAAAAGCAAACATCTGCGAATGCTATATTTAGATCTGGCTATGATCCGTAGAGGCTCAGCACACCTTTTCTGTGAAATTATTTCTGACAGCAGTCTTAAAATATTACTGCTAAGCCATAAGAAATATTCCTCATTAATTTCCACAGAAGTATATTGGAATCTGTCCCAGAGATGAGCTATCGATTACTAATACGTTAGACTTTTCCATGCCAATGTTGATTTGTTTGCAGCCAGGAAAGCAAGCTCTACTCATGGCTTACAATTCTCTGTGGCTCAAAAAGACTTCATATTGTCAGGATTACTTTCCTAAGGAACGTTCACAAATTGAATGCCTAAAAAGGTAGCTAAGTAATCTGTAATTGACATTTACACACACCTAGTCATATGCAATACATTAACTCGGTGTTTACGGCTCTGCATGCAATTAACAGCACTGCAATTAAGTTCTGGCATAATATTGCATTTCTGAAGGCCAACAAAAGGATGGCTATAAAATGAACTAGCAGAAACAAGTCCTTTATCACCGTGTTTTCCCTTAGGTGGCTGCATCCTGAAAGACGGCCTCACAAGAGCTGGGCTGAGCCTGAGCAGGGCTCAGAAATGAGGTACTTCATCACAGCCCTGCTGGGGATGTTCTGCCTTAAATGACAGCTTTGAAAGCAAAAAGTAAGACGTGAGTCACTCAGCTACCCCAATATGAAATGACATACCCAGCTAGATGTCAGGAAGGTGGTGACTTGCAAAGTGATCGGCTGCTCAGCACCGCAGCTTTACTTCTGGTGGAGAACCCAGCTACAAGTGCTTCTATGGTCAGAAACACAGGGATTTAGAAAGGCATCTAAACATGGATGATCACATCTTAAAAAGATGCTGGCAGAACCACCTGTCTGATACTCACACCCCCATACAGGCGCAGGATGTGCCCCTGACCACGTCCTGAGTGCTCCTGCTCCCCTCGCACCACCTCCTGCCGTGCTAATGGCTTGCTGCTACTGCTGCTCAGAAAGCTTCCCACAAAACAGTTTTCCATAAGAAAATGCCAGTCTGCAGATAGTAATTCTTGTCCTCCTAAACGCCAGTTTTCATTTACCAGAGGTGATTTTTGTTGCTTTCCAGTGGGATTTCTGGTGGAAAGCACAGGGCACGTTTAACCCAGAGCCCTGCCCCTGGCCCATCTCACAGCCCTCCCATCCCTGGAGAGGTTTTCAAGCACCTTCCCAGATTACCTTAGAAAACTAACACAGGCTTTATGAGGTTGTGCGTCTTTAGCACAGCTGCTAAATATTTAATTACGGGGCATTGTTTATGACGCTTCCTGCTGAGTTCCCTATAGCTAGCAAGGAGGATGCTGCACCCAGTTCAGATGTCACCACTGCCCAGCAACTACCGAGGAAGGATTTTCAGGAGCACAGGTCTGGATTTAGGACCATGCACAGCACGCGTTGACAGATGGATGTGTTACAGGTTTGGATCTGATCCAGAAACCAGTCCTGATCCTTTAATCACTCACTTAATGTAAACTGCAAAGGGCATGAACCAGATACCAGGCTAAATAACGCTAGCTGCTTTTGGGGGTTTGTAATCTTAATTATAGGACATCTTTTCTCAAATTACTTAATGGATGTAATGCGCATAACACATCAATAGAGACAAGGACCCGCGTCATTAGCAATCACACTATGCTGTAGCATAGAACTGTCAGAAATAAAAGCAAATGTGACTGTGCAAAATGCTCTTCACTTAGCAGACACAAAGCACACGGAAGCCAATTTGTTCCTTTCCTATCACTACTTCTCAGGCTGGCAACAGCCTCCTAAATTGAATCCTATTTTATTCATAAGCATTATGCAGCACTTTCAGTAATTCTCCTTTTTAAAGCTAAGCAGGCCACCCTGTTTTATTAACTAACGCCAGTTCTGTTAGTGTCTGTAACATGAGTGATTCAGCTCGCTGCGTGCCGAGATGGCACGTGCTGATTGCCCAAACTGCCCTTCAGAAAAGACCACTCTGATTCTCAAAGTTGCTCGATTATCTGGTTTATCAAATAAATAATCCCAGAGAGCTTGGATTTCACCCTTGCATAATACTCAGAAACCTATTTCTGAAAAAAAATCTAGGAGCCAGGAGTGATCCAGAGCTAAAAGTGCACAAAGGAGGAACCCTGACAAGTGAACCTAACACCTACTCTTTGTTTTCTGCTAGTGCTGCTTATTGCAGATGCTTGAAATGTGCTTGTTATCCAATTAGTGCTTGTTTCTGTCTTTGGTGTCGCCTTTATATCAGGCTAATGAATGAAAATCGCTGATGGTTTAATATCACTTTGGCTATTTTGACACTAAGCGGATTTAGCATTGATTTCTAGCATAAGTTAGTTTACTCAAACAGTCTGTGTTTACATATAAATATATACTTATACTACATATACATTACACACATCATCCTCTGTGAAGTGAGGGGGAAGGAGTCTACCTCCTGTACTCCAGTCTCAAAAAAATCAATTTAAAATCGCATGCCTGCATCTCTGCAGCACACACTTCACATGTCTGTACCCAAACGTTGCATCTTGCCCCGTGTAAACCTGTGCAGATAGCAGGCAGAGGTCTAGTGGTTCAGATCCCCTGCACTTCTCTTTTCCCATCTCGATGATAAGATGGTGACAAGTCACTCTGACAATCCCAATAAAGCAGAAACGCCCCGTTCCTGGCACGGCAGAGGCACCACCACAGCAGCTTACCCCCTGTCTGTCAGAAGCCGTGGGCAGTCAGGATTTATCCAACTTGCTCAGCATGAACTGGGGATATTTATATAGCATCCAGGCAGCCCTATTCCATATTTCTTTATTCCAGGACCGTGGGCCCAGCTGTGCCCCAGCATGGTGCTACTGCAGGGTGGGGGCTCACATAGCACATCCACACCCTGGCTTCAGCTCACACGAGGCACCCAAAGGCACTTTTTGGAGCTCAAGAACAGGCTCAAGGTGCACAACTTCACTGCTGCTCTGCAGAGCCCTCCCTCATACAGCAGTGCTGCTCTCCCAGCTGTCTTTATAAGCTCTCTCAGAAGTAATTTTTTTTTATCTCTGGTAGCCCCTGGGACTATTTCTGAACTGTATTTGTTGCTGCAGCATCACTGCCCACCTCCGTGCTGCAGTCTGAGGCTTGTTTAATGGTACCGTAAACACCTTTGCAGTGAATATTGCCGTGTCAGGCAGGAAGGTAAATCAGAGATGCTGGCACAGCTCTTCTCATTTCACCCCTTATCAGACAATAAACCTAGCCTCACTGGCCATAAATTTGGCCAAAATAGGCCTTCTAAGTATTTGTGAAAACACTTGCTAAAAATACCACATCTAGCTGCTTCAGTCAAATGTCTCAGTCACCCAGCAGGTGTAAATGCTCTCATGGACATATAAAGTAGCATAGTCCACAGAAAGAGCAAAACAAATGTGTATTTTGGAGGCCCTAGATCTAAATTTAAGAAAAAAATGTTCTCTCTTCTGCTACTTCACTATTTGAAATTGAAAAGCAAGACTGAGTGCACTCCTTTTGGAGATTAGCATTTGAGGAAGTTTTCGGAGCTGTAGGGACTTTTTAATACCTGCCTAATCCCCACACCGTCTTCCTGAAAGCTTTGAGCTTGAAGTTCTAGCAGTGGTGAACTTATTGTGCAGATTATGATCAGAAAAGATTGGTTTGCATGGGCTAAAATATAAATTCAGAAGCCAAATCCTCCTTTTTCTCAATCAATATGGATAGCATTTGAATTCTTCCTCAGAGCATAAGTGAGCTTAACTGGAACAGAACTTTTCTTGCTGAAAAGTTGACATTGACTGTCATTATTGCTCCTATTGATCTAAATAGCTTCTGATCATATTTTCCTGGCATATCTTTGTAGGTTCGTAGGATTTACTTCATTCAGACATGATGCGTATCATATTGCTTTGATAGTTATCCAAATTCTTGCTGTGTCCACTAAACTGCTAAAACGAAAGCAAGCTGTGTTACTTTCGGTGGGCTGTAACGATGGAAAAATATGTTTTGAACAGCGACTATCAACCTCTCATAAACTTCAAAGAAATAGAAAGTTGAAAAAAAAAATCTTTCACTATCTCCAGTTTGCAGAATATCTGACTAGAACTAAAATATTAAAATGTGAGAAAATCAATTATTGAACCACATTCTTTATTCACTGACACTTTTTGTCAATTAAGGCAAGCTTCAGTTTCTCAGGCCTCCTAGAGCATATCTTATCATAGCAATTCTCGTTGCACCTCTCCTTCAAGTTTTTCTGTTTCCTTTTAACTCCTGGATCACTGAGGTAAGCTGCTCTATAACTGCTGCATCATCCCCTTGTTGAACCCTCTTTCAGCCCTGCCCCAGCATTGCCAATTCTCTCGGGTGTGCCACAATTCTTCATTTGAGTGTGTTTTGCCCATTTTGGGATAAAAGGTCTCAAAACCATTCCCTTGATCCACACAGCCATTAACACTTCATGTGTCCATCATAGAGCTATATGAGAGCTGGGAGATATCCAAGTTAAGGTTAAAATCAGCTGCCCTACAGAAGAGGGGCTTACATTACCTCCAGATTGCCTTTGTAGCCATGCTCCTATCTCAGGCCTTGCCTATATGAAACTAGCTCAGACTCCTTCATGTGACAGTGCTGACTGCAGCTGCCCTTGAAGAATTAACTACACCACATGCCTCTGGATTCAGAGAAACTAAATTCAAATCCTCTTACCAAATGCTGTTTACTCAGCGTCATGTAAACTTCAGGCAATCAGGATACTAGCTATCAACTTGCTGTTGTGGGGAAAAGACAGCAACAAAAGAAGAGGATTCACTCTGAGCTGCCAAGCAAGACCTTTTTGCATGCATGTTAGAGTCTGGATTTACAAACGGTGCAGTTTAGGGGAAGGATAACTTTCCCATCATGTGCAAAATATCAGAAAGAAAGAAAAACATGTATACATTTATTATTCCAGAGCACCTTTTGATTCCCTTGCTGAGTCTTCCTTCTACACATTCACTGGAGCTGCTGAGATTTCTAATGGAGTGGCTGCCACCAAGGGACCTATAAGCACAATAATGGGGAAGCCACACCCAGGACAGCACAGCAGCCAGCCCCAAAAGCTGATCCTCAAGGGGATATCACAGCTCTGCTCAGGTGAGCTGCTGCATCGTGTATGTCATTTGGAGCAAGGCAAAGCCTGTTCCAGGGCAATGTGGCTGCCTCCTCCCTATGCCAGTGTTCACATCCCAAATTGCTCCGCTAGAAAGCATGGCTTGAAGGCACAGGCAAGCACAAGGGCTGCCCCCACCCTTCAGGCTGTACTTTAGGAATGACATCCCTGAAATAACATTTTGAGCACATGCACAAAAAAGAGTCAACTATTAACTCAGAGAAAATTAACAGGCTCCTCTGACTATTGTCTGTAATTCATCTACAGCTCTCAAAGTGCCGAAGAGAGGCACTTCACCGTGAGATGGAGCTGAAGCAGATGCCACTCGAGCGCACAGCGTCTCACCCAGCAATTGTGAAGCACAAAGTTCAGCAGCCAGGTGCAGGCAGCCTCTCTGGTCTCTAAATAGCTGCTTCTCAGCCCTGTGCATAGGAAAATGAAACAGAAAACACACTTTGTGATTTACCCAGTCAGGATTCAGACCCCTGCTCCTGGCCCATGCTCTTGCACCTCCTGTGAACACAAGTTTCTAAAGCTTAAGGTAATTTTTGTTTCCTAAACCCAGAGGGGTTTCAAATTCAAATTTGCCAGAGCACTGATGCATGGGACACTTGGAATAAGTCAAGACATACGAATCTACTGATGAAAAATTAATGACTAATAACGAAGATTAAGCACTGCCCTGCTACACAATCATCCCCTTTATGCAGCATATAGCTTTTCATCAAAAAACAAAAGCCATAAGGGCACACCCAGCCTGAAGGTCCTTGGAGGACTCATGAAGCTCAGCCCTGTACCTGTACTCATCTCTGCAACACTTACCATTGGCACAGTTAGGGGTTCAGCTTCCTGCTTTCGTCCCGCCTAAACCTGAGCAGTAATCCAAAAGGCCCTACCTGACTTGTATCCTCCATTTGTTCTGCCAATGGCCTTTTAAACCCAGTGAAACCTTGTACAACCTCGGGAGAAAACCTTCTCGAGTCCATGAGAGAAGAAACAACTAACAAAAGGAAACTTTCCCAGGACAACAAGCACTGTTCTCTTCTGCCGCTTCACCAGCAATGTTGCAGATCATGCTGCAGATCACACAGGTGAAACCCACAAGGGTCATGTCATCTTCAATATCTTCATGCATGGGCTCAGCCAAAAGGCAGGTGTGACAGTCCTCAGAGCAATACCAGCATCTCACCCCCACCCTAATCACAGTTCCCAGCCTGAGCTTAAATCATCGTTAAATGCTTGATAGCTCATCCAAACAGATCATCTGTTTGCAGGCACCATTGCAACAAAATCTATGGGCTATTCGTAATTCCTTGAATACATTGTTTGCAAGCTGTTCACTGAAATCTCAGAGAGAAACTACTTCAGGAAATTATTATTATTTTTTTAACCTTGCCTGCTAACATACAACTCAGCAAGGCATTGCAAGCTGGTAGCCAGGTCATTCAGCAGGAGCCAGGCAGCTGCCACGCAGCCTCTGACATCCAGGCTGTGCAATCACCCAGCACTGCAAGGCGTTTCAGGAGCACGTTAATTTTCTGCCTGGTACTGGTCCTTTCATCTGTCTTTTCACAAGACTGAACACTTTCCTGTAACACATTGCTTAATGTGAATATTATATATCACCTCTACAGTACTTGTTCTCATGTTCGTGTAGTCAGAACAGATAAATATATTTATGTTAAGGACAAGCTGAGTGCAGAGGTACAGGGTGCAGGCTCAGGACAGCACCAAAATACTTCTGCCCTGACACCCTGGCACACTCCCAGCTGCCCAGAGCCTGCGGACAGCTGCTCCTCCGAGCTGCGAGCCCTTCTCCCAAAACCACTTCTGAAAAGCCTTATCAGGAGGCTAACAAAAAAAAAAAAAATCCCCTATTAGTGCTTATCTTTCCACTAACATGAATTCCAGTTGTTTGTAGGCTTTGTTTAATATCATCCTTTCCATTTAAATGTTCTTATTCCAAGATAAGAAAAACAATTCACTGACTTGCATTTCTTTTATCCATCCTAATTAGTTTTCTAATTAATTCATAACTCCAAAAGCCTTCATTTATTTCATGTTTCAATTTAACTTCCGAGCTGCCGTAATCAGATTAGCAATCAAACCCATTTTGAAAGTACTTCTTCTGCCAGGGAGCTGGAAAAGCTCGCACGAAAGTGCCTCTGTGAAGCTAATAAGCTTACAGCTTCTGCTTTGTTCTCCCTGGTCTAATTTTCAAGTTTGCAGACATCCCACTCAATCTGATGTGAACTTACCCGCGCAAGGATTGTTTTTTTTTTTTTTTTTTTTTTCCCCCCAGCAACAGCACTGTTATTATTAGGTGGCTGTGTTACAGCTCTCGGAAAGGAAACAGAGCTGCAGGGAGCTGGATTGCACCAAGGCACATGGGCGGGCACAGCCACGCCAGAGCACCGAGAGCCCCCCCTTCCCAGCCACTGCTCTGCAGTGACAAGAGACACTTTGTAGGCATGCTTGGAAAGAAGGCATTCCCCCAAAAAAGATATACAGACAGCTGAAGATCAAAGGGATGCGATGGAACTGAAGCAGATAGCAAGGAGCTGTATCCTGCCCCAAAACACTTGTGCTCTGTTCATAGCTCTGATTCAGGGAAGCATCACTTTGGAAAAGCACTTAAACTCAGCGTTGAATACACACTCGGTCCTGCCAAAGTCTCTGAAAGATAAGCATCCTTGAGAGCATCAGGAATAAAGACAGGCTTAGCACGTGATTACACTCTCTAGCTGATTTGAGATCTAGAAAATGTAGCCCAAGAAGCAGAAAGCAATTGTCAAGGCAGACTTACAGCACATCACAACACTGTCTGTGCCTGTCACGCAGCATGGGAAGCAGCAATGCTATGATTTCTTGTTCAACTGATATGCTGATTTTTGCCACTCTTCCACTGGAAACAGAGAAAATGTACAGCATTTCCTACAGCATCTCCTCTAATCTTTCTCCTATCAAACTTTGGAGATGTTCAGATCTTCTCCCCATGGTGATACAACAGTTTCCTAAAAATCCCAATAAACACTGTCTCATTTTTGTATTCTCCTTCAGGTATTACATGACACTGCAAAGGACTAATTCAAAACCACCTTAATAGACCAGAGATTCAGGCCTTTCACCATCTCTATACCTTTACAAAATTTTAAAATTACAGAGCATGCTTTTCTCTTCTATATGCGAAGAGATGGGGAAACATTAAGAAATGACATAAGTAAAAACTTATTTTGCATAAACATACGTGAATAAGCAATTGAAGGAATCACCTAACCTCAGTGCAGGTTTTGTAAATGTAAACTTTTAAGTTCTTTGGGCATATCAAAGAATGAAGATTTAAAATCTAATTAGATGTTCACCACCCCACCCTCACAAATCCCTCAGGTGTTGATCAAACTTAACACCATAATGAAAATATGGACACATATAGAAGGAGAGGAACAATTCTTGTAAGGGTGAGATCTACTGTGTTACTCTGAGGGCGAGTTTAGTTGGATAAAAGCTATTACGTGAGAGTTTTACCAAGGATGAGAGGTTCGTGCATACAGATGAAGAAAGCCTTGAAGAAGACAGATGGCAAAAGCAATTCAAAATAAAACTAAATAGCCATGTATTTGTGTAACACAGAAGTCTCTCTTGCTTTTAAAATCACTCAGAAGAAATCTAAGTGCCATGACGTGACGATTCAGTTTAAATTAAGTCTCCCAAATTAATCAATATTCATTTCTTCTTATCACGAGTAATATAACAGTGTTGTCAACATTTCATCTTCTAAAAAGGATTAACGACATTAAAAACAACTCTCATGATGAGGGAAAATTAAATGTGCTCATTCTCACTGAAGAACACACACAGTGCTCCTATCGTTATGCTAACTTCCAGCGAAGTCACAGCATTTGCACATTTGTACTCATGAACCACAGATTCAGGGCTGAAACTGCTAATAGTGCAACTGCACAGAAGATAAACAAAAAAAAAAAAAAAACGAAAAAAATTAATGGAAAAAAAAAGCCAGAAGGATTTTTCTTCCTCTAAAAGCATTCTGCACATGCTCTCATGTAAAACATCACAGCAGCTGACAGCACCCAGATTAGGATGTCTGTGGCTGTGGGAAATAATCTTCCATTAATTTTCTGCGATGCTGTGAGCGGCATGAAGTTCAATGTCATGTTTTTCTTGGTGTTTGCCGTTGTTGCTGTTTCTTTTTTTGACAGCTGAACCCCGTCCAGAGTTCATCTGTCTACAAAAGACACCTGAGAGCACACCAGAGGAGAGGCACGGCTGTATCTGCCACGCTGCATGCACGGGCACCACAGCACACTCTGGGTATGTCCCCCTCCAAGAGCTGCAGCTCTGCAGAGCAACAAAGCCATTTTATAAGAATTACAGCAAACGAGAAGCAGCAGTGAGTACAGCGTGCCAGCACCTAGCTCTTCCCAGCACAGAGATCACCGGGCAAGTGCAGGAGAGTGAGGCCTTGCACGTCCCTTTATGTAACATACAAGCTTTTTGTAATCCATCATGGGATGAAGGATGCAGCAGTTCAGAGGACTGTCGCCATTTAACACTTTGCCTGCATCCACCTTCTGCCCACCTACAGCCCCATGCAGCAAGCACAGGGGTGTTTGTGGATCTGTTGTGGTGCAGAGGCATAGCACTAGCCGTCATCTCCTTCTGCTTCGCATCCCTCTGCCTGACACGTAAGTAATGGAAGTGTACTCTTCCTATTTTGGCACCTCGTACTGACAATCAGCTGCAGGGGGAAACGCAGTCGCTCAGGGTCTGACGGGAAGGAGAAAGTGGGCTGAATTTGACCGATGCAATAAGTTTCAAAGGCAATCTCATACACCCTGCTTGGCAAGGCTGGAGTCTGACAACTCCAGCTGTCTGAGATGCTCACTCCTTTACATGAGTCCCTAGCTCCAGCTGCAGTTCCTGTAGCCCACAAATCATATCTTTATTGGAAGGACACAGGGGCATAAAACAGCTCTGACAAGCACATGAGCAGCCATTCATCCCTCTGTTTCAGGAGTATGAGCGAGCCTGAAGCAAACAGAAACTTCCAGGCAGGAACAGAAAGTGCTTGGCAAATGCCAAGTCATGAGGGAAAAGCTTCAAGGGTTTGGCAGCCTGGACGAGGTAGAGTGGGGATGTCCATCTGCCAAACCCACTGAGAGGCAACCATCGTTACACTGTATTAATATTTCTGAAGCTCTAATTAATATGACCCCAAGCCTAGATGTTCTGAGCTCTAAAGATGGTTTTAATGGTGATATTTTGTATTCTCTTACATCAGTTACCTCTTGCAACTGGATGGAGATCTTCCAGGAGTATCATTGACGGTAAATGGTTTGATAAAACCAGAGATATTCTGTCCACAGAGATGCCCCTTATACCACAGGAGATAAGATCCTTCACTGAGCACCTGGGAAATGTTCATTATTCATATGACCAAAACACATGCAGTCTCTGTTTGCGTACCTCTCTGCCAAAAGCTTTTAAGTTTCTCCTGCAGGTATCAGAGATTCTTCTTTTGATGCTGAGACTTTACAGCCTTGTTGAGAATGGAGGCTGCCAGGAGCCTGCACCCACCATGTGGGAGCTGATTCACCACCGCTGCATCTCTTTCGGAGGTCAAAAATCAGCTGGTCTCACTCAGAAGTATTCAATCCCACTCACGGGTCCTTTTTCCATAGTCACATGCAAACACAACAAAGAAGCAAGCCTGGTGCTTTGTTTTCATGCCAAGCATTTCACCCAAGATGCAGGTAAATTGAATTCATGTTTATCCTCTTCCTCCCTACTGCCACAGTTGTGCAGAAGGCCTCTGGTCCTTCCCATTCAAACCCTAAAAACTAAAACCTTGATTGATTTTTCTTGTCTCTGACCTTTAGGAGCAGAAAGGATGAGAGAGATTTTTCCTTTGACAGTACCTGAGTGGCATGGATTTCAAAATCACAGTGAACTGAATAAGTAAACACAAATATTGTTCTTTATGCATAAAAATAATGCTGGTAGAGAACACCAGAATAACTCTTTGAGACATTTCCTAACTGGAGGGGGAAATAAATTAAAATATGCAATAAAAGTTTTACATCAGTTAGTGATTTCACTTTTGGAAAACCTGCTAGGAACAAAGTTAATGGCACCATAAATTCTTTTGTTGTGAGAAATGATTATTTGGGGTTTTAAGGTTTGACAATTCCTTGTAAATCTAATCAGCCAGTCAGCAATTAATAACGTTAAATGGCTTCATGTCTTTCTGCATGACCACAGCAGCACCGCATCAATGCACGTACCTCCGAATGTTCGCAGGCTGCCTCACATCAGCTGGGTGAGAGCAAAATAAAGCGTTTCTCCAAGCGTTAAATATCCACCAGCACAAGCCCTGTGGGAAGGGATCAGAGGGTCCAAGATTTCAACCATCGTGGTTGGAAGACCTTTTATTTTGCTTCCGATTCTGCCTGACCTGGCTTTGGTGCTTCACTTTAACTGCAAGAAAGAAACAGGTAATTTGAGGCTGACATGTCTCAGATCAACACTCCAGCCCTCTAACTTGCTGTGTTTTCATCTTTTAAGCTTTTGATCCATGAAGGGACTGAAATCAGATTGAACCACATTATTTTTCACCGTTGCAGATGACACTACAATTTTTTGCCCTAGACTAAGTTCAGAAGAGGAATGAGGCAGTGGCAAAGCGTTGAAGCCAGGCAGCTGAAGATGGCCTGGGTAATGTTGTTAATTTGGGCCCAGGATGATGTACAGGACTATAGAGTACAAAAAGAGTTTGCATTTGAAATAAATATTGAAATGCTACGTAGGAAAACCACAGCTCAGACATGAAATTCAAGAGGTCCATCTCAGCTCCAACCCTGCTTCAGAGTTTTGCTTTAAAACCAAACTCAACCACAGTTTAGTGATGAGAAATGATATGAAGACGAACCAGTGGTTGGCAGGCTACAGCGAAAATTCATAACATCCTTGCACAGGAAAGGAGATTGAACAGTGCTGAGACTTAAAATCTGTATTTGTCCATTAAAATACTTTTTCTAAATTATTACCTATCCCTAAGAAAATGAATGTGCTGCAGTGGCTTTATTTAAGCCTCAGTGGAGTTTGAAGTGATTTGGATTTTGTCTCTGCGCAATTTCATCTATTGCTCTTCTTGTCTCCCACCAGCAGACACAGAAGCCAAAACCCAACTACAAAATCAAGTAGCTTTTCATCTTCCAACATTAATTATCACAAACTCTCTGTGAAGCTGGTGAGCACTGCTGCCTTCCATTTCTCAAATGAGGAGACAGACAGCAGCAAAGCAGCTTTCCCAGAGCCACAGAGAAACCATTGCAGAGCCCAAAATATGATTTAACTTCTTCCCATGCTTCTGCAAACTGAGCAGCAGCAGAGAAGTACCCCCAGTAGAGTCTCGCTGGGCACTAAGTCAAAAATCACTTTAAATCACTCTTCTGGAAGTCAGTAGAAGTGAGCAAACTACTCATGACCAAGCCATCCTCACATAGACACTTGGCTCAGACAAATCCTCACTGGGGCAGAGCCAGCTGGTTGGCCCCAGACAGAACTGCAGGTTAACCTCAGTAATAATCCATGCCAAGAAATTCGCAGCGGGTGGGTGCCAGCAGGTAGGAGGAAGAATTTGGGCTAGTCCGTAAGAGCAAAGACCCAGGGCAAGCCCTGTGGCATGAAAAGCAGAGAGAAAGGGATAAAGTAGCTTAAACTTTGAGACGAGTTGCTGAAATCCCCAGTGGCAGAAAGCATGGCCCGTGAGCTGAACACTGTGTGAACTGAACACAAAGCCCTTGCTCCCCAACCTGCCTTGGCCAAGACCTTTCACATCTTACCGCAACATCAATCCCACTCCCAGCATAAAGTACATCGCTTCTATCAAAAGTCTCCCTCTTCAAAGGGAAACCGCAACCAAACAGAGCACAAAAAGATCCATGGGGCTCGTAAGCATTTAGAAGGCTCCTAAGAGAAAAACTCTCATGGATCATCTCTTTTGCTAAAAATAAATAAATAAATAAATAAAACACTTGGTTTTCCTTCTTTTTTTTTTCTTTTTTTTTTTTTTTCTTTTTGCACTGAAATACAATAATATCTGTCACAGATGTGGGTCCACTGAGCACAGTGAAGATAGCTCAGATACCTTAGTCAATCCCACATGCAGAGGACACCCCAAGCTGGTTCATGCACCACATCACCTTATTTCTCCTACACCACTTTTCAGGTGCACATAGAAACCATTTTCTCATCAAGAAGCAGAATTACCCCCTCAGCATGCTGTGGCTGGCAGGAGAAGCCCCGCAGGCAGTGACCCTTGACTGGGTTTATGTGACAGGGTTAAATGTGGCTGGGTAAAGCCACCACAGACCCCCGTGTCCAAAACCTCTGGAGCAGATGACAGAGAGCTAGCAAATTTGACTGATTGTGTGTTTGCCACCAGTGCTTATTACTCAATTAACCACAAGTGTTAATTCTCACTCCGGAGCAGGATGGCTCCTCAGCAACATGCAGGGCTCCCAGGCTTCCCCACACAAAGCCAGGCACCACAGCAGGCTGCTGTGGGGTCAGCACCAGCAAAGCTCACTGCCCCACAAACCAGTGTGGCATCGCAGGCTGCCTAGTCTAAAACAGGCTGGTCCCTGCTTTTCAGTCTCTTCTTTTAAAAAAATGAGTAAAATTAGACTAAAAAATCCTACTACGAGCAAGGAATTTGATAGCGAAGAATGTGTTTGGCATGTAAAATGCAGCACAGCTATTCCTGTACAAATAACGTTTGGAAGCTTCCACTCAGTTAGTGCCACCGGTGCAAATTGTTTTCCCCAGTAATGACATGATAAAACGTTAAGCAGCAGGTGGAATCTCCATTACTAAATTCCCAGGAGGAAACCAGATGAAGGATTTTTTTAATCTGCTGAGAATTGACCATTATTATAATTGAGTAACCTTTTTAAAAAAGAGATACGCAGCTCAGTTTTCATGACCTTAACTGCTTCACATAACTTCACGTCATCTGTTCCTGTTGTTCCTACCCTAAGAGTCACTTGGTATTCATGACAATCCATTAAAACCATTGCTCCCGATAATTGATATCATTAATTTACATTCTTTGAAGGCCTTTCTGTAATCATTAGGCAGCCATATGGGAGGTAAAATCAATGGTCTGAACTATGTCATTAATAATAAGACAGGTGTGAACGAGTTTTTTCTAAAAACATGAATTCTGCAAGTTATTTAATTTATATTATCACTGTAGACAAACAATAAACTCGACACTAAACAAAATTTACACATGACACAGCACTGCTATCCAACGATTACTCCTGTTTTCTTGTTTAACTAAAAGAAATCTATGCTATTTTCTATACTCTTTGCAGGATGTTAATTCCAGATATATGAAAACTTTTCAATGAGATCCAAATCTTCTCTAGTGGTGTTATTTAAATAAAGTGTCTGAACGCTGGAATAAATCCTTCAGTCTGAGAGAAGAGAGTAAAATTTTGCCATTAAATTCATTAACAATGTAGGATTTTCCTTATTGCCTCCTCTTCACCATAAAAATCTGGGGGAATTTTGCACCTGCTGGCTGTTGCATGCAGGTGCTGAGCCCTCCAACTGGTGTTACATGCCCATCCACACATTACGTGAGGTGCCAAGGCCCAATTTCTAGTTTCTTGACTGAAATCTTCCCTGACTGACAGACTCACAGGAGCGATGCTGCCAAAGATGAAATCTGACTGACATCTTTACAAATGAGGTGCTGTCAAGCAGAATGCAACTTGATTTGTGGATTTGCAATGAAAACCACTTAAAATGTTTACTCATGAACTCATCACGTTCGCTGCAAAGACATGAAAGATATTATAGGCTAGAAAAGTTGAATGTCATTTTATGAGAACTGCTTTAAAGAATATTGCTGCAGTATGTAAATAATAGTTTGCTGTTTAAAGCTGAATAATTATCAATGGATAAAGCATTAATGTGGCTGGGAATTATGAAAAATCATTGATGTCTATGCCACAGACAGAGTGTACCTGCTCTTGCCTTTGGGAAATGTACTTGCAAAACCCCTTTTTGGCTGGTTGTTTCAGGGTGCCAAAGCTGCAGAGGAACTTCTGCAGAAAATCAGATTTTCAAGCAGAACGTTTCCGTTTCAAAGCACTTTGCTGTGAAAGAAATGGTCCAAGCCACCTCTAGCCCCAGCCACACATCTACTAAATCACCACGGACAACGATGATTTCTCTGTGCAGTTTACTATCCATTAACAGCATTATTTCTATGCACTTTGCTCCAACATGAGGCAGTTTCTATGCCGTGCTCCCACCTGGCCGCAGCTCCGTGCCTCTCTGCACACCCGGCAGGATGCCCGCAGGTACCTGCAAGGTGACAGGGGAAGGCTGTGGTTGCAATAGGGGTATTTGAATTTCTATCCTCCATTTACTTCAGCACTGCGCAGAGTTTTCCATTGGAGATCAAGACAGTTTTGATCAGGCTATTTTTATTTTGTATTGCGTTTTTTCATTGCTGCCTAGCCCATCTTCTTGCCTTGAACCAGACCGCGATGAGTTATCTCCTTGTTTTCAATCATCCATTCTCTGGGGAAAAAACAAACAAACAAACAACAACAAAAAAAAAAAAACAAGGCAATCACACTGCAGGGACAGCAGCAGCTTTTTCTTATAAAGATCTTCTGGGTGTTTTTCAGCAGGGCTGGGTTTTATTCTCCTCCCTCAGTTAGAACCAGAGGAACATCTTCAAGAGGCTGAAGTTGCATTTAGGCACCTGTCAAATTTGGCTTTCAGTAAAGCTCATTTCCTTGCAGTCTCCTTGAATTAATGCTAGTGGCTGACACATGAGTGGCCTGGCTGACTACAAAGTTCATTTCAGATCTTATAGGAACTGTATTCCTGGATCCTTCTCAAAAAGGGATTTGTTTTCATTTTAAATTTAATTATTTTAATTGCCAACCATAACAATTTGCTTTCATTATGTTCACGTTAAGCATAGTTTATTCTCCCTCCTACAATCACTAACTAACTCACATAAAAGAAAATATATTAAATTGATTTTCTTCCATAGGAAATACATCAAGGAAAGGAAAGGATTGATTTCCCTCCATAGGAAACAAGGCATGAATGTTTTTAATCCAGCTGCTGCATTCAGTTATCATGTACAGTATGAAGAACTGTGCCATAAAAATGAAATTAAATGCATAATGGCACAGACCACTCTTCTCTCATGTTATCTTCAAGTATCCAGTGCTTTGGCAGGACACTGCATAAACCTTTAAACATTACCTACCCCCATCTATTTTCCAGTGGGTTCCAATACTTGTTTATGCACCTTTCTGAGATGCTTTTTGGAAAGGACTGCATTTTGTTATGTTTCATTTCAGTGAAAAGACTGGAGGCAACATTAGTTACAAAACTTGAGTAAGTGTGGTAAATCTCACTCTGTGCTACTGCAGACTACGCTATTCTATCATATATAACAATTGCACGAAGAGTTCTAAATGAGGATACATTTCCCAGGCACCTTAAATGATTTTATCTGGGGTCTACACCGTACTTGACCTTAAAAACATCCATGCAGATTTCCACAGGCGAAGGATGTAATTAAATCAAATTTAAATAAAATTTGTCATCTGAATAATGTAGAGAAAAAAAGCCAAAGCTAGAAATAACAGCTCTAAGCACTGCAAAGACTGCAGCTTGATGGCTACATTGAAGCTTGGGCTAATCCTTAGTGAAAATACATCAGCCACTTTATTCTTCTGAGGTCATTATCATGGCCAAACTGCTGTTGAAGAGAAGGATTCCCCAGTATTTTGCATTTGAAAAAGTGATTTCCAGCATTGCTTCTTAACTGCACTGTGTGCACAGGGAGGAAACAGCTTTGTGATCTAGATGCCCACAGGAAATGCTGAGTGCCACACCGGGGCTGTTGGCTTCAGCTCACACCCAACAGATCCATGCATGCCCCATCACACCCCAGCCTGGGGCAGGCAGTGAGATGATGCGGCAGGGCTGACTTGTGAGACCTGTGGCCCCAGAAAAGGAGGATGTTCGCTTGCTTCTGACTCATTTCCTTCTGAGACTTCTGCTCCTCAAATGCAACATTTGCATTTCTCTTTCTTTTCAAGCCTCTTTCCCTGGTTAACAAACGCTAGGTCCTCTTTGATCAGTATTCAGTGAAAGTTGGGCAGATGCTGTCCTTTTGGATGGCATTTTCTATATCTGTAAACAACATATCAGCAAAAGGTTGAGTCCACTCTGTCCTCAAAACAGAGAGAGACGCGGTTATTGATCCGGACATCAGGCTGCCATTTTATTGAAACAAAGACTGATTATCTTTGTATCTAAACTGGCACAAGGTATCAATAAGAAACTTCCTACACTTAACACTAATGCAGGCAGCTCCTGTTTTAAGGAGAGTATGTTGGGCATGAGCAGAGACTTGACTTTCTTCACCATTCCTCAGCTGCGATTATCTGCTATTTAAAAATGATCAGTTTTAGCTCAATGGATCTGAAATCAAATACATGAGTGTCATAACTGACACTGAAGATTAAATGCAGCTTCTAGGGTCTTCTTTGTGATTGTTCAACAAAATCCACAACCTTAGTTCTTCAAATTGCCCTCTGCTACAACTGAACCAGGAGTGCCCATATTTAATCTCTGGTTTTGGTCTCGATTTACCTATGAAATTCCCTTTAACATCACAAAAGTTGTGCATGCTGAGGTTAAAAATAACCAGGAAAAACAAAACAACAACAAAAACATTCTCTCTTTAGCTGCTCATTCATCATAACTAAGCCATGCAGATGGAAAGAAGAAAAGGCCCCATATAAAGGGTAGAAGATGTCATCTTTCAGCCACTCTGCAAAGGCAACCAAAAACACAGAGGATCACCTGATCCCTGCAGGAGACAGGCAGAGCATCAGTGGCTTCTCCCCATGTGAATGCACTGTCCCAATGACACACATACCACTGGAGGCTCTGTAAGGCTTTTCCTCGATCCTGTGGTCACAGCCATTTCCCACACTACATTTTCTATCTAGCTCAGACAGAACTCTATTCATTTGCCTTTCTAACAACTTGCTCAAAGGATTTGACTGCCTTTGTATTTTTTACCAAAGCTCAAATAGGTTCCTTGACAGGCTTTAATAACAGCCACTCAAGTGATGTGAAATCAGGAGTCTCTTATAAGAGTACCATGCTCATTTGATGTTCATTTATAGACCAAAGAGCAAACAAATCCACAGAAGGCATTCAGGGATGCACTGCAGCCACTCTGGTGAAACACCCCAGACTTATCATCCCGGGAGATTTCAGCACTTATGTTGGCGAGATCCCACATGAAAGAAAAGAATTACTTTGAACATAAGAAATCCTCACTTCTCAAAGACTTTGGATGTCCCTAATGTTATGTGGACACAGAAGACATAAAACTATTTCAGGTCTCACAGCCAGCTCTGTCCCAGACAATTTTCCCTTCTCTGAGGTAGGGATGTAAGTCCCAGTGGTAGCAAGCCAGCCATGTGGCATTCAGCAGATCACAGCAATCTGGGGCTCAGCCTGGGCCTGCCTGTGCCACGGGTCAGGAGGTGCTGCAGCTCCCCCTGGGAGCAGCGCAGCTGCAAGAGAATGACTAATTTCTTTAAGCATATTTTTGTCTTTAAGATACATTCCTAAGGGTAGTGAAGGAAAACCATGCTTACGCCACAGCTGCTTGATTTATGGAGACCTATTCAATATCTCTACAGAAAACAAAGTTGGCAATAACTGAACTCCCCTGTCAGCAAGACATGGACGATACACTCTTCCCACAAGGAGCAGCAGAAGATCAATCCATCCATAAAGATCAAAGGATTAAAGCTGAATGCACACTTGGAGGGAGCCACACTCCTGGGCAGGAAGAAGGTTGGTCCCTCCTGTGGCTGATGGCACTGCCTAGCCACAGACAGCACCCCACTCCTGTCAGGTAGCAGCAGCAACAACAGTTTCTACAATCCCACGCAGACTAGGTTTCCATTTATCAATCTGTCTTTGCACCAAACTGCGTGCCTTTGTTAGATGTGTCAGAGTCTGTACAATGATTTACCTGGACATGGAGCCATCGATGTCCAGGACTTGTGAAGAGGGCACAAGCACAAGGACTGTTATTATCCAACATGAATATCCTCCATTCTCCAGTGGCTGCCCAGAAGATGTCCTGGCCACAGTGAGGTCTCCACCCTAATCCTCCAGTCACCTTGTGTATCTCAGAGATTTTCTGGTGCTTCAGGTTTAAGGCCATGTTCCAAATGAGAAGGCATCTTTTGCCACAAGGGCTGCCCATGAGGTGGAAGCACCCCCTCACTGACTTTGCAGAACACTTGAGATTGTCCTCACAGAAGGAAGGCCTCTGTGCCAAACAGAGGGCATGATCGAGTCTTTGGTTATCCTTTTAGTGCACCGATTCTAAGGCACAGGCAGAAACATAGGGACTATAGCGTAAAACCACATGCAAAACCTAACAAAACAATAAGCTGTTTAAAAGTGAAATGTCTCTGCATATTTGAGAACAATTCATAGAAAATTGTCGCCAGCTGCTACCAACTTGTTTGACTCTATTAAGTTGTTAGTGTGGCAAATATCGCCTTTATTTGCTTGTTTTCCACGTGTGGCCTCTTGTTACATACTGTGACTGACCTTCCAGAAAGGCAGTGATTATCTGCAGTTATTCATCCTGGCTCAAAGGGTCCTGATCCCCTGCCACTGCTCACTTACAAATAAATACAAGCCCAAACTCCTTAAAGCTATTAAGGAGCAGACAAAGTTTGCTTATTCTGCCCCAGGTACTTACACCGCATCTGTTCATTTCAAGAAATAACGTTGCTACTCTGCAGTTCAGAAGAGGCTGTAAATCAGCTCGCACCGAACTGTATATATTCGCAGTTACCATTTGCCATTGCCAAGCACCTATAGATTTCCAATAAACAGGTCTCATTCATTGTGAAAATTAGATAATTGAAACTATCTATTTGCTTCAAGGCTTTGGTCTCAGAGGTGATGCTTGCGTGTTGCCATGACAAGTAGGTGACAGCAGCCGTAATTCAATTCCACCATACTCTGTGGCCTATATTGTTTGTCAGTAATGAGAGCGGTTTACGAGATACGGGAGATTATCGGTCAGCTTCTGCCCGTTGCTACCCTGCCTGAGAAACACCCTTTTTCCCCTATTACCATCTCTATCTCTGTAGAGAGATTTAAAAATGGAATGAGAATGGGATCCTGTCAAAACCAGCAGTCCCAAATCACTCTGTTATCTTTGCCACACTGCAGATTGCAAACTCTAGATTATTATGCAGGACTAGATACATCAGAGCAAGTGGGAAATGTATAGCAAACTCTGCCTAGCAAATTTGCATACAGCCATTTCCATTGAAGAGCAGCGTATCTAATGAAGGATTAATTAAATTACTTTGCCTTTCTGAATAAAATCTTAAGGACAAAAATGAACATTTTGTGTTAGACTGTGCAGCGAGGCAAAATAGGCAGAGAAAGCTTGACTGGTACAAAATGTTTGCATGAAGTACAGTCCAGGGAGATATATATGTATTATATCTCCAATTTAACCAGAAAAGAGAGAGAGAGAGAGAAAGGCTTCCCACTCAGAAAATTCATCTCTATGGTTTTCTCCCTGTTCTCTTCAGCCACAGCCACATTTCAATCAAGTCCTCCCTCCAGTGGAAGTCCCCTTAGTATTTAACTGGTCAAAACCTGTATTCAACTGTGGCATGAGGAAAGGCGTCTTTCTCGTTCTGTGCAATGCTTTTTTTCCAAAACAATCATGATCATCAGACTAGATGCTCTTCAACTGAAAATTACTAAAAAAAAATATATACATATATAAAGTAGCAGATAACTCAATAGTTCATGATCCGTCACCTATTAGCCAGACACAAAGCTATTCACCAGCCACCGAACCTTGCCATCTAACAGACTGCTGCTTGGGTCCACGTGATGCAATTTATAAACTCTTCGTTTATTACTTTTTACATATTAAGGCACTTTTCTATCCCATGAAATAATGTGGAGATATGAGACATTACTTTAAATTGTTTCTCATTAATTTGAAAAATCTAATTCAAGAAGTTTAAACAAAAAATTATTTCAGTGGAAAGGAAGACCTAATTCTGATTTGTACAAAACCAAACCAAACCATGTTCATACCAAAGCCACCTTATTCTACTTTGTCATAATTTTGTTGTTCCTAGCTACAGAAATGCATCTGCAACTTAACCACAAAGATGTGAATCAAAGTTAGCCAGGAATTTTTAAAGGAAAGCTCACCTTTTGTTTTAACCCATGAGCTGTTGGCTCAGGGAAACATGAACGTGGAAAGGAAGCGACAGGTTTTTGTGTCTGCACAGCCTGAGTTAGGGGAAAAGAGATGCTCCAGGTCTCCCCTATTGCCTCTTGTACCAAAGCTGGTCTTGCTCTTTATCAAGGACATGCCCAGAGCAAAGAAAGAGGCAATGTCAAGCACAGGCCAGAGTGAATTTTATCCCTCCTGATGTAGGACTTGTTGCAGAGGCAGCCCATTTTCCGCTGCATTCACAGAACAGAATTGCATGCAATCCATGTTTATAAACATGGCTGTGCCAAAGCAACACTTGACCCACATTATTAATTCTTCTCCCAATGGAAAGGAATAAATGAAAGAAACGCTGGCAACTGCCCAGGCTAAAAGGGCAATATCACTCAAGAGATAGTTGCCAACTACAGTGGGAACATTTGCTTGATTCAGTAACTCAGAAGCATCAAGTATTCTGCCTTTAAAATTACACTATTTTTCATACATATTTTCAAGCCACTTGCTGTATCATTTGTTTCAAGATCAAAATGATATTTTTACTCTTCCTAACAATATTTAATGTATGATGTACCTGCCGAGAAATACATGATTGCTCTGCAAGAGAAGACTTCAGATACTGAAATTGGCAAGTCCTTTATCCATAAGCCAAGAGATTTGTTGCACTTGTTAAGACGGAAATATGTAATACTGAAAAAGAAGGATATAATTATAATTTATGGAGACAGTATTCAGTAAACAGTTTGATTCCAGTCATTTGTATGTGCTGCTTTAAATAACCATCCTTCTGCATGAAAAACTTTGAGTTCAAACAGAACAATTGGAGAACTGGAACTCAAGCTGGTGCTTTCTTCCATACAATGACCATTCACACAGAAAAATCTCCTCTGATTACATTCATTTATGGGCCTTGGTAAGGATAAGTAATGATGTTAGCTAATTTATGAAGACGAGAATAGTCATGACTTATAGGAAACAATTTATATAACCAGTTCTAAAATATACTTTTAGATCAGGAAAGCGCTAAAATTTTGGCAGTGGCCACATTAGCAGAGAGAAGACACACAATAGTATTGATTAAAATTTGCATAATATCTGCTTAATTAAAAATGCAGCCTTGTATATTGCAGCCAATAGATTAATCCACTCTTCAAGCACTTTTAAAAGAATAACGTAATTCCAGTTCAGAAATATATTTTCCTCCAAGCAATTTGCCAAATAAGGGGCTAAAATGTAAAATATTTTTTCCATTAGTTTTAGGTAATTGAAATGCAAAGTGCTGAGCACTTAATCTTTCCAGGCAGGAAAAGCTGCCTGCTGTCAGATTTTATTAAGTCTTTTTGCTGCTCTTTGTATAGTCAATAACAAGTGTCTAAACCCAAGAAATGATGTAGAGGTAGTGTTCAAAGGTAAGGATATGATAAGGTGGTATTTGCATTCTGGATAATATGAGAAAGTCCAACATGTACCCAGGAAGATTTTTCTCCACGTCAACTAATTAGCATGTTTATTGGGAGCATTAATTATTCTGACAACCTCAGAGATTGTTAAGTGTGTTAACTCCTCACATGCTCCCTTCCCACATGCCTTTCCAAGCACTGTTTACATGCCAACCATCAGGGGTAGCTTTCTGTATTTTAATAAAGCCAAATGAAACTGTTGTTTCCCATTCTGGCATGAGTCAAAAAGTATATTTGACTCAGTTTCAAAACAAACCCAAGGCAAATAATGTTTTGATAAAAATTAGAAAATCCTTGACACCTCCAACACAGGTGGCCTTGTGTCTGAGCATGAGGTCCTGTCTGATCCTCAGAAAGATAAATTAGATTTAACCCTAACACTGGAAAACAAAGATACCAATATCTATGCAGCCACCAGTCAGACACACAATTGCCCTAATTGCTCTTGAAGAATATTTGGTTTTTATTTCATCTTTGTAGGGTACCACCGCACAGCTTTTAGGCAGTAACACATATATGTCCTATTTTCTCCTATCTTTCTTCTTTCCCATTATTTTCTTTGCCGATTTTCTTGCATTCATTTCCTCCAATGTTATTTCCTTTTTTTACCTTTCTTGTGCTTTAAGCTTCCTGTTACCTGTCCTTTCTCATTACATCCATTTCTGAATCAATCCTTCTTTCCTGATTTCTCCTCTTTCCCTTGTCTGCTTCTTGCATAAAGTTTTCTGTTACTGACATGAACGTATATGAAAGGAAATATGGGTGTTTATTAATAGGTTGCAGTTGCTGGGCTCAGGTGTAGTTACTTGTGGCTGTTTTACATCCCTCTGAATGTTTTTCTAAAGATTTCCTGTTACTCCTGCATCAGCATCACAAACCAGCAAGACGGGGACAGGGACAAACACCTTCCAAAATACCTCAAAGGTTGAACCTTTGTGTAGCCTTTTCCTCCTCCCTCCCTGGTCAGCTCCTCCTGGTCTCCCCTTCCTCTCAAACACTCAGCAGACACAGATCTAATTATCAATATCTCAGACCATCATTAGCAAAGTAGACACAGACTGAATTTAATATCACCTTGGGGAGACCATTACTTCCACAATCCCACAAAGTTTTTAATACACCTTTCATTAAAATTGCACCCCCAAGCATTTTGCAAAAACTCAATAACACACTTGTAAGGCTGATTAATTTGGGGTGAAGAGAGAAGTTTAGAATCCACACACAAAGTAAAAACACAAAGTCAAGATAAAACCTGCAGAACAGCAAAACATCTGTGGCCGAGCCAATAATGGTGTTTGGAGGCAGATCCAAGCTCACCCTGCTGATTTTACCCTAACATAAGCTAAAATGACACAAATATGTCTGTAATGGACACACTGGTCTGTAGAAAGGATTGAATCTTGAGATACCAAAGCTCGCTTTGCAGCTGTGGTATTTCACGAAGCCAATAAAATCCAGCGTTACTTTAACTCCCCGGATGATGAGCACGGCTGCACCACTCCTAGCATGGACAAAGCAGTGTAAGCACATGGAGAGAAAAAAAAAAAAAAAAAAAAAAAAGTTTGGGGCACTCCCCGCTTGTCCAGAAGAAATCCCAGTCAGCAGCCAGTCTGCTCCTGCTGCCGCACAGCCTGAAACAGAAAGGTTTCTTCTACCAGGAAACAAAATCTCAGAGTGCTGCTGGCTGCACACCTCCACGCTTCAAGGCAGCTCTTGGATCTGGGTAACACCAACAGGGCTCCCGTGACTTTTTTTTGGTCATTTTCCATAAAACGTTACAACTCAGAGGTCAACATTTTATAACTATTTAGCGGCATAAGGGTGCGTATTACTACCATTCCAAAACCTACAGCTCTGGTATTAAATAAACAAGTGTTGCATATTAAATGCCCTGTTGTTTTTTGTTTTTTTTTTTTCCAACCATACTCATGTACAGTAACATAAACTGTCCAAAAGGAAAAAACAGCCAAAAGAACTGGGATTAAAAAGAGAAAAACAGAGATGAAGATGCAAAGTATGGCACCTGTGGAATAATGAACCAAGAGCAGCTGATAGATATCTTACTTACTATGTTGATTAAGTTAATTTGTTCGTAGCACTAAAATATACCTTTTGGATGAGATATCTGAAGTTGGCTGCATCCTTCTTTCCCATGGGAAGGGAAGGGGATCCAAGCCAGCAGGGAAGATTATCAGCCAAAATACTATTTCACAAAAGATTAGAAAAATCGAAGGGCAAAATTAATTGCTGAAAAAAATTATTGGCTTGATATTTAAAATTGCTGAGCATTTGCAAGTCCCACTTAAGTCACAGGGAGCTGAAGGCATCGACAGGCTTTGTAAATCATGCTGGATATGTGGCAGGACCAATAACCAGACAGATTTTAGAAGCTAATGATGTGAAATTAAGTGTTCTCACTTGAGTGTTGCGGTAAAAAATATAATAAAGTTTAATAAGAAAGCTTTCCAAATTCATGATGTGAACGCTTACCAATTTACTTTCTGTATTTTCTTTTAAACAAGACTCATTTTCTCTGTAGTGCTTCTGATAAGCAAAACATTTCAGTGACAAGTACAGTATTACAAGCAAAGCTGTACTAACAATTCAGTATTCAAGACACAGAGATATTGGTAAGAATATATATATGTCAAAGCTTGTCTCAGTGATCCTTTAGCTTTGTTTTTTTCAAGAATATACTGAAAATTAAGGTGGAAAATCTTCAAAATCCTTTGACACTGACATGTTCAGGCTTATAAACAGTACAGGGAGAGCAGAACATGCTGATCCTTTATTCTTATCTTTCCCACACCAGAAAACAGTATCAGAGATTTTCAGTTGTCACAGGAATAAAGGACTGGAGGGCACCATTTCATATTTTGTGTTCGAGTTTAGGATGTTACAGTTACAGTCTTTGTAAAACGTTCTTAAAACTGGAGTAATTATGGCCATGTTGGCTTTTTAACAGGTGCATGCAAATCTTTCGAGGGGGCTAAGAGGGAAATTTTTAACATTATGTGAGCCGTTCTTCCCTTTTGCAAGTAGGTGGGAGAAGTCTTCAGCTGGCAGAAACTAGCACAAAAAACAATGAGGGCTAGTCTGTGAATGTACATATTCTCAAAACTGGTAGGATTTTGCCCTCAAGATTTCCATAATATGTTCTTCTGAGACCAGCAATTTCCTTTCCAGCAAAGGTCTCTTCCTTTTTAAATTGATATAATTGGATTGTGACCACTCTGTTTCCTTCAAAAGGACCACAAAGTTTTGTCACACACTTTCCTCAGAAAAAGCAGAGAGCCCCACTGGAATTTTATTGATCCTTGGTGGTGTGGCAAGGAGGGGAAAGACAACTGGGAAAATCCTTTTAAATATAAATGGCTGCTTGTGCACACATGGGAGGACAGAGCTGCCCCACACAGTCCGTAGCCAGGACCCAACCCACAAGGACAATGTACTCACAACGTGCAGACATCAGCAGCTCCAGAAGAGGCTCCCCTTGTCCATCCTCATCAGGGTCAAACAATTAAAAAAAATAATAATAATAATTAAATAAATAAAGCAATCCCATGCATGGGTCCATGTAAGAGATGAAAACAGTCCTGCTAACAACACCACCTTCAAAATCCCATTTACTGTTTCAGCTCAGCACATAAGCAAAATTGCCCCAGAAGCAGCAGGAACAACCATGTCATCTCTTGCTCTCAGAGGTACCCTCAGCCCAAAGATGTTGAGAAGTCTGGAGAAGTCACAGTCTCCTGACACTGCAACAAGAAGCACAAAACCCAGTGCGATTGCTCCAGTCCAAGAGCCAAGCAGGCTGCTCCCCAGGTGTCTTTCGGGATAATGGTCCATTGGTATAGGGTAACTTTCTACTGGGAAGAACCATCCAAAGTGGTTGACCAACTCTTTGCACCTGAACTACCATGTTTTCACATGTATGGACATCTCTCAGTGAACACAGGTTTGAGAAGAACACTGTAAACTGCTGAAATCTTTGGGCACATTGAAGCAACAGTTAAGAATGTCAATGTCTGCTGGAAAAAAAAAAATACTGGGTAACTGCTTTGAAAATTGTTGCAGCCTTAGGAACACCGAAGAATGATTTTAGGAGCATTCATCAGGAAATCTAAATACGTTCACTTTCTTTAATGACACAAAGGGCACTGTAAATGTCTCACGTTTTGTCATGGAATATGCTTTAAAAAGATCTGACTACTCAGATGTCATTAAATTAAAACTACTCCTGGTGAAAAGTGTCTCAAAATTGCCCTAATTTTAGTAAGATGAAAAAAATGTTTTTGTTCTTTCCTGTAATTTTTCATAGCCACACAAATCTATTACATGGCTTGACACTTTTTTGAAGAGTAATTTCTGAGAGAACTCATAAGGGAAAGATGAATCCACGTTTCAAGATACAAAGAGACATCTCGGTGAAATAAGGCACAGATTATCAGCAGCACCCACACAACTAATGGACATTTTCTCTCCTTCAATACAAAGGATTTGTATCACTTCTACCTTGTTTTCAATTTCCAGAGCACTTGGAAAAACCCACGAGGGAAAAGGAGGATTTGCTGCTACCAGATGTAGATCTTCCAAAGATCCTGTCCTACCCTAACCAAGTCAACCTACCCAACCCCTGGTGTTATGGGAACCACATTGGGTAGGAAGAGCCAAAGCAACCTCTGGTGCAAGACAACATCAGTTTTCAGAATGACTCCTTGGCCACAGAAACATCAAGAAAAAGGAAGGCTGAATCACTTGCTGACCATCAGAGCAGAAATCTTCACCTCTAAAGAAGTGACATGGGGCATCTGAGTTGATAAGTTCATCTATTTCAGAGGTGAGAGATCCAAATAAGCACTCAATGATCACTTGAATAATACTGAACAAGAGCAAAATGAAAAAAGAAAAACATGATCCAGCAAATAATCACCCCAGTGATCAGGCATCAGAAATGAGCACCCAGGCACAGCACAACGTTGGGTACACAAGGCTGCAAGACCATTTGAAAGCATTGCATCACCAGCACACATCAAAACCCGCACATGAATAACTTTCAAATGTGAAAGAGATGAATTCTTCTGAAAACTGATGACTTTTTGATCACTACTCATATGAATTCACTGTCTGAAAAAAAATGGGGCAGGAGGAAGGTCAGAGAACATTTTTCATGAACCACAGGTGCACTGTGCTGGTACATTTTCCGAAGTGTAAAGTTGGGCTTATAAAGCAGGTGTCATCTAGGCCTCACCCAGCATCTTCTCATCACCATCCATGTCTTCAGCGATTTCAAGTATTCAAAGAAGCTTGCCTCGGATGTGACATTTTTCAGGTCCCAAACACACTATCAGATTTATTTGTTTTCAAGTACAAGCTGATCTAGTCACAAATCTAGTTTGTTGAGCTGAGCTACAATACCTGGTATCACACTACCATATCAGTGCTGATACTGCACGCTTACACCAGAGTAAGAAACATCAAAATCCAAACCCTCTCTTTAAATAGTTTTACCTCCTCTTCTACCTTTCAGGTTAGCTAAATACTTGTTTCCAGTCTTCTTAGAGACAGCCCACTGGAGGTTAACACTCTGAAATTCAGTGGAGAGAACGATTTGTAATGTGTGGCTGAAGATATTCCTTTTCCTGTGCAGTTCCTTGAGGTGCCCCTCAGCAGATCCATTTAATAATTGCCCTTGGTTTCCTAAACTCGACAAAAATGCAGGAATTCCACTAAGATCCTTCACAGGCTAACGCAGATTTTACGGTGTCATTTTCCATTATGTCAGGATGTCTCAATCTTAGCCAAATGTCATAAGGAAAATAACAATGAAGCAATAAAATGTGAATGCAGTCAATATTTTTTTTTTCCCTCTGAAGGCACACAGCATATTTTCTAAAACTTCTCCACAAATAATTACTTTTACTGTTTCCCTCCTCCAGGCCACCTTCACCTGACTCACCCAACGCAGAATATGACCAAATGTTTCTTGCTCCTTGTTCGTAAATTCTGGCTGAGGCAGGAAACGGCATTTAGAGGAAAACACAAACACTTGGGACTACAAAATGTATATGATTTTGCTTATAAAAAACTTAACACAATGGGGCCCTGATCTGAGATGAGGCTTTCAGTGCTTTGCCATGCAAATAATAAAGAATAACATTGTCCTTATGAAGACATTTCATTTTTTAGGACACTGAGCCTTTCTCCAATTGTGCACCAACTTCTCATTTCAGATTCAGATACAAATGCTTTCATGGAGCTCTGTGCTTGTACAAAAGAATTGCTTCAGCTTAAACACTTTGCTGGTAAAAGTCACTCGAGTACAGACTAACTGATTCATGAAATTTTGCATATA
Organism: Nettapus auritus; assembly: GCA_011076525.1. Taxonomy (NCBI): domain Eukaryota; kingdom Metazoa; phylum Chordata; class Aves; order Anseriformes; family Anatidae; genus Nettapus; species Nettapus auritus. The sequence goes on from CM021771.1 coordinate 31,529,000, forward strand.
TTTCCCATACTAGTCAGGTATTCATTGCAGCTCTGAGAGCATATATCGGGGTAATGAGCATTCCCATTTTGATTCTTTTATATTACGTGGTGTATCTTGTCTGATTTATTCATATATCAAACACCAGTCACTGTACTATAAAGCAGCTGCTAAGCCCCAGAAACAGACTGTAATAAGCTTTTCAAGCACCTGATATAGAAAAAAATAACAGCTGCTTATATATTCTGGAAGGTTTGCAAATATGGTTTAAACATGTAGCATCCATAAGACGCTGTTTTATTTTACAGCACCAGCAGTAATAACAGTGAGAATTTTTGCATTATTTTGTATCATAGCAACTGATGAAGCCATTGCTTTTCTTTCTGAATTCAGCTCATTAATGATTTCAGTGGAAAACTTATTCAAAACACTTCACCAGAGGCAACCCTAATGTTCCACTAGTAAATAACATTTCATTTATAAAGTTGTTCTCCGGCCCACTTGGCTGGTCCTTTAGAAGCCTGTCAATAGGCGAGGGAAATCCAGTTTTCGAACCCCCCCTAAATCTCTTTTTCAAAAGTGACTTTGATGCTCAGAACTTGTCCTCAGCTCAGTCAAAGACAGGGCTGTAATTCAGACAGGCACCCCTGTGCTAGGCAACTGCACAAACCATCAATGCCAGAATTCCTGCGGCGGCACAGGAATCAGCTGGGAAATACCTGTGCTAAATCCTGGGTGGGTTTCTGCCCCCTGCCTGGGCTGCCATGGTTAAATTGCTGCTGGACACTTAATGCCAGTTTTGGGCTCACTGGGGAAGTTGTAGACTGTTTTGCCTTTCATGGACTGGGTGTCCTTGTGTAGAACAGCCCTGCAACCACCAGCAGCACCCATAGGGAGGCTCATCCATGCCTCGAGGACCAGCCAGTCACCATCGGGGAATGCAGAAACCAGGACAAAACCAAAGACGTGTCTAGCACATACTGAGGATTTTTTTTTCCTTTTCATATGGGTATTAGGCAAAGGGCTGAGTTTGCCCTTTGTAGTTCAGTAAGTCCTGAATATGAGTAGGAGTTAATACTTGCAGCATTTTTTAGAACTGAAAGCACTCACATCATACAAATCCACTCTCCACTTTGTTCAGCAAAATATTTAAGTACATATATAGACCCCTCTGAGGCTCCAGCAGTACTGCCGTGAGCAGCACATTGCTGAATTACAACTTCACAGAAATGTATCAAACTATATATAAAAAAAAAAAAAAAAAATCTACTGCAGGCAATAGGAAAATAGGAATCCAATGAGCTGAATTATTAATATCAACATCCAACAAGACAAGCAGATATTTGCTTCCCTTCCAGTTTGCACAATCTGTAAGAGGCAGATGAGTGTTCCTGGAAGCCCTGCCCAGAGACACTTCACCTTGAGGAGTTAACTGTCACATGAGCCCCAAAGTTCATAAAGATTTATATTATTAGTGTTGTTATAGCTGATTCAGAGGTGTTGAAGGTTCAAATTACCAAAAATATGTGGATCATTGAAATACTCCTACAGCTCATGCAGGAGCTGAAGAGGCATCAAAATCTTCTCCAAATGCTTCCGCGCCATTCTTTACTAAAGCAACCCCTCACTCTCCCATTCCCCCATCTCAGCAATGCTCAGGGACAAGAATGCAAAACAGGTTATTTTAAAATTGCATTTCTCTTAACCCAAATATTTTCTCCATCTATGGGAAAAGAGTGATATTATTTTAGCTCACAGAGAAGCATTATTGGGTAAAGACAAACTAGAGAAGGCCAGAGGGCAGGTAAATCTTAATTCATTATGCAAGTAAAAGACAAATTATTTAGATGAAGTATTTTTCCTCATTTAGCAGCTGCAAAATTTTAAAGAATTGTAAAACATTATATGATGAACAATAATAAGTCATAAGAAAAATAAATGTTACCAATTGCATTATTTTATCTAGAGATGACAGCCACTGAAGGCTTCTGAGACACGTGCATTATGTTAGAAATTCAGGTAGTGCTTGTTGCAGACATAAGACCACAAGAATTGGTAAACCCAGTTCCACAGAAGAAACATGCAAGTAAACAGACCCCACAGAAACCTACCACATCCAATTTTCTGTACTCAGCAAAGAACATTCAGCCAGTTAAGTGACTGGAATTGATTTCTGATTTGACTACTCAAATTTCTGATTATCTGAATGTTCACTCCTACATGACCTTACAACCTAGTTAGGACCGAATAACATCACAAACAAAAAAGCTGTAGCACTCTACCTTGCTAGATTCTGCCTAAAGAATAGAGAAAAAAATGGAAATTTACTAACTTGTTTACTACTGACAACACATACAGTCAGCTTTTTCTACTGATAGATTTTGAATGTACTTGTAAGGTGCTGTGTATTTTCTCATTTTTTAAATTCTGTACTTCTTCTCCCAGTCTTATTTTTTAAAAACCCTCTGGAAGTTAGCTGCTTCCCTAGACTAAAAAAAAACCACAGTATATTTGCATTTTATTATGTACATGTGAATGATTTGTTACTGTAGAATTGCTCTTAAGTACTTCAGTAACAAACAGCTGTAAAAGTTGTAACAGGGTTATACTTAGCAATCTCCCTAGGTTTATGAAATAACTGCAATTCCAGACATTTCAATATACAATTGATTTTAAAACTTGCACAGATCTAAGCCATGTGTTACACAAGCAATTCTAGCAGGTTCTCTTATAAATATATTCCATAAGGCAATAAGGAAATGTCAAATTGTTGAGTATTAAAGCTGCTACTGTTATTTTAGGAGATGTCACGCTATGAACAAATGAGGTTATTACATCTTAATCATTGCACAAAACAGGTGTCATTCAGAAAATCAGTTTCCCTCTGATCAAAGAGAATTTGCAATTCTAAAAAAAGGGAAAGAGAAACCTCCTTATGAGTGCAGTGATTAAGAAATCTCATCTGCTTCAACCTTCTCAGCTTGAAGGCATTATGAGAAAGCACACTCCCCTCTACTCTGTTTGATGGCCTAAGGTGGTTTATTTTCCTTGGAACCACCTCAATATGCTGAAAACTTCTCGCCATGGAAGAAATATGCCAACATGCAGTACTGCAAGGAGCTAAAAGGAAGCAAGAGAAAGCCATACAGAAAAACAGCCAAATGTTTGACAAGTGTTTTGTTGATGCTGCTCAGTGTGGTACTGAAGCAGGAAAAGCAGGACTTTTTTAGCTCTCCATGTTCCAGTCTGTCAAATATAAATGTCAGCTCTTTACAAAGAACATAAGTCCCTACCAAGACCTTACAGGTTGGCTGGAGACTTCCAACATGAAAAATCTGACTGATGCACACTGTTCTTGGATTACTGAAACTCTGGGGTCAGCCTGCTGCTAATAAGGGGTGCTTGCTTTGATTTTTATGATCAGAGGGGATATGTTCATTTATACTCTTTTGGTTGCCTTAGAAATACCATCAAACTTGTCGAGAGAATTAGGTCAGTCTTCTTTTAGAAAACTCAATGTCCATTATAAGAATGAGAAGAGACAGACAACTCTCCAGTGAACCCTATTTAACATAAATTGAGAGGAACTGCATGTTGAAGTGATATACGGCCTTGTGCCTGAACTCTATAGCATCAAACGTATAAAACAAACTTGGCTTCCCTTTCTGCTCACTTTTGATGTGCCTTATCGATGGTGATGGGAGTTCAACATAACGATGATTTAGATGCCATTCAGAAGATGGGGATGCAAACTATTAACGTTTTCAATGGGCAGTTTTCTACAAAGCCTAACAAGCCAGTCTGTTATAAAATAAACTCATCTTAGCGTCAAAAGCATTAAATATTCCTGGGTTTCAGTTGTGAATACATCCAGCTCTCATGTTCTACCAAAGTGACTCATGAAGGCTCTCTACAGCCCCCAGTCCAAGCCCTGAAATAATGTGGTAGTCTCCATGCAAGAGTCCTGTGAACAGAAACTTGCTCTGCATGCACAGAGTTATTCTGGTGCTCGCATGGGGCGTAGGTAGTAGGGACTGGTAGTGAGGGGCTGCAGGAGTGGCCTCTGTGAGAAGATTCTGGGGGCTGCCCTGTGCCAGACAGTGCCCAGGAACACTATTGTCAGAGTAGACCACACCACACTCCCCAAAGATCCCAAGAATGCCCTGTACGCATTTGTGTTGCCATTCTCAGACCTTTTCTTTATTAATGGAGACTGAAGGAGAAGCCAGAATGTGTCATGTAGAGGAATGGGACTGGCTTTTGGAAAGAAATGATTCAAAGATTTGTAACTTTTACGCTCTTGCCCTCCCAGAAGGATAATTCTTTTTTTTTTTTTTTTTTTATTTCATTGAATAGTCAATCTGCTTGCTTCCCACAATTATTTATGCATTAATCTTTCAGAATGATGTAAAGAGAAGGGGAGTTGAGCCCTAGTTTGCTTTTTTCTGATAACTACCAATTTGTTTCAGCTTCTGAGAAAGCTGCAAACATACCACGTAGAGCCAAATACCTTTGAACCTGACAGCTACTTTCCAGTAATTTCTCTAGCTCGCTTTTAAAAGGATCAGAAGTCATGTAGCTGTTCTTCCACTGAGCTGACTTGCACTGCTTTTAATGCCCTGAATTACATTAAAGTAAGAGAAATATCTACTTACAAAGTAAATGTAGTTTCCCTCCCTTGTTCAAAGGGGACAGGAATTAGAAGGTGGTGTCCCATGGGAACAGAGAAAACAGCATAAACTCTAGTGAAAAGAGACGGAGGTGCAGCTGTCAGATGAAACAATTTATACTTTTAAGGTTTTCTGTATGCAGAAGGAGATGAGAATAATTGCCACAGAAAGCCCAGAAGCTTACTTAAAAATTATTTTGAAGGTATACGTATTTCTCTCATTTTTTTTTTGCCTGAAAATTTCATTGACTTTGTAAGCTGCCAAGTCCAACTCTCCTTTGCAAGATCATCCAAGAAAGCTTGCCCTAAGCACACAAGGAAAATAAGCCTTCATAAATTTCTCCTACCTAAAAAGTTTTAATGTCACTCTCTCCCTCAAATGTAATTCAAACAATTATGGAAACCACTAGCTAAGAACTATTATTTGTGAAATGTGTAGAGTAGCTTGACAGAAGGCTTTGTAGTTCCCATTCATGGTATGACATGTAATGCCACACGTCTAGTCTTCCCTCAAAATGTAATGAGACCAGAAACTTGAATCATTTCAAACTGCATCTCATGAGCCCAATGCTGCTCATGAGAACTGAACAGCAAGGCAAGCAAGTCAGCAAGGAGGGAGAGGAGGGCATGCAAAGCTTGCCCTTGAGCTCTCCCAAGCTCAGGATGAAGATGTCTCACCAAAAGCTCAGTAACGTCAATAGGTATCACAAGGAGTCAGAGTATAACTGTCTTAGAGAAGGGGCTTGGGGAATCATTTGTTTTGTTTTTGTTTTTGGTTTTTTTTTTCTTTATGATCCCTCTTCATCCTGCTCCCCTGTTCTTTCTTCTCATCTGTAGAACTTGTGTAGTCCATTACATGAGGCTGCTTCTGTGGGCAATGGTAGAGGGGAGGCCAAGAAAGGGAACAGTTTGATTTGTTTCTGCTGGGATATTTATCTTCCTTCCTTCACCAGATGGTAGTCTAATGGTGGGCTGTAAGATACTGCTGAGCAAAACTTTGCAATTGTTGATTAGCTGTTGTTGGGATGAGCAGAGTCTGTTATCTGGACAATCTTTTTATTTATTTATTAAGAAAAAGTATAGGATTCTATATATTTGAAATACATACATTAGTACCAAGTCAGTTTCAAACATATCTTAAAGACAAAGGTATTATTATGATATTTAGAATGCTTAACAAAAGATTAATCTAAAGCCAGAAGTCCAGACTTCGAGCAGGATGTTTACTGCCTTCAACTCACAGCTAACACCTCTGATTCTCTTATAATGGTGAAATTGTCATGAACAATATTTGTGTTGTTTTATTCTACTATATTTCAGCCTGAAATAACTCCAGGCTTTTATTAACTGTGTGACTGAGTCCTATTCATCAGTTAGGCAGGTGTAGTGCCTGATAATGCAATAAGCTTTCCTGGATGTATGAGTTGTTTTATTTCTTTTATACCAGTAATCAGTTCCAAGAGCATAATAAAAACAAAAGGTTTATTTCTTTTTTACTGGTAGCAGAGCTGTAAATTATCATCCATCAGCAATAACGTTGCCATTTAATAAAAAAAATAAACCTTTCCTTAATCTCACATGGAACATAATAGATAAAAATAAACAATGATATTAAAGTAGGTGCCAAAATGAAGGATTGCTGCAACTGACGATGCGCAGTGAAGTTATTTATGCAGATAACAGTTTGGCATCAAAAAGAAACTAATTTACTTATAATAAAATAGATAATCCAAACTCTTCTGAAATAGAAATAGCTGCAATAAACTTAACTCATTCTCCAAGTATTTCAAAGACTCAGAAAATTGGTCAGAAAAACAAACTTAATTTAAAAAAAAAAAAAAAGTCTGAATGGGAGATCTCCAAGGAAGTATTCTTCTCTCAGTCTTGTCCTAGCTCAGACCATCAGGATGTTGTCAATTTTTTTTTCTTTCAAGATTTTTTCAGTCTACTGCTAAACACCAACTTTAAATAACCAGCATGGAGACTGCTACTACACAAAGTCTGTAGCTTTGTGACCACTGCCAGGTATGCACCACATTTATAACACATAGCAGAAGAGAAGTTACCATTGTGAGTAGTCTCTAGGAATAACCAGGACAGCCAAAACACAATGTCTTCACCAGAATCACAGTTCAGCCTCTCACAGCAGTCAGGTTACCTTTCAGCTCTCTGCCCTGGCATAGACCACCCTGAGTTTTTTCCCAGCTAGGGGACCTTTGTGTATTATTTAATCCACTTTCAAACTTTGACACCTCAAAGTGACAAGCACGTATTTTTGGTAATATATCAGGATTTTATAATCTTGACATTTTCTCACCACATTTTTGCAGAACAAGACAAGGTATACAGTGTGTACAAGTGCCTTGAAGGACTTCTACCCAGCAGCAACAAAGTCCTTTCCCAGCTACTCACCCCAGGCCTTGCAGTTCCAGCAGTGGCAGAGGGAGACCAGCAGCTCAGTACTCTGACAACATCAACATGTACGAGCAGGAAATCATGCTTCCAGGAAAACTGATCAGCAGATAGACTGACCACCTTCCCAGCTGTTATTCACAGAAGGTGAAATTTTGTCCTTTACCTTCCAGCCAGGTAGAAGTCCTCCTTTCCACCAACACACCTGCCAGCTGGCAACTGGACCATCATCTCTGTTGTTCAGAAGAGGAGACACCTTTCTGCATGCAGGAGGGCAGGGAGGGGAGATCAGCACCCAGAAGGCTCCTTCAGGTTAGCACGGTGTGGGGATGGAGGAGGCAGTACACAGGACCAGGCAATGCTGAGGAACACCGGCTGCCCCAGAGACCTCATCCCTGAGTGCAGCTGCAGGCTGAGGTTGGGAGGACAGTGCCCGCAGCTTCCTATAAATCCTGAAACTCAGCACTGGCTTCTCTAAATATAGAGATACGTTAGCTACAGGAAAGATGCATTATGAGCCAGCCATAAAATTCATAGGGATGCATTTTTTTGTTTAAGGTTTAAAAATGGAAAGTATCTTCCCATTATCTCTTTTCTTGATATATCAGCTTTATAAATCACTAGCACTCCATTAGTCTACTCTGAGAAACCAATTTATATGAGCAAATAATAATGCAATTTCATTTTTTTTTCCCCTCACAGAGCTGACCAACGCGATGACCAAGGAAGATGCAGACGTGAAACTCCCTGGAGGAGAGGATAAAGACACCTCAGTCAGAGAAGATGCCAATGAGGATATATGGGGCAGTCAACGCAGTGTGGCATGCTCACAGGCAGCAGCTTAATATCCACTTAATATCCACTCCCTCTCATCCACACGCCAGAACAGACCATTAGAGTGACTTGCCTGACCCCCTTAGGTACACCTCTAATAAACTCAATCTGCCAGTTTGTCTTTATTTGGCAAAAAATAAAAAATAAAAATCAAGGGATAACTGAATAAAAAGCTCAGCCTGCAAAAGCAGCAGAGGTACAGTCAGGTTTGTGCATTGGATAAAGCACAGCATGCAGCTTGCATGGACCAGGATATCTAACTTTGCTAATGCTTCTATGGGAGCATGCTCTCAAGTTTTGTTTCTTGCCTTTCTACCTCTCTTGTAAACCAGAACCTCAACTCATGTAGTGGTCTCCTGCAACTGGACCAGAAGCCTGAGCTCAGTAGATAAGCAATAACCCTTCAGACATGTGTAGGTAAGTAGCTCCTAGGACACCAGCCAAGCAAGCAGCTCACCTGCTGTCAGACATCTCACATCACACAGACCTCCACTGGGGTCATCTCAGAAGGGAGAGGAGAGACCCCAGATTTGCCCTGGTTTGCCTGAATAGGGCCACCTTCCCTAGAACAAGCAAGTGGCAGTGACACAGGTTGCCCAGCAGTGACCCACGGGGGCAGCCCTCACGGTGAGCCCAGAGGAAGGTCAGCCCTGCTAGAGTGCAATGAGCCCTTAGCTGGGATGGGACCTTGGGGGCAGCTGGGGCTTGAGTGAACAAGGCAGGTCCCAAATTCCAGCTTCACAAGGCAGCCAAACCTGCAGCCCACCTAAGGGAAATAATAGTCCCACTGACCTGTGCCGCCATACCCAGTTAAGGCTGAAATTCAAACCCCAAAGCACTCACAGACCCCACAGCCATGCAGTTGGATGCTGACAGAATTATATTTGACTTGCCTGCCAGCTGGACCGTACAAGCCATTTGTGAGAAAGGGTTCCATAAAAAAATGTTAATAGAAGAGATAAATCTTTATTTCCTATCAGAGTTTCTTTACATGGATTAGGGTTAAGTTTTGGGAAGTTACATCTCACTCTACTGGCAAAAAGTATTAGTCACGCATTTGTCTCTTCTAGCTTCTTCCACAACAATTTTCTCTCATTCCTCCCTCCCTTCACATTCCCTTTTCCCATTCCCAGTTGCTGGCAGCCCAGAAAAGCAGCACCTCTGCCCCCTCAGCCTTTAGGACCCATCCTAAAATCAAAGCTCGCACAGAGGCTGGCCCCTGAGGATATGGCAGAGCCTGGGGAAATCCTGGAGGCCCAGACAAGCACCTCCAAAATATTTGACATGGATGTTTTAAAATATCCTTACTGTGAACACGTTTATAAGGACCAAGCATATTATTTGGCTTTTACAAAAAGAAAGAGGCTCTGAACATCTTTCCTAATGGGTCTCTTCACAGATAGCATAATGTGTAAAGGCATCAACTCGTATGAAGAGGAGGGGAAATTAATTGCAAACATTTGCTAGAACAACGAGTTCAGCAAGGCAGCCAATGTGACATTATAGGCTTTAGTATCTGGGCATGAGAAGTCATACTTCATGAACTCACTCATTACATATCCTAAGAAAATCAGGACTTCCTTACTGAAGATGGAGAAGTGAAAGAATCTGTTAGTCTCAGAAAATGATACTATGTTTCAAAGATTAGCAGCATAAAACTTCTTTCACATTAACTGTAGTAATTCCTCTGTGCTGTAATAGCTTAACAAATATACTCAGGATTTTCACAATAAAGAGAAAGCGATAAGGCAATTAGTTACTATCCACAGAAAAAAAGCTTTGAAACGATTTATTCAACATCCCATCAAAATCACACATTAGATTAGCAGGTTGTAAATGATAATCTAGCGCAAACCTCAAATGATGGCTTTTGCATCCCAGAGCAATAACATCATTCCCAGCTAGAAGGGAATAAAAATACAAATTATTTTTTCATTGTGACAGTGAAAACTTTCCAGTTACAACTCACATGCAGTTTGGCATTTTATGCACAAGTGAAAGAAGCAAGCAGCATTCAGATGACAGAGTTATCAGTCTTTTTTGTGTATTGCAGCTGTTTGGAAAGCCACAGGGCAAAGGCATTTATATATGAGATAAGCTCAGTCTGTAGAACAAATTAATGCTGGATTGTGAATTAAATAGCATGTCTTCGGACAGCTAATTAGCTTTGTGCTGCTCAATTAAGCTTTGAAAGGACATGTTGTGTTTCTTGATGGAAGAGAAAACATTTCCAGGCTGTTTCACAGTCTCAGTGCTTTCTGTTTCATTGACTGAGAAGTCCAAGAAGAAATAAAGAAAGATCCAGCAGCCTTACCAGAAGGTATTAACGTCTAAACTACAAAGTACGCAACAAAGTTGCTTTTAATAGCTCCAAAAAATCTTTGATTTCATGTCAAGTATAAGAATACAAGCTAGCTTGGGACAGCAAGGAACTATAAATCCATGTCTACAATGCTTTTTAAACCAGAAAAGTAGCAGGATCCTCTCCAAGGAGAGGACAGAGACACTTTGTAATAGCTTTCAGTGATTTGTTAATGTTGCATCTTCAGTCAGTCCAAAGTTTTCCACCTCTTTTCTACCGTGCTACCATCCTAAGCACTTGTATCAAACAATAAACAAAGGTCATTCGGGTCCTTCATTCAACAGTATGGAAGAGACAATAAAGGTTTGGGTTTTATTTCACTAATTTGTTTTTCTTCCTGTTATCCAAATCCTCTGACAGTCAGCAGTAAGTGAAAGCCTTCCAAGATCAGGTTTCTCTCAAATTCAGTCCTTCTACCTTTTTTCTCTGTTGGTAGTAGCTTAAAAAGATGATTTCTTGCTTTTCTTTTTCTGCTTGCCAAGCTCGAGTAGAAAAGCCTGGTTGAATTGGCATGGAGAGGGGGTAAAACTAAATGAGCTTCCTAGAAAGGAAGTAATGGCTGTCAAATCTAAAACCAAAGTTATTCAGGCTGGGTTTATCTCTAGGAGGGGAATCTCTCTTGTAGAACAGGAGACCAAATTGTCTTTCTGAGTTAGATTAACATGCAAAGTGGTGGAAATTTATTGTTGAGCTACAAACTGCACACACAGGGTATTTATTCAATGTAATAACCACTAAAAGGAAGAAGCCTGTGATCAAATGCTGCACTTTGGCACAGCAGCCATCAGGATCAGCACTTTCCCCTCAGATTTCTGCACTTGGGTATTTTCTTCAGCCTGAATCTTAAAGCAAACATTTAAGTATTGTGGATTACCAAATAAACAGCTGGCAATTTTGTCACAAATTTCTGAAGATCACGCTAAGAAGCAGGGTACAAAATCCAAGAAAATCCTCAAGCTGTGCAGGTGGAAACCATTTCACTCACCAGTTCCATACTTCGCCAAGCAAATTCTGACTTTAAGCAATTGCACCCCAGAAGCAGAAGTGGAAATCCAGCTCAAGGAAGGGCTCCATCTACCAAGCTGCAGGTGTGAACGCACACTGTACACATAGAAATGTCAATATATATATCCATACACATGCATTCATATATTTTATGCACAGCAGTAAAAGTGGGCCAAGTAGAAACCTGCTTGCTATTCTGGCACTTCAGAGAGATCCCCTTGTCAGAAACAGATGGAATAGCTGTGTACCCAGACTACTTCTCTGTAACAATACTTTTGAAGATTTGTGTTTCTAAAGCCCCAATTCACTGTTGTACAGCTACACTGGTATACAACTATGTAAATATACATATTCTAGCTATAAAAACATGGTGCATACACATCTGTTAGTGCACGACAGGGAAACCCTTTCAAATACATGCAGGTTTTGTAGTTTATTTTGCTTGAATCTGTTCTGCCTGAAGAAAAAAAAAAAAAAAAAAAAAAAAAAAAAAAAAACACACCTAGTGTTCCTGCTCTTGCAACTCCTATTCAGGGAAGACAGATGAATTCCTCGGGCCTAAGTAAGAAAATCTTTGAAATCAGAGGTTAAATCCACAGGTAGCAACACCAAGAGAGCAGTATTTCTTATGAGCTCAAATGGAAACTTATTGAGAAGCCATAAGGAAACTTTAACAGAACCTCAACAGCCATTTTCAGAATGATGTCTGGAAGTCACCAAAGGGTTATTCAGTTCGTTGCACGTGAATTTTTCACAGATATTCCACTATGGCCTTTGAAATTTAGTCTCTGCATGCCATGAAGAGCTTCAGCAAAGGCTTCTTCAGGGGTTAACGTGAAGAAGCTCTTGGTGATTCCCTACTAGCCTTGGAAGAGGAAAAAAAGAAGAAAAGCAACGGATGCAGCTTGATGGCAAGCATGCAGATGTCACATCGTTGTCACCTGGGAAACAAGGCACAGCTGGCAGGCACAGGTCCCGGTGCTGGTGGACAAACACTGCCTCAAACAGCACAGAAGCTCTTTCTGTTCATGGGGAGAGGAGTCGAGTCTTATTCGCTACTGTTGACAGCTCTTCTCCCATAACTATATGAAGATTTCCCCCCCAGATGGTACCTTTATTACAATAACTATCCGATAGAAAATATTTATCACATGCCAATAATAATGAAAAACCCACTTAATTATGTAAATAATGAAAATGAGAAAAAATGTTTGCATTTACTTATTTCTGTGAGCCACACCCCCATGACGAGCTGAGACTTTCAATGCCAAACAAAGGATCTTGATCTGCACTTCCAACTACTTGCACAATAACTAAAATATTCAGATCACCAGGTGGCCTTGAAAATTTTAACAGTTAAAGCTATTAGGCAGATATTTTCAGTTCTTTGGTTACTCCTATATTATACCTGCCTTTTTTTTTTTTTTTTTTAAAGGTACCATTAGTTTTTTTTCTGCCTGGACCCTCTCTCAACATGCATACCACCACATGTAATTAAGCCACCTCCGAACACACTTCATCAGCCTGTGTACAGCACAGAGTGCTTCATATAGGAAGCTGTCGGAACTGAAAACCAGTATTTGTCTGAGCTGTATTTAGCATTCTCGGAGTGAATCTGACGCCGTGTCAAGAGTGAGGAATCAGCAAGGGCCAACCATGAAAGGAAGAGAGTTTGCTTTGTTCCACATCCAAGAAAACATTCAGCATCACTACTCCCCAAATTGTGTATGAATCCTGCCCCATTTCATTATTCAAAGCCTTTAATACGATGGGCTGAAAGCTGGAATACTTCAAAAAGCACCAGCAGTAGATCTGCAGCTATTAAATGCTGTGCTGCATTACCCCTGCAAGTTCTGTAGAGCTGGCTTTCAGATGAGTGCTATGAAGCCAGAGCAGACAGGAACAGGGGCTCCTTGAACACTTGTTTCTAGGAGTCTGCACAGGCTAAGATCATATGAAAGGAAACCTAGATGCACACAAAGGAAAAGCACATAGCTAAAATGTAGCTCCCTGGTTGACATGGGCTTTCCTGCACCTTGCACAGCCCCAGGGGTCCCCACATCATTCCCACAGCCACCTGGGCTGCTGAGCAAAGCTGCTGCTCCCCTTTACATCCTCACCGTGCCCTCCTCCCCAGCAAAGCCCCCCTGGAGAGCAGGTTGTGATAGGTTTCAGCCTTGGTGGCCTGCGCACAAAGATTGATGTCAGCTGAAAGCCAGATAAAAGCTTGACTGCATTGAACGCCAGAAATGCTCCTTATTTCCTCTTTCATTATGAAAAATGATTTTATCTTGACTTTCAGAAGTACAGTGATTGCTCTCTCAATTAACTGTGTTCTAAGTTTTCCATTAGCACAGCATGGAATAACCGTAACCCATTGTACCATCCCAGGCCTCTTTTTGAAGACTCTGATTTACAACGAAAAAGGGATTTTGTGTTTCTTGCCAGTTATAGAATTGCTAAGGTAAAGCCAGGAAGCAGAAACGGCAGCATTCATTTCATCTGCAGCTCCTATTTCCCAAGAAGGCTGCAGCAGGCAGTTCAACATAAAAGAAGGTTATTAAAAATTCCACATCCTTGAAGAAGTCTTCATAACATTGATAATAAATTCAATTTTCAAGTTGCCTAATACAGCCTTCTCCTGACTAACACAGTTATCCTAACTTAAGGACCTTTTAAACTAATGACCTGAAAGAAATAGGGGATATTTCATTTGAATGTGTGCAAAATTTGAAAAATCGCTCCATACTTTGATTTTCTGCATCTCTTAGTACAATTAGTAGTCCCCAAGCGTCCCTCCCTGCCATGGAAACTTCCAGGAAAGAACAGGGCGATTCATAATGCAACACAAGTGATTAGGTACATCTGAACTCAGAAATATTAATAAGCTGCTGGTCATATATTTAAAACAAAGTCATACATAAGTAATACCTTACAACTCAAATTCAAAAATTACAAGAGATAAAATAAGGAAAGTTTACTTAACTAAACCACCTAGGACCCAAACATGCAATAAATGAACTTCAGTCTTGGGTTTTGGTTTGGAGTCGCAATCGTTTAAGTCTTATGGATTTTTTTTTCCTCCAGATAAAGCACTTGGTTGAAAAGATAAAAAAAAAAAAAAAAAAAATAGACTCTATAGAAAAGCATGGCATGAAATTATATTAAAAAACATGGCAGAGAAAATAGTTCCTAAGGAGCATGCTTCCCCACATAAGAAAACACTCAGAAACCAGTCCACAATGGGTCTGAAAAAAAATCAAGAGAGTGCAAACATTTCTCTCCATCAGCCCCATTAGAAGATAAGAGCAAAAATTTCTCAAAGGCTTTGATAAAAAAAAGCAGGCAGAGAGGCCGATGGCACGTGCTCCCGGGCTCTCTACCAGCATAGCCCCATGCACAGGGGCTCAGCACCCAAGTTCCACCAGCGCTGTGACCCCTGCTGCTTGCAGGGTCCTGACTTTCCCACTCAGCCCCCACAAGTAACTCACCCACTCAGACAAGACTTCCCTGTAGCAAATAGCCTTCAGCACTGGAGATGATGCTCGGGCAAGCAGAAGCTGCAGCCAAAATCCCCAACATGCACCTGAGCAGAACAGCAAGCCTTCCAGCTGCCCAGTTTTGCCTGGTATTTGGATTCCTCTGATGGATTTGGATTCCTCTGTACTGCTCACTGATACAACATAAACACCCGCACCCTGGTGCGAGGCCAACCTGCACTGCAAAAAAGCAGGGGCAGTCTGAAACATTTGTGAAGGAAGGTACTGTTTTGCAACAAGTCCCACATCCCCCATCAAAGCCTTTCACAGGGATGAACCCTTCCCTCTAATGCACCAAGATTGTTCCTTTTGAACTTCTGATGGGGTCTTATTTCTGATTTGAGAACAAGCTTGTGCATTGATTGGCAAAAGAGGGGAAAAATCACCTTTGAAATTGTTCTTTTGAAGATATTATCTTCCAGCTCCATGTAAATATCTAATGAATTTGGAAAATATTTGCAACTTCAATCAAGTAGATGGATGTAATCTTAACAGAAGTGAAAGTCTCTGATCTGATACCACCGAGTGCTGCAGAGATTCGGATGAGTGAGCTTCCACATGGACTCGCGTGCTATCTGCGAGAGTTACTTTTTGAGGAAATTAGCAGATCAAAGTTAATTTCATATTTATACAACTGCAAAAAAGATTTTATTTCAAGCACTCACTTTTATAAATTGCACTCGCAACATCGTTATCTGATTAAGTGCGGTGCATGTTGTCAAATTCAGGAAGCGATACATTCTCACGTTAACTGAGCATATTTTTATAGACAACTTTTGTGACTCTTCAAATTTTTAATCCATACAATAGAAACAGAGGCTGATAAATGGATAACTAACACTTAAAAGTGTCTAAAGATGTTTTGATGAGTTGGGTTTAAGTGTTTTTTTTTTTGGATGAGTTGGGCTAAAGAGCACGTTACAACCAAGCCTCAAAAACGCCAGGAAAAAAAAAAAAAAAAACTGAACAAGAAGCTCTCATGGCCACAAGAAGAGACCATATGCACTTCAAGAGCATGGTCTATGTAGAGACAAACAAGTGAGAAGAGGAAGCCTTAACCCCACTTGTCAGATCCCTGGATGTCTCTGTAGGGCAACTCAAGCCCATCACACCACCCCGTGGTGTCACACAGTGCCACTTTGGAGAAGTACTCACTGCTGATTTCTGCCTCCTCCCATGAAATCCATGGCAAGGCTCCTACTGGCTTCATGATGAGCTCACAAGGAGCCTGGAGAAGGCAAAAGGGAAGAGCTCTGTAAGGTCTGCCTCGTAACACACACAGTGAGAAAGCAATTTCACTCGCACCGTTTGTGTGAAGAGAGCAGTGTCATGCTTTGAGCACACCTATTTTCCAGTGAGCTACAGTGGTTGTTAGAGCATCAGCCCAGTCTGCCTCTGCATAATAAAGTCAACACATTAGAGTTTAATTGGATGGAATCGTTTACACAGCAATAACAAGGATTAAGACACAGAACACAACAACTCATTTTCTTAAATCTATAACCATCTGGTTTCACTGCAGGAGCAAATAGTACTTGCCTCACTCACCTCCTATTAGCTGACATGTTTTACCAGGTACTTTAAGAAATATTAAAAAAAAAAAAAACAAAAAGCAAACAAAAAAAAAAAACTGTTTTCAGAGACTGAGGCATTCAGCCATGCAGCTGCTTGCAGGGGGAGTCCATTAACACATGAGTGCAGAGCATCTCCTCCAACTTTTACAGAGCTGTGAGACTTCCAGACAGCAACAATCCAAAAGACACATTAACTCCTTTTGTTCTCATGTACTGCCCTCAGCTGAATGCTCCTAGAAAATGCTGAGGCCATTGCCTTGAGGCCTAGGACCATGACCTGTGTCTCCTGCAGGATGCAGCTCTCAGCCACAGACAAGGATAAATCTGTTGGAGATGATTTTCCCCACCCTGAGTTTCACTCTCCAAGTGATGCAACAGCAGCTGAAGGCAAAGCTACCCTCACTGTGAGGTTTTAAGAGTTTCACAGGACCTCAGTCCTAAAAGCCTCTTATCACAAGCTCCGAGGCAGCGAGTGGCTCCAGAACACCTCCATGTGTTTAAAAGGCCTGGGTTAAGCCTCTCATTTCTCTATCATTTTTGCTAATCCCTCAGTTTCAGCAGCTTCAAAGGGAGGAGGAGACAAGGCTGAGTTTTGCTGCCTCTCAGCATGCCTGAGGCTGTGGCTCCGGGCAGACAGCAGCAGTGCCCCCACAGCGCTGCCTCCCCGTCCTGTGCAGCACAGGAAAAGGGAAAATACAGCTGAACTGATAAGCAAGGCTTGCTGTTGGGCCAAACTGCTGTTCTCAGAGTGGTATTTCATATCGTTTGATATTCTTGAGGTACTGAGCTGGCTGGCGTGAGGTGGTATCAGACACCAGCATCCCCAAGGCTCACAGCTGACAGCCATGCACTGAGAGCAAAGCTCCCCCAGCACCTCTGAGAGCAGCTACCAACCTGAAGCAGTGATAGCATGGTGCTTATTTGCCAAAGTACATCTTAATTCAGTAAGCTGAGATGAGGGTTGTACAATGATGTTTTGAGGGATAACACAAGAAAACTAAATGTAACTGGAAGAGATTAATTATTCATTGTAAGCTATTTGCCAAATTAAATCTCAGTATTTCTTTTAATACAGCTGCTGGTTAGATATTATTCTAAATGAAGCCTTATAACCTTTTAACCAAATATTACTAAATCACCTCTGCTGGCTTGATTAGCACTAATCAGACAAAACATTTGACTGGATAAACATTTGTCTCATGTTTTCAATAGCAAACATGTTCTGGTGGTGCTACTTCTGCCAGAGCCAAGCACGCAATGTTGAAACCTGGAACGGCGCTCCAGTAACACCTCACCAGGAAAGCTAAGTGTAAACGATGGCTTCGGAAAACAATTTTTGAAGTTTGGCAAATATGATTCATTTCCAAATCAAACAGGTATTTCCATAAGTTCTTTGCCATAATTCAGCTGAAGCTGCTAATTCTGTTTCTTCCTGGATGTTTGCTGAACGGCTTCATTCCCAGCCCTGGTAAACACTGCTTCACAGAACAGGCAGTACGAAACAGATAACCTAATGTGAGAATATCTATGTCCAGAGATCATCTCTCTGCTTATCTGCTGCATGGGTCAGGACAAAGCAGGCAGTCTAATCCCCAAATCTGTTTTCTCTGAGGAGCTCTATATTACAGCTGTCTAGGAAATGGAATTGAAACGAAAAAAAAAAAAACTCAGTTCTGTGATATTTTGAGGTTTCCAGAAAGAAAATGACATTTCTCCAAGAAAGAAAACATCTTCCCAAGCAAGCATCTTCCCGCTGCAATACATTCCTGCAAGCAACCCATGCAGCCCAGGCCAGCTCGTGGTGCCCGCCAGGTCCCAGCTCAGAGCCACAGCTGGGCGAGCTTCCAGCACTGCCTGCCCTGCCTTGAAAAATGAATCCAATTCAGCACGTTTCCGTGAAGCGTTTCGCTTATGACAAATTGGCATATTCTGATGGAGAACCGAGCCTTCAAAAAACTTCTAAATAGCTTCACTCAGTGTGATTTTGCTACACAAATAGATCTTGACAGTGTTTATTGCCATCCACCAGGACTCCATTAGAAGAATGGAAATTCATCACAAGCCGCCTCTTGTAAAAGGTTGCTGTCATATAAAGTTTCTTCAGGTATAATTGTATTTTTTTGCTCCTGTTTCTCCTCAAGACTTATTTTACACATTATTCTATTGCATTATTTGTCCCCAAGTAATCTATTCAGTCAGTTTTGGGGGTAAAAACTCATCAGACAGATGAGATAAATATAGGCTTCTAGCCTGTTTAACATTACTGACTTTGAAACAAAATATATTTAAATACACTTTTGGGGAGTAAATCCATCTGTAAGTAATATTTGGGGGTGCTTTTATCTATGTTTTATTTTCATGAACAGATGTTAACAATATTCTTCTCACTTCACTGAAGCAATTGGTGGTAAATACCCAATACTGTGTCAAGGTAAGAAAACCCTCCAAACCAACAGCTCCCATTGAAAGTCTGAACCCTTGAAAAGCCCCCATCACCTCCAAAAAACAAGGGTTTTCCTCCCCATAGTGCTGGGGTCCCTTAGCATCACACCCCCAACAGAGCCTCAGCACGTGCAGTGGAGAAAGGCGGCTCCAGGTGTGTCCAGTTGGTGCTGACCCAACTCCAACTACTCCCCAGTGTCTTCCTCTTGCCCCCCATATTGCAGCCCATCCTAGAGCTCTGCACATCAAATTCAGGGGAAGAACGGTGCTGAGACACTGCTCTGAGCTTTTCCTTTGAAAGGGGTTTAGGAAATTGCTGCTGCACATGACTTAGACACATGATGTTGGACTTCCAAGCTAAGGAAAATCAAGGCCTAATTTTAAAATTGAGAACAACGTTCTAACATACCTAGCACTAATAGCTTCAATAGCAAAGTAGGACAATTTTTTTCCTGCTTTGAATTATAACACAAAAATTGAAATATGCTCAATATATAATGAAGCATTTGCTTCTTTCTCCATTTGTTGCACATGAAAAACCACAGTAAAGTCATAATAATGACAACAAACATCATGGGCTAGTTTAAGCCAAATTGCCTCCAGCTAACTCAAAAGAACCCTTAGGACAAAAATTAGAGCAATCAAGTTATACCCCATTCATTGTATACATCTAAATCCATGTAGAAAAATTAATCTCCAGTTCAGAGTAAGTCTATGAAGTTTGTGAAGCACTTTTCTCTCTAAATTCTTGAAGGAAATCCATCAACACTCAGAATTAGCAATTAAAATAAATTCATTTAGGTTTCCCAGAGGTAGTGGCAGAGTGGTATTACCTTCCAAACAAACAAAATGCCTTTGATATCAATTACTGCCTTTACTACTCCAGCACTGTGGAAGGGGCTCAAATAATGGCAGTGAGCCAGTTAAGCCCCCCCAGGATGCCAGCACCCTGGGTCTGCAGTGGGAGAGTCATTACCCACAGACATTTTTAGTTTATCAACATTTACATTGAATGCCTGAAGTCAAAGAGGAATTACCCAGACCAAAGTGTAATTGGTCTGCGTACATTTTATTGAAGGTACAGGGAGCTTCTGTGAAGCCCACCATGGTCTCTGATAGCTTCATGTGCAGGGGTACAGCAAGAAATGGGCAAACCCTTTCTTACAATTTCTCACTCCAAAGAACCTTCCCCATCTTACTGTATACCATGAAGTTAGAGTGAAAAATTACCCAAGATGTTTATTTTTAAAAGAAAGCCCAGGTTCCAATGGTATGAGGAAGCCTTGGGTCCAATTTGCGTCTTGAAATACAGCTGGGAGTAATGGATTAGATGTTTTTGTAATTATGAACAAAATATCTTGTCAAAGAACAGCGAGGAAGTATTACACTGTACAATTCAACAAAAAAAATCTCTCCGGCATTAACTCTGAGATACCAGGGATAAATCCTCCCTGGCAGGAATGATTTGGTACTGTTCATTTTGTACTGAATTTTCCCAGAGGAAGAGGATTTTGTTTTAGCTCCCTGTATATTTGTTGACAGAGCCCTCACTGGGGCTTACCTGCAATAACTTCACTTTCTTTAAGAAACAGGATAAAGGAGATAACATGATTTTACTTCTCTGCTGTTGAGAAAGGGGAGGCCAAGGAGCAGACTTTAAAAGTTGCTTTCTACCCTCACCATAGCCTTAAAAATAGGCACCACAGCAGCTCGTACATCCCATGGTGGCACACTGCACACACTGATGGAGAAGCAGTCCAGGTCAACTTACCTGTCCAGCATCAACCTCATGTTGCACTCAGCACGACACCAGGAGCACACGGCAGCTGGCTGGGGCTGAGCAGGCACAGCCACACAGCCTTCGGCAGGCTGCAAAGGCAACCCCAAGCTGTTTTTCTTCCAGCACTCGCTGAAAACAGTTGGAGCAAACTTGGCGTCAGACACTCACCCTGTCAGAGACCAGAAATAAAATCTTGTTTCTCTAGAGCATCATCTGCTGCTCAGAGACTATGTTGCTCTTACTCACTTGTTACTCCCCAGCACTGTCACTGCTACCATAACATCAATCACTCCTCCCTGAAAATCCAATATTCCTGCACATTTCTTTCATTATCCCTCCAAACGAAAGCACCAAACTATGTATGAGTTGAGATTAGGCTGAGTATGCTCCGGTTTTGATCAAGAGTATTGTAAAGGTTGGAGTGAGATCCAGCATTTCCCTCACCCTTGCTTATCTGCTTAATAGCTTTAATATGGCACAGACAGGCTGCTAGATGACCTGATCCTGGTAATAATGGAAAAATCAGATACTGCCTGTTTCTAAGAGTCTAAATAAAGACATGAAATAAAGACATGCTTCCTGGGCTTCTCATCTGCTCCCAGTTACTGATGAAAGACCAAGCAGCTACTACAACCAAGTCAACCCCTTCCTAGCTAAGAGTCACCTAAAGACTCGGTCTTCCTTTGCAAGAGGAGGTGCCAAGTAATGAACACGTGTGCCTCAGCATCTTAAAAAGAGATTATTAAATGCATTAGGAGTGATCCTGAAGAAACTGGCAGCTCATGTGTTAAGCAGAACAAGCCTGTTTCTGGGAGGTTCCCAAATGACTCAAAGATACTGGGTTTGAACAGACAAAGCCCTAAATTACCCTTGCACCTCTCCATTTCCTATCATAACAGTTGGGGCTGCAATCAAGCTCATGAGCTTTGTTAACTTAAAAAAGGGCCAAATATTCTTCTTTAGAGTCCTCGGCCTTTGAAATTCATATTTACCCAGTCCCATATGAACCAGAGACCAAAAATTTTGGGAATTACTTAAGTGTACATGCTTGTGGTGGGTTACTTGATTTGGGGTGGAAGAGAATTTATAAATATCTGCTATATATTGGATTCCAGAGATCTCCCAAGACACGAGAAACCTTTAATAAAATAATCCAAGTGAATGAATAAAATGTTGATCTTGTCTGATGAGGCCAAAATACCACAGAAGGTTCTCTACCCCCCAGTGCACATCAAATAAGCAAATTAAAGCAAAATGCTACAGCTAAACGATTGCTTCTGTGTCTTTCACACCAATCTCCTTTAGCTCCTGATATTCTGCAAGCATTTTTGCCAGCTGCTGCTGCACAGGGACATGCATTATTTATGCACTGTACATACTTCTGAAAGGGAAGATCTTTGCCACATCCAAGTCTCTGAACAACCTATGAAAGTGCTGGCTCGCACAGAGGAGCCCTGACACAAGCCCTGCAAAGGTTCTTCCCAGACCACTCTCCTGCAAACTGCAACCCAGGGATGTGGCAGAAATGCAGCTGCTGGAAAGGTCATATCAGGAGCGAGCGGCTTCACACAGCTCTGCTATTGACGTGCAGCGGTGGCTCACATCACACAGCCCCAGAGCAATGAACCATCAGAGGGTGGCAGAACAGTCAAAGCCATATTAATCCCTCTGTCCCTGGGCTGCATCTCTGGTACTCTGCCTCCTGCACGCCACCAAATCCTGCCCAGGGTTTGCTAAGTACCTTGAAGTAATGCAGGATAAGAAGTGCTGCAGAATAAGGGGTGTTGTGATTCCATGCATAACTCACACAGAAGAGATACAGTCCCTATTAGTCACCTACCACGGCTGAGGCTGATGCAAAAACTGGTTTCTTTCACTCACCCTCACAAGCAAAGCACTGCTTACCCTAGTGCCACATGGAGGACCTGTGGATGTTTCCACAGCACCTGGCCCTGAGCTGGGCCCCTTGTGCTGGGTGCAGTGCAGAGACCAAAAACCATGCTTCCATCCCAAACAGCAAACAAAATACAGCAAAGAGCAGTGGTGATGTAGTAATGCAAATGGAGTTGAGTATGCCCCTGAGAAGGTCTTACCTTGTTTCACAAGAATGTAAGTCAACAGAGATCACAGCCTTTAGCTGAAGAACAGGATGCTGAGGAAAATCCCCTTTCACAACCAAGCCACTAAAGGCACGCTGGTCATCTCACACCTGACCAAGCTGGTTTCATCTGAGGGATGGGATCGGCACAGATCAGGCACCTGGGGGTAGCAAGGTCAGTCCAAAATAAAACCTGGCACATCTGGAAGCAAGGAGGGGGTTAGGTGGGTCTGCCTGATGCACCACCAGTTGTGTATCCAAAGTGCCAATTCACTGGTTAGTGAATGAAAGAAGGATTCATCCCTGCAGTCCTTTTCCCTGACCTCAAGTTCCTCGACATCTGGGGTGCAATAAATAAGACTTCCACTTAGTTTCCATTTAATAGATAAGACTGGGCAGGATTTACCCCCTTTCAGGCCAGCCAAGAGCCATCAGTGTTTCTTCACATTTTAGATTCCCTGGACTGACACTGTTTGTGATCTTGTTTGTGTGTTAGTACACATTTTTATGGAGTAGTTTTATTTGTTGTATTCCTTAATTAGGATTTTCAAACTTTGTGTGAATTCACTCCTTTTAAAAACTTGTTTTCCTCAGCTGCCTTGGGCCCCATTATGGATGAAAGAGGGTTATCAACTCTTATGTGACTTTACGTAAAATTAAATGCAACACAAGTCCAAAATAATAGAAAGGCCAGCTACATAGTCATAGCTTATTTCTCATTAGCCTGTTGGAATTTCACTTTAAACTTCTGGCATCAAGTTCTCTCCTACTTGCTTTTGTGAAAAATAAAATGCTAACCATCTTTGCAGAGAGCCAACTGGAGCAATATATTAAGGATGCAAGTCATAGTGCCTTCAGGATATACTGCTTCTCAAAAGGCCTTCGCTCAATTAATCAGACATAAAGAGTTTGGCAGTATCACCATCTGTATGTTGGTGTCAAGGACATCACCCATGTGTCACTCCTGTAATCAACCCAATTTGCCAAGCTCCCAAGTTTCTTGCTGCAGCCTTTAGTCTTTCTGAGATGGAAATAAAGCCCCGTTGTTAATCATGAGGATAATGGATTTTGCTGTAATTGACAGTGACAGAAGCAAAAAAAATATATTGCCTTGGGTAAACAATGAACTAGCAAAAGCCTCAGCAGCAGCCAGCTACGATTATTTCTGAAATTAAAAAATGCACAAATAATGCTGAAACTAAGCATCAGTATTCCTTAAGCCACTTGATTTCATAGGTAATTTCATCCAGAGCAATGGGGGACTGAGATATGTCAGGAAGCCTCAGAATACAGGTAGAGCAGGATGCTCTGGGAAACACCCTGTGCAGTGTTGGCCCAAACTTCTGGACCCACAGGAGACCACTCCTGTCTCAGAAAGAGATTCTCCCATAGAAAAGGGTAAAGGGTGGGAGCACAGGTATTGCTCTCCTGGTATCACTGCCAGGACCGTAGTGAAAAGCAGGTTAAAAAGCAATAGAGCCAGACCCCTCTTGCCAAAAGTCAGCATTTGGAGTACTCAGCTACACAGCACATTAGTATTTTATCAGAACTCCGGGTATTAAAACAATTACAGAAATGTAAGGGGAGGAAAAGCTATTTCTGTGAAAGCTGTATTACTCAGTGCTGTAACAATGATTGGAACCCGTGCTATTTAATTTGTAAATGCTGAGAAGTATGAAACATTTAGTGCATTCCACATAAGGCAGAAACAAACAGGCCAAAAGCAGTGAAGGCCAGGGTTTACACAAAAACTTTCGAGAAAAAAAGCTTAACAACAGTAATTTTTATTTGCACCCTGCTGTCACTCCAGTGGGTGCAGTGCAACAGCAGATGTCCATTCTGACATCAATCCCTACTTAAGGATTATTTTAAAAAGTTCATCAAAATGTTCCAGAAAAACATCCTAATTTCAGAGCTACCAGCTCTGTGCTTGTGGATCACAGATTTAAAGGGCTACCAGGAGAACAAGACAGGAAGCTGTTACTTTGAAGAGATCATAGACTTAGCAATGTAATACAGGAACCAAAAGGCAGGATGTGCATGGCAATGAACGTGGACATCCAGCCTTATCGTCAGCCTGGGAACTAGGGCAAGTACTTGTGCTTCCAGACAACTCTTCCCTCTATAAATTTGCCACACAGCCTTGTCACACCATAAAAATAAGGCCCTGCATTTACACTGTAGGACCCCAAGGAATTCATTTACTTCAGCATCTCTGGTCACCCACAGGAGGCAAAAGATTTCACTCTCACTTTATAGAGGAACAAATTGAATGACAATGAAATTAGCCACTTGCTAAAGGACACTTCACCACACTTGAGCAAATGAGTGAGTTACCAAGAGCAGGGCCGGCACCCCCACATGCCATACTTCAGCTCCTTAAGATACCAAGGGTACAGTAAATGAAGAGCCCCACTGCTTGCAGGAAAAGTTTCTAGACACTACTGGCTTTCAACAGCAAGTGAGAGCTACACATACAAGTTGCTGGTTATTTTGTTACATCCATCTAGGCATTTCTGTGAAACCATTGCACAAACAGATCTAACACAAAAAGCAATATTATCTTGTTGGCAGACATCATTAATACTCTAGCTACTGGTCCATTATCGCACAGATTCCTGAATCTTCCACATTTAAGAAGTTCTCTATAATAAGCGTAAGAAGTTTTACAGCTCTAACCTTTTCTGTGCTTGCTTCCCCCCCCCTTAGCTTTTTCCATCAGGAGCACTGTGGGCACCATTTGCAGCCCTGATGCTGCAGAGTGCTCGTGCTCACCTCCCAGCGCTCAGCTCATCCCATCGCCGATCCAGCAGCTCACAAGCTGTCCTTATATATATGCCATAGGTACAATATGAATTCTGAGAACCTGCTGTCGAACAGCATTATAAAAATCCTTTAGAGCCAGGTTCTTTAAACATTTATGGCTAACTGCTAGGCGAGTCAATTGCACTGTTTATATTACCAAATGTCATATCTAATTCCCTGTTATGAGCCCTTGAAATAAAATTATGTGATAATTACACAATCTGTTTGAAACCTGACAAATATATCCCCAGCACAAATGATTTATGAAGATAATGCGTTGCTATAGCATAATGGTACTTCTTAATGGAAGCAGTAAAGCTGTTTCCCATGCTCCGATAACCACAGTGATTTCTTACACAACTACTGATTAAGCAGTAGATAATATAGGCATTTCAGGAACCATATACACCACAGATTTGTTCCAGGCTGTTCAAAAGTTATAGCCTGTCTATCTAACCGGCCTGTTAGCAAGGTACGAGCTTCATTTGGGCTGTTTCCCTTGCTCCTACCCAATTTAGCGCCACTGCAAGAGATTTATGTTGGGAGTAATGCACGGTTTGGTCTCTTTTTGTAAGAACCACTGCTAATCAGAACATTAATTGCTTGGCTGGTGTGGTGTGAGACGTTAGTGGTGCGTAGCCTGGCCTCCTGCAAGAGACTCTGGATTAGTGACTGGTGAGGATACAACTCACACCTGAGAAAGACTGGAATGGTTTCTGCTGGTGATTAACTAACTGTGATGAGCAAGCCCTGCTGCTCAGAGTCAGGACTAGTGACAGCAATTAAGGCACACGCAGCAAAGTGCAGCACAGGGACACCTTCTGTGTGCCCTCCCTTTGGTTTCCCACCATGTCCTTTCCCTCCCAACAACTCTGCCCTTTCAAAGGGAACAAGACAACACACAAAATATCTCCACCTAACCCCTCAGGCCAGACCTCCTCCCCAGCATGTCTCCAGTTATTCTGGCTTTTCAGGGCACTCCATCATCCCTTTTCAGCTGCACAGATCTTTCCCCATGTGCTTCCAGCAATGTATCTCAACACAGCACTTTTGATGCCCACAAGAGCACATGCTTTTCTGCCTTCTGGTCACCCATGCCCCCAGCACACTAGTAAGAAGCAGCTCCTAATCGCACACTGCATTCAGTCAACCACACTCATTCCCTTTTCCATGCTGAAATATGTCACCTGAAACAGAGGTGTTAACAGGAGCACTGAGATCATGGCATCAAGCAGCAATACACGTTAGTATGTATTCACTCACAGTATGTAAAAGTGTTACCAAAGCTGAGCTGACTCCTAGGAGTTAGACAAGTCTGGGCTAACACCCCTAAAAAGAGAGGTTTCTCTTTTTGCTTTACTCCAAGTACTATTACTTACAGATGTAGTAAACCTACATTAGCAAAACATCACACTTGAGCGTACACCTGGACAGAACTTCAGTCTGTCCGCTGGTAAAAATTGTGAGAGACCTCAATATCTGTTACTGCAAGAAAAAAAAAGACTTAATAAAGGTAAGGAGCAGGATGAGCGGCTTACAATAAACACCTTACAACATAAACCAGAATGAGAAGATGGAAAGTTGCTCAAGAGAAGTGACTCAATATGCTTTTCCCAGTTTAAGATAAGCCCTACCAACTATATATTACATTATTTTCCTACTCCTTTTCCCACTGAAGAAGAATATAAGCCTCTTCTCCACCGTTTCAGCCACATTATAATTTGTATGTATGGCAGATGATCAAATTAATTGTTTCTGGGTTCAAATCTAATACTGGTAAGATGTTAACAATTTAAATGAGACCCTCAATTTTCTACACATTTCTGCAGAGAGTTTAGTAATTGCTTTAGCTTTGTTCATTCTGCCAATCCATGCTTCATAACACTGATTCCATTAATGAGCAGCTAAACATGACTGCCCTGCTGATGATTTGTCCCTGTGCTACCTATGAAATGTCATTTGAAATGGCCTAAACTCAGTAAAAGGGCACTGAAAACATTTTAAGTGGCAGCACTTTTTATTCCAAATTGCCATGTGTAGCAGAAAAAATGTATTTTTATAATAGCTGTATATAAAAAGACATCCAAAAGTGATTGATGTACATTGTAAAATCATACCTGTGGTAAAGAAGGGTGAAAAACCTAACTGTGACAATTTGACATTAACATAAATGTTTATCCTTTGAGTATCACTGCTAGAATTTTAGGGGGCCTATTTAAGAAGGGACTCTAACCTTTCTGTTCTTGCCTTAGCTCTCCCTGTTTTCAGTAGTACTAGACCTGTAAAGAATGATCATTTACAATTTCAGAACCAATGTCAAGTGGACTTAGAAAAAGGAAGAGGCTTAAGATAGAGCTTTCAGATGCACAAAAGCCATTATTTGGTTACAAGGGACAGGACAAAGGGAAGGAGACACATTCACTTGTATGGCTGAAAAACTTGTCTATAATAGGAAAAAACAGTGACTGGCATAGGGAAAAAACATGCTGTACTATTCTCACAATGTCAGCAGCCTTCCTGTTAACCTAAGTTGCATCATTTTCTCTTGTTAGCAATACAGCTGTTAGAGACATAGGCAGATTTTCAAGTGGCAACTTTTTCACCTTTCCTATAAATGATGTTATGAGATTAAGATAACAGGACAATCCCATTAGGCAGTTTACCATACAAAATTCACTCGACCAAGCAGTTATCATAACAAAGATTAGTGCATCAGCACCTTGTGAAATACATTAATAAAACCTTGATATTTGCAAAGTGTATTTGATTAGTTGCAGAATTTACACATTTTAATACATCAAAACAATTCATCTTTGGAAGAAATGGATGGTTGGGAATACAACAGAAAAAAAGTAAGCCTTGCAGGTTACAGATGCACTTGAACTGACCTGTTAAGAAGTGATTATGCAGAGATCAACACCTAGGTATTTCTTGCTAAAATGAAAAGCAAGTTTGTATAGGATTTAGATACTGTTTCTCAAAGGTCTCTCCAACACCTTCGCCCACGAGGTACTTTCCTCTAGAACATTTTTCTGTCTCCTAACATATAGAGTACTTAAAGGACACACAACTCACCTGTTTTCACTGACATATCTTTACTGCAATACTTCCTATGGTGCTAACTCTCAGAGGTCTCAGCCTCCTGAGTGCTTCCCCTCATGGCTTGTGTGTACTTCCAACAAGAGGGGACAGCACCACCCTGTTCATTTCTAATTAGGGTAAATATCTGGACTGACCATTTTGTGACATTTATTTTAAATTGGATTTAAGTCTTTCCTAAACTTGGTTCATCTGAAAGCAAGACTGGTAAAAACAATGTTTCTTCATCAGTGGCAATATTTTACTATGTGGTTAGCTGAGATTGTCAGCTGACTCCATGCTTTTAAGAGAAGCATTGGCTAAGAGAACAGAATAGCATTACGGATAAGTTTCCTCCTATTTTAGCAAAAATGTACCCATATTCATCTAAACCTCCCAGATCTTTTGTTACCTCAGTTTGTATATGCTCAGAACTTGGCGGCTAAAGCCCCCAGCTGGTTTGGCTGTAGGGGAGCCAGGCATCCTGCAGCCATCCTGCCCGGCAGCCGGGGAGGAGCGATGGCAGGAGCAGCATCAGGAGGAGCTCAGTACCATGGGCCAGGACCCTGTCAGCTAGAAACAGTTCCCCAGACAAGGGAACACTTATCTAGCTACACTGAACAAATCAATTCACTGATATTCTGGGAAGGTTAGATTGATTGCACTGGGGTTTGCTTCCAACATCTCCCCTGCTACTGACTGAGGTTAGATCTCTTCATATAAGAGGTTGACTCTTTCAGTGCTCTGCTGCCTGCAGATGACTGAGAAGCCTACTAACACAACCGAAAACAGTTATAAGAACATTCTCAGCAGGAGCAAAACAAGATTTTTTTTTCCCTTGAACTTAGTTCTGATCCAACAATTTTGGTTGAAGTTTTTCTAAAGAAATGCCTCCTGTAAAGGACTGGTAGTTGGACAAAGTTATAAGCAAGAGAAAGTGTGGTCCTCAGGAAAGAAACAAACATAGAACCAGAAACTGTTACCTGTACCGCCAATAATGCCAAAGGAGGGATTAGTCTTCAGAGAAAGATCAGCACAATGCCGTCCTCATGAATAATTTTAAGGTGGTTGTTTAAATTAGAAATACAGCAGGCATTAGACACTAATCAGTTGTGCAAAGTAATTACATTAGTTCTGTGCAACGTAATTGCAAATGAGTATAACAGGCATTGAAGTAGGGGTGGGAGATAGGAGTAATAAGGGTAGAAGCCTGCAGGTGAACTTCATGAACTTATTTTAGGAGGTAGAAATAGGAACTATTATTAGGTTTTACTGGATATGTAACCATGCCATGGCTTAGCAGAGGTGCCAGAGTACGGAAGAATCAGTGCCGACCATCCAGCAGCTGCCAGCTTTCTGCAACATGAAAGAGCAACTTCAAAAATGCAAACAGATTTTGTAAGGGGCTTTGTAGTAACACAGGAATAAACTTACTGACATTTTAAAAAGTTCTCAGGTGCAAGAATGTAACTACAAGGAGCCTCAGAAAAATTTGTTCAAATTCTGACTTCCCTAGTTCCTTTCCACAACCCTTCAAGCACACACACACTGGAAACCTCCTGCCTCACCCTGGCCTGGCCTGCTCCTCTCCTGGGAGAGGAGGCCACTGCAAGCCATCTGCAGGACAAGGCAGGTCCGCCAGGGAGGTCAGTAGTCACTGACACAGCCAAACTTTAGCACTCATTTCTAATTATATCCTAAATACCTGGGTTAACAGTGCTTGGACTTACTGAGTAGAAACACTTTAACAGAAAGTTAGTAAAGACAGTACTTTAAAGGTACATTTCATTAGGTAAGACACTTTATCTAATGAAAAAAAAATCAGAAGGAGAACCCATGAAATTTTTCAGCTTCAGTACATCACAAATTTCAACACCAACCAGGCTATAAACTGTGACAAACCTGAGGAAAACAATGTAGTGAAACTACCAAATGGTCCTTAAAAAGGTAGGGGGGGGGGGCTGGGCCGGGCCAGTAGTTCAGCAGTGTTAAACTTCACTGACACTTATTTTTAAATAAGAATTGCTTTTTACTTCTTTGTCTGGTGGATAATATCATCAACAGACAGAAGAGGAAATGCATACAACTCCAGAAGTTCTAGGAAACCCAAAGCAGTGAGAAATTGCTTTTTCATCCTTCCCCATGTCCCAGAACAAAAAGGTGCTCTATTTCACATCTTTCCCTTCGCATCTGAAAGATCACCAGCCTACCTAGAGGCTCGCAGAGCATTCAAAAAGTGTTTTGATGAAAGGCCTATTTCCCTTCCGATCCTTTTCCCTTCTCTTTCCTTTTCTCCAGCTGCAATTCAGCTGAGGCTGCATTTGGTCTAGGTTGTTATTTATTGTTCAACAGCACATCACTTGACAACAGGTGAGATACTGACTACTGACTGACACCAAACGCAGTCTCATCCTCTGCTGTTAGACATGCAGCCTGCATTAGCCACTTGGGGAGTAACACAGAAAGCAGAACAGAAAGGGGGCTATTGCATTGCAGAGGATCTTGACTGCCATTTATTTCATGTTTGGAAATGAAACAAACTAAGTCTGAACGCACAGCTACTCATAAGAAACCAGTTAGGAGAATAGTTTAGAGGACTGTTTTCTGAAGGACTGAAAAGTACACTTGGTGTCAAGTAAGAGAAAATTTCTGCTCAAACCATACTTTGATTTAAAGTCTGCTTTCATGAAAAAATACTATGTGCAAAAAAGTATGTTGAAGTCAGCCACTTTTTTCCTGTCATGGGGGGGGATCAACCTTATCTGTAAGACAACATTCTCATATCAGTGCAGTCCAAAAAATGTCACATCTGTGGGGTTAAGACTAGATAAAATTGCAAGTGGCTTTTATGAAGCATCAGCCTTCCTCATCTCTAACACCCCCCCCAAAAAAAAAAATAATAATAATAAAAAAAAAAAAAAACATACATATAGGAGCACTGGCTGTTAGGAAGCTAGGTTTTAAGTTTTTAGCCACCCTCTTTACCCACACAGGACAGATAAGTACTGGTGTTGAGTAATGCAAGCTGAGATGTTCTGAAAGAGCTACCTGTGTGTGCTGCACAACTCTAAATTCACAAAGCATCTTTCTGATTAGACCCAAAAAAAAAAAAAAAAAACAAAACAAAACAAAAAAAAAACCACTCTGCTCCAGACACAGCAATGGTCAAAAAATCCAATCAAATAATTGGATGACTAGAAAACGTGATAGAAAAAACTAGAAAAGGAATAATGTCCTCAGATCAATATTAACCCTTTCAGAATATAAGGAAAGACTACACAGCCTAGCTGCAAAGAAAGGTACACTTCAAACTTCAATTTTCATTCTGTCAACAGAAAGGCATGAAACTTACAGAAAAAAAGTCACATTGATAGTGCCCTGACTTGAAAATCCTTTGGTCCCTTCATTACACCAATCAGTGCCAACGTAAGCAAGGAACACAAACGAGGCTCTGTCTGCATCTGAAAGCTCTGCTCACACTGTCTTACAGGCAGAACGCTATGGCTCAAGCTGTCTGACATAGATACTGTGGACAGCAGCACAAATACTGAATTTATCAAGAGAGCTGACGCAGCGTTCAGCACATCTGTAATTGCAATCTGCCCCTACTAGAAACAATTCCAAGCAACCACTTTGAAACAATATTTTTCTCCCCCTCCCTTTCTATTTTTAAAGAAACTCAGAGAAAGTCTCTCCAGATGACTCAGCGCTTCTCGCTGCTGCACCCATCCGAACTGAGAAACCAACCCACATGTGCGCTGCCACCCACGTACAGCTTGAAGATGCAGCAGCTGTCGCCCATGTCCCTGCTGGATGAGTAGGGTCCTCTGGATCTCTGCTGTGACACTTGGTAGATCATTTCAGAAAGAAAAGTGTTTTGCTGCAGCCATCTGGTAAAACTCTTTCCCCACTGCAATCACATTAGCATCCTGCCTTCTTGGGACCGCTGCACCACCAAGGAAATGCCAACGCCTTCACTAGCCAGAAGGAGCTGCAGAGCTTGACAGACTACAGATACCTAGGCCATCACTTTCATTTAAATCACAAAATAAAAGCATTTATGGCTACATTTCTCAGCAGTCTCTGAAAACACAAAGAGGAAAAGTCAGAAGCTTTTCTTTCCCAAACTGTTTTTAGATGAATACACCATTTTCATTTAAGGAAGAAGCAACTTAGAGGAAAAAGTAATTTTCCTATCACATCCAGCTAGCACACAATATACATTTATCTGTTAGGATATAGTCAAGAGGGAATTCTGGTATGAGTAACTTAATCACTGTGTTATTGATAGAAAGGCAATTTCAGGCTGTTAAGGCTCAGAGATGTTGCCAGAGTCCTGCTAGCTATGTGCTTAAACCCTACAGTACTCACAGGCAGGTAGAGGTGTTGGCTGAACTGAAGTCTCCAGCATAAAAGCATTTGAACAATAGCAGACCTTGAATACATCTATTCATTTGAGGATAATGAAAAAAAAAAATCTGATACCTTAAATTTAAAAATCCTTGCCTGTTCCCAAGCAGTGAAATTGTAATTTTGTTCATTCTGAAACTTGACTTTATTATCATGCATCTCCACATTTGCTTCTGTGTAACAGCTTAAATAAGGAAATATTGCCCCACCGCATAAAATCATAACGGAAGATAAAGCAGATGCTTGAAAAAAGCTCAAGTTGTTTCACTGTCAATAACAAGAACTCTTAGAGAAGTAGAAAACTTAAAGAACAAAGTTACCCAATACAAGAAAAGTGAAGTGTAAGCTAGAACGTTATTACCAATTATAACACCTTCTATTTGAATGGCATCCTGTTTGCTGTTTTCAGCTTTATGAAATGAATTGCTGCCACAGCCTATGCAAAACTGTGACCACACTGCAGACACTCAGACCCACAACTTCTGGTGCTGCAATTGCCACCTCATCATAGGGAAAAAATAATAATCATCATCATCATCATCATTAAATTTTTTCAGGTAAATTGTTTTGACTGTTTTTATTTTTTAAACAAATACCTCAAGATCTTTAAAGACAGAAATCAATGATTACTATAATGAGTTTCAATATTGCAATTCCAATGCCAAGAAGTAATTATGGCTTATTAGATTTGCAATTTTACTGGAAATGCCCACACTGATGATAAATTGTCATACTACTCAGTCTGGATGCTAGACCACATCTAACATTAGAAGAAATGACAAATTTAATTAGACTAATTGTGACACCATGCCAGCACTCAACGGTCCTGTCTTCACTATGATAAAATAGGAAATATTTGAAAGTTTTGACTCCATACAGATAACAATTCAGAGTATGGATCAAATTTTGCTAGTTTTTTTTTTTTTTTTCTTAATATTAATGTTAAGTTTTAAAGTCTTAATTGCTACCTTTCAGATATATTTTCTCCCCTGTCATTATAACTGTTTGTCTCTTGTAATTATGAACAGGTATATTTGCTTTTAAATAATAAAGATGTTTTCAATTAATTTCTTTTCTCATGACTGTGGCATTTGCATCAGTGAGAAGCACTGCAGCGTGTACAAGTTCAAAACAAGTTGAGCATACCTGAAGCAGTCACCTCTTCCACAGCTTCCCTTTATTGTAAGGCAGAGATCCACTTGAAGGAAGAGGACACTTGGGCACGCTGAGGCCACCTGCCCCAGCCTCCCCACACCTCTCCAGCCATCGGCCACACTGCCCCAGGGGCACACCGCTTGCTCTGTTACCAGTGCCACGGGGGTACTGGCTCACAATGGGACTTTGTTACCTACTACACCGGTGGCTGCTTGTAGGTTTCTCTGTCCCATAGACAACATAGACCTTTGTGATGTCAGAAGGTCACTGCTCACTGCCGAACAAAAACTCAGGAGAGGCACTGTTGAGCATTTGTTCAAAAGTTGTGTGTAAAACTGGGGGGGGAATATAACCCACCTTCATATTTTTGCCCCACCCAGCTGAGGCTGGCTCTGCACTACCAGCACAGGCAGCTTCTTTCTTCTGGGGGGGATTCAGCAAGGGTCTTCCAAAGCACACATGCACATTCCTTTATCTCTCACTTCATTTTTTCCTTCCTCCCTCAGATGCAGCTCTGCATTTCCACACTCGGCTCAACCTCTGCTGCTGCCCTCCTAAAGCCTGACTGAAGGAAATTGGCTATTAGCCGAGTGGGGCTGATAAACCCTGACCCTCCCCAAAGCTTCTCTCACCTGAGCAACCTCAGCAAGCCCACGTGTTGGTGTAGGGGAAAACAACCCAGCTGGGGAAGCCCTGCGTTGGGCCAGCCAGGGTGCCAGATGGCAGCAGCCATTTGGGGATAACCTGGGAAGAAGAGACCTGAGTTAGCCACAGGTGTGGGCCTTACTTCAAAAGAAGCCCTGCTTTCCTAAACACAGCTCACAAAGAAAAGGGGGTGATGGCAGTGCCCCCTGGGAGGTTGCCAGCCCTCCTGCAGGATTTTAGTTCAAACAGAGGTCAGAATTGGACAACAAAGTGCTGACTGTTCCCCAAGCCTTCAGCCCTGCCAGGTGACAGAGATGTGACTAAAGACCACAGGCTGTGCAGGAGGAGCTATCACCTTGTGAAATCTCAGCTGAGAGTGCACTTCTCTGTGCTCGCCTGTAACCCGCTCTTTTTTAAGTTGTGACTAAAAGTTCAAGTGTTTCTAGTAAAGTCCTGCCAGGTGTGCATGTCCATGTGCAGAAGGCTTTGTGAGGAGAGGCTGCAGCTGCTCTGTGCCAGGTACAGCCAGATCCAGCTGGCTCCACAGAGGCCGGCTGAGCCCCTCAGCCATGCTGGTGGCACCTCAGGGACAGCGTAGTTAAGAAAGGGCAAAACACCCCAGGGCAGCGAGGGGCGAGGAAAAACATGCTGTGTACAAAACACCAGAGTATGAGGATAGCCACCCCACACACCTCCTGCCCCGCATACAGGACAGGCTGCTACCACTGCTGGTATGAGCAAGCCCTGTGTGTGCACAGTACATCTTTTCCGCACTGAAATGGTGGATATCTAACTGCAAGTCATTTACTGAATTATTTACAGTGTGGTGTGCTTCATACCTCCCCCTTCCCTGCTGCTGAAAGCACAACATTTAGGATTATTGGCCCACAGTCCATTGCAATGGCATGGCAGGCCACATGTTACATGCTGATGCTTCAGGGAGCCTGAGTCTTGCCTCCTGTCAGCTCTCCATCTGATTTCCAGGGAATTCAATGCTGTTAAATAATGCATTTCTGAGATTAGAGGCAACAAACAGATTCTGCCATAAACTGTTCAAATTTAATCAGAAACATTAATCAGAAGGTAGCGATGGCCATGCAGACCGAAATATTTTTCTCTCAACATCTTGCGCTCAGCAGAGTTTTGCTGAATCCTCGGCCTGGTTCCTAGATCAGAGCTGATTTCCAGGCAGACCTTGCCAGGTTCCTCAGATCTAAGGCAGATCTGCCACAGGGCAGACTTCCCCTGAAAAGGGACGTTGCCACCAAGTCCTGCTGGCCTTTCCAGAACATTTGCGTATCTGCCATACACCCAGGAAAATGTCCTTCCAGCTCTGCCAGTGTGAAAGTAGCACCTGTACTGGATGGAGTCAGGCTCTTACAACTTCCAAATCCTTACCTTTTTCTTCTTTAAACTGACACATGCAGACATCCAGTCATTCGTCTTGCTTTTCAGGTATATGGATTCCTGGCAAACCTGCCTAACTCAAACTCTAACTTAAACCTCAGCAGGGGAAGTTCTACACCTTCCCTAAGTGTGGTTCAAATGGACAAGAGGGATGGAGAAATAAAATCCTTGCCCATGACCACTTTACCAAGGGAGAGTGATAGATCAACCAGCTGACAGCCTGGGAAGTGCTGATTTGGGCCATATTTTAGCTTATTGTGATGTATTCTGAGCTTCCCCCTAGAATCAGCAAGCCCAAAAGTACAAATATTTTCCTAATGCCTGGGCTCCCCTTGCTGCAGCTTCAGTCCAGCACTTCTTCC
Source organism: Nettapus auritus (assembly GCA_011076525.1). Taxonomy (NCBI): domain Eukaryota; kingdom Metazoa; phylum Chordata; class Aves; order Anseriformes; family Anatidae; genus Nettapus; species Nettapus auritus. The sequence goes on from CM021771.1 coordinate 31,565,556, forward strand.
CTTAGTTGTCTTAGGCCTGAAAACAGCTCCTTTCTCTTTGCAGTGTTTTTTTCTCAAGTGTATTTCAGGGCTGAGATCTTCCATCGATCCTCTCTCCTCTACAGGACACAGATGCAGCACCTCAGTCTTTGCTCATATATCTCACTATCCATAGCTCAGAACAGGTTCACTTCGTATTACTAAGTACAGCACCAGTTACACCTGCCAAGACTTCCCCAGAGCACTGTGTAAAGACTACTTCAAACATTTTAAATGCACCTACTTACATCTTGCAATATTTGCCATTTTTGGTTCAGAGGAAAGGGAGGGAACAAGAGTATGATGTTTATGATGTCCCTGACATAGCAAAACTGCTGGGAGGTACTCAGTGTAGCTCAAATATTCTTATTATAAATATATTTGTCACCTACTTTCCAATTTCTGTAAACATTCCTTCCAAAATTTCAGCTCAATAAAAGCTCACAATTTAACTTCATGTCCTGTTCTCCACAGCAGGATACTTTGCTCTCAAATTCCTTAAGAAACAGCAAAGTCTCCCAAGTACCCATTTACTGTAGATTTGTTTCCCATGGAGAAATCCTACCAATTTTTGGAGGAAAGCAACGTGTGCTGTCTTGAATTCATTCTTTTTATCTTCAGAAAACCTCAGAAACCCCAGTCTGTGTCCTGGAACAGTCTGTTCCTCCCATGAAGTCTCCCTTCAGTCCCAGTCCTTCCTTTAGATGATGCTATTTGTTGTTACATGAGGTCCCATCTACCTGGAGTGCTTACCCCAGCCCCTACCACTGCCGTGTCTATCCTTCATTTCCTTTACATTTATCCAGAGATTTTCAGTGGCTTTATCACCTCCAAGTTTCTGGACCTCAAAGAAGTAATGCAGCTCCTTCCTTGGTTCCTTCCCCCAGAGTAGTATGCACACCCGCTTCTTAAGAATCTTGTAATTCTTAAGATTCTTGTAAAAAAAAACTGACTTCATTTTTTCTTGTCCTTTCCAATGCTGTACCTTGACTATGTAAATTCCGATCACCACTTCTCTTCTTGTATATTTGTTCAAGGATCTGTTTCTAAGTCCCAGATCTCATTTATAGTTTGCTAAATTACAAAGATAGTCTTTCCAACATTTATATTTTAAAGGGTATTTTGATTTTCATTATCACCTTTTTTCTATAGACAGAATCACTCTATGCTAGATATTTTATGTAAGAGGGCATGTTCTCACAAAAGGGTTGTTTGGTGAGAAGCACATAATCACAATATTTTGGAACCAGATGAACATACTTATACAATTCTTATTTTTATTTTTGTAGTTGTTGTGTTTTGTTTTGTTTTTTAAATATTGATAGAACAAGAACAGAAAACATTTATCTGTATGTATATAGATAGATTTGTGGATAGGTATAAACAGAGATAAATAATTTTTTTTTAATTTTATAAATAATGAAATTAGTTTCTCAGAATCTATTCCCTTTAGTGCATTTTCCTTTGGCTTCATTATAAATGGCCTTGTTTTGACCAACGTCTGGCTTCCTGGAGACACTTTTTCACTATTTGTTAGTTTTAGAAAACAAAATCCACAAATGCTGCAAAATTTCATATGCCTATCATATGACAATTCCTTTGAATACAGGAGACAAAATCCTGCTGATCCTGTGACAATTGAACTGCCACTCAATAAAGTTACATTTTGCTTAGGGAATAACAGCATGTTTTGGTCCAGAATTGCATTTATTTTGATTTCTAGGGTTTGTTTTCCTTAGAATTTTACAGTGAAGATGATTTCCACGATGCAAAGCTACAGGGGCATGTTAATCAACTCACAAGGGTTCACATCTTTATTACAGAATATCTGCTATCCCTTGAAAGTGAATAAGAAAAAATAAATGGTTTAATGCTAAGAAAGGACCATGAAACCTCAAGAATGCTGAGTGTTTCGAGAGAAATGGGACAGAAATACAGAGGAGGGTGATGATGAGAAATTCCCTCTGTAGCTCCTTCCTCTTCGCCATTTGTTATTCATCATTTCAATTATACAGAAATCAGTTTCACAAATCATTTTTCTAATTGAAATATTTATGCTTATCCTATGGCCCACCCCAGCTGCTATAAACAGAAGAACACATCAAATCCCATGCTGCTTCTGAAACCTTGCACACGCTGAAGTCTACTTACACGAAGTGACCCAGAAGCCAAAGCTCAGTGTTGCTAACAGGGGTCTACGTGATGGACACTCCCCTGGAGCCCCAGCTCTGCAGAGTGCTGGTGCACAGCCCGTCCCGACCGCTCGCCTGGGAGCACTGCCACGTCTCGTGTGGTTCAAGGCAAATGAGAGCTAACAGAGCTGTCTGTGGAAGTTTCCCCAGTTACCAAGCTCTGGATGCTTTGTGGGACCAGGATGATCCCAGTAACTGCTGCAGGAGTCAGTCAGACTGAACTGTCAGCCCTGGGCAGTAGCCGAGAGTATCAGAATATCTCATCTCAGAATATCTCATCTTTGTGTAGGAAATATCTCTGCATATCTGCTTGGTAACCACAAGCTTTATGCTGGGTGTTGGCAAACCCTCTCTGTCTTGGCCCAGGGCAGTGAACAGAAAGCAGATCCTGGCAAGGACTGCAGGGCAGCATCAACACAAGCCGCATCCACGGAGCTAATGAACTCAAGGAGTGAAGCTCTTAAAGGAACGAATATCCCCAAATTAATGAAATTTTTCATTTCATTAGGAAGCAAATACTCTTTCTTTTTATTCTACATCATTGAAACCATAAAGATGGCCCCTATGGAAAGAGAAGACTCGTCTGGAAAACTGATTTCAACTTTATCCATTATCTTTCTAAAAGCAGCATCTTAGTGCTTGTGCTTTGAGTGTTCTCTGGAGAGCCAACAAGATTTCGTAATGGACTTTGTGCCAGGCTGTGGGAGGATGGCTATGGTAGTTATTTCCTCGCATAGCTTCACATAATGTTATAAACATAGCACTGCAGCTGAAGAAAGATGGAAGTTGTTGGTTATTGCCCTGCATGTGGGAATCCCTCAGAGCATTTGGGTGCATTTCCTGACAGGGACAACTCCGGTGCAAATTTCTATATAATGTTTAAAACTTAACTGTGTTTAACAAACTGAGCAAAAAGTGGCAAGCAATGTAACAGTGAGGTAAAGTCCAGACTTGTTTCCAAACAAATCCTGGGCTAGTTTAGCCAGGCAGCTCTCAAGACCTGTACTAAGGATGCATCAGACAGGATGGGGTGTCACAGGGGTGGCTGCAGGAGGTACCTGGGGCCCTGGCAGGGCTGGGGCTGTGAGAGGTGGAGTTTAAGGGGAATTTTGGCAGCCTCTGTGCCTGGTCTCAGGGATTTAAGGGGACTTTTGGCAGCCTCTGCACCTGGTCTCAGTGGCAGCCCCATCCCTGGACCCCTCTGGGGAATGGCAAGGAGACCCTTGTGCTGGGGGGAAGGAGAGAGGTGACAGGGGCCTCATGTCTGATTGCCAAAATCTGCAGGTCCAGCCCGACCCACCAGAGTAATTAAATATCACTCTTACCTCTCTATTAAGCCCAATATTTTTTCTTTAACTGAAGACATCCACTCTGGTCTTAAGACAACTGGTTGTGATTCAAAAGCATTGAGAGACTGTGAATCAACTGCTTCGCTTGGTAATTTGTTCCAGTGATTAATCATCCTCACTGCTAAAAACTGTGCTGGGATTCTCATTTGAATTTATTTGGCTTCAGCTTTCACTTATTCATTCTTTTGATACCTTTTCTTCCTGAGCCACTTAACTCCATCGTAGCCATTATTTTTTCCATGTGGGTTTACACTGTAGTCACATTACCTCCGCATCTCCTCTTTGATAACCTAAACAATATAAACTCATTAAGGCTGCCACTTTCAGGTGGAGCCCAGAAAGTTCTGCAGACTAAAATTCTGTGAATGTTTTGTGTTTTCTTTTTTTTTTTTTTTTTTTTCTGTATCCCCACTAGTGTTCTTCATCATCCTTTTAAAAATATCAGTCTCATTAAAATCAGATTAAAATGCATTTTGCCCAAATAAGCCCGGCTTCCCAAGTGATCTGCAAGGCTTTAATAGACTTCCCCTTCCTCGTGCGAGTTTTGGCTTTGTGTCAGCCACAGGTACACAGCCCGTGCTGTTATATTTATGCTGATGAAGGGCAGCAGTGCTGCTGTGCTGCTCCCCGCCGACCCCACAGCTGCCCAGGATGCTCAGGACCCAGCACCCAGCACCATAGCACAGCCTCTGCTCGTGCAGTGCCCCAGTAAATTTGATATGGTCCCACATGACATCTGCCTTTACCCAAGTCTGATTCTGTGTGGCTGTGACCCATCCCTCCTTTGACAGCCAAGGGACTCCCTGGGGTTGTCCCTGACCCCACAATGTGGCCAGCCAGGCCCCTGCACCCCTCTGGATCCACTCCAGCCATCTCACAAGAGTGGGTGCATGTATTGCAAGGGTGCTTACACTCCTCTGCATCTGTTGGTGTACTACCTCTGCAGGCAGCACGATAAATAAAACAAACAAGACGAACCACACAGGTTTTTTGCTTTTTTTTGCACAAGTGTCTTTGGTGCAGTCTGAGCTCCCTTTGCCATACACCAATATCACGTTGCTAATGAGGAGATCTGAGATGAGCGTGTGTGCAGCTGAGACCAGCTTCAGCTGTTTAACATTTTACACATCTCATTTTTTTAATCTACAGTAGGTGTCATATTTTTCCATTACCATACTTCCACAGGTGCACTATCTTTTTTGCTTTCCAGTACTATTAGAGCATCCACCTTGTTCCAGATAAAAAGCTCAGAGATAGCTCCTTAATTAATCTTAATAGCCTAGCTAAAATTGCAATTTACAACACAAGAGGGACACCGGGGAGACGAAGGACAAGGGGTAGCATCACAGGTGCTGCTGTGCCTCTGACACCTCTCCCACCACCTGGTGCAATCCCCCTTGCTGCACCTGGAGCCCCGGTTTGTGCAGACAGGGTGATGGCCATGGATACCAGCCTGACCTCCTGGACTCCAGATATTTAGAAGAGGAAATGTCTCCGGGGCTGTGGACACTATCCCAGTGGGGTTCACATTTGTAATTCAGTGGCATTTTGATCATCTCTGGGGAAATTAGGGAAAATGGGGTTATAATGAAAGATCTGTTTGTATTTTTGCCGTGCCTTGTGAAATCCCTCCAGGATTCACCTTTATGCATGCCTTGAGTCAGGAGCAAGTAATGCATTTTAGCATATACGTTTCAAGGGATCTGCAGCTGTGGAATTAGAAAGCAGAGCCAAAATAAATAATAAAAATAAAACAAGTGCCAGAAAGACACTATTTCCATGCTGATCACAAAGTAGCTTCTGTAAATGGGAGCACCAGGCAGAGCCTGCCAGGCTTCCTTGGGGAAATAACAGGACAGCATCTTTCCATCACCGAAATCATCTGGGAAACAGCCTCTGTCAGCTCTCCACAGCTCCTTGTTTCTCACATCTTAAGTCAGGGCAGCTGCTCCTCAGGCACTTGTAATTTGGCAGATAGGAAATGTGCGCGGAGCTGAGCGGCTGGCAGAGAGACACACAGGCAGACAGGAACGGTGGCAGGCTCCTGGCCATACACAACTCCTGCGTGGTGCAGAGGGGACAGCACTATGCAAAGCATGAGATAATATTTAGATCTTTATAACTAAAGATGATAGAGGAGCCTCGCCTGACCTTCTGAGCTCTGGGAGGGAGACAGTCAATACTTTAAGAGAGTTGTTTGGGGTTTTGTTTTAGGGGGGGGGTAAGCTTAGTATCAGAGAAGCCACCACCAAATGCCAAGCTGTCTACCTTCCTCCCCCTCCAACCTGACATCTGTAGCTTTAGTTTTATTTGCTAACGAAACCAAAGCTACCAGGAGCAGCAGTGCTGGGGCTGGAGGAAATACACCTGCCTGGGTGCTGGGTGTGTGGCACGGCTTAAACATGGGTGGCCACATGCTGAAATCTCCTTTTCCATATTACTTTGTATTAAAGCCTGGACAGTTTTATTCTTTGTGATGAGATATATTTTTTGAACAGTTTGGGAACTTCTAAAGCTCTTTCTGGTTTTATTCTTTTTCCCGGACGAGGACTCTTCTTCTTGTCTGGTACTTACCGGAATTGATTTTTAATTCAAATGACTCCACCTTTAGGTCATCCTGTCAGCGTGAGAGGTGCAGCCATTACGTTGTTGCCTTCTCAAGTTTGGAACGTATTTTTCATTTTGCAGCTGTAGAAATTAGCTCTCTTTGCTCCCAGAAGAGCAACAGTTACAAGAAATGCACATCCGGAGCCGCAGAGAGCAAAAAGTGGCACTAAGCGCAGCCCTGGCAGGAAGCCTGGGGAGCACACCGTAGCCCCGGCTGCTTTTTTTGGGGGGGCAGCATGTTTGTTTGGAGCTAATCAGGTCAAAACTTAGGGCCAAATCAGGCCAAAATCCCAGGGATGGGGGAAAAGCGCTGTAATAAGGGGTAAGTGGGTCTGTAAAGGTGCAGCCACATTGCAGGGACCCCAAACACATCTTGCAAACCCAAGAGGGTCTCAGGCCAGGAGGAGCAAGCAGTCGAAGCCCCAAGTCCTCTCTCTCCTCTTCCAGCAGGGTTTCACGCACTGTGTTTCTCCAACACACAGCCCAGCAGGCTGCTTGGGTTTGCTCTGATGTACCACAAAGCAAAATACAGCCTCTGGGTCCTGAGACCTGTTAGATTTAGCTGCAGTGACCCAAAATGTGCTCCTGTACCCCAAAGGCATTTCAGCTGCTGCCCCTCCAGCCCCACTGGGGTTGCACCGTCTCACATGGGCTCACCGTGTCTCTCAGGGTTTTGTGTGCCCAGTGCATATTAGAAATGGGGCAATTAGCAATTAACCTTTTTTTTATATAAAATCACGTTGGTTTTTTTTTTTCATTAACCATGAATCATTTATGCATGAACAGCAAGGAGATGAGATTCATATGTTTTTAAAGAAGAAAGTTAATTTATTAGTGGCTTACCAGAAAAAAAATAAAATAAAGTAAAATAAGATAAAATAAAATAAGATAAATAATAATAATAATAATAATAATAAAACAAATACCACTGCTCTACATTACAGCAGCTTGAGGGCTCCAGCTTGCCACCCTGTGTGTCCCTGCTCAGCCTGAGCACGTGGGCCACCTATGTCACCAAAGTGCTACGGGGTCAAAGGCAAAAACCTGTGGTGCTTCAGGTGGGACATCAGTGGGCTTCATACATTTAGATCTAGTTCTGTGACTTCTTAAAACCCTGCTCTGCTACTGCCTAACTCTACGTGTCCCCCAGCTCTGTAGATGCATTGTGTTTTTAGCTCATGTGGCCTGCCTCGAGCACAAACCCCAACCCGGCCCCATCTGGCAGGGCCAAGAACCTCAGTGCCTTGTGGTGCTGCCCCAGCCCCAGCCCCAGTTTGGGACCAGCTTGACCACATCCCCTGCATGGTGCAGCTGTGCTCCTGGTGGCACACTGTGGTTCCCCTTTGGATGCAATGACTGGATCAATACTCAGTCCTCAGGACTTTAAAAGTTACTAGAAAATTCAAAGTAACATGAGACAGATTTGAATCTGTGCTGCTGATTCATGTAATTGTTTTTAGGGGGGGGTGGTATTCCTGTTTTCTTCTTTTTTCAACTGAAATTCTCTTCCATTTTAAAACCCCTCAGAATATTAATTGTTTAAAATACTACCTGATCATTCTTTATCCTCTTTGTGTTTTTCTTTTTTCTTTCAGCAATAATGCCAACAGAGCACATTTAATTCACTCCATAGACCTCAGTTATAGATCACTAGAATGATTCCTTTCCCGCAGCACACTGAGATTTAGAGAAATGCAAGTAAGCACAAAATATTGGACTTTAAATAGGGATTCGGACACAAGTTACCTCAGTGCAAAATTTACAAGGAGCAGCTGGGCAGCAGGAACTATGTCTATGCTTGTAAGTGGAGTTAACTAGAAGGAATTTTTTTTTTCTAGTTTTGTCTGCAAGAGAGGAGGATGAGCAAAGCCCAGCTCTCTGGTACTTCTGGTGGGCACAGACCTGCTTGGGCATGGCAGCATCCCCACTGGCAGTCCCATTGTGCTGCCTTTGGGACAGACGTTTTCTTCCACCCTAAGTGAACATTTTGGTTGGTCTCCAGGTGGTATTGTCTCAGTTGTATTTTGTATTTCAGTACACAATTACATGTTTGTTCTTGAGCTTCCTTTAGGTTCCTTCACAGGTGAGCACTTCCAAGCTGGAACCAACTGAGGTGCTCTGAATCGCTCTGCACCACACCTCCAACCATAGTCCCATGGTCCATCTGCACCTGGACAGAATGAATGATGTCCCCTCTTCTCCCCAGCCACACAGTCACAGGGCCTGGAGCACAGCGAAGCAAAGGTCACAGGGTGGCTCAGGCATGCTGCTCGCTTTACCAAAAATGCACTTTTGTACCTTGGCATCATTCAAGAGTCACGCTGGGACACAAATCACAGATCCAAGTGATGGCTTTGCCTGTTAGTGCTCCCAGGCATGACCTTGCAGCTGGGCCAATTAAAGCCCAGTCTGGTTACTGCCTACAAACCTTTTCTTTTAGGATTTCAGTAGTGGGTCTCGCTGCCAAGCGACCTATCTGAACACTTTATTCTAAAAAGAAGTACTCTCTGATGATCCAAGACACCCTGTGAGACATGGGCAGTAATCCCTTCAAAGACAGAACCCGTCTTTTCTCTGTAATGTTGTTGGCAGATTGCTCATTTCTAAAGGAAAACAGGAAGAACTATATGTGCTATATATTTTATTGCTATTAATTTTTGACATATTATTTAATTGGATTCCTGAACTTATTCTGTCTCTTGCAGTGGGTTGTTTTTTTTTTGTTTGTTTGTTTGTTTTTACCTGGAATCATTTTCACCATTTAAGATGTGCATGTTGAATTTGTGTGTGGTTTTTTTTTTTCCTGGCTATTTAAACTCAAACTGAATTTCATTGTTAACTGATATCCATTAGTTTCATACAGATAAACAGCACATATGTCCTGTTTCTATGCAGAGATATCCATACAAGGGTATGTCTCAGTAAGGGAGAGCTGAAAGCTTTCACTAGCTTTCACTGATCACCAGCACTGCCCAGAGCTGGGAAAGAGGCACATAATGAGGAAAAGGCAGCTTAACTGAGATAGGTGCTTCCAGTTCGAGATCTTCCTTGAACAAAGATTTCTCTTCATGCATCACTTCCCAGCTCACTTTTTCAAAAAAGAAAGACCAATCCTTAGCTTAGACCAATACAAAAAGACCAATACAAAGCTCAGAGAAAAAGCTGGAAGCAGAATAGGCATTACTAAAAATGCCACGGCAAACCACACAGAGACCACCATCACTTGTATCTGCTCCCAGGCCAGCCCACCCCGCAGGCAGTGTTATCAAGCATTCCAGTCTCTTCCTGGGTTGTTCAGGACTTTGTTTCAGCAGACAGCAGACACAACTTTTCCAAGTTCTGGAGATGATCAAATAAGAAGTTTATGTCTGTTTCATATTTGGGAGAGCACAGAATAATAAGATATTTTCCGTATAATTCTGCACGATATCCTTTTTCTATCTCATTCTGTCAGTTACAGTATCTCTCTTCATTATTTCTGCAGCCCCAGAAACCCTCACTTTAAATCTTCCTCCATCACTCTTGCCTATCATGTCTGCACCAGCCTACATGTTATTGTCTCTTTAAGCTTGCTAGGTAGGATTTCATCGTACCTTCCACTCTCCTACACATCTCCTCTCATACTATCCTGTAATTTTATTTCTCATCACTTATTTTGTTTTTCCAGGCACTTGCTATTTCTGTTAGTCCCGTTATTCTGCATTATCCTCCTGACTTGACTATATGATCATCCTACTGATTACATTTCCCCTTCTGTTTCCCCTAGATCTTATGTTTTTCAACATTTTACTTTATTTTTCTGACAAGGTTTTGGTGTTGATATAAGCACTAACTGCTATTGGGGTTAGGGGACCAAGTAGCTTTGAGAACTTGGACCCCAATTTCCATTGGTTTTAAGGGGAAAAAAGCAGCTCAGTGCTGACCTGCTGGTTTAGAGGTGGCTGTTCCAGACTGGGCAGTAGAAATCTGCATTATCTTGAATGAGGGAAAGGGTGAAAAGAGCAAACAGATCAAGTTTATTACAACAATAGCAATATCACAGCCAGTATGCGTTGCCTTGTTCCAGATTTATAGCTGGGATCTGTGAATGCCCCAGGGCTCAGCATGCCATCCCGAAGATGCTATATTTGCATGTATTTCACATTCTGTAAATAAAAAATGGAAGTGTCAGAGAAGCACTTTAAAACACTGTGTTATTAAGCAGTTACCAGCAGATCTTGTGCTTTTCGGTCATTAGTCTTCTACAAGCTGTCCCTGTAGATGTCATACATCTACCAGCAGTAGATGTTCCAGCTTTGGTGTCAGACTGGGAACCGAAGCAAAAGAAAAAAAAAAAAAAAAAAAAAAAAAAAAAGAGGGGGAAAAAGGGAAAAAGTTACATTTAATTTTTTGTGTCTTAAGATAAAATCCTGCCTGGAGACAGCCCCTGGCAGAAGGAGGGATGGCTGAGCCCCGTTCCCTGCAGTGAGCAGCCCCTTCACTGACAACCTCAGACACACAGCCCTTTGCACCAAGGGATACTGATGGCCCATGAAATTTGAGCCTGTATCAATGATACATTTAATTTCCCATCCTTCACTGCAGAGCAGTGAGTTCCAGGTGAATGTGATGCATAATGGCTGTTAGCAAACAGAAACAAAGCCATGATTTTCGGGTGACTGGTCACCAGTGGTCACACATCAGCTACTCAGAGGAGCAAGGAAATCATCTGCCAAAAGTTCCTCTAAAACCTACTGTCCAACATTTTATGTACACGAGCAATTTAGTCAAAAGTATTAATGAGGGAAGAAATGAAACTCCCACTTCATTTGTAAAGATGGCAAAGGTAACTATACAGTTATTCCTTTGGTTTGTTCTTCCAGCTGTTTTGGCAAGAGCAAAGGAACATCTGTTCCTTCCTCCAACCTCTTTAGGTTGTGTTACTTAACCCAGAAGGACAAAAACGGTCTCTCCCCTTCTGGGTAGCTCTCACAAGAGCCAGTTCCAGCCCTAGCAGCTTGCTGGGTGAGCCCGAGAGCTGCTGTGTTCCTGAAGGACAGTGTGACCAGCGCAGTGTCATCTGGGGGACTACTTCACCTTCTGGTGTGTTCAAATGTCTTTAAAATGATTTCGGGTCTCTAAGTCATGACCTCTATAACAAGTCATGTAGCAAAGCAGAGATATTAGATGTAGAAATCCAGAGTTCCTTAAGGAAGAGAAGGTCTCCAAGCCCTGAAGGCCCCCAGGAGCTCGCCACTGCTGCGGCATACGTGACTGTGGTGCCGGGATGAGGACGGTGCTCCCCACGCCTCAAACTCACACCCACTTCAAGCTCCCAGTGCGTCAAATAAATCCTGTAGACAAGCTGGCAGGTTTTCACTTGTGGAGCTATTGATTTTGTGCACAAACTTAAACTAGAAATTACAACTACCACAGTAAGCACAAAAACAAATCTTGCCATGACCCCAACACAGCGTGGTGGAGCCTCAACTGCTTCACTCATTGTTTTGCTCCAATTCGTGTGTGCTTTGAGCACTGTCTGGCATTTTTGAGGTTTTTGTGTCCTGCTGTATCATGTCCCACCCAGGACCTCTTTTCCTGTCCCTTTTGTCCCTTTTTCTGCTGATTCCACCCTTACCAGGCCCTTCTGATTGCACTCCCAGGTCTCACTCAGGCCCGTGCCAGCTAGATACACAACGTTTTTAACCACCGTCTGCTCCCTTGCCTTTTACCCTCTGGAATATAATGTTGATTTTTTCCTTTCAGTGAAAGGCACAGCAATGCCAGGCAATGACCTCTAAGAGATTAATAAATTTTGGTTTGAAAATCGCTGGCTCAGGCTTTTTGATTATTATTCCTTTTCCTCCATGAGAGATGAGCTGCACTCCCAGCTCCATGTTCTTTATTTGCAGGTGATTTTTACTTAACTGCACTATTGATCCCGAGATGGATAGGCAGCCCAGCAGCTCCAGCGCTGTCCCCCAAGGTGTGAAAGCTTCATTAGATTTATGAAATTCCCTGGGATACGCTGAGGCTCTGCAGTCCATCTAGCAAAAAGGCTTTACATTTTACCCACACTCCTGTGATTTGTATTCCCTGCTGAATTATTTTATTATGATTCTTGTTTAGACTCGAGGTTTCTCTTCTAGCTCAACTGCATGTGAAATGCAGACAATTAATAGGTGCACGCCATGTCACCTGCTTAGGAAAATGAAAAGGATTCACAGGATGAGGCACATCAAAGCGCTGCCTCCTCTCCCCAGCCCCAAAAAGAAAGGAGCACAGCTCCCACTGTGTGCCAGCACCTGCCATGCTCCCTCGGAGGGCAAGGTGGCCCTGGCTTCATTGCATCTTATTTAACACAACAGCATTGGCTAAAGTGTTAGCAGAGTGCCAAAGGGACTGCTTAGGACCAGAGTTATTTAACAAACTCCCTCATGATGTGGCTAAGGGAGGTAGTGGCAGATTCATGGCATTTGTAGAAGAGACTAATTCAGAGGCTAAGTCCAGAGAGGATAATGAAGCTCAATGGATATCAGCTAAATGAGACTGAGAAAAGTCTTGCTTGTAGATACAGGAAATACAATCCAAAAGTGTGGCATTTTTATTTAGATAGAAAGCAAAGCCTGGAAAACGATAATACAGAAGAAATTCAGGGAGGACGGACAATAAATGAAGTGAGTACAAGCAGAAACTGATTGGTGCCACCAATTCATGACTGTTCTCTGGGGCAGCTGCAGGAATGTGATGGGGCAGCACCAAAACCAGAAGGATGGAGGGGCAGGACTGCAAAGTTGTTGAGGACCAGCAAGAACAGGCTTGGAGGGGCCACACAGAAGCCATGGGAGCTGCACGCTGAAGGATTTTGAAAATTGGAAGTATCCAGAGCAGAAACTCAAGCAGATCCAACAGCTGTGTGTGGCAGGAGCACAGACCAGATGGTCACCCTGATGAGCACAGAAACCTGCCCGGCCACGGGGACAATTTGTCTGCAGGACCCTGCAGCTTCCAGGCACAGGGCCAGAGCACCACACACCTGGGCATGGCCACAGAGCACAAAGAACATCACTCCCAGCAGGCTCACATTTCTCTGGAGGTGGAATGGAAACATTTGTGCTTCCTTTTATCTGCAGTTTTGGGGTAGCTTCAGCATGAAAATCCTTACAGAAATGCCAGCTTTTAGACAATTCGTCATTTCTGTCCATAGCAAGACAGTATGCTTTTCTTCACAAGAAATAGCAATTTTCCTCACTGTTAAATGTCTGTTTGGATTTTTGTTACACTTCCTATCTGCAAAAAATATTGGACATGGCCCCCCCCCTTTTTTTTAAGCTACCACTAACAGTAGCAATGAAAACTGAGCTTTAAAAGAACATTTAGAGCCCTGACTTCCCCCATTTCTGCCACCAAATCATTAAGCTTTTTGGCTTGCATGTTTTTTCAAGGCAGTAATTTCTCTGGTGTATTTTGAAGGAGGCATTTCACAGGCAGCACCCCCAGGCAATGGGCAGCACCCCTTTTCCCCCAAGCACAACTGTGGCTGTTTAATTTTCACAGGTCCCTTAGGTGGGCACTTAAGGGAGTTTCACTTGCAGGGTTTTCAATTCCAGGGTTGCTCCCTGCCCTGGCACTGCAGAAAAGACCCCACAAGCTTATTTGCTTCAATGGCTATTTTTATGCATCCTTTTAATCAAATATTTGGCTGCTGCAATCAGCGTGATTAATGAACATGAGCAGCACCCCTCCTTGTTCAGCGAGCAAGTGCTCTCTGCCCTTCACACCCACATCGCTCCCTTCCCTCCTTGTGCAGACACGGATGCAAGCGGGCTCATTTATTTCCAAGAGCCACCGGAATTTATTTCTTCCTCTCAAACTGGAATCTGAAACAGTGAATTACTTGCCTATAAAGTAGGCTGAATAATTAAGCATGCGACCATTCTGTTTATTTAAGTATAGTATTTCTTAAAGCTCTTGAAAAAAAAAAAGGATGTCTCTTTCAGACCACATTGAAGAAATATTTTTAAATCATGTTTTATTAAAAAAAAAAAAACTTAAAAAAAAAAAAAAAAAAAAAAAAGAAAGAAAGAAAAAATGAAAACTCCAAATATCTCAAAAGCTATCCAAGGGTTATTTGGGCTGATTTAGTGAAGCCAGTGTGCTGTAGTTAACCAATGCTATGTGAGATGTCAGGGGAAGCCTAGGTGAAGGTCCTGCTTTGCAAAACCACCTGGCCTGCGTTCACAGCCCCACCAGAGGTGCAGCAGGACATCATCTCCTGAAGTTTATAGGAAGTTTGAGGTGCACTTTTGGCACATTGCAACTCTGAAAATAAATATGATGAACATTATATAGCTTTCCTTTGGGGATGAGAGAAAATTACACACATAGGGAAAAGAAAACTGTTAAGTATTCAACAGGTAATAATTCCTGCCAAATTATGCAGTTAGGTTAGTTGCTTATTAGCTACATTAGATACCCGAGGACAGAAGGCATTTGACATTACTCTGTGGCACAGAGTTATCCTGGGATTTGTTTCAAGCCACTTGTATTTGTGAGCCCCTGCTCAGGAAGCCATCAGCTGAAATAGGTTAGTTATAGGTTCCTACTTTATACATTGATCTCTTTGAATTACAGCAGTACAAGCTGCAGGCTGAATTACACCCAGCTGTCTGCAGGCTTGGTTTAAGAGAAAATTGTACTTGAAGCTCAGGTGAGACGAGGAAGCTTTGCCACTGCACATCTCATCCCCTAAACCTCTGTGGTCTTACCCAAGCAGCACAGTGGACACGTGGAGAGGAACAACCTACAGAACTGACCCAAATGGTGTCAGCATCCATGTCCAACATCAGGCTTCACAGATAAAATAGCTGACACGAGATAGGAGCAGAGAGAAGATGCATCAATAGACATCTTACAGACATAGAAAGGAAAATGTAGATTTCAGTACATCATGTGGCTCTTTGACCAATTACTGCACGGTGATCTCAAGCAGCTATTTAAATTTCTATCTACTCATAGCATTTTCCAGCCACATCAAACAACTGCAGCTGGTTCCCTCTGCTCTCACAGGCCCTGCTGGCAGCTGCTGCCCCTAGCCCACATGACACCAGTGCTATTCCCTTGCTTTTCAGTTCGAAGCATCACCCTCTAAAGAGATAATGGAAGAGCATACACTGTATTAGTGCCAATGTTGCATTCCCCTTGAACAAGTCTTCCCTGTGGTTTCTTTGTAAAAGTCCAAAACCCAGCTGTGATGCAGCACAAGATATAAAAATTACCACCAATTTTGCTGAAACATGGGTAAATGTGGTGCTACCATTGGAGAAATGTAAATGTGTTGGGACCACTGAAGATCTGCAGCACCGCTACCTAACCTCTACATTGAATGATTAAGTAAAATGGACCAAAAAAAAATCAACAAAACCATACTGAAAAGACTCTGAAGGAAGCAGGAACTTGGTTTGTTTATATATATATATATATTTAGCATATAGCCAAAAACAAATCCACTGCTATAGGGACAAAGGGAAAAAAAAATCTACACTTTGCGGGTGACAAGTACAATGCACCAACCGCACCTAGCTACAAAGAAAACTATCAAAACTCTTTCACCTCCACTCTGCCTGGCTCAACCCCTGTGCATGGGTATATCGGGTCCTGCAAAGCCTCAGTATCACCCACAGCACCCCTGGGCTGTCTCCTGTGCCCTCCCCATGGCCAGGTGCAGGGACAGGTCAAATTAATTCAGAGCTGAGTTGCAATGGGAGTACAGCTTCATAGGTAACTCCTTAAATTAGCTTTACATCCTGCGTGCAGTGTCTTCCCCTATGCTAATCCCCCTCCAGAGCATCCCCAACACTCAGCTCTGGCTCAACATGGGGACACCAAAGCCGGATGGTGGAGGGTGCAGGTCCGGCCCTGCCTCCTTGGGTCACTTCTCACCATTTGTCCTGGAGCATCTCAAGTTGTCCAGGCACCCAAACCTGCAAGGAGATGCTGGCTTATGGGCTCCAGAAACACTCCAGTCCTCCTCACCCGGGCATCACTAAGGCACCGGCCTCTCCCTGAACGTTTTTCTTCAGGCTCCCTCCTAAAAGGCTTTCCTGGCTGTGCTGATGCTGGATTTCTTGTGGGAAGGTGCCCTCCTGTGGCTGAGTGTGAAAACCTCACTGCTTTGCCTCAAAACTGTCAGTCAAAGCCACCTCAGTGAAATATTGAGGTGGAATACTATTATACTAATAAGCAAGGCTCTAAGCACAGCCTCCCTGCGATAAGGCCGACTGCCCACCACCCGCCTCCAGCCCTCCTTTCGGCCACAAATCAGAATTAAAACGGCCTGATCCTCACATCTTCGTTATGTTCTGGCTTCCTCCTAGTTTTACAGGGAGGAAGACGTCACCTGCTGTTATTCCCCAGGGACAGCCCTTGCTGCTTGTCACTGTTCTTGAGGCCTGGCTGAACCCCAGGGCCTGGAGGCAGGAGCAGAGACCCCGGACTCTGAGGTCCCAGGACGGAGCAGAACAAGGGCCAGCAGCTCCCCACGGAGATCACTGGTGCCATCACACCCCAAATGCCTCCAAAAGGGGCCAGAACTTCGAGTCTGGCTGATATGAAACCCAGGGCAAGGGAGGTGCAAGCCCAGGAGGCAGCACAAGCCTCCCAGGGCTGGTCACCCAAAGAACAAGAACCATGATAAAAAAAAAAAAAAAAAAAAAAAAAAAAAAAAAAAAAAGGCTAATCAGCTAATCCTGCAGCTTTGTAGTCAGGGCAGCTAGCTAGCAGGAAGGAGAAAACTTCAGCAACTGCTCCAGTTAACGTTATCCTGTTTAAAATAAAGATTAGAATTTCAAAAAGATGCTAAGAGGTTTTACCCTGAAACAGAGTAAATGCCCATGAAACCATGGTGTGTCTTCTCACACCTTTGGAGAACTGAAAAATGCTGCTTCTGCACTGGTCTGTCTTTCAAACGACACACCCTTACTGGTGTTTCTTTCAGCTCTTGAAGCCAAGAAAAGTTTAATTACTTGACTCTTTTCTAAATAGTATTGGTGTCACTTGTTCTACACTACACCATATGTACAGGAGTTGAAGTCAATGATCCTTGCGGCTCCCTTTCGATGCAGGCCATTCTGTGATTTTTGCTTCCTATAAACTCGCTGCTGCTGCATTCACTAGCACTAAATGCATTTACACTAAAACCCCTCTAAGGTCTGAGAAAAAGAACTGCATCTACTCTGCATATTACTGTGAATCGGAGCCGGTGACAGCTTCCCAAACCACAGAGAAACACTGTGGCAAAACACGGGGCACCCCTTCTTACACCTGTACCTATTTCAGGTCAGCCCATCCTTTCCTTTTAGTTAAGTTTCTGATAAAAATGTAGAGATTAGAGGCATCTGCAATACCCAGGAAGCAGTGAGCTGTCCTGGATGGCCCAGCTCCTGCTCAAAATAAGGAAGCCAAAGGCATGGGCTAGAACAGGGAAGGGGACCTGCACTCAGAGCTGATTATTCCAGCTTTGTCAAAAGTTAAAACAGAAGTGAAATCTAGACTACAGAATCACCACCCTATGTCATTTGCTTCTTCTAGAGAGGGAAAAAATATTTAAGCGATGACACATTTCCCTTAATTTTACTGCTACAAGAGTTTTGTGAACAAATGTTCAGCCTGCCCAAACAACGAAATGGATACTGGCCAGCAAATTTGAAAAGCACTTTGCTATCAGCCAGAAGCAATGGCACAAACAGCCCTGTGTCCAGTGGGCAGTTGTGGTCAGCTCTCCCAGTAACATGTCATTTGGCCACACCATGCCTTATGTGCGGGTGACACGTTGAGAGGAAGGATGTTTCTGCCCAAATATCTTTGTTTCCATGGATACTTAAGATACAATTTTAATGAAACCTTTCATGTGACTAAGGATTTCAGAAGAGCAATTTTCATAAAATGAGATGATCCTGAACTAATATGGCAGTGACCTCTGATTTATTCTAAGTTGTTTTACGTGAAAATAAAAGCTTTTGACACACAGAGCCAATTAAACCTGGGGTTCTGCTTTTCCTGGGGGAATAAATCAAACTCCCAGAAGTTAGAAAAGCCAGCCAAGTTCAAGCAGGCCAATCTTCAAGCTTTCAGTGTTCCTGGGACTTTTCTGTGCATAAATATCCTGGCTGCTGGTCACTAAGACAATAAAATTATGATTTTCCTTTATGATGCTCTGTAAACATGAATCCTGTTAAACCCTCCACTATACAGCAAGCATGACCCACGTTTGCTGCCTCACGTTTCTTCTCTGATCCATTCAGCTGTGTGCATTTTGAGCACTCACTGCCTGTGGGGCTGTGCTGGGAGGTGAGGGCTGAGCTACCTGTTAATTACCAGCATAACAGGACTCTGGAACCAAAAAGAGCTTAACTTAACAAGGGCACAAATTTTTAATTGCCTTCTTTATGTAACCTCTCCTGACAAATTTTAGAACACCATTTTTTATTTTTTTTAAACACCTGCCTTTGCAATTAATCTTTTGGATGCTTTACGTTCAACCCAGCACAGAACAACAGCAGAGGGTACAATTTTAACAGCAGAGGGTTTTCTGAAATTACCTTGGCAGGGCATGTTTTATGTGTGCAGCACCAGAATGGCAGCCTGGACTTGGATCCAGCTTTACAAGCACAGAACAGTGATGTAAGCCATTTCTCAGGTTATCCTCAACATAGAGGGCTACAACTGAATATTACACCTGGGTGTTTAAGTATTGATGACTGTTCAATCCAAGTCATTAATGAGAACTGCTCATCGATTTCTAGTTCCCCAGTGCATGAGAAGGTAGCAATGCCTGCATGCCTTCTCCATGATCTCTAGGGTATAAAAAATAAAAAATACATTATGAAAGACTCTTACTTGTTTCATTTTATGGTAAGCTTAACATTATTTTCAGTTACAGCTACAAGAAAATGTGTTGTATAAGGACAAGGGTACTACCCCCTCCTTTCTCTTCTACAAGTGACTAACAAGCTTAGAGCACCTCTCTTGAAGCCAAGCAAAGACGAATGCACATTGGGACAAAAAAGTTTAACAAGACTGAGCTTCTGCATCCCTGATTTTGCAATTCCTGCGGAGGTAGCTACACAAAACAGCACACATGCCACCTGAGAGGCACGCAGCACACAGGCTGTGCAGCAGCGCTTGGGACACATGCGGTACCTGCTCCCTGGGAGCTGAGGTCCTTCAGCCACAGCGAGGTGATGCTGAGACCATGAAGCTTCTTGTCACAGCATGGGACCTACCTCTGTGCCCAGGATTCAGTGTGGCAGGAGGGTGCCCAAAGCCACGCTGTCCTGCACCACTCCAGCAGTTTTAATGAAAACTGCAGCCAGGAGGCATCCCTCAAATTAGGAAAAGCCCCTTGGCCTTACTCCTGCATATATCAAATCCACGATTAAAAACTCAGCAGTACCTGTAGCAGTACCCTCATTGAAAATGCAGCTGTTAAGGGAAAAATCCACCCATTTTACACTTGGCAGCAACTCCCGTTCTCAGCCTGACAGCTTCCAGGCTCAAATGTCAATTCTCTCCTGTCAAAGAGCTCCTGTATGTGATCTGGCTTGTTTCCTTAACACGAGCGCTGTTTGTCAATGCAGTTATTATTGAGTCAGACATGAAATCCAGCTCTAGAGGGCTCCCTGCCACCAGGGAGCAGGCATTGCTGAAATCTCAACCCAAGAGAACTGCCTGACAGTGTCAGGCTGCAAGTCACCATCCCCTCCTAGGGCAGCCTGGTCTCTCCTATCCCCCCCTCCCCTCTCCCCAGCTGCCAAAACACATTATAGAATTGCCTGCTTCCCCTTGTGACCGGTCACATCCAAATTCTGAGCATTTGGACACCTCTGCTCTCTAACCCAGCTGTTTGCAGACTAACCACCCCCTTGCTGTGAGCAGTACCGGACAGCCTACAGGAAGCCAGCCCAACCCGAGCTGCACCAAGCTGCGTGCATCCCCCAGGGACTGGTTCAGCTCTGCAGCCCACTGTGCGTGGAGTTCCCTGAAGTATCCACATGTGCTCTGCCACCAGCAGGGAAGACCTGCAGCAGCCAGCACGGCACTGACAGAACCAGCAGCTAGCCTTGACATGAAGATTTTGCTCTCCAGTGCACAGGTAGCACTCCTGCATGAAGGCATGCAAGTGGCACCTCTTCCACTGTAACTCAAAGTGGTGCAGTTGTCAGTTACGCTGATTTCCAAAAGTTCAACCACAAAACGCAGGGCCCCCACATGCGCACCTGTGGGAATTACTGGAGGAGATTGTTCCCCTACCTGCCAAGATTACCAGGCAATTTTACCCAAGTATAAGAGGAATCTATGTGCCTGTGTTTCAGGAATAAATCTTCAAAGTAAATGTTTCCCCTGAAATTGGGTCTGTCTTAAGAAGTTGCCTTATCTTCAGGCCCTTGCAGTGTATCAGGAAATCCAGTCACTAAAGCATGATACAGTTGCAGAACTAGATGACTGTTGGAAAAGCACAGCTTAAAGTAATCTCTATTTTACATATATTGTCTGTGTGTCTTACCACATGAATTAGTTAGCAGTTACTCAAAAAGCCACTATATGACAACCTTTCAAAGCCAGGTATACAAAAATTGTATCATTGATCAGGAGAGGTTAGTAATAGTTTTGTAATACAATTATTTAACTTTTTGTTTGCACCAAGGTTCTATTTAATTGCAACACATCCAAGTTTTGTAATGGTTACTGTAAAAATAGCTTTCCAGCTTTCCTTATACAGCTTTGTTTTGGAGTCTCGCTTATCATGCTCTGAAATAAGTGAAAGTTCTGGCAATTGAAGAGCTTCTCTCTAAAAAGAGAACTTGAGGAATATTGAATGCTGTGGAAGAAACCAAGAGATCTCCCTCTTGTGGTCTTCTATGTAAACAGCCTTAACTACATTTGTGAGTTCACAGGTGTCTAAATAGGAGTTTTCTATCGTCAAATATTAATAGAAATTGTAAGTATGGAGCTTTCTTCCTAGAAAGAATGAGAAAGAGATCATTTTCACTTCACTTTTTATCTACATGGTATTTTCTTGCAGAAAAACCAGAGATTTAAAACGCAGAGCTATCTCCTGTATGCCACCACTTGAAAGAAAATGGAAAAAAAAAGTTACAGAATGAAGTAGATGAACAAACCTAACAATGCAGACGATGTTAGGTTTATATAGATAAGTGCTATCTAGATGAACATATAAACTGTAGTTCTAAGAAGCTCACACTTCAGCTTATACAATGCACATAATGATCTCTATCTTACAAGCCAACCTTACTCATTAAAAACAACAGCGGTTATGTAGGAACCCATGCTCACAACTTCCCACGTAATGATATGAACAAGTCTGACACAAACATAAAAAGAAATTTTGTGCCTTTATTGGAATGGTGTTAGGCTTTAAATACACCAATTTTGATAACCTGATTATTTGGTTTTAATTAGAAATGACACTACAGAACTGCAATACTGGTCCAACAGTCTCGTCTTTTTTTTTTTTTTTTAAAGCAAGAGATAGAATGAAAATGCACCGAGTAATCAGAAAGCACTAGCAGGCATCAGTTAATCCAAGATACTAGCTTCTTAGTTCCAAAAGCACTCGCATCGTGTGGAACAGGATTTAGACTGGTCATGATTTTCAGGAACTAGTTGCATGAGTCTTAATGACTTTTCTTTAATTTACTTTAAAGATGGTCACTGGTAATTTTTTTCCTCAAATATTACAGTTTCTTTAATTCATATTTTTCCTCAAAGTATAAAAAAAGTAAGAAATATAAACAAGCTCCTGCGTTGTACCCATAAAAGGGTACAACTGAAGCATTAGAGAGCTGACTATCTACACACCGTCAAATCCCATCAAATCTTGGATAATTCTTTAATATACAAAATATCAGGGCACAGAAAGAACTAAAACCCACTTTGTTTGTTACGCACAAGTTCAAATAATCTAAAGAAAAAACGTGATCATTTTGGCTTTCCACTACATCCGCATGTTCAGACACTTAAAGTAATCCTGTTTAATTGTGTTTGGTCTTTTTCTTCTTGTCAAGGCATGTTTGTTATCTTAATACCAGCCATCAGACAAACGAGTGATCAGAAAAACTCCTCCCCACCTCCCTATCCCTGACCCCTGCAAGGTCAGCTTTAAGACATGACTCCAAACACTGGGTTGTGACGACAGATGCTAGGACCAATTTCTTCATAATCTTTTTTGGTATGGCATACTTGGTAGAATTCAGGCTGTAAAGAGGAAAAAAAAAAGAATAGTCAACAATACCATAATTTACATAGCAAATGGGAAAAAGCAAAAACAGATGATTTGGAAGACCTAAAATACTATTTGTCACTCAGTGGCAAACAACATGTTCTACCAAACCAAAATGTACCATTAAAAAAATAATACAAAAATGTAATTCAGCTCACATTTGCTCTTTTAGATTATCCAAATCTAATAAAAAAGCTTTGAGGTAGAAAGTAGTGTTTCTTACCCAAAAAACTATCAGAAATCCCCCAACTGCATTTGATATGAACTACAGGGGAGATGAGAAATCCAAGAACATACCCAGGCCTAAAACATGTTTTGCTTTATAGCTAACTTACTGTGGAAGCCAGCATTGATCCTCCAAACCAAACAGCGTATCTCTGCATATGGTGTGTAATGACTTGTACATCAATGGGCTTAGGCTACAAAATAAAAAAATAAAAAAGGAATACATTAACGTTTGCTTTTGTTAGTTAAAAAATCATTTAAAGGACTATATTCCAAGCTTACTAATCACAAATTAGTTTTTCTTAAATGCTTGGTATGTAAACACGCAATTATACTATCAGATTTTCATTTGTACAACCCAGACTAAGAAATAAGTGGCTATTTATTAGCAAGAGCTGTCTACTTTTCAGATATTTAAAGATATTTGCATTCATGCCAATTTTCTCAACAGCTCCGCTACCCTCGTTCCTCTCAGATTATCCACCTTCAATTTTCTGCTTAATTTCCTTCAAGGAATAGCTATGCAATTGCAAGAATAGATCCGTACTACTCACCCCTTTCCAAAAAAGGCTTCAGAAACTTAGTTCTTAAATTTCATTTCATTATTTTAACAAAGCGTTAGTTGCAGATCAATCAAAAATTTAGCTATGATCAATACACAGCTGTGCTTTTCCAACCTAAAACGTAGAAGTCTATCTCACAAAAAGAACTGAAAATAAACTAAATTTCTAGAGATAAGGAACTGTTTATAACATACTTAAGAGTTGCCTCCATGACATATGAAGATGCACTTTATTTTTAAGTATTGTTTGAGCTTGTCTAGCTATATTACTACTTAAAAATAAGTGAGAAAATTTCATTCTCACCTTAAAAGAAAAAAAAATTAACCTGCCAACATCTCTTATGTATTCAGAGTCAACAGAAAAAAAAGCAAAAATAAGATCAGAGGTCAGAAGTCGAATGCACGTAAACTAAGAATCATGCAGTTCAGTGGGAACATGAAGTCATTTCACAGTATCGTAAGATCCAATACCCTGTTATCCCCAAGATTATCCTTACATCCAAGCTCAGACTCTGCTGTCCTTCATGTTGCCACCATGCAGCCCTGTCAAGGGCCTGGTTGCACCTTGATAACCTCCTAACAGGTTCCAAGGGGGCTGCTATTAGGACCCCACAAAGATTTAACTTCTCCAAATAAGCCACTTCACAGGGCAAATGCTCTAGTCCTTTAGCTTCCACTGCTACTAATGGCTTCGCACTGAGCCTGCCCCACACCTTTTACATCTTTATGAAATACAAAACACTAAAGACAATTATTTGCATCTAATCAATAACCACTACACAGCAAAAACAAACTGAAGAGCGGTCAACTGTTTTTACATAACAGGTGTAAGTCCCATCCTTTTATTAGGTGAGACCGATTGATACATGTAACGTATCGGATGAGCAGCACAAGTGCATACCTGTGGAAACAGTACTGTAGCTTCCTACAATGTTATACAAGTGGCCTCCAGTAACTGTCTTTAACTCTCTACAATATATCAAATCTCTGAAAAACCTGTAGAAGAATCTTAAATGAAGATGAGGAAACTTCAAAACAAGACTGTTGTTTCAGTATGTTATTTTTGCATTTTCCAGGTAACAAGGGATAGAAAGATGCTAGTTAAATGCAGCATTGGCTACAAGAACTAACCTTCAGTCTGCCACCACTAAGTTCTTCACTAAGTTTCAGTCTTGCATCAACTGTCCTCTTCAAGTCTCGCTGCAAACGGCGACCAAAGTCCCTGAACATGGTTGAACCTCCAGAGAGGACAATATTCTGTTTAAGGAAATAAAAAAATAAAATATTTAAAAAATTAACTGTAGGTCTCCACCTTTATCTATTCTTCACTTTTTTTTTTATTTTTATTTTTAAAACAGTTAACAGGTATGCTTTCACCCTGTTTTAAGTTGTTTAACACTTAAACATGACAGAATGTGAATTTAAAGAGGCTGTCACATTAAAATTGACTATGCTTTAAAATCCATTTATATCTTAGCGTGTCTCACTTCTTTCACTTAAATGTACATTTCCCTTATTTCTTTCCTGGACTCACCTCCAGAAAAAGTTTCTGCTTTTGAAACTGATGTGTTTTTTTTAACTGAGTTTCCAATACATATTTCGATATAAACCACAGTCCTTCTAAAGCAAGTATTAAAAAACATTTTAGCTACATACCTTATAGAGAGGACGTCTAACATCAATGGGACAATTCTGAATAACCTCATCTACTACTTCTGAGATTGGTTGTGTAAAGTCAGGATTAGCAAACTACAAGCAAGAATAAAAAACAGTAAGTCAACATGCAGGACCATATACTGCAAACAAAAAGGGGCTAAAAATAAAAAGGGAAAAAGAAAGAATCATCCCAGTATACTAGAGATACAGTGAAAGTGAAAAAGCTAAAGGAATATATTCATTAGCTATATTTACTGCCATTTATAAAAGTTTTGGAAGAACAATAAATCTAAGCTATCTATTTTGCTAATTATTTTCCTATACAGCTTTTGTTAATCACAACGGGTCAAAAACTAAATGACCTTCTCAGATGCTGAGCACTGAAGCAAAACACCCTAACATGAAACAAAAGCTTTCACAGAAGAACGTAGAGAGGAATTCAAGGAAAAGAAAAAGATTTATTCCCAGTTAACTTTTCCCTGCACTGGAAAAAGAACTTACAATAGCTGGTGTCTATTTACCACAGAAATTTTAGTTGGAATTACCACTTGAATAATTTACAAATACTCTTTGTAGGACACCATCTCAAACACACCTAAAACAAAAAGGTCAAGACAATTCAAATCAACTTACCTCAGGATGGAAGAAAATCTCTGGCCCCAGGAATCTCTCATAACCAACATCTATGGTAAATTCTTTCTTTGAGATAGCATTAATTCCAGTATACTGTTTAATCCACTTTGTACCATCTGTGTCATACTTGTTAAACTCTTTTACTAAATCAGGGCAAACATAACTAAAACGTTCCTGAAAATTAAATATATACAGTTATAAGTATATTTTTAAGTAGAGCAGAAAACATGGTATTAACTTTTTAAAGGTGTAGTGATTTGAACCTTTAAGAATAGGAGTTTGAAAATGGCAAATAATCTTCCTCAAAAACAGTTGAACTGACATTTACTGCATATAGTAATGGCTCTGCTACTAGTAATCATGTATGTGCAGCACTGAAAGCAGCACATTTTGCTGGGTTAAATTACTTTTCTTCTATTTTGCCCTCTAAACTTCTATAGCAATGAGAAGTTCTCAAGTATACTGAAGAATTGCCATAGAAACAATGTTAAAGCATACTTTTAAGCTGAGTGTCATTCAAAACAGCTTTATACTGTAAAAAAACGTATCAACATTCAGAAAGAAGTAAAGAGCTGTAATCACTCTTTCTATTACACATCCCACCAAGAATGTTTTCTACTAAATATTACAATAATAAAGGGGAGGGACAAGTGAAGACTGAAATTCCAGGCCAACGTGCGTAAAATGCAATGTATTTAATGTTTAGACATTTTAATATTTAGAGACAGAGCAACATTACTTAGAAGGCAATGATTGAGAGAATTTATTTTTAAAAATGAGTATCAAACCCTACTCACAAATAACCTGAACATTTACAGAGTTCAAATTACCTTCACTGCTTTAGCTGTTTCCAAGGATTGTTCAGGAGGAATTCCTACTTCTCGTTCTCTCAGCAGCTGCTGAATGAAGT
Organism: Nettapus auritus; assembly: GCA_011076525.1. Classification (NCBI taxonomy): domain Eukaryota; kingdom Metazoa; phylum Chordata; class Aves; order Anseriformes; family Anatidae; genus Nettapus; species Nettapus auritus. The sequence goes on from CM021771.1 coordinate 31,591,987, forward strand.
ATGTTATATCTCGCCCTGCAATTGGAATGTGTTTGATACAGCTGCCAATCACATATCCTTCAGCCTAGAAATAAAAATGAAAGAAAGACATTGACAAGAATTCAACAAAGCTTAGAAGGGAGGAAGAGAGAGTATCCCAACACCTATTCACTACCTGTGATTGCAAAACTGAAGCATTTTAAGACTAGATCTTAATTACCAGAAATCCATTTCTTCAGTAGCCTTATTTTACTTGTTGAAGTGTTTTGCTTTGTATTTGATCTCCAGTTATTACAAGGTTAGGAGAACAGAAAGACCACTAGCATGTAATGCAGACAGTTGCTATACTTGCTATTCTTTGGCCTTCATTCTCTCTTTAAAATGAGGTTACTCTTACCAAAAAGATCGAGGTACCTTGTACTGTACAACATTTTAAAATAAATGATTTGACTCTACAGTTATATCCATGTTACAATCCACATGAACCAACACTAATTTTCTGAAAGCAGAGAGAAAATGGATCATTTCAATACATTAACTGAGATGGTTTAAAAAGTAAGGTTGGCACACACTCATCCATCGGTCTGCCCTTTCAAGTCATACTCATACTGTGGGACAGTATCGGGGCATTTAAAATATCTGGACTAAATGCAGAAACCAAAAAAGTTAAAAAATAAAAAAAACATGACATGAAACTGTTTTAAACAGCAATTTGCACTACTAAGTGCAATTAAAAAATAGCTTAGCTAAACAAGGGTTGAAATCCCAACTGTTTTGTCAAGCCTTATTAAAAATATGCCATCTCAGATGAACAGTCTGAACAAATAATTGCCACTATATTCCACCAAGATTAATAAGAAATTTCTACATTACAGCATAGTTTTACTCACAACCAATGCTACTGTCCGGCATAACCAATAAAATCACACCTGAGGTTAGTGTGGCAGGATGAGGCTTTATAAAGATTTCAGTCTGTAAAAATTGTAATCTAAATTCTTTTTCAAAAAAAGAGTAATGGTGCCTAGACATAGGTTTATCTCCTCAATGAAAAAGGGGCACAGGCATGTTAGCTGCCATTTCAAACAAAGGACACTGCTGAATGCTCCAATTTTAAGTACGTAGCTTTGTAAAAGGAAATACATGCCCACTGTAAGAACACCAATTTGGCAGTTAAGAAACTTTAATTGTGTTAATTATTTAATAAAATATATGATCATACCAGTTTTGCTTTTAAAAATAATATAAGGGAACAGATATTCAACATTAACTAACCTTAGATTTTTAGTCAGGTTGCAACTTCTGTTTTTGCTTCTATCACTGATGCACTAGTATACTACTAAACATTAAGCACAGATTGAGGAAAAAAACTGTAAACAATGCTACATCTGCACTTAAATATTTTGCATCATTTTCTAGCAACACAAACTGGAAATATGATAAAGCAGTGAAATTTCACTGATCACTTAGCACGACCTTGCAAATCTCCATTTAGGATAAATCCAACTTTCTTCCAAAAGTTTCTATACTACCAAATAAACAAAAAGCCCCACACCTACCACACTGGCAATTATCTGATGTTTTTGAAGAATCCTAGCTACACTTCGGTCTGCATGAATGAAGATTTAAGAGAAGCTGCAGGACAAACTATTCTCCAGTTAAGTTGTTTCTGCAGTTTTGATGTACACTTACCACAGGAATGACATGAGTGACACCATCGCCACTGTCTATGACTGTGCCGGTCAGCGTCCGTTCTCCTACTTGTCTTGACGTCCAAGATGCAGCTAAGGCAAGGACAGCCTTGTAAAAGAATAAAAATGAAAGACTCATCTTAATAATTCATCTTAATAAATCCATTGCAAATCCTACCTTCCACTTGTACTTCCAACAAAACAGTACCACGCACAATACATTCCATTTATTATACAAATGTCCTAGCAACAGAAAGGAAGATTTCCTGTGCTGTAAGCAAAGACAGTAAGACCACTGGAGCTTATTAGCATTCAGTCTACTTCTACAAACAAGCATCAGCTTTACGGGCTAAGGAGAACATCAAAAACTGACTGGGCCAGCCGTAAAATCAGTGATTTCCATTAGATGAGTATACAACTACTGTAATTTTTACCCAATCCAAATCTTGTCATCTAAGCATTCTCTCAACAGTAGAAATAAAACTGAACTGCACACTGAATATGATAATTTGAGAGCAACATATTACAGAAGATAAACACAAAGTTTTATGAAGGAACTGGGGTTAAAGCTTTCATACTGAAGATGAAACGGTTATTTGTCTTTTTCTACACAACGGGAGGCAAAAAAGGATATTGTCAAGAATGTGGTATTTCTCACAGTTACTTTACTATTATAGCTTGATAAACAGATTGGGGAAAAGCAAATTCACAAGCTATCTTGCAAAGTAATCAGAGATCTTTCCCTGAAGGAATCGTGAAAGAACGATGGGTCTGAGCTTGCAGACGGAAGAACCAAATAAAAACTTGAATTGAGGGCATCTCCTGGTGGGCGGCTCCTGCTAATCAACATTCTAGGTATTTTAAAATGTTTATTTTATTAAGTTGTACTTTCACCTTACCTCCAAGTTACAAATTTCCAGTGGAAATGTGATTGTGCTATTTCAGAAGTTATGAACAGAAGTCATCAAGAAGTATGCCATGCTCTTAAAACTAAAGTCCAGGGGAACAAAGTAAGTTGTCTCCTTATGCTAAAATACTTTAAACTATCTACATGTAAACAAGAAAAACCTTTGTCTTAAATTCTGCTTACAAAAAAGAGTTTCATTAGTCTGCTTCAATTTTTTTCTCCGCTATTGACAGAAATATCCTCTTAAAAAGTTTCTAATGAAACTTGTGGTCATTTATGGCACAGAAACTGATTTAATAACGTGCACGCAAGAGCTTGCAAACAAAAAAGACTGCATAAATGCAGTTTTTGCCTTCTGATGCTTTCTAAGGATGTTCAAATAAACATCCTTTTTGCTACTTCATATTAAGAGTGATAAAGTTCTTGGCCTACTACCACAATTATCACGATTTTTGTTTATGATGCAGCAAAATATTATACTGTCTAGAGCCCTTCTACACCCAGACAGGAGGAACATATTTAGACAGACATCTAACAGCAGAACTGATGACCTGGAGTACATAAAAGTATTCCAAGCACCACTCATACAATTTTCCCTCAGTGAATTAGCGAACTGTAGCCCTAACTTCCAATAGCCCTGCTCTTACCTGAACAGCAATATATAGCCCTGGAACATTGAAAGATTCGAACATGATTTCAGCAGTATATTCTCTATTTTCTGGAGTATTTAATGGAGGCTCAGTCTGTGGAATAAAAAAGAAAATTTTACTTACACTGAAATCAAACACTTCTTTCAAAAGTCACCTGTAACTAAATTTTGAAAGATGAGCCATTCCACAACCATAGCATGTAAAAATAGTACAATGCAAGTGGTCCTATTAAATGCCAACGGTGTAATGAAGAAAATCTAGAAACTCTTGTGACAATAATAGAATTTTTGCAAATCACACTGCAAAAGCACAATCCGAGTGAAAACAGAAAAAAACTTAGTGAGATACAAACATCAGAATAATTACTGTTCAAGCGTTCACATCAATAGTCCCTTGGTCAGCTCATTATAACTTTTCTTCCACAAAGAATCAAAGCCTACCAGCTTAAAAACGTCAATAGCTACATTTTACCACATGAAGTACAGCAATTAAGATAAAACAATTCATTGAACATTTTTTCTTCAAGAAGCAATCATTATAAAAGAAGAGTTTATACAGTCAGCTGTAGAAACATATGTAACACAGGAACTAGAAGTGTACAACACCGTAAGAGCATGCTCTAAGTTTCATAGAAGTACTATGCATACTATTAAGTCTCTCCTCTAAGAGTGCATTTTGAACAGTGGCACGAGGTATTTCAGAAGTATCTATCTTTTATTGCATTAGCCATGTAAGGGTAAAGACACCATGGAGTTTGACTTAATGAATGTGATACAAGAAGTCATGGAGACAAACAGCAACATGGGAAAGCCTAATTATTTATGCAGAGGAAAAAAAAAAATAGCATGAGGGTTGGTAAAATAGTGGAAGAGGTGCCCAACTGGCACCTCTTCCCTTGGAGATATTCAAAGCTTGGCTGGACAGTCCTAAGCAACCAGATCCAATTACACCAGGACACGGTTGTATTAGATGTCCTTTAATAAGGATGGCCAACTTATCCAATTCCAGATTGCTCTATAAAATCCACACAAATATATTGCTCATTTTGATGGCTTTAAATGCTAAGGAATAGCGGAGTCTTCAGAGTAATATTTGATCCCAATTCAAATTCGGTATGCCCGAATATGACAATCAATCCTTCTGAATTCCATAAAGAAAAGAAAGGAGATAAAATTTTACTATTCACTCTAATTTACTAGTCACTCTAAAATTTTGTATTCACTCTAGTTTTCAAGGTAAGTATATCCATATTTAAGAATTATTCCACGAATCTGCATAAAATTATCATCAGTCATATACTACTTCATAGTTTTACTTACCAAAAGAAAATAATGATCCTCAGGTTCTGCCCTTAGATACTTAAAGATTACTTGCTCCATAAACCTCTCCATCAGGTCCCAGTCTTCAACTATACCATGGCGGATGGGCCACTGTTATAGAATGTATAAAATGTAAAAATAATAATAATAATAATCTGTTTTCATTTGTGGTAAAAAGAATATGTTCTACATCGGAAAACTTTGCATCAGGTTTTCTCTGTCCCAACCTGACACCTATTCAAAATTCTGACCTTGAACAGTAAACAGAACACATTACACATTCCTCATTAGCAGACAATAATGGTACTAGGATAAACCAGAGGTTCCCCCAGTCCAGTATCCTGGCTGATGTGGCTGATAGAAGATACCAAGGAACAAGAAAAAATGTCCTATCTCCCCTTACCACTCTCCCAGCTCCCCTTCACTTAAAAAGAAACATGTATTCATTTTTTTTTTTCTTCCAAAATTCCAAAAGGCTCCCAAAGATCAGCAAAACTGATATAATACCAAACCTTATCTACCATTAAAACAGTTAATAAGAAAGTAAGATTAGCCATCCAAGACACATTCATAAGCTATTTATTGCGTACATTATTTTTTTTAAAGAACATTGGGAAATTAGTTTAAATGTCTCTAATACCTTGGTTGCATAAGTTGGTTTTTCTATTGCTTCATCCCCGATAAAGAAGTCTAAATCATCAACACCTTTCAAGACCCTCCTCTGTGCTTGATCCACCACTTTTGCTGATTCTTTGATAGCAATACCTTTAACAAAGAACATAAACAATGCTGTAGATTATGCATCCTGCACTTTGAAAGAAACAAAAGGAAGCCCGACATTCAGAAATAAGAAAACACCAATTGTATTCATCCTTCGGTTCAGGCATAAACACAGAAAACCTAAATGAAACACAAGTAATTTAAATTCCTCTGACAGACAAAACTAGGCTTTACACAGTAACATATTACGGATCTAAATACAGATTTAATTGTTGGGCACTCAACATGCAGTCAGGGAGATAAAATACAAAAAGAATCAGTCAGATAGGGTATCCCTAAAGATCTCATTTTATTCAACAAGTGGGCTAAGTTTCTCCACAGTCAGCTGTTAACACCCAAAAGAAAGGAATGCAGTGGTAGGAGTTGTGCAAAGAGCAGGACAGAAGACATTACTATTCTATAAATCAATATTCCATTTCACTTCCTCCAATTTGATTTCTGGACATATTATGGAAATGAGATACAGTACACACAAAAGGAATTGAAAAGCAACTTAAAAACAAACACAGAAATGCGCAAAAAGGAAGGACAGGACTTAAGACAGGAAAAAAAAAAAAGAGTTGGAAGGAAATAAAAGGAATATTTTGAAAATAAAAGAATAGGAATTTATATGGGTATATCATGCATCTTTAGACACTTTAAAACAGATTTTCAAAGTCTTTAATTTCTTCCTTTTAATCCTACTCCTATCTTATCATTAAGAACAGGATGGTGAGTTTCACTTAAGACTATAAATCTCTCCCTCGCTTCAAGGAATAACAGGCAAAAGTTAAGAGCTTTTATCTTGGTAATTTATTCCTTCCAGGATAATTACTCATCATAAATAAAGAAAAAATTAAGAGAAATACTGGCTAAGGCTAAACACAGGATCCAGGAAAGATGGATCAGCGATGAGGTATCACAGGAACACAGATGTTCCCTCCCCATCTCCTTTGCATCAGCCCCCAGGCTACCAGGGTTACAGTGCCAGCAAAACCTGATGTATTTTTTCAAGTCTTCCTGACTGCCTTAAAACACTAGCCTTTACTCAAGTGGAAAAATTCATAGAAAAAAGTATTAATATCAGGCTCTATTATTCAAAGGCTGTGAACCAAAAGCTTGCTCAAACACAGAATTATTTTGCCAATCCTCATCTTCAGCCAGAAGTGCTCTTTGCTCAGAACCAAGAGAAATGTCATGAAAACAGCTGCTGCAGCCTCAAGGCCACAGGGTAAGGGGCTGCACAGCCACAGGGCTTGGACACATACAGCGTGCTAGGCTAAAGCACCACCGGCCCAGCAGTGGCCCCATCCTTCTCCCTTCTCTTCCTATAAAACAGCAACAGAAGAGCTGCGCAGCCACAGAAACTGAAAGTGTTGTGAAAGACCGAACAGAGTAGGGCAGAAGATATTATTTTGAGCTCTACAAGAGGAAAACTGAATCATACCACAACTTCTGTGGCAGCTCACAGGAGGGGAAAGGAAGCAAAAGGCTGGAAGCCAAAAAGCCAAAAGGTAGGTAAGAAGCAGAAGCTGAAGTTGGGCGGAAGGAGATGTTGCAAGGCCAGCGCTTGCTGCAAGTGAAGAGAAGCATCTTGCCAAATACTTTTCAGGTCAGCAACAGCTTGCAGACTTTGGGGAAGTTTTGCCGTCCAGATGTGTGTTATCATCACAACGTTTCAAGCGAGACACCAGCACTTGCCACAGCAGTCAGCTTTTGAGTCCAAGTGGCTGAACCCTGCTGCAAGCCGCCAGCGAGACGAGAGCTCTCCACACACTGCTGGCGGTCAGCGCCGGTGGCCAACGTCAGAAACAGGGAGAAGGAGACAAGCAGAATCAAGAACTACAGCCCAAGCACACAACCGGGAACATTCTTCTTGCTAAAACCAGAGCTCGGCTACCACGGTGCTGAAGATGGGCAGCGCTCCAGCAGTATCACAGGGCTTTGGCTTTGGTTTGCTCGGCACAAGAATAAGAGCTTTTAGGAAGAAAAAAGATCAGCCTTTCTGCTTAACCACTACCACGGCCTTTTTTTTCTTTTAAATGCAAGTAAAAGGTCATCTAATACGTAAATTATCATAGATACTTTGAAACAAATCTGGAGAACTCCTGGGTTACAGAAATAAGTTGACTCCTATCTTAACACATAGTAGGAAAACAGGATTGAGTGAATGAAAAAAATCAAGCAACAGTCAGCTGTATTTTAAAAGCACACAGGGATGAGAACAGCAAACAAGTCTCTTCAAGGAATTAACCCAACAATTTCATTTTACTTTTCACGCAAACATTTGTCATCTCTACAGAAGCCAGAATTAAGCCAAGACAACAATATAAAAGAGCGAGAGATAAAAATTTGTTAATCCTAGGAGTGAGTGAGATAAGCAGAAAGTGAACAAGGGAGAAGGAATGCTGCTCCAACCTGTTCCTCAGCAAGTTTTTTGGTTTCTTTTTTTTTAAGAAACTTTGAATTGATAAAATGCAACAACAGGTCCTGGAAATCAAAAGAGGAAACCAAAGTATTTCTTAACTGTGACTATTATGAAAAAATAAAGATACCAAGACACCTTGAAAAGACCCACAGGATTTTTCTAGTAAGATTTTACTTTTTCTAGTAAGATTTAACTACTACCATAATCTGTTTTCAGTTTCAGCTGTAGGAGAATTTAGACTAAAGTGCATTTTTTTTAATACATCCTATAGGAAAAGCTATCAAGAAATCTAATTTTCCCCTTCTCTTCTATTTTAAAAACATCCCTGCTGTATAAATTTCTCTGCTGAATGATCTGACAGCTGACTTTGTTTCAACTGTCAGAAAACCTCTTTGCTTTCGTAACAAGAAAGTGATTTTCAAATGAAATAAACCAAGTCTGAATGTGCAGAAAAAAGTATGCAAACCCTAATTATATGAAATTAAATAATAATTTGTGTGGTTTTTTTTAAATTAAACTTGGCTAGGAAGCACAAAGAGCAATGTGAGGTTTTTTTCATATAGATCAGTAAATCTAAAGTTAAGATAAAGTTTGCGTGTAAAAAACTAAATTAAAGTTTAAGTTATATTTTATGTGCCAGAGTTAACCGTGTGATATTTGGCAAAACAGATGACTGAGAACTACATAGCAGAAGCCAATGTAGAAGAGATTGCAAGGATTCTCTCACATGTATAAAAACAGAACGCATTAAGCGATTTCACATTAGCTTCCCATGAAAATGGCTTTCTGACGCACATTTTGTACCCCAAAAAACAAACAAACAACAAAAAAAACAGAACTACCAGAAGTTCTTTTCTACAGCGACTAAGCATTGTTACTTCCAGCTCTTTTCCTATTGTATTTACAAGGAAAACTGGGTGTACTAATTACTCCTTTCTACCAGGATGCAATACTTGATTACTTTGGCCCCGATGAACATGAACACTGACAAAACACCAAGTGGTGCAGAAGGTGAACTATTTTGAAGGGAAGTATTTTGAAGGGAAGCTGACTGAGCTCCACTCTCCAGACAAAAGCCACATCCCTTCATGTGGCAGAAACATTTCAGAAGGCAGGGAGTGAATAAATAAGCAGTTTTACATTTGAAAACGTCTTAATTTAATGTTCTGCAAGTAAAATAAGTAGCATAAGCTGTAATACTGAAAAATACCTGGGAAGTGTAATATTTGGTTTGTTATTATTATTTTTCTATTGATGATCACCTGAAGTTTTATCTAATCTATTAACTAACAGAAGAACCTCCTAAAAAGCAAATATAGCCATGCTCTTATTTAATATTTGAAGTTAATTTCTTGGAAATTGAAGCCACCATAGTATGCTATTTTAATGAATCTGTCTTTCCAAACTGAGCATCCAGAGCAAAACAATAGCCACGCAACCACTCTGTCACCACTCACAGGTCTTTTCTATTTGCTTGGTTTTAACTGCCCTTTTACATAGCACATGCTCAGAATTTAAATGGATCATAGCAACTCTTATGTGTAACTTGAGCACTCACATGCAAGTAACAAATACTTACATGAGGGAATAATGAACTGTGGTTCAGTGTTACCGGCATATCCGAGCTTCGTATACCTATTAAAGCAAAAAAAGAGTCAGGTTATAATATTTAATACAAGAAATACTAAAGATGCACTAAAGATTTATTTTTAAAGGGAAAATTGGTCTTTTTTGATGTGGGAGGAGAGGTGTGTTCGTTAAAAAATACGAAACCCTTCCTATTACAAAGGAAGTATTGTTGCTAATTCCTACTCAAGTGAAATGGCATTACCAAGCACTATGTAATTCAGTTTATCAATGATTAGGAGTGAAGTTCAGAGTTGCAACAGTTCTCTGCTCAGCAATCAGCAGGAATCCTATAGTGTATTCTATAGTATATTTTCACATAATAAATGTTAGCAGTAGAAGTATTTTTGCACTGCTAAGCGTAGGGGAAAAAATTCCCTTGGCCATGGGCAGCCAGCCAGACTTGAGTCAGGACTGACAACCACAAGCATCTCCTACCTCATCCTGCCATAGCTGCTACCAGAGACAGTGGTTTAATGGAAAATATTCTTTATGTGTTTAATAAAACTAAGAAGAAGAGGAAGAGAACTACACACCTTTGCCCACTTGATTTCCAGAACATGCTATGGATATCACTCACCGTGATGAAATAAGAAATCTGACAAAATTACCAAGGCATTCATGGAAAAAAGTCAATGAAACCCACAGTAGCAAACCTATGCTGCTACAAGCGTTATGAAAGAACAACAGCACAGGCAAATCCTAACGTGTGTGAACCAACACACACACTGCACTTTGGGTTATAGCCTACAGACGAGGTTAACACACGCAGACGTAACAGATTGCATTTTCTCCATGCAGCCCCACAGCTGCACCACGTGCCCCAGGAGCTGCAGGCCCTGCAGCAGCACCGCCACAACTTCCAGCGGTGCAATACAAACCTGGCACATCCTAGGCACCACGAGGCAGCTCTAACTTTAATAACCCATAAATCTCTGTCAACAATACAGCAAAATGCCTGGCAACGCATACAGTAACAGGCTAGAGGAGTGTTTTGCTGCGATGCTGATGACACAGTGGCTCCCAGGCCGCTCACATGTTCACCACCACCTACACAACTCCTGCTGCTGACACGGACTGTGCACGGTAGCGCTGGGCCAGACGTGTGATCCTAATGAAAAGATAAGTTTCCTTTTAACAAAGTGCTTAGCACAAGACCTCATCTAAAACCAAAAATGCTTTGCAAGAGTTTTAAAAGCTATAAAGCCCATCTTGTCCATAGCCCACTGCAACAGGTGTAACTGTGCAAAAATCTTGACTTCATATTCATGAACTGCAATGCTTACTGAAGAAAAATGGCAAAATAAAATACTTAATGGAAGAGAAAATAAGTTAAACACAAGAAAGAAACACACACCTCATGCAGAGAGCAGCATTATATAGTCTGTGCCTGAATTCAGGACAGGCAACTCAGAATTCACAGACTCAGGTTAAATGAAAAGTTTTGCTTTTTGCCTTAGATATCTGGTTCCTAAGGAATCTCAAGTAAGAATTTCACAATTTGATGCCTCTAACCAGCTAACGCAGAATACAGCTTTCAGTTCCAAATGAAAATTAATAATAAACCCAGCAAATATTGACTCACTCTCTCCACCTTCCCATGCAAATCAGAAGCTGTGGCACGTAGGATTTTAAAGCTGAACATACAGAGGAACTTTGGACCCTGATGGATACATAAGCCACTAGATGAGAAGTGCCTTCTCAAGCAATAGTCCAACTTAACTCTTTTTAAATTCCGTATTTCAAAGAAAACAGAAGTTAAACTGTTGCAGGTAACATGCTGTTTAGTTGCTTGTGGTGTTGGAAACTGCCTGGTATGCATGCATTCAGTGGACAGGAAGAAAACCAGCCAAATGAAAGACGTATTTTAAATAAAAAGACTGTATTCAGACATAAAAATCAGCATATCTAAAAATACTATGGCCTACTCAGCAAAGAAAAGTCTCCTGACTCATGGAAAAAAAAGCCCAGTTTTTAGGTTTCCGAAAAAGGACAAAGAAAAACCCACGTGGCTTCTGGTGTCAGAACAGTAATGCCTTAAAGCAGCTCTCCAACGTAGTCTCCGATGCCATGCCTCGTATTTCTAGTAGATCCAAGCTTCCCAGCCAGGCTCTGCTCTGCATGGGGAGCACCGCCATGCTGGGCTGTGGGTCGGGGCAATAACCCCCCCTCCTTACCTCCTGCAGCTTCCCCTGGCACCATCCCACAGCCTGCGTCTAGGGCTGCTGGGGAACAAGCAGCAGGCTTCCTCTTCCTAGCCACGAGGCAACAGATGCTCTTGAATTAAAACGGAGCGTGAAACCGGTTAACACTGTAAAAGTTAATACAAAACTGCAGTTCTCCAAGTGTACAGTGTAATAAAAGCTTCTTTAATGACTGACTTTTGCAAAGAGTATTGTGCGGATTGATGAGTTCTATTCTACCAGCCACTTGAAGTAAAATGCTCAAATCTTCTGAAAAAAAAAAAAAAAAAAAACAAAACCTTGGGCAAGCTGGATTTTCCAAGTCTCTGATTTCCACAGAGCAATTCACACAGAGCAGAGCAGAGCGTGCCTGAGTAATGGATGATTCACAGGGGAATGAGGCACGCCCTGCCTTATGCAGGGTAGCAATCCAGTATCTTCTGGCACTCCTGAAAAACCTCCTGACATTAAGATATCACAAGGCAGCACCAAGGCTGGATCGCACTTCCCCTGTAAGCCACAGCTTCATTTGCTTGCTACACGCACCGAGAGGTGACAGAAGTGACGTCCGTGGAACAGGCAGGCACACATCACTTGACAAGACACGAACTCAGCTTTCCCACACCAAATTTGAGGCACTTGGCAGTAAAAGAGCAAGGCACAGAACAGACAAGGACAAACATTAGCTACACGGACTTCTATTGAAATCTGCAAGACAGAACTGATTTTCAGGACCCCAAAGGTGGAAACCTGCACTCAGCCCCCATCATGCAGACGATCATCAGCTACCTGAAGTGTTTCTGCAGCCCTAGTAGCTCACGTAAGGAAAAAGGAGAAAAAAATTAAAAAAAAAAAAAAAAATGTTGGATAATGACATTCAGGCTGCCTTTAGAAGATGAACTACAAAATACCCAGCCCCAGTCCACAAGACTTCCTTGCTACTCCTTCAGAAGCCCAGCGGGTTCTCACACAGCACCCACTGGCCTGGGCAGACGCTGTGACACCCACAAACGTGTCATTGGGAGGGACATTGAGAAGCTACTGGCAGTTCCTTGTCACTTGACTCTACACATCTACACCTTAACCATCAACACAGGAGCATCACTCGGGTCCCACCCACCTCAAACTCACACCCTGAAATTAACAAGTAGTTCTGCGCTACTCCGCATGAGAGATTTCTGCAAGGACAGCCAAAAGGCTCTTCACAAAGCTCTCAGCTGCACTAACGGGTTTTCTCCTCTGTACTCTCTCACCTACACTGGATGTTTCTAAGGGTAGGACATGAAAGCAGTAAGTTCACTCGAAGGTTACTTCCTTATCAGTCACGCAGACGATTTTAGAGCTAAGAGGAAACAGCACTTAGAGCAAGAACTTCTAATGAGCACGTCATTAAAAACCTCCATCTGCAAACCACAAGCCCTGACCATGTGCCTTTCCTCCATTTCTTTTCTGTCCACGATGAGTGTCATTCTGCTTATATTCACCCAGATTATACACCAATTCTAACACGACCGCAATTTTAACGGAAGCCTGAGGAACAGGAGGACAAACGTGTTATCCAAGAAACAGTTAGGTCCTAAGAAGCAGATGAGAAATGGGGTGGTCCCATACGAGTTGAACCTTACGCCTTCTGCTGCCAGTGCTGTGCAAATACTCCAGGAGTTACCAAGCACGCGCAGAGCGGAGGCACGGGTAGAGTTCTGATCCCTGCTCCAAAGGCTGCTAAAGTGTTTTATTCCACGATGGTAGAGATGTGGATACCTCAGAGACACCACACACTGCTTCCTGCAAGAAACTGAATTTTGCAAGTTACACTGCCAATAGGAATCAAAACAATCACGTGCTCCCAAGTGCACTTTCTCAGTTAAAATCCTGCCTAACAAACCCTTCTCCCACCACACCACAAAGGTAAACTCTCCATATATGCTACCTGAACACCAACAAGGACCACGTTAATATCTGCACATGAACCTGCTTGTTAATATAAGCTTTGTTTATGCAGATATCCTCCATCAGAGCTTGACGCACTTCACTGCATAACTAATTTTTGCAGAAAAACAGATAAAACAACTGCACAAAAGAGTGCTTTCCTTTCATATTTCAATTTATTAGGTTCCAGGCATTACTGATTTTCACATTATACATTAGCATTATTAAGTAAGTGGCATCATGAATGGCTCAAGATGTAAAAAAAAAAAAGTTATCTTGTGATTTCACGATTTCATAGCTTCCCAGCAGGCCCCTGTTGAAGTATGCAGGATAGCACAGATGCCACTTCAGGTCACTGAAGTGCATGAATCCTTTTTGCTGTTGTGTGCACACCTGCAAGAATTCTCCTCTGGCAAAATTATCCTCATTCTAGGAACAGAGTAATTAGATGAGCAGGTTGAAGAAGGTACTACAGAAAAGCTGAGAACGTGACCCAGTTCTATGGGACATACAGGCACGTGCTAATATATTCCAAAGGGCATGACATGCATCAAGTGATAAAAACAGCATTTTTTTTTTTTTTAAACCAGAAAGGAAAGGGATCCCACCCATCAGTCTCCAACTCCTTACAGTCTGTCCGTGCCACCAGATAAGCTGCTGTTGGAGAAAAACACAAGGGGTCCCACTTCACTTGAGCAGAGAGACTGCACAACCTCAAGAACTAGAGGGTAACACCTTCAAAGGGTATGATATCCCTTCCTGTTTTAACTGGTAAGTTCTGCACTGATATAATTTATAAGATAGATAGCGTGGTTTTACTGTCTCTTATCTTTTGATAACAAAACTGCCTTAAAAGTGTAAAACTTTTCGAACGTGGATAAATGCATAGCTTTTAGATGCGGAGCCTCACCTGACTGAAAAGCCTGAACAAGCCTTTATGTTTTTATTTGCTGCTTTTCTTCGTTCAGACTTCTCAAAAAGAGATGAGACTGTGGAGAAAAAAAAAAGAAAAAGAACCACCAAGGGAGCATTTGCTTCCTAAATTCCCCATAAAGAGAAATAATGGGAAATTGATGGTGAAAGAGAGGAAATCCATCCTGCCCCCTTAAAAAGAGGTCCCAAGCTCCAGCAGGTGTGAACTGCTTAAGCAGCAGCAGATCATCAGAAGCCCCTGAAGGAACTGATTATATTAGGAAAATGGGACTTCCTTTAATGAATTAGCTTACTAACTCTTTTCAGATGTCCTTGATAAAACACAGATAGCAGAAGACTTTGGAACAAGTCATGCCCTTCATATTTTATATCTTTAGCTAATACAGATCATCTTCCACACATCATTAGGTTTTTAGTTTTAGGGTTTTTTTTTAAATAGCAACTGCTTGGATGAAAAGTTTTAAAACACCCGTTGATCAAAAATGTTTCAAGCACTCAATAGTGAAAGCCAAAGAGTTAGCTCTACAAATGGAAAAAGCACACAGGATCAGAAATGCTCTTAGATCCTGATAAAGCATAAACAAGACACATCAAGTGATGGCAAAAGTACTCTCAAGTACGTATGGGACCCCTGGGCACCAGAGAAATTTGGCAGTTTGCAACCTTGGCCTTGGATATAACAGCATTAGCATGTATCTGAAACCATCTCCTTACTTCTCAGGTGGAATATTGCATCAAGCCACTTGAAGAAAAAAGTCACCTTGACAGCTAATACTTCTTTGCCATATGCTGTAACCGACACAGCAAAACAAAACAGAAGCAGATTGAAGTGGCATGCAATTTGAAAGGTAACGTCAAAAATTAAAGAAGCGCAATGTCAAAAGCAGCTTGAAATAAATGCTTGTTAGAAGTGTTTCTGTTTCCTGAAAAGGAAAAAACCCTAAGGAAGGTTAACATCTTTTAAAGTATCTGAATAAAGAATCTTCGACAAAAATACAGCTCTGCTTTTTCTTAGCAGCTACACCTGCAACTCAGAGCACAGACACCATTGCAATGCTCGCTGGTAAAATCTAGCTTAAAGCACAATAAAAACTGCCAAGTCATGGCCACAAATGGACAGGAGCCTCCAGGTGTGTGTAAGAGGAGCGCAGGCAGCAGCAGGCACTACGGACTACTCACAATAAAGTCAGCTGCATTTGAGAACTGGCACCTGGAAATTCTTATTAACAGTGGCCTGGGGAGAAGACAAAGCCCAAAGCTACCACACTGCGCAGCTCCTGTTCTAACGTTTGGGCAGAATTTTCCTAATAGTTGGGCAGAGCAGAAGAGAATCTACATTGAAGATTGCTCTATGTTTGCTTGCATCTTTAACTGAAATTAAAAAACCCCAACAGCACCGAGAACTCGACTCCAAAAGCTCTCCCCTCCTGAAGTCAGCAGGAAGATAAGATGCATTTATTAACCTTAGGTTACGAGTGAGTCATGAGCAGCACACCTGAAAGCCACCCCTACTTAAATGTCTAAGGCTAACAGAATCCAAGGTCAGGCACTCTGATGTTAGTAACATCTAAACTTGCAGTCCTAGTCCATTTTATTCCTATTTGTAAAACCCCTTTCAGGTATTTAATGCTGGCATGTCCTTTAGCACAGAACGGAGTTAGCTTTGCTTTGAATACATTTTCCTCAAAGTCGGAGAGGCAAACGGCCTTGGATATTATCTTTGCATAATGAAAGCAGTTTGCGTTGGCAAAAGCAGAATGCTCTCTTTTTCCCCACTGCTTCCTGCGAGACTTTTATATTAAATCATTTTTAACAAGCATTTTAACAGTGCCTCTGTGTTACACCACACCCACACAATACTAACCTATACAGATTTCTTTTTAATTTATATTTAATTTGCTCTCTGAGCACTTTCTATACAGGCTGACTCCTCCATGTAGGATGTCCAAATAAGAGAAAACAATACCCCGAGTCCGGAAGTCATCACGGCTGATTCCTTACACTGTAAGTTACTTTTTATGAGAGGGAGATTAACTTGGCGACTTTCTACACCGTTTGTCCAAAATAAGTTGAACACCGTGCAGACGTACTGAAAGAAAAGAAGAGATTAGTATACCTAGGATTTGACAGCTGAAACAAAAAGGGACCAGTTTAATCAACAAATACACATTTCCCAGTAAACAAAACCTCGCGCTGGGGATGCTGGTGAACAACACGCCGCAGCAGAAGGCTCCTGGATATGGGATTGGCAAAACCTTCAAGCCGTGATCCAGACGGAGCCAAATCTTGCACAAACCTGAGCGAACGCGATGGTTTTTCCCAAGCAAACACAATGCATTGGCTAAAAGTGTAGAGTTACTCCAGATTAAAAGAGAAAAGATCACTTCTGCTTGCTATTGGCACTACAGCTGTACCTGTTCAGGGCTGCAGCTCTCGGACAGCTGCACCGGTGATAGCAGAGGGCAAGATGAGCCCAAAGGGACTGGCAAACCATGGAGAGGAGACCAGGAGCCCGCAGCAAGCCCTGCTGGCAGCTCACGCTTCCCACCTGCCCAGTACTGGCCACCTCTTCGGCAGGAAAACGAGCGGTTTCTGAAAACGATACGCTTGCATAAAATTACCAGTTTACATACTAATCTTGTCACACCACGCTTCTATTAAAAGTTGGCTTCAAATTAGAAGGAGTTGCTTGTAGAAAGATGTGCCCTACTAAAGTGCGGCTGAAAAATCTATCACTGAATTTTGGTGTAATGAAAGAAGATCTCATTGAGCAAGTCGTATTGCGAGAGTTCTCGCAGACGACAAACAGCACGAGAAACCTAAGGCAAGTCACGACAGAAAAGCGGATATTGAAAAATTGATGAGATAGTGCATCAACTAAATTATTCAAATTTGGATTCGTTCACTGACAGCAGGGTACATTCAAAATAGAGCAGACAGCCTCCTGCCTGCATCTTGTTCTCCACGGGCTGATCACGACAGAACGCATCCAGCGCACAGCAGCGGACACTCACAGTGACCACAAGAGAATTATGCAGAGGAAGATGATCTCTAGATTTACCTCATTTTTCCACATCTAGGCTTCAAAATGCAAAGTCACGCTCAGGTCAAAAAGAAGAGGGAGGGGAAAAAAAAAGACTGACGTTGTGACCTACAGAAAGCCAGTGGATGAGACGACGACTTCTTCAACTTGGATATAATCCTCCTTGGCAACATATTCCTTTACAGAAAGTCAAGGCAGTATCAGCAGTAGCACTTGGAAAGGACAGATGCTTCATTTTGATGGTTAAAATAACCCTGATTTGGACACTAAGTCTGCATTCTAACTGGTATTTTTAAGATCTACCAGATCTGTACACCTACATATATTTTAGTTCACTGACTTAAAAAAAACAAAGAGGAAGTTGTAAAGATTCCTTTTTCTAAGCAAAACAGAAAGGACCTCACGAGTCCATTGGGGACTGACTAAAATTTTAGTTGTTTTACCTTTTGGATTTATAATTTTCTTCTTCAAGTCTTTAAATGAACCATGCCTAAAATGAAAAGAGGTTTTGTTGGAAATCAAAGCCTTTTTGCATTTTTTTCAAAGAAAGCGTGCAACAATGAAACGATGTTGAAACGCTGAAACTTTTACACTGCGTGAACTAAAGAAGAAACTTTGCAGCTGGTCTTGTGCCTATGAAATAATACAGAAGATGGATTGCTACTCAGGAACTAGTACGGCATTTCTGAATTCATTGAATCTGTATTTTCAACTAATTTCGATGCTCAAACATGCATCACACTCACGCAATCAACATCCTTTCTGGGCAAAGTGTTCCCGCCAGGTAATAATAAGCGGCCAAGGAAGGAGCAGAGAGCCTGCTCCGTGCCACCCACACCCTCCCCACCGCCAGGGCCGTGCTCTGTTCTCAATTGCTGCGCGAGCTTCCCACGCACGCCCCACCAGGAGCTGTGCTGTACATAAAAGGGGGCTCATTTATCACCAGCTTCACAGACCCGGCCCATGGACGCAAGCAGTTTTGTCCTCTGCTCAGAAATGTATTCCTCCCCCCACCCCCCCCTTTTTTTTTTTTTTTAATATCAAGCTTAAGTGGGAAGCAGGGCAAGGAAAGCCGAAAGAACCAAAAGGTGCCACAAATCTTGAATGGCTTCTGACGTGCGCTCAAATAATATGTAAACTGACTCCCGTAATGGCATTCCCACAGAGAGAGAGGAATATACAGCAATCTGCGTGTGTAGAGGAGTATAGATTGTAACGGACACACATTTATAGTGTGTTACAACAGACTGTGATGCACTGGAATTACTTAAGAAACCTGGTCAGTCATAGGTCCTCAGAACCTTTTTTCAATTATTGAAGACACAAATTTTTAAGCCACAAACTCAATCTAGCACAACACCTTTTTTCATGTTAAGGATGAAGCATTTCCTCCCCCGTCCCTGACCACTCGTTCACTGGCAAGCAAAAGATACTCTGAAAATCCTGGAAGAATGTTTTTCCATATTCCATTAAGGAATGATTTCATTCATGCTTTCCGTTCTGAAAAATTACTTCTCGGATAACACAAAATAGAGAAAATTCATCCCAATACCGACAGGTTTAATGAAGACTGGAACCCGTGAGCAGTCACAACAAGACACCTGATGGAAACGTTCACTGTTAGAACATCCCAGTGCTGAAACAATTCATACTCAGTAGAAGTTAGGACTTGAAAAATCTGTGGAAATAGTCCATGCCTGGAATGTTAGGGAAGAAAAATCTTTTCAAGGCCCAGTATAAGATACTCTAAAGAAATTTATGTTAAGTAACTAAGAGTAGAACTACAGAAGTTGCAGGTCACACAAAATACAGGCTGTTACTTCCCCTTACGTTGGTTTTTTAGCACTTGATTCCTTGTCTCATGTAAGTTTGCTGTCTACCAAAGATTAGATTTTCATGGATCTCATGCTCATTTATACTACCAGGTCAAAACCCAGAAGTGAAACAGAACAACACAATCCTGTTACAACTTTTCACACTCAACCTATAAATACTTTTGGCTACTTAAGACCATGAAGGTTTACAAGTGTTGCACGAAGATTAACTATAGAAGCAAGATTTGTTGAGAAGCATCCCCCCAAAGCTTGCCCTGCTGCACGCACCAGACAAGCCACAGCCCCAGCATCTCTGAGGTTTCATACATTGAAGCCTTCCTTCATTTTTGGCAAAACTGGTAATAGAAAATCCCCAGGAAACTCTATGGGAGACAACTGATTCCAAAGAAAAGCTTGCCATTTTAAAACAAGACGTGGAAATCCTGAGCAGCCTCAACTTTCCCAGCTCTCGGTTGAGAGGCTCTAGGAATCCACGCGCTCCCACCGTGAGCAGCACACCGTTCTCAAGTCTGATCAGAAACCTTTAATTCTGAATCCTAGAATTCAGGGGAGAAAAAAAAAAAAAGGGAAGAAAAAAACATGCACCCATTTTGTAACCTGTAGAAGGGAAGTAAAAAAGGCGCCTAGCTTGGCACATAAAAGGAGATACAAAAAAAAAATATCAGCAAGTGACACCAATATTTTTTCCTTCACAATCATGTAAGCCAATCTACCCAGAGGGATAATCATCCATGACCCTACTGATGCTAAAGAATTGGAGGTACACTAGAACAAAGCTACTCACTGATGACAGTCAAGTACTGGTTGGTAACAGATCCACCTGGGAGCCACAGAAAACTGCATGAAAGCCTATACAAATGGAAAGTTGAGGTATGGAAAACACAAACACTTTGCTTCAAATCATTTTCCTTGCTAAAATTAAGTTCTCATTTTGGAACTGCAGTAGGTTACACAGCCACTTACTTCAGCTCAACTGAAGAGCCATTAATTTGAACACTTGCAATTATCTGCCATCCCAAATGAGCTAATTCAGTGTCGTGCAAGTTCATACTATGAAAAAAACACGTTCACAACGATTAGAGGAATACAGCTAAAATCTAGATGTCAACCTAATCAAGCTAAACTCTGAAGTGGCGTAGGAAGGGCTTTTAATCGTGACTTTCAGGCTGTTCTATGTTCACCCATAGAAGAGAACAGCAAGAACTATTCAAATACCCAAAAGACACACAGTAAGGGACTCCAGCCTACTGAGAATGAAAAATGACTAAGAGGCTTTTTCTTTCTTTGGTGCGTTGTTCATACGCCTGAAATAAATACTACGGGTTTATTTCCTTTTTGTATTTTAAAAATCACATAATCCTTATACTCCCCCCCCCCCCAATATGAAGTATCTTTCACAGCATACAGTCAGTGAACATCATAAAAATCTACCGGTGCTTGAAGGATGTAATAGGAACAGCACACGAGCACTACCTCACAGCTCCAAAGAGAAGAGAAAGGGGTTCACATTAGCCAAGTTAAATCCCATTCAACATTACCATGGACAACTACTTCCTGACACTAGCACCTACAATATCATTTTACAGATTTCCCAACAGAAAACTAAGCCAGACAACGCTATCAATTACAGAAAAAAGAATCCTGGTTTTAACAACTGTGCTAAACTGACTGAGCTCTTCAGATATTTCATTCCCAAGTCTGTAACCTTATTACGTAATAAAGAAGAAACTGCTTCAAATAAGTAGGTTTGTTGTTTTTTTTTTTTTTAACTCCAATTAGGTATTTTACCTGCTCTTACTAGGCCCTCCTTCCCCTATTTTCTAGATAGCAGGTTTGGTCTAGCAAAGAACACACAAGAACTTCTGAGAAATGCACCACTCCAAATAACAAGTGTTATTCTGGAAGAATTTTTGCTGCGCCCATAATCTGATTGCCATGTCACTGACTTCACCCATTTGCCAGCTCCTGCTATACGACACACACTTGGACTATCCCTAAAGCATTTGACTAACTGTTAAAACATCAAATGACAGGTATTACAAGATCTTCCTAATCTCTTCTGTGCTTTGTCCCCTTTATGCTTTAAAAGCGGTTCTTAAAATGCACCTGAGCCGTGCAGACGGATGCTGAAAAGCACAACTCGGCCATTTCTTCCCCCCTCTCATCCTTCCCCTTAATGCAAGCTGGCCAAAATACACACGTACACCACTCAGGTCAACAAACTGAACCCAGCAGAATCTGTAGCTACATGCATAAAACATGGAGGAAGACACCCTTGATATCTCTTCTACATCTGCCCTTTTGCTGATTAAGGTTATTAATTTACCGTCCAAGGACTCTCTCTTCCCTGTAAAAAAAAAAAAAACTTCATGGAAAACTTGTGCGCTTTTCAAGTCCTGCCTGTTCTAACAGCTTCCTTCAACCTGACTGTATTGGTTATGCTTTCTAAACCTCTTCTTGTGCTTTCAGTGGCTCTAACTTGTCTTGTCCACCAAAATTAAAGCAAGCACACAACAGCGTAGCTGAATCCTCAGCTGATCTGCACAGAACACAAGACTTACATGATTTGTGTGCAGTGATCTTGCTTATACACACAAAATGAGATGGGGTTACATTAAAAAAAACAGAGCTGTGTGATTATGCTATCCCATCTCAACACACCTGTTTCCTAATCGTCTCAGGCATTAGATTTTTCCTTTATTAATTCACTACTTCACACCTTTATCTACTTAAATCAATGAAATCCAACAAGCCCAACTCTCTGGTGTGCCTTCAACGCTAAACATCTTTGCCCACAATTTTATGGAGCAGAACGTCAGGGAAGAAAGAAGAACCTCGCTCTATCAAGTGCTTAAGAAACAGAAGTGAGAGCAGAACTGCTTGGGCTGTTTTCAAATAAACACGGACTGACAATAAAACGCTATCTTAGAGAGACCTACAATTACTAGAAAAAAAGACAGGTAAATAAAACAGGCAGAAGATTTGGTCAGCATCATAAAGAAGAACGCTAGAGTATGCCCTGTGCAATTAAGTTGATTAACAGCGTACTTATGTACCGATTCTTTCCAGGAAGATTTGTTTTTAACTCTAAGGTCCCTTGGTATACCTCTCCCATTAAAAAGACAACATGGTTTCTTACACAGCTATATACTTGCGTGCTGTTTCTGCTCAGCATCATTGAAAGCTCTGAGCAAATCTCTTGACACCAGTGCTCACAACCTGTATTTTGCAAGCCTAGGAAGACACGATTACTAAAATGGGACTACCTGTAATGCACAAACATGCGAGATGGGAAGAAGCTTCTACCGGCATGTGGCAGAGTGCATTACAAAGCTTGGCTCTGAAAGATAAATAGTGCAGACAGACATCATGTTACACTCTTGTATATTTCCATTACTCGCAGCTACACACTCTCAGTCCTGCTGAGCTCACCTTCCTTTCACCCCACTGAATTCAAGGTTTTAATTCTTGCTCTAACTACGGGTATGACTGGAACATCTGTACATTTAACATTTGTACGGAATAGACTTATATGCCTGCTCTTCTTAAACACCAGTTTATTAACATCCTACACCAGATGGATTATCCTGAAGGGAAGACAGGGATGTGCTTTCAAAAAGCAAGTGCCTGGATTTCAAATGAACACGCCCTTTCAGAAGAGCATTGCAAATATCCATACCTACGCTGCATTCACTAAGAAACTTCTTCCATTATTTTCAGGAAGGTGGATGAGAAGCGAAACAGAAAGATAAGCCTAGAAACCCGCAGTGGTAGCAGAAAGAGCAAGAGCTTTGAAAAGACACCACTGCCTCTCATCACAGTAAAACCCCAGTGCACGGCAGCTAAAATAAAACTCCCCATCTTTAAAACCATATGCAGGGAGCAGCTCGCAGAGCGGTTTTCGCTTCCTGAGTGCGCTGCCGTAAGCGGCACGGCGTGACCCTTCCCACAGACACCTCCGAGGCTTTGCTACCGAGGTCTCCAGAGACACCGAAAGCCGTGCCACGGCGGAAAAGGAGGCTGAATCCCAAGGGCTCGCTCCCGAAAACAGGTTTTAGGCTACGTATCACTGGCAATTCATCCTCTTCACCTCCTGGTAGCTGCTAGATAAAAAGAAGAGTTTCTAAAACGGATTTGGTTCAGGTTTGACACTGAAAACTGCCTTATAAGGTATAAAAGCCTGAAAGCAGGAAGAGGCTTTGACAAAACTAAGGAAGTTCCTCTGCGCTTGCTCACTAGCGGGGGAGGCTTTTTTTTTTTTTCCCCCCTTTCCACAGAGAGAAGTAACAGAGAATAAATGACCCAGACAGCGGCGACGATAACGGGGGGACCCCCGAGTTAAAGCTACCGAGGGGGGACGGCTGCAGGCAGGGCCCTGAGCCCTCGCTGCCCCTCCAGGAGGGCTTGGGGCTCCTGCCCGGCTCCTGCCGGCACAGGCAGGGCCGGCAGAGGCCTCCCCGCTGCCGGGCACCGTGAGAGAGCCGCGGGTGGATGTGCCCCAGAGCCCGGCCCGGCTCAGCCCAGCCCAGCCCAGCCCTGCCCTGCCCGGCCCCGCATCCCCGGCGCCCCCCGCGGCAGCAGGGGGGGAACGCGCCCGCCTCCCCCCGAGCTGTCAGCAGCCGCCCGCTCACCCCGTGCCGCAGTCCACCACGCAGGCGGGAAGCCGCCCGGCCATGCTCCTGGGTAGCGGCGGTGCTGGGGACGGCGGGCAGCCCTGGGCGCGCTCCGGCTCCGCTCGGCTCGGCTCCGGGGGGCGAGGGCACTTCCGCAGGGCGGCCGCGCCTCCTCCTCCTCCTCCCCGCCCGGCCCGGCGAGCCCAAGATGGCCGACCCGCCCCTCCCTCCTCCCGCGGCGGCGGCGGCGGGCGCGACAACCCCAGCCCTCTCGCTCTGACGTCCGATCTCGTGGCCTCGCCGTTGCGCGGCGAGGAGAAGTGAAGCGGGCGGGAGGGGTTTTTCGTTTTCTTTATTTTTTCCCTTTTTTATGCTCTCTTTTAATTCTTTTATTTTTTTATACAGCCACCCGCCCGTCTGAAGGGCTCCTGGAAGGACGCCGTAAGGCCTCCTGTCGAGCCCCCCAGCGGAAATAGTATTTTAACGCCGAAACCCTGACAGAAGGCAGCGTGGTGTTAAAAATGATGAGGGGATGGATTCCTGCAGGCACTGCCACTGAGGGCCATGGGTGGCTGTCCCTGCAGCAGCACTGACAGACTTCTCCAGGCAAACTGCCACAAAGGGCAAATACAGAAGTCAATGCTACTTGTTCTGCTTTTTGGTGTTTCCAGAGGCACCACAGAGAATGCTAGGTGGCTGCCTGCAGCTCTGTTTGCTGCTCCCTCCTCCTTTGCACGCTCCCTCAAGAAGGTACCAGATGCCTCACACCCTGCAGCCTGCTTCCCCTCAGCTATCTTGAAGCCCTCAAGCGTCTTCTCAGCCAGACGTCCATAGGAGTGTTGACCTGAGGTCTCATTCCTGCTCTGCAGCCCATCATTAAGACCTCTGTGCTACAGTCTCACATAATCAGAATAAGAAGCATAGGTTCTGCCCCAGCTGTCTTTCCCAGAAAAAAATCCAATGGGATCGATGGTGTCCATTGCTTCTTGGGTTTGACCATAACCCGTTTGCTTGGGACGCTGCAGCTTTGAACAGGCCAGGAGGCCATTTCTGATTCAGGATCATAAATTGCTCACAGTTCCCTATATGAGAGGCACCATGCTGCTATTTTCTGCTGAGCATAACTATAGTACATGGCTTATTAGCTTCACCCCACCCAGGCTTTCATGCACAACAACATGGGCAGCCATGCTCTTCCCCTTTCTGTTACCCTCTCTTTCTTGTAGCAAAAGCACATAAACCTTCAAATAAGAAGAGGTCATACCCTTGCCCACAACAGAGCAAATGAGATGACAGAAAAGAGATGAATAGGTAAATCAAATCAATGTACACTTGAACTACAAGACTAACAGAATTATCTGACAGCTGGAAATGATGATAAATAATGAGGGTTGGCTGTGCAGCTCACCCTACTCTCACACTCCTTTTGAAGAATTTTTCATCACAAAAGGGGCAAGGATGCACCCTGTTGGGGTTTTGGCTTTCAGATGGAAAAATAAAAAATAAAAATAAAAACTGTTCAAGGGGTCAGTATTTTCCTTCTCTTCCCACCTTTCAAAGTCCTTCAGGGTTTGAAGAAGACTGATGTGTCTATCAGATCTGGCCCAATTCTTGCCCCATGGTATACTGTAGCCACACACTTTTTGTTTGCTGTCAAAGTATTTTCATATTTTCGCTATTCTGGTATTGTGGCTTTCAGGTATTTTTTAGCTTGCTTCTTCAGCCGTGGCAACATAGAGATGTGGCTTTGATGTTGTAATCTGATGTCGCAACCAAGACATATTTGGTTGCCCATCCAGAGGAGTAGTGTCAGGGCTCAGAGTGCACTAATTGGCCTTAATGGCATTAATCTACCTCACCTGGGGCTTGTACCCTACACTCCCTGCCCTGAGCACAGGAGCCACATTGAAGCCCTGGGCTCTCAGCCCTTGTTTGAGTTATGGGCAATGTGTGTGGTTCCAGTCTGACTTCCTGGCCCAGAACTGGGCCTGCTTCATCCTTGCAGACCTCCCTGCTGGTCACCAGGCTGTGTCTGATGTTGTTTTCCTTTATTGTCACCACTTCCTGGTTTGCAGACTGACCTTCCTGATTGACTTTGGACCTGTTTCACACTGTCTCATGAACTTGTCTGATGATGTGGATTCTTAGTTCAGCCTGCTCACTGCCTTTGGTTCTGCCCAACTCACCTCACCTAGGTGCTGCAGTACGTGCTCTAGCTCTTACTGCACCTGGCTCCACATCCCTCAGGGAAACCACCAACCCTCAATGCATTCTTTCAGTGGTCTTGCTTCCTTGTCCAAGCATTGGTACTCCTCACTTAGATTAGTTTTCTTAGAATAAGGACAGCCTTGTTTCCTGAGTTGGCTCTATTGTAGGGTTAGACAAAGGTCAGGGCCAGTGCAAAGGGAAGGGCTAAGTACATGCCCTTCAGGTTGAGATTGGAGGGCACAAAAACATCCCTTCATGTAAGCAGCTAGACCAGTTCAGTTGTGAAGTCAAGCTACCATCTGGCTTCTGTGGGCTGCCAGAGTTTCTTGAGGAACACAGACAAGGAATGGAGATACTCAGAACATTAACATTTTTATTTTAATATCAAAGTAAATTATGAATAGAACATAATGAGTCAGTTTGCAGATAATGAAAGGGATTTCTGAAGAATATTCTGTGGGCTGTGAGCTATCTTCTGCTAGAATGTGAAAGATGAATATCTGACAGATTTTCAGAGAAAGCGCAAATAGTCCCTTTCTATTGCATATGCCCATGTATGTGTGCATAACTACATATTTATCTAAAATAAATACAGCTAGTATATAAAGTACCATGTGGACTTTTCACCTCCTTCTTGGTTTTATCACCTGGTATTCAGGGTTATACATCCACCAATACAACTGCTACATCTGGCAGATGGAGCCCTGGAGTGAGAGAGCAGCTGAGTGCTCCAGTTGCCGGAGTTCACATAACCCCAAAAAAGAGAATGAGACAAGGGCCAAAAAGATGTGACATGTAGAAAACATAGAGATGGCAGTTCTTGTCTTTGTTGTACAGCTTGAGAGCAAGGCACAGAAGGGATCAGCACTGCCTAGTTAGCATGCCTAGCTGTAGTTTTGGTTTTGGACCATGTAATTGTTAGTGTGCCATGGCTGACTATAATTTATTACCTAATATTTCCAGATGGTGCTCTATATTAGTCTAGCTAAACTTTGATAGAAAAGTGAGAAGACAGAAGTAGTAGAACTGCTCTAAAAGTATGCTGATGACTTTTTGCTGACAGAAGAATCTATATTCATATCTATATCTATATTCTTCACTACAAAACTTTAAATCAAACACACAAGCACTCACTGTAATGCACTCTACAGAAAATATGCCACAGCTGGATTTTTTTATTTTTATTTTTTTGCCTTGTCAATATGAGCATTTTCTCTGAACCTGCAGGACACGGGGTGAAAAAAAAAAAAAAAAAAAGAAATACTACAGTTCATACAGAAAGTGAAACAAATCTGGTAGCTCCACTAGTGATCTCTTGCTATCATTTGTGCTCTTCCTGAGTCTGTTTTAAGAACGATATTGAAAAAGAGAATTGCTGTTGCTTTTTTTTTTTTTTTTTTTTTTTCCCACTATATTACTGTGGCATTTACAATTGAGAAAACAGAGACTAGGATTTCTTTCAATATTGAGGTGCCAAGCCAATCAATATTTTGCAAGGGAAGGAGTTGAAAGACTAAAGTCTCTGGCCATGAGCTCTCTACTTTCATTCTATTAGTCTTTCCAGATGCAGCTCTTCAGGTGGCTATGGACCAAGACCCCAGTCCAATAAACTAAAGATGCAAGATTTCTCTCTAAGTAATATTATCCCACCTCATTGTACCACAAACATTTTTGCTGTACTGCTCCTCAAAATTCAAATGCATCAATTTAAATTTCAATATTTATTCCTTTACAGACCCTTTGTAGTTTCATGCATTGGTACCTCAATTATCTTTGTAGATATTTTTACAGTAGGAGTCTTGTGCTCAAATTACAAAATTGAGCCTGTAAAGCTAAAACTCAGCTAGACCCAGCAGGATTGCAGTGATGAATAATATACTTCAAAACTTTCTTGCATTTAAATGTTTTCCAGCCCTTATTTATTTCTTCACTACAGGAGCAGTAGGAAAGGACATTTTGTCTCTTTGCATGCTATAATTTTCTGAATCTTTTCATCCTATTTTGGCCAAAAGTCAGTTCCGAACATATGCAAAACTTTTAGCTGTTTCAGGATGTACCACAAATCGATTTTTTAATGTGTAGAGGCAAAGTCTTAGTATGTTCTCAGTCTCTCCAAAGGAATTGGAGTAAAACCCCAAATTGTTTTTATCTGGCACTGTCCTGTACAGCAGCTATAATTCAGCAGTATCATCATCCTATGATGCACAGTTGTTCAGCTTTTATAAGTATAGTTGGATTGCATGTGACCTTTTCCTGAATATCCATGATAAGAGAAGTAATTATCATTGGAGAGCATACTCCTTGTGTTGCTTTTAGGCAGTTTACAATGTAAATAGAGAACAAGAGAATGCAGATGAATACAAATGCATAAGGAATGAAAAGAGAAAAGTTGAGGATAACAGTATTACTGTTAGTCAAAAAGTAAACACGGGAACAATGTAACAGTTTGACTCAGAGGGAGGTAATTTTCAGACAACTTCCTGCAATTTTATATATATATATATATATATATATATATATATAAAATGAGGTCTTGTGACCCCAATCTTTTGCATGAAGTGGGCACAACTTACTAGCTTTGGCAGCATTAGATTGAAATTTTGCAAGTCCTTCAGCTTGGAGAAATGCAGACCTAGACAAAAGCATTACAGATCACTTACTGAACTTAGTGGGAAGTTTTTCAGCATCCTGCTCATTCTGGATCATTTTCATGCAGGCAATGGCCTGCCCTTGTGCATGCAGAAAGAGCAACTCTGTGATTTCACATATAGATTAAGGCCCAGGAAGCACAATGAAGTGCAAGGAACAAGAAGAAACAAAAGGAACTAAAGTTGCAAGGGTGCAGCAACTTTGGAAATGCCCAGGAGAGTATGATTAAAAAAAGCTGAGAATCTGAGCTTGCCTGGGTCAGCATGTTGCCACTTAAAGTGGTATAAATTGAACTTAAAAGGTGGGTTAATTTCCAGTACATCACACTGAACATACCTTAAGGCCAGGAATGACTGACAATAAAAGCTAGAGATACAACCAAGGTAAATCAGGTCTCAATTGTCCATTAGACAATATTCACTTTATTGCATGCATTGCTTATAAAGTGCATTGCTTAATAATTTATCCATCATGTTCTGAATATTTTAATACAAGTAAGTTTTAGCAATTGTTGGTGAACTAATACAGAGAGCTAAACAAGAAAACTCTTTACGGTGGTATTTGACATATGTAGATCTCTTCCAGGAAGGGCCACAAGCAAAATTACAATGTTACTGGTTGATTTTGGCATAGCTAGAGTAGCAGCCATATGGGAGGCATGTAATTTCATGGAGCTGCACATGGTGAAGTCATGGCAAATTATCAGGATCTCATTTGATGTGGCTGCTCTCCAAGATTTCTGACTTAGATGAACTAAAATCATTAACTTTCAGAATATATTTAGTCCAATTATATTTTTTCAAAATAATGAACAGGAAAAAAAGCCTGTGGTCCTTTATACACTGAAACTAGTAAGTAAGGAGAGAAACTTACAAACAGGAGCCTGTTTATACCCCTTGATTATTACGGTGATGACACCACAACTGCCTATTTGCTAGGAACAGCAAAAAGATGTGCATCAAGAAATAAACCAGAAAATACAAAGGAAGAAGTAGACTGGAAATGTGATGACTTAAATAGGAACTCGGTATTCTGGACAGAGCCAAAGTCTGCAAAAGTCACGCTGTCTGGAGAAACACTGAATTCCCATTAAAGCTTGCTTTTGCCTTCAGAAATATTTGTCTGTATGCTACTATTCTGTGATTTCTCGTAACAAGTATGTCTTGTTCCTTTATAAAAGTTTGTGTGAGGGCAACTGGGGAGTGATGCAGCAGTATTCCCAGCCCAGCCAGATGCCGTCTGATTCTCTGCCTTTGTATTGCACCCGTACTGCACAGACTCCACATGATCACACCTGGGAGATGAGAAATAATAACACACAGCTTGGCCCTGGCCAGGAAATCTGTGCTTTCTGTTCTTACATGTTCCGAGTTGTATCTCCTTACTTTCTTGGCTAGAACAAATTTGCATTACGACCTTCTTCATATGATTTTTAGAAAGTACACACTTAAGAGAAGTGAAAACTTCAAGCAATCACAGCTGAAGAATCTACTTGCTTTAGTGGTTGTATGGAAGGCATCAACTTCCATGTTCACCAAGTCATGAAAAATTGATTTGACTAAAACTCATAACCCCCAAACATGTAAAACACCTTTTTTAACTTAGTGTTTTTTTGTATTATTTAAAAATGTCAGTCATGTTAAATCACACCAGTAAGACTGAAGTTTAGCAGGCACTGCAGGTATCTGTAACCACTGAGATTTCCAGCAAAGCAAAGAAGTTCACTCGAGTAAATCCAAGCCTTGAAGAAGTGACAAGTACAATTGCAAGAGAAGTATCAGATCATGGATTCTTAGAACACAGGAAATAAATATCCAAGAGGGCCACCTCAGAAATGCAGGAGCATGATGATTCATAGAACATGCAATGATGCTGTGGCTTTTTGAGCAAAAGCCCTGCTGTGACAAGCCTTTAAAGTTACACAAACATTTGAAGCTGCAAGCAATTGAATCTATGATAGGTAAACAAGTTAGTCTCTGTTCTGAAACACTTGTTCAGACTTTAACAGATGTTCACCAACTTTTGAGAAGGTTTTGCTGCCAATATTTGACCTCCCATTCTAAATGGCATTTCACAAGAGGATGCTTTAGAAACACTCACATTATACCTTTTGGGTATTTTTCCTTGTTTTGTGGCTTTTGAAAAAAATATGCTCTTCGGTTGATCCAAACTACTGACCTTTCAGATTAGCTTTTAGAAGAAAAAAAAAAAATAAAATAAAGACCACAAATATCCTTGTAGTGCCATGTTATTCACTTTGTATTTCGTTCAAGAAACTAGGGGAGGAGACTTTGGAAGTCACATAGACAGATGCCTTTCTCTGGATTAAGCAGAGTGCTAGTGAAAAATGGTACCAACCTTTCCAATCAGCTGAATGTTATAGCATCCACAGTTCTATTGGCTGAGCCATGAATAAGCACACCCTAATTTGCTTCAGCCAAAATGAGACGTACTAAAAATATCCTCTCTGATGGGTTAAATAATGTGTCTGCTTCCTCTCTAGGAGAATAAGGACTGCTCTCTTCAACAGAGCTGGGGGCATGCAGCATCTTTTTCAATTATCACAACTATGTGGAGCCCAAGTTTGACTATTAGTCAAGTAGGTCAACAGTGGAAACCTTTCAAAAACACAGTATTCCTTACAACATAAGTCTATTTCTAGTGACAATGCTGCATGCTTAAAACTGGAAAAAAAATCAAGGCACTATTTCTGAATGCTCAGTACCTCTACAATAGGTTTATTCAGTCTATTTGGTAATACATAGAGAAAGAAACTCTTAACACATTTCTGTGAACTTGACATTTCTTGCTTGTCCTGCTGAAAGACTTCAGGAAGTTTTCCAAAAATAATACCTTAATCAAACATAAAAATAATAAAAGTTGATTTGCAGTTCTACAACGTTGTGTCAGACATCACCAGGATTATAAGGATGTCTTTGAAGAAGACCACAGAAAATTTGTGAGAATGTGCTCATGTGTAGTATCTTAAACATAACAAAACCAACAAGCATTTTATCCAAGTGTTTCACTCACTCTGCTGCTTTTGAAGAAGTGTATTAGGCAAATACTATGGCAAATGTTATTAATGAATGTGTTAGGTTGGGCAACATTTTATAGA
Source organism: Nettapus auritus (assembly GCA_011076525.1). Classification (NCBI taxonomy): domain Eukaryota; kingdom Metazoa; phylum Chordata; class Aves; order Anseriformes; family Anatidae; genus Nettapus; species Nettapus auritus. The sequence continues at coordinate 31,623,854 of CM021771.1, forward strand.
CAAGCAGGTAACATGAATTTTGTTAGCCCTTACTGCAAAAACGAGGACATGAAAATACTTACTTGGAGCACTACATGTTTTTTCAAGTTGGTGTGCTAGCATGAAAGCCTGCCAACTTGAAAGCCAGCTAGCTTAACCTTTAATGACAAAATATTTTGAAACCTTACTATCTGAAGACAATGCTCTGGCAAAGCCCAAAATCCATAGCTCTGTCAGTGCAGTTTTTCATCTGATAAACTTTTGGTTTTGGTGTAACTTAAGTATTCGTTGAAAAGACTACAGCTACTTTTTGCTTTATAGGATGTGAAAAACAGAAACTTTCCTGGATTTCCCTGTGGAATAACTTTCAGTTTAATCCCTTTGCATGTTCTACATATAGAACCTACATACACAGTATGCCTCCCGTGGTAATACTGCGAGAATCAGTACAGAACATTTGTTCCTTTTCTTTAGGCCATTTTTAGGAGAATGCCTGACTTATCTTGAATATCATGCATGACCAGCAAGGGATCAGTTAACTATTAGCATATTGGGCAATACTTCATTTTCAATCGTACCTTATGTTGCAATTAGTCTCAGTGAATCACTGTGATTATTCATACAGGAATGTACAAAAGCACAAATATCAAAATCTGTTCTATGTTCTCTTGAACATACAGGGTCAGATGATATCCAAACCATGCAGCATTGTGCTAAGGAAACTGCCTGGCTTGACTTTAAGAAGGTTGCTTTTATGGAAATATTCAGTGTAAGTAAAAACCACATTCGACTCTCCATAAAGAAACATTTCTTTTTTTCTCATTGAATCTCCAGACAGAGCAGGTACCCACACATGCACTTCAGCTCACTTTGGTATTCAAATGACTCCCTTCTTGCCAACACGTGTGAAGGTTATGCATGCGCTCCCTTCCTAAGCTTAATATTTTTCTCAATAGCATGGTGAATGTGGGATTCAGAGCACTTCTGAAGGCTTACTTTCCATTTACTTTTTGTTTTGCTTGGATAGGCTTCCAAATGGTCTTTTAAACTGCCTTTTCTAACAAATTAATTATGATCACAATTTATCAACTGAAAATAATTGAGTAATAGCAATTTAGTAGTATTTCCAGTTTGGGAAATCCCATTACCAAAAATAATAACAATAATAATAAGCCTGTAAGAGTAAAGAGACTCAAGTAAGTGATAACAACTATGCCAGACAAGTTGTTTACTAGTCTGTAATCTTATTAGTAGATAATATTTGCAAGTAATGTTCAGTAGGAAGCAGAAAAGGCTCTGGAGTCCAGTTCATTTTCTAAAGCTATTAAAAGCAATACCTGAAAAAAACTACATTGCAAAAATATTTGTGGGTTTTGCTTCTAAGACATCTGCAGCATAACATTTTTCCTTTAAGTACTGGTAGTTTTCATACTAATGAGCATACATTTTATTGCAAATAATACATTTCTAAGCACTGAAATCTTACAGCTTTGTCATATGATGAAACAGGTAATAGTACCCACATAACAGCTCAGCAAGGGTCGAAAATACAAAACATTAGTAAATATATAAAAGAGGACCGAGAGCAAAGTGGAAATTGTAACTATCGTAGTCCAACTCAAAATATGCCCTGAATTTGATGTTTTAATTTCAGTGTCTCAGAAATTGGATCAGAAGTCTGGGAAGGCAGCAAAGGTAGTTGAGCAAGAGAAGCATTGCCTGAAGCAGTGGTGGTTTCATGCAAAGTGGGACTTGGGATTTGAGGACACATCAAGGACAGCTGAGGATGACTACGATGACTTTGCACCCATTAAAACACAAATGGTGCAAAGAAGGTGAAGTGGAACAACTAGTAGAAGTTATGCAATAAGATTATTAACCAGTGGGCTAAGAAAGCAAAACAAAGCATTTTCTTTTACACTGAGAAACTACCTAAATAAATCCTTAGCAGTTAATGTTTTACAGTACAACTGGGTTTAACAAAGGAATTAGACAAGTTCATAGGTCCATCAGGGGCTATTAAATATGTTGGCTGAATTACAGACTTCCAGATAAGGATGCTGTAAACCATTTATTTCTAAAACCCACAAGGATGTTCCATAGAAACGACTCCTGTGTAATTGCCCCGTTTCCAATACCCTTTTCCCAGGTATCCATTACCAGTTGTCATAGAGACCTGATTCTGAGGTAGATGGATTTTTGGTCTTAACTCAACAGAACAGTGAAAATACTCTGCTGTGTTCTCTACCAAGTCTAGTCCTGCACACCTGGACTGCGTCCTTCCCCCAAGGATTCCCCCAAGGAGAAAAGAAATCAATGGAAATTGAGTTTTTCAGTTTAAATTTTAATATAATTTCTTCTGCTGCTTTGTCCTTTACATCTTATTCATCAAAGATCTGATCCAAATCCTTTTGAAGAAAGCATTTATCTAAAATAATCAGATAAAATTTATTTTGTAAAGTTCTAATGTGAGACTTACTGAAGTATTACATTTCCTTTTTGGGATCTGATCCATTTCATCCAAATCAGCTATTACGTTCTTGTAAGAGCAGAAACTAAATTCTAATTCTCTTTATAAATGCAATTTAGCAGGTCTGTAAAATAAAATCGAGGATATCTCTTATGAAAATATTACAGTGCAGCTGGGAAGTAGATATAATTTTGCCTTGCCTATAAATGTGCTATTTATGTAACTGTAAAATATTCACCACAACAGAAATAAATATGCAATATGTGTATACGGGCAATATACTTAAGAGTTTTATTACATGGGATTACTCAAACTAATTCTAAAAGGAACAGTAAAAAAGGGGAAATCATAGTTTCTTTCAGAGAAGACACAAGATCATCATGTGTACTTGTACAATAGGAAGCAAATTACTTAGTCAAGAGCTAAAAATATGAGTCCTGTCATATTTCTAAGTGTAAAAAATGCAGGCCTGTGGGTTTCTTACAATGTTGACCCATTTTTATTCAAATGCCTCAAGAACCACAGCCTAAGAGCCTCATCATGTGATGAAGAAATGTTTGGCACTCCACCTTAAGATCTGCATTTTGCCTGCCTCGGTCAAAAAGTTTAAAACCAAAACAGTATCAGCTTGGATTTAGCTGCCCATAGCCTCATAAAGAAGAAAACTTGCATACAAGACATATGAAGCTACACTCACAAAGACAGTTTCAATTCATTGTTGGGATTTCATATCCTTTCCACTATCAAGAGACTGAGAAGAAAATACATAAAATTGGTGCATCTCCAGATGTTTGCCATCCCTTGCAGCAGTCCCTCCACTTTGCAGGTACAACAAACTGAGCTGAGCTTTATTCTGCTAGGTCTTCAAAGGTGAGGTCACCTTTTCAGAGTTTTTCTTTCACTGCATGATCAGGTAGGACAGAAAACACTGAGAATATGCACCTTCTGTGTTGCCATAGGTGCTCTCTATGTTCACATCAACGTATGCAGCTTGATTTTGGTATAGAACAATCATCCCATTTTAATATTTTGTGTATACAAATTTCAAAACAATTTTTTAGTAAAAACACCATTAGGTATAAAAAATTACTATGTGTAGTCTCTCTGTCAGTACTGTAGTCATAACTTTTTGGCTGTCTTCTCAGGTTTTGCCACATATTAACTAAGTGACCTTGGATAAGCCACGGAAGTTTACCACGTTCCAGTATAAATACTTAGAGGAAGGATGTGCAAGATCAAAACAAAATTAGATGCTGTGAGATGCGTACACACTTTCATAATTACATTTGATATTATTTTCAGCTCCTCCAAATTCCACAGAAAGCACTATTTCTAGAAGACCTTTTTCCCTGCAGCTTTAACTAATTAATTTTATTTATAATCTCTTTTGAAAGTAGTGAAGTCAAAATTTATTAATAAAAGCACCATTTTGTATATTTTTGCTTGAAGGCAGAAGACAGTAAACACTAAAACACAACATATCAATACAGTGTCGTTTATAGTATATACTCAGAATATTTTTTTTTAATAAAAAGTTTAAACCAAGAGCATAATTCATTGAGTTTCCTGTATTGTTTATGCTATAAATGCTTCAAGGCAGGTATTGTTTATACTACTTCTAACAGTTTTATGTGGCATAAAGCTTGTTGGATGTCTCTTAGTGCTACCACATGCAAATAAAAATGCAGATATATTAAGAAATGAAGGCTCACTTAAAGAAAAAAAAAAGTTTAAGTAGGACTAATATTTCTTAGTTCTTTTCCTCTTAAGAAGCAGCTTTTCTTTGTATCATCAACAGCTTATGAATCTCAAATGTAAGGTAACACTTTGCCTATCCAGTTTCACTTTTTTATTCTGTTAAAACTGTGTTGATAGCAAACTAGCCATCTATTTTGGGAATTTAATTAGTTGCTGCTATTTTCTGGTCCTCTGAGATTTTGTATCACAGGCTGCAAATATCACTGTCTTCGTGAAACAAAGCTTCTGCCACCTCAGTATATTTTAGGACATTTCTCAAGGGCCTCGCTCGCTGGTTTTTTTTTTCTTCTTTCTTTCTTTCTTTCTTTCTTTCTTTCTTTCTTTCTTTCTTTCTTTCTTTCTTTCTTTCTTTCTTTCTTCCTTCCTTCCTTCCTTTCTTCCTTCCTTCCTTTCTTCCTTTCTTCCTTTCTTCCTTTCTTTTTTTCTTTCTTTCCTCTTTTTGACGTACTAGTTTCAAGCTCCCTCCCACTTCTCCAATCTAGTTCTTTAGCTTGTGCTGTTCCTGCGTGCGTTGCTTTGGTTTTGACCTGCTTATCTCCCTCCGGTATCTCACTGTTTGGAAGAGACCACACGAATGCTGGACGATGACTTCTGGCCGAAGGAAATTCTCGCCCATCGAGGCTGTTCTGTCCCATTTTTGTTCTGCGAGCAGGCTGTGGTTCTGCCGAAGCCCGCAGCCGCCCTGCACAACCTGGCACGGCGCTTCCCAGCCGCAGGGGGGTGACCGATGCTTTTGAAGAAACAACTCAAACCCCCGTTTTACCACCCCTTCTTCCAAGCCCAAGCAGTCTGGGTGTAGTGCACACAGCCAGTGAGACGGCAAGGTTTCAAAGCTGTTTATTTATAATTATTTGGCGTGCCAAAGAAGCTATCACGAGGCAGGGCTCTGCTGAGCCCCTCGCAGCCCCTTCCTCCTCCAGACATCTCCTGGAGGCCTAACGCTGCCCTGGGGAGGCAGCGGGGAGAAAAGGCCCGCAGAGGGCCGTCCCGAGAGGCGACAAACCCCCTCAGCCTTCGGGGAGCCCCAGCGCCGCCATTTCGGGCTGAAGGGCGCTGCGCCCGCCGAGGGGCGGCCGGGCAGGGCCGGCGGGCGGCCGGACGGGCCCGGGAGGCTCGATGGGGCCAGGCGGCTGGACGAGGCTGAGAAGCAGGATGGGGCCGGGAGGCTCGATGGGGCGGGACGGGGCGGTCGCTGCCGTGCTCGGGGCTGGGCTCGCTCCGCGCCTCCATCTTGAGAGGGAGGGCAGGGGGAGGGCAGCGGGCGGCGCCGCCGCCGCCGGTCGTAGCTGCGGGCCCCCCGGCGGCGCTCAGGTACCTCCGCCGAGGCGGGCAGGGGGCTGCGGCCAGCCCCCCCGAGCGGCTGCGGGCGGTGGGTGGTGAGGGGAGGCGGGCAGCGGAGCCCCCCGCCCGCTCGGCCCTGCCGCCGGGGGGGGTGCCGCGGGCCGGAGGCCTCGCCTGCCCCGTGCCCGAGCCGAAGGGGCCGAGCGGGCGGTGCGCGGCCGTGCCCCGCCGGGAGCCGCCTTTCCTCGCCCCGGGGCTGCTGCGGGAGTCCGGCGGGGGTCGGCCCGGCGGGAGAAGCCCCCCCAGTGGTCGTGCGGCCCCGGCTCGGCCCGGCCCCGGCTGCCGGTGTCCCCGCGGTCTGCGGTGTTTGCTTTGGGAGGGCAGGAAGAGCCCGTCCTTCCTCCTCCGTGAGCCCCGGGCTGTGTTTCTGCCCCCTCGGCCGTCTCCTTGTTGTGGGGCCGACTCGCTTCCCGCTGCTCGTTCCTGCGGCTTTCCCCCAGAGATAAGCGGGAAGGAAGGGAGGAGAAGCCCCCGTCCGGGCTGTGCACGCCTGTGTGTGGTTTTGGTGGTTTTCCCCGCTTGCCTGCGAGGCTCGGCTTTCAGGTGGCGGTGACATGAAATCCTGAAGGCTGCTGTGCTGGTTCTTATCAGAGGTCTGCGGCTGTTTATCCCGTGACAAAGTGCGATATGTTTAGATCTGGCAGGATTACACGGGTAACCTACGAAGTAGATGTCACTTGTAATTCTTAGCGGGTATTAAATGTATAACTACAGGTGTTTAACAGATGTGTGCTGCTCTGTACAGGATAACAGTTAAAGAGCTTTGGCAGCTTGACATTATTTTTTTCATCTATTTTTATTGGAAGGAAGGAAGAAGCAAGGCGATGTCAATTTCACTTGTCAGCTTTCACTGCCAACCCCAAGCTAGGTTGTAATTCCTGTGGTACTTACTGGCTGTTTATATCCCACAGGGTACAGTCATGCTGGGATGCTGACTGGACCTGGAGCTCTGTGGTTAGATGCTGGAACAGCTGATAGGCACTGCTATATAGGCAATAGATCAGTGTTATGCATTATTCAAAATTCTTGGAAAAAGTTTGCATAAGCATAGTTTTCACATATAGAAATAATAAGTGCAGAACTAGGAAACATTTTGAAGTGTTCAAATTATACCCTAGGTACCAGGATCCAGCTGTACCATAACAGTTTGAAATATTACTTATATTTTCCAGTGTGGCCCGCTAGCAGATTGCCAAAATATCTCTTCTAAGCCCCCCCCCCCCCTTTTTTTTTTTTAAAAAAAATAAAATCTGTGTGTTTTCTCTGCCTATTTGGGGCTTGTATAACTTTATTTAGCCAAGAATGGTGATTTTTACTTGCCGTCCTCAATACTGGCATGAAAAACTTGTCTTCAAGTTTCCTTTTTTCGGTCCTTTGCTCCATTATGTTCTGCAGGAAGCTTACCCTGCGTGAAGATTACTGAGCTTTAAGGGAGCGTGATTGTCATGTTGCATAAGTCTCACCTTTCCATCTCTTTTGAAGATTTTTGCTTTTACTGTCATCCAGTGATAGCTCTTGAAAGTTCAGCGGAGGTTGAAGTTGTGTTAGTTGAACATTGCTTTAATGCATATTTCCAGATTTAGAAGGAGGGAACATCAGCCACTTTACTTTCAGCTTTTTTTTCTGGTTATTCAAAGCAGTGCCTCTGTTTGTCTTATCTTGAAAGTAATCACACACAAAGTGAGAATCACCTGATGGTGACAGTACATATTCAAGGAGGGGGGTTGTATCCTAGAACTTGTACAATGGGAGCAGCCAGTATAACTGGAAAAACTAAAACTATTTCTTCTGTGTGCAAGCCCTATCTTGGTATGTTGTCTCTTATATTGTATGTGAAATAATCTTGAGTAAATACAAGGAAGAATTTCAAGTTGACTTACCCACACTATAGCTTGTGGCTGAGCTTCTCTTCTGGGTCTCTTGTTACTCTTGTTATCAAGTACCTCTTCAGAGGTTTTGTTTTCTTTGTAAAACAGCTTGGGGCAATGATCTTGTGCTGCAATGATTTTGTCAGTTCTTTTACTTGGAGTGACCTCTTCCCCAGTCATCAGTAAATCAAGAGTGATTTTGTATTTTGGGAACTTCATGTAGTTTTCCTTTTTAGGGTTGAATTCCTGATGTGGAAAAAACATGATAGTGTGCCCAAGGCAATATTTAGTGCTATAGAAACAAGATTGCACATTAAGCATCACTAGTGGAGTTAAACATGCTGTCCTAGACATTGCTACTTGCATTTTCAACGTAGTAAGAGTTGGACAGGGCTGTTGTGTACACACATTTTGGTTTATGTTTGAGAGATCATTTAATTTATTTTGTTTTTGAGCATCATAAATTAAAGTGGTGGTGACTCAAGTGATCTAGGATACGGTATGTTAAAAAACAAAATACAGTGACGTGACAATGAATTTTAAGTACTTTCCTTTTTCTTCTGCAGAAGAGCTTCATGTAACTGGCTGAAAAATGGTTCTACAAGATGACAACCCCAACTCTAACACTATTGAAACGGTAAATAAAATTAAAAAGACTCCAAAAGGTAGCTGTGCTGCTTGCTGAAAATTATTATATTAAGAAATGCATTTTAAATGAATATTCCCTCAAATGCCTCATTTCAACCAGTATCTTTAAAGTTATACCATGTTGAAATGATATTTTCCAATAACAGAAACAGAAGGCAACCGCAGACTAAAGTGTCTACTAGATTTAATAGGGTGGAATATTGTATTTACTTCTAAACCATCATTTCTGTATCTTCCTATGTGTCTTCTGGTAGCTTAAATTTATCATGGGTTTATGCACTTCATGAATTAAGTGTTTTATAATGGGGAAGCCATTAAGAATTTTTAAGCAACTTCCTTTTTCTTTCTGTTCATTTCTGTTAATGTTATATACAATTACTTCTTTTGGGACATAAATTAGGCCTGAACAAAGTGCTTGAACTTTGTACAGATAAATATTTTCCGCTTTAGGTCCTGATTATCTGAGATGCTGATTGCAATCTCCAATTACATTGATAGCATAAGGAAAATATTACCAGCAGCTGTTTGCATGTGAGGGCACTGAACTAGGCAGGCATCAGAGTGTACAGTGTGTACATTGTGTATGTGGTATGTGAAACGGATAAGCACAGGCCTGTGTCTTCAAAGTACATCTTTAAAACTGTTTTGATTTGTTTTAGTCATTTAGTAAACTGTACGGTGAAGGGATTGAACTTGCTTGATGCTAAGCAGTGTGTAAATATTGACGAGCTCAGTGGGGGCTGAGTTATAAACTTACGTGATCTATCTTTATAGTGTCCCCCTTAATGTAATTTAAAATGAATTACAAGCATCAGTTAAACTCTTGTAGGAGGTAAAAGTTACTAAACTTTTAGGCAAACTTGATAGGTAATCAAAAGCAAAATTTCAGCTAAACATTTAGTGCTGCCCTTACTGCTACTTCTTCTTATACACACTAATTTGTGACTTATTAACATGGGGTGTACATGCATACAGGGTATATGATACAGGGCATCCCTAAATAGTGTTTAGCAACATAGAACATCATTAGATATTTCCATGAATAAGAAAAGAAAAAGCCTTCCAGCACTTCCGAGCAATAAAACTTGCAGCTTTATTATTCTTGTTTGTTAGTTCCAGTTTTGCTGTGCATCCTTTTGTCGTGCATCATATATTAGCTAATATCTGGATTTGCATATGATTAGATATTAGATGGGCTCCTGGTTTGTATAGTACAACACTTTTCCTCAGTCCCTAATATATTATGTTTCTTTTTCAATATAACAATTTTTAAAAAAGCATTAATAATAATACTGTGTCAAATCAAGGAAAGATGATGCACTTACACCAAAAATAATGTGGAAGTGTGCCATCTGTCTTGATTTTTTTAAAGACTGAAAAGCCTTTATGCTCTTCTACTGCTTTCCTAATTCTAACACTTCAATTTTTGCTTAGGAACGTAGGCTTGATAAATAGGATCTTTCACTGCATTGCTTATAAAATTAGAACTAAATGTTGTCACCTTCTTCCTTCTCATGTGAGCCTCTTGCATTCCGTCAATAAGGAAGGGACTGTGTTCTTTGAAATAAAGATAGTAATTGATCCTGTTTTCATGCAATTCAATGTTGTCCTCCCAGCTTTTTTTGTCCGTACCAATTGTTGAGGTTCTGTATTTGTATATCTCTAACATCTAGGACTTGAGCTGCAGTAGGTGCTTGTTGAATTTGCAATTTTAGGAAATCTATTATACAATTAGCTTCACAAAATATGCACACAACATTTTTCAAAGTTTTGTCTTTCTTTTTAGGAGACTATCTTCACTGTGACGTGATGTGTGAAGTTTGTTAGCATTTTTTGTTTGTTTTTTACACTTACCGTGGAAGGTATGTATGCGAAAAGTAAACCTTATTCTTTCTGTTTTCCTTTTTTATCGGAGTTTATTGCTGTCAATGTGCAGAAGCCAAATATAAAGGAATGTGTGGAATTGTTATTTCATTGCAAGTTTGGAAATACTGGTGATTTGTCAATAAGTTGGATAATGTGGCTGTCATAAAAAATCCCCAAATACTATTTTCTATCTGTCTTTGCATTCTGTGTGAAGTTTTACAGGTTTTAATTCTATCCTAAAACTTTTTGTGTAACATTCAGTAGGGTTCTGCTGTTCTTATTAGATAAAATGTGGGTGAGGTATGAAAAATCAGGTACTAAAAAGGGCATTCTCCTAATGAAAGAAATGCAAATGAAAAATGTTATAGGCATTTTAGTACTGTCACTTAATCATTTTTTAGCCATCTACTAGCTTGAAGGTGCATCTTGCTACAAGATCAAGCGTTGGTAGTCGCCTTTTCTTGTTAAGCTTTTTTTCTTGTTACGGGAGAATGATGCAAAAAGTGATTTATTTGGCACACAAAAATGTTAAACAGATACCTTGCAAATCAGATGAACAGGCAGTAGCTGCTATTGCTGTAACGTACTAAACCCCTCAACTTTGAGGTGTAACTATGTGCTTTTTAATTTGAATTTTAAAACATATGTATAGGCAGAAAAGAAACAGTGTAACATGTACTTAGGCTCTGAATAGCTTCCCATGTAACCTCTAATCTGCAGAGTACAAGGAATTCTATTGTCCTTTACTTCGCTCCCACTGAGGGATCCTAAGGTGAGGAATTTGCAGGAGCCTAACACAGCCAGGTTGGATACGATGTTCAGCAGCTACAGAATGTACACAGTCTCTGCACAGACTATACGTGCTGTATGCTTTGACGCGGTCTGTGGTGCAAACAGAAGAGCTAGTTGTGTAAGCATGTCATGTAGAGATTTCAAATCCACAAGGCAACTGGTGTTCCTTCTTGTTTCCAGCTACCTATGCCCTTCCTACTCACAGCACGTAAGTGGTGAAAGGATGGAGCAGTTTCCACTTCTGCTATACCTTACCACTGTTGTTTTGTCACCTGGTAGCCTGACAAGGAATGAGACTTTTGTTCTAGCTCCTTTGGAACTTCTTTATGCTCAACCTCCATTTTGGCTGCATGTTATGAAAACGTGGGTGATCTGTAGGCTACATATAATAAAATGTAATACAACGCCTTGTAGGCTATTAGTCATAATAAAATGGAGGCAAAGTTGGTAGAGCTTAGTACATAGTATCTATTAAACTAATTCTTAACAACTCAAAAAACTCACAAGGTTTCCGGCACCAAAACGTTTCTGTGCGGTTACTTGGGTTTAAAATAATGAACCTATTTATTTTCTCTTTGAAAACAAATGTTTTCTTCTTTATTCTGTATTGCATAAAAACTGCAGTTCCTTGCTGAGTCTTTCATAACGTTGCTCCTATCTACTTACAGACTTTTGCTTTCTTTTGTCAATCCCACCATTTTACCAGAAAAGCAGAATAATTATCCAGAAGTAATGCCCACACATGGAATATATGAGCATAGAACTAGTGGTGTAATTATACCTCAGAACTCTGATGATTATTTTTTTTCTTTGGAAAGAAGCCCTTTGAGAAATGGAGAAAGAAAAAGTGTCTAAATTTGAATGTGGCAGAGAATATATAGCAAAGGAGAGGCATGAGGCAAACAAAGGTGGGAAACAGTGTAGTGATCTGAAAGGCCCTTGTGCACATGTAAACATATAAATAATTAAGCTGAAGAATAGGCTAGTCTGAAAGAAAAATCCTGTAGCTTCCTTGCTGAAGATATTGTGGCACTGTCTCCTTCATAAAAAAATGTTCAAGTAATGAAAAGGCAGTGAGTGAGGTTATGTTGACATGTGGAATAAACACAGTGTAGTGTAGTTTAAAGTCAAATAACTTTATTAGCAAAGCAGTTCAGCTCTCTTTATTGGAAGAGTCAGGATTTGCTCCATAAAGGTGAATTAGTTCTCAGTTCCGTGAGTTCTTTCAAAGATAGTTAGGTTTTTATGTTGATAAATGCCAAGGTATGCTATATATTCTGTAGCGACTCAACTCTTAATGCATTTTCTTAAAATAGACCCAAAATAAGATAATGTTAATCATAGAACTACCATATGCGTATCTCACAGAGTTTCATTAGGAAGTATTTGAAAGAGTCTACTATGAGTGGACAGAGGTATGAGATGCCCATCTCTGTCATATATCTAAGCTTGTATTTGAAGCTTTTATTCGTAAAGTTGAAGGTTTTCCTAAGTTTGGCTCTTATAATCAGCACTCGTAAAGCTGTATCACAAGTCTGAATCTTCTACTAGCATTAGCGAATATAAGACTGCGTGTAGGTCTGACATGTTCGTGATTACCACCTGAGTTACAACACAACCAAGATTTTTAAAAGCTCCTCTGTCTTGTTTTTATTTTATTTTTTGATGTACTTTATTGATCTCCTAATGTTTACTGAAAATACTGAAATTAATAATTTAATGCAAGTTGTGGAAAGTCAAGCCCTCTAAAGTCAGGATGTGCCACTTCTCTGGCCAACCCAAACAAAAGCACTTCTGTTCTCATGTTTACTCTGTGATTTGAATAAAACAGAGGTACTCTGCCTACTGAGAGAAAAGGAGAGCAGGTTGGTCTACACACTGCTGTAGTGCTCATCTCCTGCATACATTTTCTCTTCAGAATTTTCTGTTGAGCAGGAGCAGGAGTATACATCTACTCTTTCAGTACAAAACAAACAAACAAAAACAGTCGAGTAAAACATTTAAACTTAGCTGAGCTTTCCTGGTAGTTCACTTGCTTTAATTATCACCTTTTTATTACTACCTTGGACAAAGGTTTGTAAGGTCCATGAGGTGTGTGTATATGAAAAAGCTAATAGGCTTGTGTCTGTCAAAATCTGAACTTCTAATTTCTGGGAAGTCTGTATGGCTTTCATAAAGCTGTACTAGATGACAAGCCTAAACTTTGTGGTTGTAGTTTCGACTTTTCAGCATGTTAAGTGTTTATAAGTGATTATTCCTATGTATAATGTAGCAGGGGCACAGTCAAAATCATAATTAAAATGTTTGAGCTTTTTTTATCTTAACCAGGCAAATCTTTCTGTTGTGTATATGCTTACTGTTCGTTTGAAAGTTTTTCACTAGAATTGGTGCATGCCTGTACCTCATGAATTATGTAGATATATATAAAAAATAAATAAAAAGTTATAAAACAATATGTAAAAACAGTTCAAGAGCATGTGTAATCTGTTTTTTTAAGCTTACAAGTAGATATTTTTTTCACATTTTACATATGGAGGGATCATAATTTACTAAAATGTGTTGCCATATCTTCAGAAATGTTTGAATCCTAAAACGTAAACAAGTTTCTGACTACTGTTAGTTGAATTGTATTTGACATAACATGCCAAACTAATTCCTACTGTAAGCCTAGAGTGTCTGAATTTACAGAAATGCAGTGGTTTGAAATTTTGCAGAACTCGCAGCATAAAAATTCCAGACATTTTATGCTTTACTACTATTGCTTATTTCAGTGGTAGAATGGTAGATAAATTCTTGAAAAGCCTGGACTGACATTTTATTTGTCTCTGTCTCTGAAAGCCTCACGCCAGATATGTCAAAGATATCCTTTCTAACAAGCGTAAGCATCTGCTTCCTGGCATACTGGGTCTATTTTATATATGCAGCATTTGGTCTTTCTACCCCAGTGTGATTTTTTTTGTATGTTTTTACATTCTTGTTTGTAATATTTTGGGTTTTATTTCTTTATTAATACTGGACAGGTTACAAATGGTGTGGGTTTTTATCATGAATCGAATGAGCTCCCAGAGCAGTTCATCCTCTCAGCGCAGGCGAATGGCTCTAGGAATCGTCATTCTTCTCCTTGTTGATGTGATATGGGTTGCCTCTTCAGAACTCACTTCTGTAAGTATTGTTCTGTGAACCTTAAAAGAAAATAAAAGCCTGTTTAAGAGAAAAATCTAGGGGGAACATGGTCACTCATGCTCAGTAGGCATTCTAGTGTAAAGTTTGATGTTGTTTTCAGTACGGGGAAGACAGTGTCCTCCTTTATTGAATTACTTTTACTGAAATTACTTTACTGGATTACTGAAATAACCTGTATACATTAAACGTTATGAGCAGGCACAACTCATTGTCTGCTGCTTTCAATATAGAGGGCATTATTGGCAATTTTAAAATGAAATAACATAAATTCATAAATGTGTACTGTAACTTGGGAATTCGTTTTGTTTATTGCCATATTGATTAAAATAACGCCTCAACTTTTCCTGAGAAGTAGTAAACAAGTTGTAGCATTACAAGTTAGGTAGTATGGTAGGTTTTGGTATGGAACATATAGAAGCCTTGGATTAAAGGACTCATGGGTCACAGAGTTAAGCCCTGTAATTGCAGACAAGCTTGTCTGCAATCTAGTTGATATATTCACCACCTTAAAACGGGTCTGATATTTACTTCATGTTAAGTTTTAGGACCTAAAGCAGACCTTTAGCAATGGAAATTGAATTTTTAATAAATTCTTCTTAAATTCATGTTTCTGAATAGTTATTATGTTCTGTGGCAGTTCTGAAACTAAGCATTTACAAATATTTGTGCTTTAACATGCTATTATTAATGTAACGTTTTTTCCAATGACCTGGTGGAAACACTATCGATTCTGAAATATTAGTTAGAATAATGTTCTCTAGTTTGTGAATACTATGTTTTTGCTTATAAAGGTGATTTTTCATTTAGGAAACATTTGTATATGAGTGTCTCTCTGGTCCTATTTGAGTTGTGTAGCATATATTACTATGTTGCTTGATAAGTAAAAAGTAGCTTTCCTCTGGTGGAATAGTGTCTTGCAAGATGGCATTTAAGATGCTTTGAAAGAGGATTTCTCCAGAATAAGTGGGACCACTTGTCTTTTGGTCATAGGTGCCAATACTTGCAATGTTATGACTTTGGAAGCCAGACTGTCCTGGACTATATATACCTGAAACTGTTCGTTCATTTTTATGAATTTGTACCTAACTGGTAATTTTGGATACTGCAATTATTTTCTTTCCACAGTATGTTTTTACAAAGTACAACAAACCTTTTTTCAGTACGTTTGCAAAAACATCTATGTTTGTTCTATATCTCTTGGGATTTATTGTTTGGAAACCGTGGAGGCAACAGTGTACTCGTGGGTTTCGTGGAAGGCATGCAGCTTTTGTAAGTACTTTAACTTATATAACTGGTTCAATGTTTGTAGAAGTTTGTACAGAATAATTTAAAATAAGGAATAGAAAAAGGTGGAATTTATATACTTGCTAAATAGCGCTTTAACAAAAGCAATTACAAACAGAATCAAGGCACAGGCTGAGTTGGTAATCATAATAGTAATATTCTTGTGAGGAAAAAAAAATTAAAGGAAAAAGCAGTATGAAAAATGTGAGGAATCATAAGAAATCCTCTACTGAGCCAGACCATGTGCCCATTAAGCCTGGTGTTTTACCTTGGGCAGTTGCAGAGGATGATTCTTTTCAAGAAGAACTTAACTGTTTCACTGTTGTTGGTTTCCTTTTACTTCCCCAGCATTTATAACCAATAGAATTAGTATTTGAACGTAGTAGTAGTAACAGTTTTCAAAGAGGTTTTGAGGTTTTTGGCATCACATTTAGGAAAGGTATTAGAATTGTGACTTTTTGCTGTTAATGCTCACTGAAGTAGGTATTGGCAACCTTTTATGCATATGAATGGCCTTCTGTTGCCCGTCTTAGAACTGGGCACAGTTTGTGCTAGAGTCTAAAATTATGACAGAAATAGAGGCATTTTCCAAGGAATTGAGAGATGTTGGGAAGACCTCTTGTTCTGTGCCAGTGTTTCAGAATGCTGAACAGCAGGACTCAGGAAACAGTAGGACATTTAGCCTTATACTAATATCACATTTTAAATTAATGGGAAAGGTGATCCAAGAACATGCTGTTTATCAACATGTCTCTATAGAAAAGAGCTTGTATGAAAGGAATATATTGGATATATATGGATATAATGATGGTGATATTTTAGGTGTAACATGCTTAAAATGTCATGGATAACATTGCAGTTAATACGAACTTGTTAAAAATTGTGTTAAATGGAAATCATTTAGAGTTGGGTGATATCTTGAAATAGTTTTTGGTAGGCCTTATGCTGTTTAGAATCTTCACAAGATAACTGGGAAATAAACAGAATTTACAGGTTCTTTACTGGCAGAAATGACAAGGATGTGATGAAAGCACTGCAGGATGATTAGTTGTACAGAGCGGTTAAACTGTTCAGGTTTACTTATCTAAGCAGATGAGTAGAATGAGTGGCTCTCACCTGGAGTGAATGGTAGCGGTTATATTGACCACCTCAATCCAGAGCAGTGCTGTCAAAGAAAGAGATAATGCTTAATTCTCCTATGAACTTGGCAGCAACGAGTAAGATTGCTGTTTCTGTCCCGTTTTGTGTGTGGCACTCATGGGACTGCCCCTGGAATCCTGTTACTTCCTTTTATTTTACCCTATAAAGGTAATTTTTAATAATTTGTAGGAAATAACCATTGCTTTTGATGTTTAGATACTTTGAAAGAACAATACAAAGGACTGTAGAGTGCATTTAAAAGTAAGATTTTTTTTTTGCAGAGACTTTTGAAGAAATTAGTTAGATATTCAACTGCATAATTACTGTAAGTGCCTTTAAAATGCTGTGTGTTTATCAGCCTGGAACAAAAACGATGTATTTATGAATTTTTATTTCAATAATGATTGTTTAGGTAAACACATTTTACTGTAAGCCCTCTTCTATATTAGAGGCTTTGTAGATTTATTTCCAGTGTGATAGAACAGCTCAGCTGCAAGTCAGGGAACAGGTGTTAGCTGTGCCCCCTTGGTTTTGGGGGTGAGGGTGTGTGTGGGGGGAGAATTGTGACAGAAATATGGAAAAAGACATTAAAAAACATGTTCTCAAAACCAACACACAGATTGTCTTCATAAATTATTACATTTAAGGTTCTTTAAATTAGTTTGCAGATGCTGAAGGTTATTTTGCTGCTTGCACAACAGATAATGCTGTAAACAGTTCTCTGGTAAGTTCCTTAATTTTTGAAGCTCAATGCTTTGTAGTAACATGACACCATTATCCTGACTTCTTGCCTTAAAATATCTATTTACATGTAATAGTTCTTGGCAAAGGATCTTGGTAACTCAAATATTTTTTAAGTACTGCAAATAATGCTGTTACTTATTATGAGAAATAGAGGTTCTCAACTCGATAAAACATTTACTTAAATGTTTCTGCAGTAGGTTTTGAAATAAGTATTTGTCATAAAAAGGAAACCTTTTTGTATTCAGCTCAGTAGCTACCAAAGCAAAATGTAGAGAGCTAGTGGTAAAGCTGAACATCTTCCAAGACAAACACACAAGAACATCATTCAATTGGTTGAGTATCTTGTGTACTGTGATCCTGCATTGCAGTTTGGAAGAGAAATGGACTGCCTTCTTCCATCCAGTGGATGAAGTGGTTACAGTTTACTAAATCAAATGTCATTGCTGATAATTCTGCTGATAAGCCAGATGTCATGTTTGCTATGATTTTCATCATCTGCAAATGATGTTTTTTTTAATGCTCCTGTTGCTCACAGACTGCTGGCTAACCTGCATGCTTAAATTGGAGGGAACATCCAGAAATTGATCCAAAACATAGACCATTATTAGAGCTTGCACTGCTTCTGTAATAAAGTAGAGGGAGACAACTGAGTGTTGGCAAACTATGATACGTAATTTATATTTTCTACTGAATGAGAAGTTGGAGAGCTTTTTTGTCAGAAGTATTCTTTAATATTTTTTTTCAACTTAATTTATTGACATTTAAAAAATAATCATGTTAGTCTGCTTGGCGTGTAAAGATCATCTGACCTTAGAAGAAAGATTCACTGTTAACCTTGGACACTTCTGTGTTAATATAAACACCCACAAAAATTCTGGTCCTAAGGAAGAAGACTAATAAAAATGCAGCTACCGTATTTTTTTTGTTATTATTATTTCACTCTTAGAGCTTATTAATTTAATTTAAATAAGCAGCTTAACTCTTGTCTTGTTGGCATTATTTTACACAATTAAAACTTACGCAATGTGTCTTGTATACTGGAGGTCTTTTCCCAGGCCTTTTTGATGTGTAGTTCTAGTTCATCAGTTTTTGGGAAATGAGTATGTATTCAATTTTGTATGGATATTCTGTATTTTATGTTTCTAGTTTAGCATTTGGACAGAGGCTATAGATAAACTGAAACTTCTGTGATTTTTTTTTTTTATGAGGTCTTTTTAATTTTAAATCATTAGGTTTGTGTTGTGGGGGGATGACCTTGGTGACCTTCGTGTTCATGAGGATTTACACAAAAGCACACAGTTAATTGCGTGCTGCATTTTACCAGTATGTTTAATGTAAAATACAGAAAACGTATGGGCATTCTTGACAAGCCTATCTGCTCTGTGTAAAAACATTAAATTAAATTTGATTCTCAATATTCACCAAACTTCTATTTTGTATTTATTTTTCTAATAAATTAATTCTATTGCTTATAATTTAAATATCCTGCTTAACTTTATTTTACGTATACTGATTTATTTCAGAGTGAACCTTTATATGTTCCTGTAAAGTTTCATGATTTGCCAACTGAAAAAAGTGGCAGTAATAATAGTGATGCAGAGAAAAGTGAGTAAAGATTCTTTGGAATGCTGAAATGCTAGTTCTTTGATTTTTTTTATTTATTTATTTTTTCCCCGTTTGTTGGTATAACTGCTGTCGTGTTGCAGGACTGACTTTTTTATTCTCCCCATCCCCTCCCCTTAAATCTCATTTTGCATGAATTGCAGTCTCATATTTGCTTTCAGGTAGAGAAAACATAGGCCTATCGTTCAGTTTACCTTTCTTGGTCACTACAGATCCAGCCTATGTTTATCTCAAGGGACCAGCTGGGTTCAGTACTTGTGATTCTTTCCTTCTGGGCTTGTATGACCAGCAGCAATGAGTCAGCCTCTGGAAAAACAAGCTATTGTCCTTTTTAGAGCAGGAGCAAAGCAGTCAAAGTAAGAATTTTAACAGTCTATGTGCATTCTCATTTTATTTAAGCCTCACTATCTTGTGATAGTAGCTGAAATGGGCCTAACTGGCCCAGATAAAGAAACGTTGGCTGTCGAGAGTCCAGTTATCTGATCCTCAGCAAAAGTCCCTGCTTATAAAGGGGAAAGTCTCTCTTAATTTCTAGATGAGAGATGTTTGGAACCACTTTAGTAGGCTCTACTGTCCTGTGACAACAGGCACCAATCACATGGTGATTGAGCTACGCTTTTGCCCTTTTTTTAATTTAGGAAATGAGGTATTGTTTCATATTAAATCAAGTTAATATTTGTACATAGCACATACTGTTTTCTTTCCATAGGAAAATAATACTAGAGTAATCTTACAAGTAAAATCTGAAACTGTTTAGTCCTGATACTCAGATTAGTTAGGGGGTAGATTTCAAATGAGAAAGCGACCTTATGATCTCTGCTAAACTTTGAGGTCTGCTGGACGCTGTCATCCTCTGAATAGAATGCTGTCCTTGCAGTTAGGTATAGATGTGTATAGTTTTTGGTAAATTTGGTTAATTTTCTTTAGCTGATTTAGCTAGTCCATCTTACATGTAATATGTACCAATACAAAATAATTCCTACCCAAAAATTCATTATTGCCTTGTGGGGTTGTTTTGATTTTTTTTTTGAGAGGGAGAAGGGATGCTATTTTTTTATTTATTTTTGTTGTGGAGGGATGGACAACTGTACTGATTTAAAACAAAAATTGTGCTTTGTCTTGGTATCAGCCTGCAAAATAGCAAAATACTACTGTAAGAAATGAAAACAGTGGCAAGTCTTCTATTTGGATAAAAAAAAATTGTTGTTATTTATGAATTATTTAGAATCATAATTTGTATTGTTTGTTGTGGTTTTTTTTTTTTTTTTTTGAATGGTTTAATGATCATGTACAATTTTTTTTCTTTTTTGTCCTTAAGCTCCCAAAAAGCCTCGTGTAAGGTTCAGTAATATTATGGAGATTCGACAACTCCCATCAAGCCATGCCCTGGAAGCAAAGTTATCTCGCATGTCATATCCAACAGTTAAGGAACAGGAATCAATATTAAAAACTGTAGGAAAACTCACTGCAACTCAAGTAGCAAAAATTAGCTTTTTCTTTTGCTTCGTGGTACGTGCTCCATTCTTTCAGAAAACTATAGATGCATTTAAAGCTTGTATAATAATAGTGAAAATTATCTGTACAGTATTGAGATAAGTTGTGTTTCTTCTGCCTTTTTTTGGTAAAAATACTGTAACTAATAAAACCTGTCTTGTGATAGACATAAAGGTGGAACTTCTTAAAGGATGGGTAACAAAAAGAGATCTAGGGTATGTAGTTAACTGTAAGGTTGGTTGTAAGATACACCATGCTTTTGTGCCCTGTTGTCCAACACTGGACATGTTTGATGCAGCAAAATCTTGGGCTACATGCATAAATGTTGGTCTTACCTCCACTGAGACAGCATCAAATGGTTAAATGTTACTGTGGCTTCTTTCTGTGGACCGTCACAGGAAGAGTGCCATCTTATGTGGCATTGTGCTCTCTGATAGTATGAAGAGAAGATGGTTAATTGTACTTTAGCTCCACTGAGGGCTTTTTCATAGGAGTCTGTTGGTGATTGGTGTCTCTGCATCATGCAGGATTTTTAAGAGACAGTAGAAATGTATAGAGCAGAGTGGTGAATTTGTCTAGGAGTGAGTAGCTTCACTGAAGGTTACACATAGTGTGGACCTGCCAGAGCATTTCTTCAGCAAGTGGTGCTAAGTAAACATAAAAAAAACAGTAATCAGTACTGTTGATGCGTGGACCAGAAAACAGTGATAAAACTTTCTGTGTATACATAAAGAATGTGCTTACAGCAGCAAGAGAAAAATGAGTCTCTTGTGAATGATTTTTTGGATGGCTGAAATACCTTTTCTTAGAAGTTATTTAGAGTGATGTGTCTGAATATATTTCCATATATACACACATGCAAAATTTTCTAGAGTAAAGTCATTATGTTCAAAACATTCTTTTTATGCCATTCATGGATGCTGCTACTACTGGAATATATATGCATTTATTGGACAGTATACATATTCCTCTCCAAGACTTTAGAGAGTGGTAACTTCTCTGAGAATATATCTGAAATTTTCTTAATAAGGTATTAATCAAGAATTTTATTTTTTAAACAAGCAAATTTTCTGCTACTTATATTTATGAAGGAATTGACAGATGTGAATCTTTCCAAAATGTGATGCTCGATTTTTATACTGGAGATCAGGCTGACTAAAGTCCCATGTATCACCAGAAATTTCTTCACAGCCCTTGTGTGGTAACATTTTGAAACACTTACAAAGCATGATAAATGTAGCTTTAGATACTGCAGAATAACTGTTATCATTTCATTTGAATTATTCAATTATGCTTACATTTTGAAGTATGTTAGTTCGCTGTCACACACATGTTGAATGTGGTTGGTTTAATTTTGTTCTACTTTTGCCTGCCATGTAAAGTAATCACTGAATTATTTTTCTTGTCCTCCAGTGGTTCTTGGCAAATTTCTCTTACCAAGAAGCCCTATCAGATACTCAAGTTGCTATAGTTAATATCTTGTCTTCAACCTCTGGTAGGTTTTATTTATAAGATCATACTTGTATTATAAGGCTGTTTAAAATTCTTTTTGGTTACAATCTGCTTGTGTAGAGTTTGAGCTGTGGTTTTGGGGGTTTGAAACCATTCAATGCATGTATTTAAAAATGTCACTACGTAATTGCAAGGTTTTAGACTTTCTTTATGATTCTCTTGCTTTTTGCATTTCAAGGTGTGTGTGTGTAAATATAGAGTCTGTATATTAAATAACTATGCTGGGAGTGGAATAGGTTTGAAGGAGGAGTGGTGTAACTTTTTGTCAAAACAGATGCAATTCAGAGTAAAGTCCTCTTGTTAATTATTAGTTTTAAAAAAATGGGGTTTGAGTGTATAGAAATTAAACCGCCTAGGTATTGTACGTATCACTTGCTTTTTTTGAAAGGCTCAAATATGAGCTTTAAAACCAGCAAATTATGTTCATGTTCTGAGGTGTAACTTGTTTTATGAAATCAGTTTTAAAGGCACAATTATGAATTTTGGACTGATTTTTTAGGCTTATTGCAGTTTGTTTTGTTAGTAATTGAGCCCTTCTCAGAGTTGAGTGTGTATTTGTTCATCTGAGGATTGAGACCATGATGTTTTGGTTTTATAACAGTTCTGTTTTAAAAGTATGGATGCTAAAATCCGATAGTTGACACGAGTGTGTGAAATACAAAGAAAGAAATATCAGTGCAGTTTTCTGAGCAAACTAGTAGCAAAACTTGATTGTATAAACGGTTCTTATTTTCTCTTGCAGGGCTTTTCACTTTAATCTTAGCTGCGGTCTTTCCCAGTAACAGTGGAGATAGATTTACTCTTTCCAAATTATTAGCTGTTATTTTAAGGTAAGATAATGTAATGGAACATTTGATCAAAAACTCCCTGCTGCAGTGTGAGGACAAATATAATTATGATATCTGTGATGATATATTGATATGCTTCTAAATCCTTGCTTCATGAATAAATTAGGGGAACAAGAAGTCTTTTTACCAAATCTCATGCTCGTATAGAAAATAAGATTGATCTAGTTTCAGTTGGAAATATGTGGGTTTATTTTCTTTTTATTTAACGTTTTTGTGTTTTATGCAGCATTTTGTATTTCTTTTTTTTTGCTAGCATTGGTGGCGTGGTACTCGTTAACCTTTCTGGATCTGAAAAATCTCCTGGAAGAGACACAATAGGTATTTGCTTACTTTTCTAACCTTAGAATATGCAGTGATGAGTACCACCTTTTGTCAATTATCTGTACATTGTACAGTGAGTTATGTTTCTTTGTGTAACACAACTAAAAGCCTGGCTTTGTAGTTTCAACTTCTGAAACTGGTTTATAGCTTAATTGAGTCAGTATTTACCTTACTGAGCTTTCTACATTTTCCCTGCTTTTCAGATAGTAATGGATTCCGTAATAAACAATTTC
Source organism: Nettapus auritus (assembly GCA_011076525.1). NCBI lineage: Eukaryota > Metazoa > Chordata > Aves > Anseriformes > Anatidae > Nettapus > Nettapus auritus. The sequence goes on from CM021771.1 coordinate 31,646,958, forward strand.
TATCTCTGTTTGACAGCTTTATAATAGGTGTGTGTTTTGAAGAGCTGATCCTAGCAACACTTGGCATGACTTAAATCAGTGTTTTTCATCTTTACAGGCTCCCTTTGGTCTCTTGTAGGAGCAATGTTGTATGCAGTGTATATAGTGATGATCAAAAGGAAAGTAGATAGAGAAGATAAACTCGATATACCAATGTTCTTTGGTAAGCATAAAAACAATGCTATTGAAAGTTTTAATTCAATGTGTGACTCAGTTGTTTGCTTTCAGGCACTTAACTGTATGTGAGTGGTTAAGGGGCTTAGAAGAGCCAAAGAGAGAGCTTATTGTTCCCATAATTATCAGTACTTCAGAGACTAGTTGTATGAGATGTTTCTTTTTTATAGTCTCAACAAGGAAGGATTGTTGTCCTACTACCTGAAGGAATGTGGACAGCCCCTTTTGATTCGGTGGATTGTTTTCCATTTCTGAACCTGTAAATATATGACATAACTGTTTGTCAGGGCCCTTTGCTCTGTGTATGCATGTTGTCAGAATAGCAGAGTTAGAGATTTTAATTATGTTGAAGCTGAAGAACATTTATTGTGATTACTTAATATTGTTTTTATGCTCAGGTTTTGTAGGGCTGTTCAATCTGTTGCTGCTATGGCCAGGTTTTTTCCTGCTTCACTATACTGGCTTTGAAGCATTTGAGTTTCCCAGCAAACTGATATGGATGTGCATTGTCATTAATGGCCTTATTGGAACAGTTCTGTCAGAGTTCCTCTGGTTGTGGTACGTACTCCTTGCTTCACGTATATTTCACAATATAAACTGTTTTATATGCGTTATGAAATGTTGAAAATAGTAGAAATTGTAGAAATAATGGGAGTCAGACTCCAGCAAAAAAGTATTCTACAGTTTATATTCAAGTCTTCAGAGACATACTGCACCATATCTCATTAGAAGATGTGTTAATCACCAAGGTATGGCAATTCATACATTAGCCTAACTTTGTTAATTTAATGATATGATAGTCTGGATAGGTTGGCAACAGAGTAGAAAACAGGAGGTTACTAGCAGAACAGCTCAAAAGCTGTAGCAGACTTGAAAACTTGTGTATAACTCTCAAAAGGACAGTGTTTGATATGCAGTGGTTGATAAGGTGGTGTTTCCAGCCTACAAGAATTCAGGCAGCCAAAGTTTCTTCTGGACTAGCGTTAGGTTAAAATAGGAATGTAACAGATAATTCTACAAGTTGGAAAATCATATTTTATTCTGGAAACATTAAGGAAGAGTTTCCAAAAAGAAAGGTGTTTCCTATGACATGTAGTTGCTCAGTGAACTAGAAGTCTGTTTCAATACTATGTTTTGAATATGTGTGGCAGTTTCTGTTGACCGAGAACCTTGGCTTTCAGTCTCTTTTGTCCCAAAATCAAGAACTAGCATAGACGTTTGTGGGTGGGCACAGACAATTCATCAATACACCTGCTACTTGTGTAACTTCTCAGAATGATAATCCAGTCAGTTAAAGAGCTATTTTTATTTTCAGTTACCTTTGTCTAGAATTTTGGACTGTGACTAATCTCAGTTCATGCTGACTTTATTCTTTACATGTGGAGTGTGGAGCTAGTACGGTCCTTTAATCTTTCTTTGGATGTAAATACCATTTAATGCACTTCTTTACACTACCCAAAAGCAGAGTGCTGCCAAGTAAATAATGTGATAGATGTGACCCTTTTGTTCCTTTTCTTTTTTAAACCTGCTGATAAATTTGGATTGGATTCTATGCTGTTTATGCATTTATGATGTTCTAGTGGTAAGGTTCATTCTAATTCAGTAACAGCAGTCAGTGCTACATTAAAGAAGTACTCTGTAATGATGTGGAAGGGAATTTAGAATATTGTGGGGGGAATTTGCAAAAAAATCGGCACATGCAAAATGCTTTGTTTCAGTTCTGTTTCTTTCTCATCTGCATACGTTTTTCTTTCTTTTAAAGACACAGAACAAACCAAAGTGATTACAAATGTTAAAACTGATCATTTTTGTTTCTTTGAAAATCAGCATTATGGAAAGACCTAATGGCTGAGTATAGGTGTAGTCCTTTAATTGGAGAAACGTGCACGAAATAATGTTCTGGAAAATGTTTTCCAAATATTTGTTCAGTTCTTTGTGTTTAAAAGCTATTAATAAATTCAACCACTTCAGTGAGGTGAAAATAGTATTTTCTTTAGTGAATCACATCTAATGATTATAGTTTCAGTGATGATGCATCTGTTTAATTTTACAGAAACCAGAGTAAAACTGTGTAAGTTTAAAAAATAAATAAATAAAAATTACAACTAAAGATTTTTCTTTAAAATTAGTTATTGGCAGAACAGATAGCAGTTCCACAAAAAAAAAGCACAGCTAGTACTGTTTTCAGCACTTCTCAAAGCCAAGGAAAAAATGGCTTTATTTAAAATAAATACAAAAATCCAGGTGCCTTTGAAATAAGAGATAAGAACTCACTGGTAAACATTATTGATTTGAATTGGGTAAATACCATTTTGTTGTTATTTTCTTCATATGGTAGAATAGACCATTTCATTGCTAACAAGACTCACTTTATGCTTGGGAATTTTTGACTTGTTCAATCATAATATGGTAGTTGCAGTTTTTGTTTTGGATTTTATGATGTTTATTTTATCAAAAGGTCTCAGACCAGTCAAATTTTATTTATAGAGCCTTTGGTTTGTATCAAAGTGTAGAAGATCTCAGGAGCTGTTTTACAAATCAGTGACTGGGGATATTGCAACATTTTATTAAAGATGACTGGAAATTGAGCTTAATCGTGTACCTCATGCAGTTTGATGTATTACTTTAGTTCTCTTTAAACTTTCTATAAGACTTATTTCTTAATTATTATTTTTTAGGGGCTGCTTTCTTACCTCATCACTGATAGGCACCCTTGCGCTAAGCCTTACAATACCTCTGTCCATAATAGCTGACATGTGCATGCAAAAGGTAATGTACTACTAAGGTTTGAGCATTGTTAACAGACCGGAGCTGATAGTTCCTTATTTTTCCTTCCCCACCTCAAATGAATGGCAGTGCTATTTTTTACAATGTACACAATGAACAGTACTCACTTGTTTTAATTGTTGAACTGCATTGTAATTAATCCTCTCTTTATATTGACAGTTACAGTAATTTTGCATTTGCAGGTGATCACTTGTGTACTTTAGTTTAGATCTGATTGAGATGCTGCTTGGTTGAAAAGTACCCCATGTCATCAATAATGCCTGTCAAATGCTTAACAGGCACTTTCCAGAATTAAAGAACAACTGCAAGTGCAGCCCATCTTAAGTTAAGACCTTTACGATTACAGAATTGCTATAGACTGCCTATCTTCAAAATGCCCAATTAGTGATGAAATTAAAATTGTATGGGTTTATGACACAGGCATGTAGAAGCTACAAGGCTTAGTTACACATTATTAGGTTAATGTGGATATTAAGCTTCCATTTAACTGTCCAGCTTTAAGTTAGTCTAGTTTCATTGTTGCTGAGCTAATAACTGTAGGAAAGACCCTGCATATAAGGAAAGAAAAAAGAAACAGGTAATCAGCTTAGAACAGAAACTATACAAAGTTAGTTTGTATTACTCATCAAGCTATATAGTTACTTCTCTTCTCATGCTGACCTGGTAGAACTTCCAGATTTTATTTATGCATGAGTTTCAACTCTGACTTTGAATATTTATTTGAATTTAATATTTAATCGGTGGCAAGGAATATCGAATTCTTAATTTAATGTCAATAATGATTATTTAGCATATTCTGCAAGCATACAATTACTGTCTTTTTGTTTAAGTTGAGGTCATGCAACTGTTTCTGTTTTCTGAAGGCAAGATCACTTTTTTCCTGATCTTTATTTTGGATTTAAGTAATCCCTAGTGTTAAAATTTTTATTTGAAAAGTTAAGTTTCACTTTGAAAGTTAAATCACCTGTTTAACTTTTTTTTTTTTTTTTTTTTTTTTTTTTTTTTGAGTAACTTTTGGCCTGATTTTATCTTTTATCACGCATCTCTGTGAGCTTAATCTTTCTTACAGTGATAATGCCTTTTTGGGGGGGACAGGGCATCCCCTACCTATAGCTTTTGATATCTCTCATTGTAGACACAGGTGTATCTGTGTCTACATGGCTAAATTGTAAGCATTTACCATAACATGTTTGTTTGCATTTTGGCCATTGGTAACCTGTATTACACCAATGTTAGATGTTCGTATAGTTGAGTAGTATGGAGAGGCTGCCTGGTTATGTGTTTTCTGGGATGAAAAGGGTGAATTGGTCAGCCTTTGAGCACCTTGGCCTAGCTACAATTTATAACTGAAATGAATGGAGTTAAAGAACTGGGATGCTAAATTTTGTGTGAATTAGGAAAAAGTTTAGTCATGGAATGGCTTAGCTGAGGATGATAGAAACTAAAACAGCAAAACTGTGCAAACATGGAACTAACCATAGAATACTGCCACTGAAAGTTTAGAGTAGACTGGTGGTCACACTCTGCCAACTACTGCTTGCTTACACTGCTTTGATGCTCTCTTGAGTTCTTTATCCAATACAGCTATGTTGAGTTTGTAAGCTCTGTACACACAGAAATCTGGAAATATGTGAAGAAAAAAAAAATCTGACTATGCCTGGGACATAACTTAAACTGAGCATTTTCTTAGTAGAGTCTTCCCTGAAGCAGATGTGGTTCATGCATTATCTGCAGTGGTACAACCTGTGACTTGTGTTCAGTCACTACATTTTTTTTCTGTTTCTTTTAAGGTTTGTGTGTGTTTGTACAAGACATACTTAAAAGAAATGAGGTGTTAAATCTTGCACTTAGAATGGTTCCTACCAAAAAGAAGCTATACTGAGAAATGTTTCTATAAGCAAAGTGTCAATTCTAATGAAAACTTTTTGACTTCTGAAATTTTCTGGCAGACATAAAACTGGGGGGGGAGGAACACCCCAGAACTTGTATCTTCACACTTGTTTGATATCAGGGGGGATTTAGGGGGAAATAAAGCAGAAAAATAAAAGGATAAAAATAATGAAAGTCAAATTGGAAAATAAAAGGGGAGACAGGCCCAGAATAAAACTCCTGTAACAAACATGTTAGATAAAGTATATTTCATATTAGTATTGTCTGAGTCTTTCAACATGGAAATACAGCAAAACCTTGCAGCGATTCTACCTATAGTAAAGCAGTCACTGGTAAGATAACTGCATTCATTTTGCTGTTCAAGTGTCTGCAATATACACTTGGGACATAAATTGTAGCAAGAATGTAAATACTTCATGGTACGTATTGAAGAAACAAGGAGAAAAAAAAAAACCAGAAAATTTCTTACAAAAAAAAAAACTTCAGTGAGATGGAGTTGGGTTTATATGTGAACTAGTTTAATAGCAATTTTTTTTTTAAAGTGTTCATTTATATTTATTTTTTATCTAGCTGTGTGTGTGCAGATACATTTTTAGATCTTTATATAGTTACATACTGATATATGAAAAGCTTCGGCTGTCTTCTGAAGTGATTCATCTAAACTTTATTCTGGAATACAGTGAAAGCTGGAATGTGTTTTTTCTAACTCTTTGTAAATAATTTCTTCTCTAAGCTATTTAATCTGAGTAAACACAGAGTCTGGATATTTAAAACAAATTTCTTTTTCGTGTACACATGCAACATTGAGTTAGCTGACGTAGCAGAATCATCTTTAAAGCTCTGTTGGATGACTTTCAGTTGATATTGGTAGCACAAGGGCAAACTAATTTTACTCAGTTTTATAGTTATCACTGTTTTCACTGATAGAGTTGTTCCATGTCATATGTATTTGGTATGTATTTAAAAAACAAAAACAAAAACAAAAGCAAACCAACTAGTTAACTATTAATCTAACTTCCGGTACACCTTGTTCTTATTTGCTCTTTTCACATTCCTTATCTTAAATCTTCACCTTCCTGTATTGTCTCAGTTTATGTGGTGGCAATATCTTTCATAATCTGAAAGCCTTTTTCATTCCCTCCACCATTGTTTTCATTTGCCTACACCTGGTTCTTTCTGAGGTTCTGAAAACCCATTTGCTACCTTCCGTTTCTTTAAATTTTACTTGCCTTGCGTAAAAAGGCTGCTTTGTCTTCCTTGGGGTAAATACAAAACCTGACTATTTTTAGGCATTTGTCCATCAGGTGATTTCTCTTTCTACATCTAACAATTGCAATTTGTTAGATTTTGAGAGTGAGCATCAGTACTTGGTATCAAAACTGTGCCTTTTTTTTCCCCTCTGAAATCTTCAATTTTGGATTTTTTTTTTCCACAAGGGGGAGCTGTGCTTATGCTTCATTGTTCTGTAATCCTTAAAGATGTTTCAAACAAGATTGTAATTCTTGCACCCTTGATTTATGTAACTTTCTACAATTTTAACTTTAAAACTGTTTCAGATGATCAATTCTGAGTACTAGTAGTAGTATAGGTACAAGTAGAATTTAGTTTAAATTGGGCAAATATTGTGCCATGCTATTATTATTATTAAAAAAAGTTACTGTAAGTTTTCAGAGGGGTAGGCTTATCTCTGCACGCTGATTTCATCAGTGACTGCTCAGTGACAGGATGTTCATGGTGAATAATCAGGTGTACAAATCTTTCAGGTGAGACTTTTTTTGTCCAACACTTTGGAAGTGTCTAGGGGACTTCCTCATTTATAACCAACAGATGACTGCAACCTAAAAATGAGAGCATCTGTAAATAGCAGATTTCATCTGCACCACAGCACAAACAAAATGTTTGGTTGTACAGAAGTGTTGTTCACTTATTAGAAGTAGCAGTGACTGTAGAAATTGCACCAAATCCCTTGCAGAAATATTTGTAATATTTTGCCCCATTCAAAAGAACTGTGCATCTTAAAATTGTAAATAGTTTTGTAAATAGTTTTATAATAACTACTTCTATTATACAGTATACTTAAAAAAACAAACAAACAAACAAAAAAAAACACTTTTTGAACGAATGATGTCTGTGTTTTAATTCCAGGTGCAGTTTTCCTGGTTATTTTTTGCAGGGGCAATCCCTGTATTTTTTTCTTTTTTCATTGCAACTCTTTTATGTCACTATAACAACTGGGATCCAGTAATGGTGGGAATCAGAAGAGTTTTTGCCTTTATTTGTAGAAAACATCGAATTCAGAGGTAGGGAAGTCACAAAATATAATCCTATGTCTACTCTCTGTTATCCTGTAACCTTTTGTAAGCCACAGTACACATGCTGTATTTATTTTCATCTAATGTTGTATCGAGATGACCTCCATGGCTGACTTTTTAATTGTAGTAGTTGCCAATCCATTTATTAACCTATGTAATGTTCAGAAAAGGGAAAGATTTGAAGTCTGTTTATTTTTTTTAAATAAGTTTCCTAGTGGCTATCACACTTGTTTATTATTTTCTTAATGCTATTATAATAGTTACTGTATTCAAAGCATGCAGTGAAAAGGTGCTAACTTTGTGAAGGGGGGTTTTTGTGTATTTTTGATGGTGCAGTTCAAACCTCTATAGCACATTTAGTACTTACGAAATGAGTTGCTTTGATGCCAAGATATTACTGTGTAATTTAAATAAATAAATCTGTTTCTTTTAAGAATGCCAGAAGAAAGCGAGCAGTGTGAAAGTCTCATTCCTATGCATAGTGTTTCACAAGATGGAGATAGTTGCTGTTCATAGACAAAAGGTATGCTAATAAACAAACTTGAAACAATACAGTGAAAGGTGAGGATTCTATTTCATGATGGCATTTGTTACATAAGCACACATTTTTACAGAGCATGCAGTTTATCTTGCTTTGAATTAATGGATAGAGTTGTAAAGAATATCTTCAAAATTCATATTATTCTATACCAAACCTTAATGTAATTCTTGGCCAATGATTTTGAAACGTAAAGTAGATTTTTACTTTAATGTTTACATTTTCTCAATGTGGGTTTGGGGGGGAGCGTAAGACAGACAGTGGTGACGGGCGCAGGAAGAGGTGGGAGCATTTAGGTAATGTAAAAAGAAAGCACCTGTACCTTTGAAAAGTCTCATAGAAACTTAACTACTCAGTAGACATTAATTTTCTTCCCAGTACTGTAACCTTAATGAATAAATTTTACTTGAAACTTTAAAATTAAAAAAAAAAAAAGTAGTATTCATAATGATGGGGAAAAAATAAAACTGCCTTCAGCGGGCACAGATGCAATATATTACAACAAGGAATACCTAGGGAGTTTGCAAAATAACCCTCTAAGAATGGGTTACACAAATCTCTAACAGGATTATTACAGATGGTTTGCTGATACTGTCTTGGAGCATGGAGATGGACTTAGTTTTGGACTGTCTTAGCCCCGTGTGTAGGGGCTATAATTTTCAAAGAATGAATGCAGAATTTACATGATCAGAAGTGTATTTTTATTTTCTAACGTTGCTTAAATCTAATAATGAAATTAAAAATATACTTACTGTGAGAGTAATTACGATGTCTTAAAGCTTTGATGCACAAGCACTTCCCTTTGTTTGTTAACAAGATGGAAACAAACACACACAGTGATTCCCTTTTGTAATTTTTAATTATGTAGCACTGGTAACATTTTTTTTCTTTTCCTTCTTAGTTTAAAAACGGAATGATGCCTAGCGAAGAGACAATCTTCTGGAAAAGTCCCTAAGGAGTCATGTTTCAGTGCCTATTCTGATTTTTTAGTAAAAATAAGAAGTTTTGGTTCTTGTGAAACTTTAATGTTTTCCTCTTTCTTGCTTTCATCTGGTTTTATAAATGAACAAATTTACTACATGCATATCACTGTAGGGAGTCTTAGTCCATCTGAGCAACCAAACCTGCCTTACAACACTGAGCTGGTGAAGTTACTTGACAAAATCAAGAAAATGAATGCTGTTAAGTGATTTCTTTCTCTTTTTAACTCACAATTTTGTTAAATGCTGGACAATATTGTTTTTAAAAAAATACTTTCAAATGCGTTATGTAAATAAGTTTGCAGGTTATCACGTCTTACCGGCTTTTTGATGAAAAGCTAAATAGATATGTTACCTGTAGTAGGTACAAATTAACTTTTTTATGTTGTATAGACTATTTGCATATTAATAGAAGAAAATAGTAAAGTAATTTATTAAGTGAATTCTTGTAATTATTGAGGCAGGATCTTTGTACGGTCCTGGAACACTACATATATATTGTCTTATCCCATTTTGAGAAGCCTTGTAATGGCAACGGGTGCCGATGTTTAAAAATCTTGTGTTACCTAACGTTCTAGAATGTTTACAATTTTAGTGAATGATAAAATATTTCTAATGACAGTACATTTGGGTGCACATTCTCAAAATCAATGTTTGTTTTAAACAGACCAGTTCTGTAACCCGTCATTCCGAATGATCTCATACAGAAAACTGAATTTGAAAATTTTCATTAGTACAGCTGCCAGCTAAGAAACAGATCAAATTAATTGTTAAAGTTTTCAATCAGTGGGTTGCACTATGAAAGATAATTATATTGATTTCTTTTTTTTTTTTTCCAATTGCATTAATAAATTTATTCTAAAATTGATCGTTTTCCTTATAACCTGTATCTTCCTTCTACTGCGGCATTTTTCCTATTTGATTCTGAAAAGTTAGGAATAATTAAGTTCAGGGATATTTGACAAAAATCAGTAGCTTTTTCCAACTTCTGGTTATAAGACACTTATATTTGAAATAATAATAATAATTTTGGCTTTTGTATGATTTCATTTTCTTATAATGAACGTAGGACAGATTTTTAGCCGATAGTACTGTTTTCCACCTAAGAAGTCTGTTAATAACATAGGGTATTCCCATGATCCTTCCAAGAGCGGTTTTGGTGAGTTGGTGACAAAACTACTAGACTAGAAGGAAATGCAAGAAAGCGACATGTTTATTGATACAGTCAGGATTGATTTAACCAGCAGCTAGAATGTAGAATTCTTTATGTAGAGAAGCGGAAAGATACTGAGGAGAAATAAGTGAATCTGGGGACTGTTCTTGTTGAGTATTGTACCTTTATAAAGTCTTCCCTTCAGTTCTTAATATTGGATGTCACTAAAAGTTGCAATTATCTGAGGCATCTCTTTAAGATGATGTATCTTTGGATACCTGAGATAGGATTTTTTTTAAAATTATTTTAAAATTATTTTAATAAACTAATAAGATTATTAATTTTTCTGTAGCATTTTCAGAAACTTTCCATTTCAGTTCCAAATCCCAGTCGTAGGTGGGCTGAAAATACAATGTAAATGTAAAACTAATTTTATATTTGACTAGAATTTTCAGAGATTTCTTTGGTAAGTGGAGTTTACAGTAGGATTTTTTTTCTAAATTAGGACAAATTAGAGGATGTTAGTTTCAGCTTTTCCAATAAGTGTTGTTAAGGCTTACTGGCAATAAAAAGCTAATGCCCATTTTCTTCTAATTTTAACGTTTCAATGAAATCATGCCATATACTCAATACCAGCCATTAACTACAAATTTAAATCTGTTCCTTTACAACATCTAATCAGTTACAGCTTCAGCAAACTAACCTTAGGAAAACTGAGTTTGCTTTCAAATGGGCAATCACAGTATTTGTAGCAGGGTATTTTAATAATGTCTTCTGAAATTGGTCACTGATAGGATTGGAGTGATAACGCATGGTGGGCAATTGCTATTCGTATTTGTTCATGACTTAAAAGTGAAAGATCATCGTGGTCTCCTATGTATATGACTTCTGTTAAGTGGCATTATGTTAGGTTTAGAAACTAAGTACTAGGAGAGTGGTGTTCTGTCTCTGACCCAGTCATCTTTCTGTTCAGCAGACTCAATGTTAGGGCCTTCCCGCTGCTTCTGTTTTTAACAAGAGATGTATTAATCTTTTTTTAAAGATACTTAATATTTTAATCTTATGTCACTAAGGAGCTTGAGCAGTCTTTTGGCATTAAATTACAGTTCTTTACAGAATTAAAAAAAAAAAAAAAAGGCATCCTTCCTGAAATGCCATGGATTTTTAAACAGTGGTGCCCCTGTGGTTACAAGAAATATACTGCAGTTTTATTTACTGAGGTTATGACATGTAACATTGTTCCTGCATTTAATAGAATGTGATGAGATTTTTCTATAAAATCTTGTGATTTTTAGTACAATAATATTTTATAAATATATCGTCTTATTTGAAATGTAAATTGCATAGTTCTCTAATGGGTGCTTGGTAAATGCACAAGAGATTTAGCTTTGATTCTCAGGTACCTCTGATGTAATGGTGACATGCTGTTTTTCTTCCTCATGACACAACTGGAATGTGAAGGCTCTCCCGTAAATGCTTTAACGCTGTGTGCTAGCATAAATTGTCATTGTTCCTACTGTTTCATTTGGGAATGTCTTTATTCTGACTTATTTCTCATAGGAAGTACATACTTCAGATGCTTAAAGAATGATGATTTCCCATGCCTACAAAATGGAAAATGGGTACTGCGTGTATTGTTCTGTCAAACAGTTTAAGTAATTCCTGCAGTCCTATGAGATAACCAAGAATTTCTTCCGTGTGTGATTTGAGCTTTTGAGTTGTTCAGTTTTTATATCTGGGGGAGGAAATGACGATAATTTGCCAAATGCCGTGTAGCATGTCTTAGCTTTTAGGGTTCTGGTGAGTCTTGAATAGTTCAGTGCACTGTGTACCGCAACCCAGAACAAAGGAGAAAAACATTATATAGAGATCATTTTTTCTAGCTACTTTCTCTTAGGGTTCAGTCATGCCAAAAATGTGCTCACTGAGGGGGGGCTGCTGTAGATGTAATACTGATTCAGCAAAGGTATAAAATACATGTGACACCACTCCTCAGCAGTTAATTAGAAAGCATGGGGCACAAGAATGCCACTGAAGTCACCAGAGGCCCCATATTTCTGTTGTCAAGCATCTGCATCTGGCTTAGGCATTGCTTTTTTGCCCACGGAAATTGCTGTGGGGGACTTGACTGATTCAGCTGAGAAGCTGCAAGGCTAAGGCACAGCCTGGTGATCTTACTGGGGGGGAGCAGAGGCTGAAGTATTTTGCCACAGTAGGGCGCTGAACTGAGAAACCATGGTGCTGCATGTGGGAGCTGACCCAGTGTGTCACTCTAAGCATTGCATACTGCCATGTAACATAAAAGAGCCTGTGAGATGCTTTTCTTGGTGTGTGCCGTTGAAATTACTCTTTCACTATCCCCATTGTGCCTAGGTACTCCTATTTACTAATACGATTGCCTTAAATAAGGTGGTGACTTTTTTGTTAATTCTTAGTTCCATCTCTCATTGGGGTGAAAGTCATTCCTCTTCCCTGCTGAAAAATCCTTCTGTTTTAAGGAAACTAACTTGAGCTTAAACTAAGGCTAGCAGAGGAGGGGAAAAGTAGTTAAACTCAGTGTCTAAAATTTATGGCCATACTTCCAAATTTCACATGAAGATAAGGCCTCATTAGGGCAGATTGTGTCTTTGTAAATGAAGATATAGGAAGTGGCATGCTCAAAATTCAAGAAACGAGCTAGTGTTTAAAAGCAATGTTGTTACACAGCTAACTATAGGGTAGTGATTTTTAGTCAGTTTTCTGTATTTGGTCTATGTTTTGAGTTAGTTACAGTTTCTGTTAGGATTGTCACAGGTAGTATCTGCAATTTAATAGCAATCTGCAATGGCATGGAAGTGTTGATGGCTCACTGACAGTTGCTATGCATGATTTTTTTTTTTTCTTTTGAATCTAGGATTGCATTAATGGTGTATTTTGTTTTACATGGTTATTGCACGGCATGATTTCTCAGGGAAATGTGGATGATACCATGCATTGTATGAGCTGATAACTAATTCCTGCTTTTAAAATCGTTCCAAATTTTCAGGTTTCAGTCAAACATTTCACATCACATGACTTTCATGTTGAATTTCCTCTTGTTTGTTAGGTGAATCACGATGAGGGTGTTAACAGCATCTAAAGGAGTCTGTAAAATGCGCTCTGCACAATACTTCATTAGCTTTTGGACACACATCCATTCTAAATTGATTTTGCAATTTGTGTGGTTTTTTTTTTTCCTATTTTATTGCACCATGTAAATTAATAGTTGCACTGTTGATTTCAGAGCTGCACCTGAGGCATGAGCGTGGCATTAACTTTCAGGGTTAGACAGTGCTGTAGTTCTACAAGGTCTCATTATCGGGTAGAGTACCAGTATAAGTCTTCTAACATAAATATATTTATTTTTATCATTAAATTTTTACAAAGTGTGTTCACTTTGGGGATTTTTTGTTTGCTTTTCCTGTAAAGTTACTTTGGCTAGGCTGGGATTCGATCCAAAGCCCACCAGTATCATAGGCAGCATTAATAAACTAAAAGTTTATTGAAATACTCTGCAGTCAGGTTGACCTTTTATGCCTTTGCAGTATTTCTGTCTGCAGCATACATCTGAAATAGTTTGCTCTAGGACTTCAGTAATATAAAATTGAGGGATTTTGTGCTGGGAAAAATGGTAAACATACTGTAACTGATCACAGACTATTTTTCTCTATGGCTGGCACGCAGCTTAATTATATAGAAGGTGAATTTGTCTTGAAACATATTTTTTCTTTAAAATAATCAGTATAAGAGATGTTAACCACTTCACTTAGTTGTATACTTCCAGGAGAATATTTTTTGTCTGAGGATCAGCTTCCCCTTGATGATTTCTGTTTTGACATTTCCATTTACTTTGCAAAGAATATAACAGGACATTTCCCAGCTAGTTGAAATTTTTGTAATTGTATTTTGATTACCCTGATTCTCTCTACTGCTATAAACCTAACATAAAACACGTGATTGTAGCAGAAATGTAACTGGTCAGCTTTCAGTCTGCCTGCTCCCTCCCAGTTGATGTATTGCATCATTACATCTGGTGTTGGTAGGTAACCGGACTTTTTGGGGAATGCCTGACATTATGATGAGGAGTGCATCCAGGCTTTTATCTAGTTGTCACTTCCTACATTTAAAAGGATAAAAGGCTTTTCTCTGAGGATTTGGTAGAAAGCAACTGTTTAGTTCTACAACTGCTGAGGTGTTAAACTCAGCTACAGTTAATAGTAAAATTGCATCCAATTTTCTTTTCTTTTTTTTTTTTAATGAACTTTTGACTGTTTTGTCAGGAAAGGTGCACAATTTTTTCAGGTGTTCCATAAAAGATACATTGGAATGGCCTCAGAAATAATATTATGGGGATATTTGTATGGTTCTTGACATATGGTTCTGAAGTTTTTCCATGGCTTATTTATAAAAAAAAAAAAAAAAATCAAGCTGAGGAGAAAGTAGCCATATAGCAAAGAGCTAAATTTATGATATGCAAATTACTATGTTTTTCATTAAATATCCTTCAGTGTGTTACTGATGTTGTCAGCCCACAAGTCTGCTTTTCCTTGTCTGTTACAGGTGATGCTTCTCTTCTGACCTTTTGCAAGTCAATTAAACTAGATCCCCTATCACAATGAGTGATTTCTAAAATATTTTAGAACCTTTTTAGAAACCCTTTTAGCCTTTAGCTAGAAAAACAACAGGGGCTTTCCAGTATCCCTTTCCTATGGGAGAAGGAAAAGAAAAAAAGAATAAATATAATAATTTTCACTGAAAATTAATAAAACTTACTGGACAGCATATGGGATCCGCTGTAAAACCATAGAGGTAATTGCTTACATAGCACAACTATGTACAGGATGTGTTTAGGCAATAATTGTGCATTAGATTGATCTGTCTGATCTTGATTTACTATAGAATGTACATATTTAAGTCTCATAATTTTGTATTGAAGCTGAATGTTTAAGCCCCGTGACTGTAAGACTCATGAAAAAAATATTTAGAGAGGTAGTATAAATGATAAGGGTTTTCTTGGTTGCATTTTGGGATTCTTAAGGTTTTTTTGTGTGTACATGGGGTGTTAAAAGTCTCACATACGAACCAGTTACAAATGAATGATCTGCCTATTAATCAAAAATCTTGAAACTGTTAACACAAAGCTATTGTGAAAGCCTAGCCCCTTGTTCAAGTTGATGTTATCTCAATGGAATTAGAGTAGAGTAAGAGATGTGCACTATGGACTTCAGCATTGTACAATCGATCAAATCCTTGTAATGATTTAAAACTTACTCAGATTCTTTAGGAATGAATATCAGTAAAACCAAACCGTACCTGAAACGTTTTGTTTAGATGTTTATACTGACTGATTTGTTAAACATCTAAAACTTCTGCATTAAAAGATGCACAAACCCAATAGTAGCTTTGGGCTTTTTGGCATTAAATTCTGTACTAAATTTCAGCTCTCTGTAATTTGAAGAGAATTCTGACTATTTTTTAAAGCAGAAGCTGCTTTAACTGAAACTTTAAACTGACAAAAACTTCTGTTTGCATGAAGTTTGTACGGTTTGCTGATAATTCAAATGTTCTGAGAGCACAGATACTTTTAGGTACACTTCCTTTGTGAAATACCTTATGCATAACAGTTTAACCATTTTCCTTAGTGAGATCAGAACATGAATTGCTGATGAGTACTGCATTTGCACTTAAATACCTGATTTCAGAGTGTGTTAAACCTTGTCTATTTCTGACAAAAAACAGCATTTTCATCTAATTTCCATTTAATGATAAGTATATTCATGCAGAGAAAAACATATAATCATGGCTCGATGCAGTGATTTATGCCAAGAAAACAGCAGGATAGCAGTAGTAACTCTGAAATGAAGATGCACATCTCTTAAGAAACTCTAGCTTCTTGTTCTTTCCTTCCCTCTGTTCTAAACAGGTGTCTCCGTTATTCCCGATTCGTACAGCTGAAGCAAGGACCAGAACTTTTACCCTTTGTTTTTTAAAAGTGAACGTTGACTTTTGCCTGGAGTGTCTTTGTCCAATCACTTCATTTTTCTGAGGGGATTTACTTCATTTTCTGAGGGGATTCAGCTAAATGAGAAGTGTAGAATAAGTATTTTTTATTAAAATCAGATTTAAGCTATTAATTATTTTGAAATTCTCAATATGAATAGAGATCTAATGAATGGAAATTATAGGCCTATACTGCAAATACCAAATACTGCTTATATATTTTTAACAAAATCAGTATATATGTGATTATTTGAAACATGTATAAAGGTGAAAATGGAAAAATCATTCTTGTGTTGATAGATTTATAAATTGAAATTCTTAATATCCAATACCAAAACCCTATGAAAGGGCTAGTGAAAAGAAAATGTAATGTATTCTGATAAACAGCCTGTGTAATACAATCGATGGGTGTGATGTTTTTGTTCTGTATTATATTTATTATATGTAAGTAAACAATAAAGATTATAAATCATATTTTCTTAAGAGGAGTTAGTATTTGGTTGGGGTCAATGCTTAGTGTACTTTATAACATCAGTTTAAAAGCTCTGAATGGTCGCTAAGGGTTGCTGCCTTGAGAGAGCAGCATAATGGTGAAAAGGTCTTGAATTAGCCCCCTTAATTCTGCTCTTCCACTTCTAGAGGTGAGCCTCAGGATGTCCCATCTTACCTCAAGTCAGCTAGGATGCCAAAAGGTTACAATTTGGTCTCAGATCGGTCTGGTAATTAAGCAGTGAAGTATCCATTTTTAATCCATTCTCATGACTGTAGGTGCTAATACATGAATTACAAAATATTCTGGAAGACTGTTTCATCAGCAGGGGGAGCTACTGCAGTAGCTATCCATCGCGTTCCTGAACTCCAGTGACAGAAATGACATAAATAAAATATACTTAATGTAGCTGTTTGTCATCCTTGATCCTTAACCGGTTAGAGTTAACCAGGACTAGACCGCGGCCTTCCTTCATGCAGTTGAACTTTCAGTGTCTTTAATTATTACAAATCTCTTGGGGATCATAGACGCCTAAATGCTTACTAGAAAAGTTACAGAAAATATTTTGCTACCATAAGCTTTTCTGAGTTTTCTGAAATTTAGCTCAATTCTGTGCACTGATATAATCAGTGTTGCTGCACAGGTGTAGCAAGATGCAGAATTTGACATTAAAACGAGGATATTTGCTGTGCCATATCAAAATCTGCAAAAATTTAATATGATGCTACTGACAATGCAGATACCAAATAAATGACTACAAGTTTTATAGCAGTTTTTCGTAGAAAAATGGTAAATGTAGGTACAAACACACATCAAATACAACTCACAATGCGGAGAAGGAAAAGAGCGTCACTGCTGTGTGCTGATTTCTAAAATCTAATTACCTGTAATAAGCAAGCATGATGTAATCAAAACAATTATTTTATGGAAGCTGCAATTACAGTGACTACTGCACTGCACTGTCTTGTGAATGTTTTATTACCAGGAAGAACTATTAACATTGAAGAATAGTTGGCCTTTTTTTCCTTTCTTTTTTTTTTTTTTTTTCCTTTTTTTTTAATAGGCTAATGAATTGTGGTTAGAAGTGTCTCTACTTTTAAAAAGGGCTTATAAAAATCGATTGGCATTTTCACTTATGCAACGATTTATCCTTGATATCAAAAGGACAAGTATCATACAGCATTTTTTTTTTTGGGGGGGGGGGGGGAGAAGTCTAGTGTCTTTCAGCATTTGGCAAACAACTTTGAGAGACAGCAAATGTAGCAAAATTTCTTAGTCAGGATTAGTGAACTTCACTACTTCAGGTTGGTGGCTTGCCTTTTTTTTTTTTTTTTTTTTTTAACTAATTAACATAGTTCATCTGATTACCTGGCAAGCAACAGGAATTCTGGAGCTCAGGTTAAGAACCTGAAGCGAGTTTGTATCAAAATTTTCTATACACTTGGCAATTACATGCCTTGTTCTTTCTAGTGTCCTAACTGATGAATCAATGTATTTTTATCCCACTAGGCTAGCAAGATCTCAGCTGTTTTCTGTGGTGTCTTGGCACCTCGTACTTTTCTGTGTACAGTGGGATAAGCTAGCACAGGCTCGCTGGGTTGCTTTTCACTCTCTGGGACGTAACTTGAGGGCGTATTCTCTTAATCTACTCTATATTCTCTTCAGTTTTAGGAGATGCATTTCATGAAGCAGCCTTTTGCCAGAAGCTTAATGTCACTGCTAGGGGAGGTTTAAAGCTTCTGAGATGTTTTATACCCTACTTCAAAGTTTTTTTTTCTTCTACTATCAGTACTATGTATGTGGGAGACATTTTTCTTGGTTTTTATTTATGTCTGCAAACCAAGTATATCCCATTTCTATTGATTTAAAAAAATATATGTATTAAAAAAAAAAAAAAAAAAAAGGCCAGAACTTACAGTTTCCAAAGAACCCATGGTTTATTATCTCAATGTGAACTCTCCTTCCTTTTCCTTTGTTCCCCTCCTTTACCCTCCTTCTTATCCCTAGTGGAAACTTATGCAAAAGAACATTAATTTCTAGTTTGTGGGGTTGCAAGCTCTCAGGACTTATTTTTGGTAGGGTTATGCACTGTATTAGAATTCACTGCAACATGGAGGCGTTCATACCATAAAAATTCCCTAATTACTGAAACTGGCTATTATCTGTGGGAACCTTACAGTGCTGTATCATTTACTAGGCTTTGATTTAACTACTAGGATCATGCTGCCAATAATAATAATGCTGAATATCCACTACAAGTGGATATTTACACAAGGCAAGGTAAAGATGTATTCTGTCTGCAACAGTGTTCACATTCAGAAAATATTTCCAGAAGATCATATGCCAGTAGATTCTTTTAATTTCTTAACCTAATTTGGAAAAGAAAGACTTCCAATTATGTGCAGATAGCTTCTGTGGCTGTGATTGTCAGTTTGTGGTGGTACAGGAAAGCTGTGGTGGTGCCCCAAAGACAGGTTTCTGGCCTTGGGACATGTGGTAGCCTGAGAGGGATGGAAGATGAGGAGGAGGTTGGATGCAAGAACAACTGAAAAATTGAGTTTTCTTATGCACACCTTTCCCCAAGTCCTTCCTGCCTTTTTATGCATTTCCTTACTCACAAAGTAATGTACAAAACACGCTTTTCACCAACTGAGTTGGCATCATTAGTTTATAACATATATATATAAAATATTATGATTGTGTGTTATTAATTCAACGAATGTATTTTGTTAAAAATATTTTGACACAAGCACTGACTTTACCTCTCTTCTTCATTGTTGGTTAAAAGCTGATACGTCTGTCACTCTTCTGCATGTGACTTTTTCCCAGAATTTGCATATAATCAACCACCAGTGAATGGAAATGTGCCTCAACTTCTATAGCTAGTCCTATTTAATTGCAAGTGGCTCATTCTTTTATGCAAAACTGCTTAAAAATGAGGCTGGAATCATTCTTCCTCATACAGGAGTGTGTCACCCACAGTGAATTTCACGTGTAGGAAAAGAACTGTCTGAATAATGTGTTCATAGAGTAGGGAAAAAAAAAAAAAAAAAAAAAAAAAAAGTCTCAAAGTATTTTTTGTGAGGAAGTGGTCATGGACTAAGCCAGTCTCCATTCTGAGATAGAAAGGTGCTGTTGGGACCAGCCTAAGCCTGATAAAAGAATAGAAGCAATGATCTACCACAAGCTGAGACATGTGGGAAGGGAAAGAAGATTCCTTCAAAACTGAGAGCAGTTCCACTCTGTGGGGTACAGCTGAGATCTCACAGAAGGATGCAGCCTGAGACAAAGTTACTTCTATCCTTAGTCATTCCTCTTGTACTTGAGGGGAGGCTAAGGACTGGAGCTCACGGTAAAGCTCCAAGACAACACAATTTTGTGAGAATCTCGGCTGTTACATGAATAGTGAATAAATAAGCTTCAAAATCTCATGGATGAAAAATTTCAAAACACCAAAAAACTTAAATGGCAGAAATAATTCATATTGAAACTAAAAAAATTTTTAAATTGCCTTGAGCAGTCTAACTGCTACAGAGGTTTGACGACATGGATTCAGTCAGGAAATAATGCTAATATTTTATTGGTTCTTTGCCAAAGTAATTCTTCAAAATGCCTCGTCAATGCTTTTAATGATGTGTCTGTGCTTTCTGGTTCTGGTCTGCCAATCCATATCCTCCCTTTGCAGATGATTTTTTAAATTGCCACATTTATGTCTCCCCCTATAAAATCTTCATTTTTCCTTTCCCCCCCCCCCTCATAGCTTAAAAGAAAGTTGAATGGTAAATTGTTTGCAAGATTGGCACCAGAGGCATGCTAGCAGCATAATACAGAAGCACAAGTGCAGAGGATTTGAGAATACCTGCTTTGACTATTTCTCCTGACAACATAACTGTACAAGGCATGCTAGCCTTGAACTGTATCTTCAGGAAAGCTCTGAGCAAAGCCTCTTGTTTTCACATACTAGTTGGAGTTTGTTTCCTTATGGTTAAAGAATTTTTTACATAGTTCTGTTTTCAGGGGGTAATAGTTTTGATGTAGAGGTTCTGTGTAAATGCAACACAAAATGGACTCCAAGGAACTTACAGTCTTAAAGTACACCTCTTGGTGTTCCCTCTGATTTGGCATGTACCAAAGGCTGGATCTTACATTGGGATGCTTTCAATATTGAGGGTGGACATAGTACTACTTCTTCTCTTTCCACATCATTGCAGGTCATACTTGGGGAAGTCCCTTTGCTTTTCTGTGGTTTCGGTTTCTTCAGTTTCCCTTTCCTTAAAGGTTAGTGATTATAGTTTAGTTCTCTGAGAGGTGAGAACTTAGTAACAGGGTGTTAGCATGAGGCATTCTTAAGGAAGAACTACAGCTTTCAGCCCGAGCCAAGCAGCAGCATTGCTATGCTCACTCTCAAATTCCCTTAAATCTCCTCTTGCCTTGCTTTACCTGGGCTACTTGGGCAATCAGTCTGCTTCCAAAAGTCCTTAATCAACCCTGCTGATTGTGTACCTGTGCCATGCAACGTTGTACCTGTACCATGCCATGTTGTTGCTGCAATGGTGTTGCTGTACCAATGGCCTTATCCTAGTAGGAATCCAAATCCCTATCTGTTTTCATAATCAGGAGAGAACTCACAGAGACCATGACAAAACTGGGCCTGTCTATACATAATTATACTGTGAGCTATTTTTTTTTTTTTTTTATTACTGAAATAATTTTTATGTTCACCGTCCCCTAGTCCAGACACAACTTGCAGCATCAAAACACCCAACAACATCTGCGTATTTTTTTGTTCTGGAAAAATCTGTATATAATAATAATAATAATAATAAAAATCTGTTAGCAATATTATTTCATCACTCTACACCCACAATCTACAGAGACTAGATTTTTGCTTCCTCTGAGCCACCTCACGGCCTCTAAACCCATTCATGTGCCTCTAAAAATGCTTCTGCTGCATTCTGCAAATCAGCAAGCTCAGGTTAGGTAGGAGAAATTCCTCTGCTGGCAAATGGACTGATTATAGTAGTACCCTGGTGTGGTTTTTGTCTGTTTTTTAATCACGTGTTAGTCCCACAAACCTACTGCATTTTTCTTCTCCTCATCTTTGTATGCACAAACATACCCCTTGGAGATGGTCTAGCTTCCAGAAGTCTGAAATGTGTGCCTGTTACAGAAGAGATAATTGCCAACATGTAAATTGTAGTTCTCTAAAGATACATCTCAAAAATAAACCCTTGCCCATGTACTCACCTTCCCACTGAGCTGAGATTTCTCTGCACTTTATGGGCTTTAAAAATAGGGTGTTCCTCCTCCTTCTGTTCTTAATTTGCTGCTGTATTGGGAGGGTTTTTAAAAAAATAAAAAATATATATATATAAAAAAACAAAAAAAAAAAACCTTTCTTTTGCAGACAAAGTGGGCTTTTGGAGAATTCAGGATAGCTGAAATATCTCAGCAGGTGCAGTGTGAAGCTCCGCTTGCTGTGAACACTGACTTACAACTTTGAGCTCAGAGGCAACCCCCTGAGTCTCTGTTCACATGAACAAAATCCCACTTTTTCCAAGAATGTTACGGGTTAGATCATCAGCTGGGACTAAAAAACCATTACCCCACTTTTTTTTTGAATGGAGCTGTGCTAATTTACATCAAATAAAAACCTGATTTTGAAGGATGACCTGCAGCTGAGTCCCACAGTGGGTAAGTATCTGTCTAACAGGAGCTGCACCTAGGCTTCATGATGCTGGGAGGGTCGGGCAGGCTCTGAGGGCTCCTGTCACAGACCCACGCATATGGGTATGGGACTGTTACAGTGTCATGAGGAATGAACTGGTAAAGCTGTCCAACAGGCAGCTGCCTTTGAGAGTTTATTCTTTCCCTGTGAGGAAATGGCCTTCCCCATGCTGCTCCACAAGGGTGTCCTTCTCTGGCCTTGTTGCTGCAGCTGCATGCCCACGGGCTCTTGCAGACGACGTGTTTTGCTTGTTGACATTAAAGTGGTTCTCAAGGACTGGCCAAAACATGACCTTGAAATTGTAATCTTATTAACAGAAGCTTGTATTGGTGGTGTTTCATTTGATCTACTTACACGTCTCTACAGACTTGCTTTGACATTGCCTTTGTCTCATCTGGACGTTACAGCATGGCCTACATAATGCCTACTAAATTTGTTTTACCCCTGGCTTTAGCATAATACCATCCCATAGGGCAGACATACTGTGATCATCAACGTGACCATAGAAATAAGCAGACATAATTGGAAAAACCTTGCCGAAATGGCTAGTTCATACCCAGTCAGTGCATGTGTGCTCTCACAGGCCTGTGGCTTGGCTGGGCCTCGTGCCCTCATGGCCACAGGTACGTGCCCTCCTTGCAAGGTCTGTGCCCACCGCCGGGTCTGGGGCACCATGGCTTTCCTCGGGTGCTCAGCTGGCTGAGAGATGTTCCCTGAGTCCAGCTTGACTCCTTGCTGAAGGATTTTAAAGCTCAGGCTGAAAGCTGAAGGTAGAGAGGCTGCTGCTGTGCCAAAACCTGTGAGTCTGAACCTGGGTTCAGTCACATCATCTGTTGTGTTCTCTGGTTTGAAATTTAATTTATAAATGTATATTCAATTTTAAAATTCAAAACCTCTTTCTGCAGGACATGATGTTGTCTTGCAAGCCAGACTTGAGGTGACTACACTTGATTGCATTTTGTCAATTTTGATCAAATAAGTAGACTCTGAAAGAAAGCTAATGGCTCCAATTAAATATGGATCGTAATTTTTTTCTGAGGAGAGACCTTGACTTCCTTGTCCAAAATAAACAACAGCTACTTTAGGAAAAGGTTTTAAAGTTATAAAAGAAGGAGCTAATGTATCTCAGATATAAAGTATTATATACAAAATAATCTAGCAATAACATACATTTTTATTTCTTTATTTCTATAGTCCTTTTTCCAAAGAAAGATCGTGTCCATCACAAATGATAGTCTCTGTGGTAGTATTAGCATTGGTGTAAATGATATAAAACGTTATCCCTAAAAAGTCAAAGTGAATTCATAGGCCAAACCTGCTGTTGCTCCAAAAATTACCTTTCTTCAAAGCTAAATAAAATAGACATACAGAATGGAACAGCAAAATAAAAATGTCTTGTCTAGAGTTAATGCTTGCTTGCAATCTCAGTGCTGGAGAATTACAGGGCAGCACACAGCCTTACCAGCCTCTCGGAGACTGCAAGTTCATGAGAGAGCCAGGCTGCCTTAAACAGCTGCTTTTAAAGCTTCTCTCTTGGCCCACAGCTGCCAAAGGCACTGGCTTAGCAGCCTAAGCTGGACTCTCATTAGAGAAAAGGGATAACAGTAGGAAGAGTAGTTTGAGTACTTTGCAGAAAGAGAAGGATATACATCAGGGAGAGGACAATATCAGAAATTCAAAATCCACTTGGCTAGTCATTTGTGGTTTGCTCATGCTGCTGGAGGTAATATTCGTGATGGTTTCATCTTTCCTCCTGTGCCTGGTCAGGGCTTCTTCAAATGCCAGGGTCGTGACATGGTGTAGCTTGTGTAGCTACTCCAAAAGGACTAGCAAATAGCTACCACCCCTGTATTTTTTGAAGAATTTATCTTAAACCTTGGCACATCACCTTTGTTCCACTGTTTTTCATTATTCTTTTGCTTTCTACTTATAATCAGAACACAGTCCTTGGTATTTATTTGGATAAGTTTAGTCCTAGTAGTCTTTCTGTACTAAATGTTTTGATAACATTCATCATGACTGGTAACTGGTGCTTTATGGGCCTTTATGTGAAGTAGCACCAAAGCTTAGGCCCCTGTAGGCCCCAGCTGTGAAAGTGTACAAAGAAAGGAACTATAACCTGACTGAAGCTACTGAGAAAACACCTTCTTCAAAGGCAGGGATAAAAGAACAGTATTTTGGGAAATGCTGGACATCCATAAATGTAAGTGCATATATTATGTCTTTTTATACATCAACTTCAGAACTAAGATGCTATCTATTAAATGAGGCTACCGTACCTGTTAAGTCCTTGTGAGATTTATCCCCTTCTAGCTCTCATTACAGTGCCTATTAGAAAATTTTGGAATCTGGGTAAATTTCTTGTTCCTAGAAACTTTGTAATGTGTTCTGCAAAGGAACCTTTATTCAGCTGGCCTCTGTGGTAATGTTACTCCAGGTAAATGTGTGAGCCAAATGAATTGTCAGGCATCAAATGATGGACATAAGCACGTTCATTCTCGTACAGTGTAAACTCAGCTTTTCTGTATTTTTAAGAATTTGTAATAAATATCACAATGGTTTTAATTGTTCAGTAGCTATTATGAGCCACCAAGATGAATGAGAAGCACATTTCCTACAAGTGAAACGTGGAAGAATTCTCTAGGCTATATTAATGCTAATTCTTTACACTTTTTCGGAGCTTGAGCTTTAAGCACCACAACCGTGAAAAGATTGGACCAAATTGAGAAATGCATTTGGGCCATCGAGATGAAATTGTGAATTGGCATTTAATTGTGGAAAGTGATTCTGTAACAGGTCGTTTCAGATTTTTCAATTGGTGTGAGTCAGTGAGCTTTTATGGTAACAAAATTGCACAGTAGGCTTTAATTGTGCATAATTATTGCACTGCATGGTGCATAGTGCTATATTCCAGGCATTCAACTGCATTCTGTTAAATTTTTTATTGAACTCTGTGAAGAAGTATACCTGATGGTATTTGATACATGCTTGTTTAATCTGCTCATGTTTTTGTCTTAGGAAAATGAAAACAATTACTATATATATATATATATATATTCCCAGTTTTCAGATGACTAATTATACTGCATGGGCTACCTGCGAGCTTCTGCTAAAATTAACTGGAGTTTTATTTCTGATTTCAGCTGCAAGAATCTTATAAGAGGTCTTTGGGGTTTAGGGGCGTAACTTTAAATAATACAATGTTCAGGGGGCAGGGAGGGGAGGGCTGTTTTTGTTTTGTTTTACATTCATCTGTGCATTCTTCAGGCTGAGTGACACTTGGTGGACTTTCAGCTCGTTACTTCAGTAATATGTAGCCTTTTCCAATTCAATTATTTTTCATTCCTGATTCATTTGCTGGATCTGACCAGTGCATCCAGCTAGAACACAGCCTGTGGTTCAGAATTAGGAAAATGTTATTACCTCCTCTATAAGTAAAACATTTTCATCACTGTGGACCCAGTGATTACAAAATCCTGTTGTACTGTTTTTTTTTTTTTTTTTCTTCCTCCTGCTAAGCTTTCAAGTCATCGGGACTGATCTGTTTTTTCCCCATCTTTTCACCAAACACGGAGCTCAGGCCACTATTCTGTTGTCATGAATTTAGTATTACAGCTCTCTTTCATCAAAAGGCCTAATTATGATGCTTGTGGGATGTGACTTTTCTGTGGCAAATCAGCTTTGGGTTTGGGGCTTAGGTTTTTTGGGGGGGATGAAAAAATAGTCTGACATTTATTGTAATTACTCTACCAAAAGATTCTGTAGTTCTCTTTCCCTGCCAGGGATGAAAGTACTGTATAACAAACAGTAACTCTTGTAGATCTTTTTCCTATCTGTATTGATGAAGGAGCTGTTGTTATAATGTAGATAACAAATCTTACAATAGTCCTCTTTCTTGTTAGCATCATCCAGCATGGCAAGTTCTGTAGCTGGCCTCAAAGAACAAGCCACAGGAAGAATGAATTTTGATTGCACTGCTGCAAAGCCTCTTTTGTTCTTCTTGTAGAAATGAAGACGCAGGAAGAGGCCTTTTTTTTTTTTTTTAATCATCTATTCTGTATTCCTCCAAGACATTCAGAAGAATATTGTTACAGATGGGGGTAAACCAGGCAGGATTTTTTTATTTTTTCCCCTTCCAGCCTAGTTACACTTTATACCTGGTGGTTCCTGTAATTCAAAGGGAACAAGTGAAAAATTCTCTAATTATTTTACAGTTCTTTCCCTAAGAATGCGTGCATTCAGGAACAATGCAGGACTGTTGGCACCCCACCCTAGTCCAAATTGTTGAATTTTACCAGGGAGATGAGCTGTGCTCCTAGCTTTTATTATTTCTGCTTCGCTGCTTATATCAATGGGTAGTTACTGTGCAAACACCAAGTCCTGTCTGACGCCTGCCTTCCCGTGGTGCTCTCAGGCAAGAGTGCAGAGAGAACAGACACCTCTGTGGGAGGCTGAAGAGGGATAGCTGCTCACAGGAACTTGTGAAAGGAAACATTTAAACACTTTTTAAGACCCCTTATTTTTTTTTTTATAGGCACTAACTGTTAAGTGGGGTATGATCCGCAGTTAAATAAGGTCATTTTACAATATGGAAGGTTTAAATATTTATTTACTTCAAAAGCCATTGCACTTCAATCAAGTGCAATGATAATCAAGTTGAGATAATCAAATCTTTGACAATGTGCCACAGAACTGCATCAACTGTAATGCTTTACTCAGATCTTTCTTTTTTTTTTTTAAATAGGTTCTTGTTTTATTTTTATTTTTTTCTTGCATTAGTTTTTAGTGGCAGGAGGAGGAATGAGCAAGAAAAGAAAAGGAAGAAAATCTTACTGATTATCTTATTGCCTTAGAAGAGAATCTGGATGCAGTCCCAGATTATACATCTGCCCCTCTAATGTACATCTCAAATAATATTAATATCAAATCAGACATCTGTGCGCTAGATGTGTTCAGCTGCTTCCATGTGTGGTGGTGCTGCTGCATCTGCAGAGAACAGCCTGAGCTTCCTCCAGTGCTTAGAAAGGAATGGCAAGAGGAAAGAGCAGACATGGGCTCACCGCCTGACTCCGAAAGGTCTGTTTGGCATTTCACTCTTCGTTTTTCATCCTTCTTTCTCTGACAGCCATAATGGTCTGTAGTTCACATCTGCAGTCAGGTTATGCTTCAGAATTACAAAAGCAATTAAAATAAAATGGGTTTCTCAGCATATCGCTAACTGGACAGAAGCTGGCACCAAGGTGATAGGCGATCAGGGCAGTCTTCCCATACAAAATTGAAGCTTGAAACCGATAAAATAGCAATTGTCTGGCTTGCACCGGCTACTCACGTTTACTCCTCTAAATGTTCTTAGCTGGTTCTGATAAATTAATTAAATTTACTTATACATTTGCAGCCTTTGAAAGAGAAGTGAAACTTTTTTTGTAGTTTGGCTGAAGGGGCAGGCAGGGGCAGGACAGTGAAAAGGTTTACCATCTTTATTTCTTCACATAAATCTATTTATATTTTTGTATTTTTCTAATATTTATAACTATAAACTAGTTACAGAGTGGAAAGATCTTTTGTGAAATAGCTGCATTTATAATGTAGAAAGAACACTGATATTCAACAGGTCCCTCCTTTCAGGTTCCTTTTCCAAAAGACTTCATTTACAGGTTGCCAGGTAACCAGAAGTCTTTGACTTTTAAATAATACTTTATACAGGTACAAAAACTGAGATTTTTCCAGAGCTCAAATGGCAAGGGCTATCTGAAATGAACAGTAGTCTAAGCAAATGCCTACAGAGCTGACCACTGCTATGCGCGCACACAAAAGTAAAAGAAGCAATTTGCTAAACTCTTCAGTGGCTGCATGGATCCAATTTCAAGTACAGGCAGAATGTATTTTCCTAGCTGGTTATTAAATTCAATTTGTGTATTCTTACTTAAAGTCACATTGCTGCTCAACAGGTAAACCATATTCTTCATCTCCTCCAGGAAGCCAGGTGTGTGCTGCTCCCAGTCCACTTTTGCTTCTCCTCCAAGTTGGCTGGGGTTTCTGCAGTGTGGAAGAGAGGGATCAAAAAAATAGGGTAAATAAAATTGTCAGCGTTATCATGACCAGCCAAATGTCCACGGAAGACAAGGGCAGCTCTTCTTCTGCCTTCATCTTAGAAGAAGGAGCCCAGTGCTGTGGATTACATAGATTCACCCACTGAGCTGAAAGGAACGCAGAGTGCTCCCAAAAGATCTTGGCCAGGGGGTCCGCCAGTGTCTCAGCCATCTGCAGGACTATGGCTCAGTTACCTCTTAAGTAGCTCCCTTGTTTTATGGATCTAATCCAATATAAAACAAACATGCTTAATTACTGTCCTTTAAAGGCATCAGTGAGGAGATGATGATGATTTTAGTTGTAATCCCATGTAACTGAAGCCCCCCAGCCCTGACTGTGGGGAGGGGCAGGAGAGGCCAGGCTGGGACTGCAGTTTGGGGAGCAGGATCTTTACGGATCTTTCTCAAAAGCTGTTGATGCAGCCCCAGACAGAATAAACCTTCACAGCAGTTAAAGCAAGTTGTGACAGCATGGAGCTAATCTTAACAGCAAGAAGCTTGAACAAGGAGGATTGTGTGAAGACTCCTCCTGCCCT
The DNA here is from genome assembly GCA_011076525.1 of Nettapus auritus. NCBI lineage: Eukaryota > Metazoa > Chordata > Aves > Anseriformes > Anatidae > Nettapus > Nettapus auritus. The sequence continues at coordinate 31,675,692 of CM021771.1, forward strand.
AGCTGGCTTCATTGTGAATATTTTTCAAGAGAAGTTTTTGGCCTGCATCTTGCTGTGGTGAGTCCAAGAGGCAGGTCACCTGCCTCGGAGTGATCTCCTCGAATGATTGCCTTTCTCTGAGGCTTAGTGCCAGGGCAGCAGGTGTGATGCAGCCCTGCCAGCAGGGAGCTGCCCTAAGACCAGCACCTTATTCCACACCCTGAGAGTCCCAGAGTGGCAGTGAGTTTCTGTTCTTCTCTGACTAGCTTTGAATTTAAGCTCTCCCCACTACAACATAACCCCTTTCCCTTTAAAGTCTGTGTTTCGAAAGTCATCTTAATATACCAGCATTTTTACCGAGGATATATAGTGGAGGTCACTGTGAGATATCTTGAACGTTCAAGCCAAATCAATTATACTTCCAGAGCTTCGTCAGGGCAGCAATGTAGTGGAGCAACTTAATGAAATGTTTATGGCAATGATTGAAGTTCACAGTAATCTGAGAGCGTGCAAAGACAGCTGTAGGATAAGTTATACAGCTCAGCACTGAAACATGACCATGGTACAAAGTATATTGTTTGGAAATCTATTGTAAGACATGAAATCTACTTCTGCAATTTTTTGCTTGAGAATTTACACTGACGACTTCTTTATCGTAAATGAGACACTTAAAGCCATCCTTTGGGCATTCCAGTCCAATCTGAGTACATCAGGATCAAAACTGGTGCAGAAAACACAGCCTGTGTATCATTAAAAACAGACAGACTTCTTCTAGCAGAGTGTTTGTGTTGGCTATTCAGACAAGGTAAAACTGGTAACACATTTATTGTGTGTTTTGCTACATCTGTGCTCTGAAATTACAGCGTAAAGACTGCAAGGTTTACTTCAGCTGAATCCCAAAGGCTTAATTCTTTCCTGTTGCAAAAGCAGACAACTGTACTTAAAAGCAGCCTGAATCAGGACAGCGCAGAGAAGAGTCCTTCCACACAGCCACTGCACTTCTTGGGTAGTAAGTTACCTATTTGTAACTCAAAATGCAATTATTTAGTTATGTCAAGCTACAAGATGTTCAGCAACATAAAGCAGAAATTCGGCCTCCTCAGCCTTTCTCTTCATTCCTACCAAAAAAAAAAAAAAAAAAAGTAAAAAACCACACATACCTCCCAAACGTACAAAGAAGCCTACATCAAACCTGATACATCAATTTGCTAAAATTGCAAATGGAAGTGATTCATCTCTTTCAGGTACTGACTTCCTACTATTAATTCAGAAACAGAGAAGAGGTGTGGGGGAGCTGGAAAAGCTCATTTCAGTGGCTTTTTTCATTCATAATTCAGTTGGGGTTGGACCCAAACCTGTCAAAGAATTATTGCAGTTGATTGCAATAGGATTGTACTATCCATCCCTGTACTACACGTGCAGAGAAGAGAGCGTAGAAATGATATACAGCCACGCAGTGCAGCGGCATATCGCAGTCAAACCATAGCCAAATCCTTCAGACATTGCTCAAGCAAAATTTTTTGTAGTGATTCAGAAATATTCAATGAAGTTTCTTGTTTGATACCACAGAAGGATGACTAAAACAAGTTTAAATTGGCAGACTTGGATGCCTTGCGCTCCACAAAACTGTTTACAAGTTTTTTTAAATGTCATCTCGGGACTTGTGATGCTGTTTGTTTTTTTTGTTTGTTTGTTTCTTCATTTATTTGTTTGGTTTTTGTTTGTTTTGTTCTGTTTTGATGGGTTGATCATTTTATTTTGTTTTAAACCACCAAGTGTGGGGTAGAGTAGCTAATGTAATAGCATATTTCAAAAGCTTAAAAAAAACGGACATGGGTAAGGAACCATACTCTTAGCCTTATGTCATTCCCAGGCAAAATAATGGGAAAGTTAATAAGGGATTAAAATGAGAGAGATTCAAAGGACAGAAATATAACAAATGCTAATCAGCATAGTTTTTCTGAAAAATATAGCTTATCCAGCAAACCTGATTTCAAATGAGATTATAAATGTGTTGATAATAGTGGCTGTGTAATGTTGATAATATTTTCCTCATATCCCGATGAAAAATTTTATATTCTACAGCTTCAGTGAAACGTGCGTTAAAAGTAAGCTAATGGATCAAAAATGAGATATCAATGGCAATTATTACAGAACTCTTACAGTGCTCTAGGGAGGCTGGTTCAGGAAATCAAACAAAATGTGGCAGAGAGACTGAGCAGCTAGGGCTAATCAAAGGTCTGGAGTCAGGCATCCCAGATGGGAATCAGAAAAGCTTGGATGTATTTCAAACATCTGAAGCTACTGGACATTTTCATCACTAACCCAGCTGCAAATATATGAAATAAAGGCAGGGACATGATGAAGGATGGGGGTAGGGTACTCCAGTTTGCTGTACAGGTCAATTAATAATCTGAGCCCACTCACAAATGCAACCGATACAAAAGGACAGGTTGTAAAGTCCACATCTGCAGCAGAAATAATTTCCTGGAAATCTCTAAAGATGTTTGGGAAGGTCAAATGAAATTCAAGGCAACTTGTTGACAGGATGCTGCAGCAGAAAAGAGGAGGAAGAAAGGCACACAAACGGATGGGACTAAGAAGGTGAGACCCTGACTTAAAAGGCGTAAAAAGTTGAACACCACGAAACAAGCAAACAAGCAAATACATGTGACTAGAAGTTGGAGGTAGCACCTTGATATAAATGGAAGAAATAATCAGAAAGACCACACACAGATGATTGATTTATCTAGGTGACTGGAATAGATTTTAGGTGTGCGCTGTTTAATTTTAATTAGAGTCACAACAAGAACTAGTGTCCGGAGGCAAACTCAAACAAGTTCAAATGTGAAACTGGACTTTCATTTTTAAGAAACTACAAAGAGAAATGTTGGTGTCTTCATCTCTTGAGGTCTGCAGGTTAAGATGGGAATATACGTTTTAGCCAAAGAGAAGCTAATGTACTTACTGCAGGGGAACTGGTGATTCTCATAGGATCCAACTAACCTGTTCACTTCTAATCTAAATTTAATGAACCTATGAATGAAAAAGCAGAACTTTCATTGAAGATGGTTAAATTTTGCCTACAGAAGTAGCGCAATGTAATTCCCATTTTTTGAAAACTGAACAGAGTTCTTGGTTCTGAATACAAATCCTGCCTTACAATCCTGCTGTTCACATACATCAGAGAATTCTGGAGCTATTTAATCCTCATTAGCACAACATTATCAATCCACAACACTGAAGGACAGGAGGTGTAATTAGGGAAATCCTTACGGGAAGGATCTCATAGGAGATAAAAAGGAATTGCAGTATTTGGGTAGACTAGTAAGACAAATCATGGCATTTTAACCCAGTTATTTTTTAATGTTGCAAATACAGAACTCTGCAGGAGAGTTTTGATTTCCAGTGGGTGCTATAGGGTTAGGGGGTACTTCTATTCTTTAACCTGTATGATATCTAACCCGGTCTATGCTGTTTTTGTCTTTTCCGTTGCGTCTTTCGGATACTGTAACATGTTAGAGAACCACTGAACTGTTCAGCTCACTGTCTTGGGATTATTTTCTTTTATGCTTACTAGCAGTTTAACCTGTCAAAAACAATTATTAAGCAATTTGTAATACAGTAGACACATAAATGGTCTCAAAAAGCTTATGACAAAAGAAAGAAGAATGACAACAACAACAACAACAAAGAGCAACAACTTGCTAGAATTCCCATATTTGTAAAAATCCGTAATAATTTGTTTCCCAAAGGTTGGAATACATGAGAAGGGCTTGAAAGGTTAGAATATTTCGAAATTATCCATCTGGATTTTTGAGGCTATCTCTGCTGAGATAAATGTTGCCGTCTCGTGAAATGGCCACCTCTTTGAGCAGGAGTAGCCTTGCTCAGACAGCAGTCCTCACAAAGAGCAGTGACTTGAGCTGTGTGAACTGGGATCAAGTGGGGTTGTCACTCCTGGTCAGCTCGTGGCTGTATCAGACAGGAGGGCTCTTAACAGCAACCCTCGAGTTCGTACTGACTGAGCCAGACTCACCACGGAGAAGTACAGGACCAGGGCAGTATGGTACTGATGCTGCAGAGGCAGGGCTTTCTTCCCCACTTCTCAGCATTTTAAAACTTAGCCAACCCCGCTGTCCACCCCATAGCACATACCAGGAGAAAGACAAAGAGCTTTACAGCTCAGGGAGAGAGGGAAATCCTTCTGCCCATGAGTCATTTTCTACGTTTCTGGTCAGGAATTTCGGAGAGCGCATTTCTCAAGGACGCATCCCAAGTCCCCAGGGAAGGACTTGCCTCCCCTCCATTTGAGAAGCTGGATCTGTCATCTCTCGCAGCTTAAAAGGAAGAGACGCAATGCCTTGGAAACAGCAGTCTCCATGAGCGATGCTGCAGTCAAAGTGGAAATGAAACAATGGTGCTTTACACAGCACACGCAGAAAAAGGGTACAGGCGTGATACTCTACTCCAAAATGTTTCAGTGTGGGAGGCAAATTATCTCAGTCGATAACAGCAAAGTGAACAAATAAAAGAGCTTGTATTTTCACTTAACAAAAGGAAATGGCTGTTTTGACCACATTTAGCTCTTCCTCAGCTCCTTCTCACTGGGTTCATCCCATAGTGGTGCTAAAGACAAAATACTTACATTTAACGCACTTGCAGAGCAGCAGCATTCAGTCTGGGGCTTCCCACAACCCCTGCCATCAGCCCAAAGAAGGAGAGAGACCTCAGCATCGCCTGCCAAGGGTGCCAGGCCTACACCCGGAGAGGTAAGGGCCAAACATAGGAGTCTCTTCCTGCAAGTCTGTTGAGCATAGTCTAATATGGAAGGTACCAATTATTCTCTGGCACCCACCAGAGAACCGTGTTTCTTTCTTGTTCTGCTTATTTCCTTTTGAGATTGTGAGTGTGTGCACCTCACCCAGGAGAGGAGAAGGTTCATGAAATGCAGCATCCTTCCCACTGATGGAACCCTGGACTCGTACAATGGTTTGGGTTGGAAGGGACCTTAAACACCATCCAGTTCCAACCCACCTTTCGTGGGCAGGGATCCGTCAGGTTTTCTGTGTGAAAAAGCAGTCTTTGGCTCTGTCTCTCTAAACACAATCTTGTGTATGGATCCTCTATCAAGCATTTCTCCTGGAGAAAATTGGTGTGCAGTTTGTTTTAAATCCTGCACGGCCTCCAGAGCTGCACTGCAGCTGCAAAATTCCTGAGTCAACCACTCATGTGGAGACTTCTGTACAAGTTTCACACAGATTTTGCAAATGCATTTTAAAATATAACTTACACATAGACAAAACCCTAGACAGACTCTCAAACTTGCAACCACCTACATATAACACACTTCCTAGGAGACCTTCCTGACTTAGCACCCTTTTAGGATTTTGATTCGTGTTTTGCAGCCCCAGGAATCTTTCTTCCTAGACTGTTTTCTCTTCCTGTGGGTGGCACAAAAATCTGAGTAAAGACTGTATTTTTACAAACTCCAGTTCCTTCTATCTAGGAACTATCTGGAGCTAACATCTGGAGAGACTATGTTTCTAGGATAGTGTCTTCCGATAATTTCTGCTCCTTATCAACTGTTTATTTAGGACCAAACCAGGCAAAGTCCACCCTGGAAGAATTATTTTCTTTGGTCTAAAGCCAAATCTTTTATCTATTTGAATGGATGTCCTGTAAAACTAATGACTCTTAAGCAGTCTGTATTGCTAGCTCTTTTCTGCATTCAATGATTCTTCCTGATAGCTCTTAGGTCAAATTGAAGTTGAGACCGCATGCCACAATTACAAATAAATGTCACCCAACAGTTGGGCAATCGAAGTAACGTTCACAAAATGTGGAATTTATCAGCTGATGTATACACAAAGATTGTATTTGTCTCACTTCCCTTCACACACTCTCTCTACGGAGGGCTGTAGATATTGCAGCTGTTATTTGTGTTATAGCATATAGAATGGTTTGGGTTGGAAGGGGGCTTAAAGATCACATAGTCCCAACCCCCTGCCATGGGCAGGGACTCACAGGGAGCCCTTTTGTCGACAGAAGTAGATACGTACTCGTAGGGCTGCAGGAATATTTTGCACATCTTCCGAAGGATGGCATTAATCGGGTTGTGGTTCCTCTGAGGAAGATTTTCATTGACACGAGGCAATCCTGGGGTGACAGTGTCGGATGTCAGAGCGGGCCTTGTGGCAGCAGGTTGGCGTTTGCAGCTGTTGGAAGCACGTATTTCCCTAGTAGGAATAGTACACCAAAGAACAAGGATAAAAAATGTTGTCGAGAGGGAAGGAAATGAGGGGGAGAGAATTACAGATCCAGAAAGCAAAGAGAAAAAAGTGATAACTAAAATATTTTCACATTAACTTTATATAATTCATGCTTCAAAAACTACATAATAGCAGTTGGTTTGCTCCAGACAAAGGAGTTTCTGTATTTTTCCAAAATAGAAGAGCTCTGCTTACCCAGTATGGGAAGTCACTGCAATTTATTGATCATATATTTGTACTGCGAGGTAGTTCCGTTTGTACCTGGACAACCACTTGGACAGAATATGGTACGACATAAACGCAGGTGAAAACACCATTAAAAAAAACAGTTTGGGATCCCATTTCCCATTTATTTCCATGTTCAGTTTTAGGATTTTGGTCTGTAGGACAGTGACCAGCCACTTCCAGTGTCAATCTTTAGTAGAAGAAGTTCAGAACTCAGGGAAGTTACACAGATAAAATAACACTGCCAACAAGTCCAAAGCAAGTGAGGAACACCCCCCAGAGCCACCGTGCAGGGATAGAGTAAATAAGCATGGCAAGCATCACAAATGCCTACTCCTGTGTAAAGTCTGGGCTCTAAATTTAGAACAGCTCACTTTCACATTTGTTTGTTTCAGATCTTTGCTTGACTTAGAGCTACCAATATAGTGCGAAATTGCCAAACAGTCCTGTTACTCTGTTTATATTTGCTTCTGCATCTCAACGACAGCTAAAACGCAGTGAAGAAAAAGTGCAATCCTCCCGTGAGTCAATACCCGGCGGGTGTGGAAGTGTGTGGCTGCCACGGAGCTAATTTGGGACACTGCTTGGTGCTGGTGGAAGGTGGCAACCACGCTGAGCTGCTGGGGACCGACAGGGAGCAAGGCACCGTGCCAACAGCCCCAACACAAGGCAGTAAGCCTCGATGAGCCTTCAATGCCCATTGCTCCCGGGCCAGTGCCTCCACATTCAAGCACATGCTGTCCTCCAAAGCTTTCTCAGATTTTCCTGGCTGCTGTGTGCTGGGTGGAGGAGCAGCCCGGCAGGCAGCAGCACAGATCTCCTGCCCCAGGAAGCCCCGGTGATACGCACCAGCATGCGGAGGGCACAGATGAGAGCAGAAGCAACTGGAGTCTGGCATTTCAGCTGGTTAAATGGGGGCTCAGTGCTTCACAGACCCTGCAGTGATGGCATATAAGAGAGCTAAAACTCCTGAAATTCACTTAGTGCTTTCTCTGAGAACAAAAACTGAAGCCCGTGTTCTGGCCAAATTACAGCTCTGATGGATTTGACGTGTTTTACTTAGAAGCCCAGATGTGGCATCCCCTACACGTATAAATTGCTATGTAATGTTAATTGCCTGCTCTACCCAGAGGCAGCTGCATCATTTCAGCAATAGGTGAAGCAGTCCACTTTTTCTTACAAGTTATTTAAAATTGATTTGGTTGAAGTTGCTGCAAGAGAAGGAGCTATATAATGATAAAATACAATTTCCTTAAAGCGAGGTGTTGGCTATTTTGAGCTTTGGCATCATGTATGTATCGTTAATGAGAAAGAACAAGGTGACAGAAGTACTCTTGCCATGGTGACATGCTGCTAGGATTCTTTAGATGCAGGTCAAAAAGCCGTCATTAGCTTGCTTCAGGCTAAACCCCATCAGCTGAGTTGTGAAGAGAGGCAAAATGGTTCTGTAATAGCTCGGCTGGGCATAGGAGTGCAAGTGCTGATGATGACAAGGTGGCAAGCACAAGAAGGGAGAAAGAAACCATTTCTTTTGCTTCTCCTTGCAATAGTAAAGCTTAATATGGTTATAAAGAGAATTTTCAGGAGACCAAGAGTGAACCATCAACATTTTTTAGACGACTCCTAGTTGGTTTGTGGGCAAACAAAGAAGAGAGTGTACTCTGAGTGAGTCGCAGAGGGTTTTTATTTGCATGTGACGGCCATCTCCATAGATTATTGACCTTGCAGATTCATAACAAAATTATCGTGAATTCAGGTTATCAGAAGGTGCATTTTTGCAGAAGTCTTTTCTATCTGGTACATTTAGGCAACTAGCTACATTCAGAGAGAGGTCTGAAGTTTTTTTCTACTGCAATGGCACAACAAGATCCAAAAGGATGAACCTCTATTAAAAGATGGGTTGGAGGAATGCATTGTGTGTAAGATTTTCTATTTTTTCATCTTAAAAATATGTCATAAGGAACTAAGTATGCTCTTAAAAAGGAGCTTTGACATGTATTTTGAAGCCATTGCCAACTATTTGGACAAGGCATTTCGGAAGTTACACAGAGAAAAATGAGATTTCATTCAGCATGCTGGGGATTGTGCCCCAAGGCTCACGGTGGGAATTTCTTGAACCAGATGTGTTGTGGTGCCACTGTGCTGTAGACAAAGGGGAATCTGAACGGGTTATTTCAGGAAATGTGTTCAATATGGTCAATTCATGATTGTTGAGACCTGGGCTTAGCCTATACGTGTAGCTTGTTTTTAAGTTACAGCTCTTTTGTCCATCCTGGGATATAAATAAACTCAGTTCCTCTGTGCCTCATTCCCAAAGGATGCAAAAAGGACCAACTAACTCCAGTAGGAGACTTGCTTTTCCCAGCCCTTCTAATCAGCTTCTCTCCATTTGGGGACGCAGCTGCTGGCCTTTTTTTTCTTTTTTTCTCTTTCCTTCTAACAGCTACAGCAGTGTCAAGGGAGGGAGAGGAGCAGACCTCTTACCTTACTCCAAAAGTGAAAAATTAACCCTTTCACTTTCTTGCCAGGGAAATGCACTCCCGCCTAATCACAGCAATCCACAGACATCCTGGTGCATTTGGTTTACTTCAGACAGTGATGTATTTGAATGAAAGCTTTGAACTTCTTTAATGTCTTTAATTTACCAAGGTGATCGGAAAGCAGGTGGTGTACTGTTCAACAATTTCAGATAAGACTAAGTACAATAATTACATGTTTTGGTGCTGTAAATGTATTTTAATTATTTTGAATTGACATCAGTTAAAACCACCAGGGCCACTAGTTAAGAGCTGTATAAATACATTTATTGCTTTGTAGACTGTTAGCTGCAGGTCAGGTGAGGAATTTAGCTGAAATCCAGGTATTGGTGAGGAGGCTCAGGCATTGCACAGATTTTCTGTGTCTTGGATAAACCATTTAGTCTCACTGTCACCACTTTCTTCTCTTGTTGCTTGCCAGTTTGCAAAATACACTGTAAGAAGTGAAGTGCTTTGATCTATTTATTTATATGGAGTGATTTGGAGCAGAGATCACTTTTACAGTGTATCCTGGAAGCATATTTGCAAACCCATTCTCTCCTCCAGATGAGCAAACACTCACAATATGATCTTCCAAGAGGATGGCATTGCAGGAGATAACTCTGTACATAGCTAAATAAAAGATGGCACCTTTCCATATGTCACCTTTCTAGAGGTAATCTAATTAGACTAGAATTATGGATATGCAGGTTACACAGCGCATCCATTGCCCTGATTGCATAACCCAGTCTCTAAAGTTGTCAGAAGAAAAGGAGCCGAGCAGTTAACAGCATGGGAATTGTTAAGATTGTGTTGCCCAAGAATGAACTCTTAAGGAAATTAAAAAGTAATGCATTTCACAAACGACTTGTACTTACTTATATTAGTAAGTACATCATAGACCTCCAAAGAAGGATAATAGCATTCAAGGATAACTTACCAGAAGCATACAAAGGAATCTTAACAGTAAAGGAGAGGTTTGTCAGATATTGAGAAAACAGCAAGAAACCTTGAGTTAGTTGAATGCAGTCTTTAATTATTTATATTTTTAATGAAATATAATTTTAAAAGCCAACATGAGCTGTCTCTGGCAAATTGATTTTTTTAAAACATTTAATATCATTTGGGCTCCTCACTTTTTTCTGTGTTATTTCTTCCTTTTATTCCTGCAACACTTTCCCCTCTGTCTGTGCAGATCAGAGTAGCTGTCTTCTGCAGAACAGCAATCTCATTTTGTTTACCTTGTGTTTCAAAGAGAATTGAACAAGCCCAGGATTCACCTCCTCTAAACAAATACTTGCAAGACAAAGGTATCTCAACTATTCTAAGGACAAGAGGTTTGTTGAGATGGAGAACAGTAAAGACTGGCAAGGAAAAAAAGTCAATGTGTTTTTATCTGAAAAAAAAAGTTAATCCTTTGCGCAGCCTCATTTTCTTTGCTTTTGAGATAGCTCTCCTTTTTCATTTAAGTTTTAGAGTTTTTCATCCAAAGGAAGCAAGAAACCGAGGTATTTTCTTTGTTCCTGTCAAGTAGCTCGAACAGTTTGAGAACAGAAACCAGTCAGAGCAGTGTGATTAGCGTAGCCAATTAGGGTGGATTTGCATATTCACAACACGGCTATCGAGAAATAATTCTGCAGAGATAATGCAAGCGTGGCAGCGCCTGTCTGCCAATCAGAGCACCCTGGCTCCCGTGCTGTATGGTAATTGAGAAATAACCGTGGGGTGATCCTGCAGACTGGGCACCCCGCGCCAATCCACATGCTGGCACTGCGCGGCTGGGGAAGAAAGTGCGTTTGCAAGGCAGTCGCTGTACGATACTCCTCCACGCTGGAAAAGGTTAATCTACACTCCATTTACATAAAGCGCAACAGCATCTGTCAAATGAGTTGGCTCTTCTAAGATTATTTCCAGCTACAACTTGTGCTAGCTGCCACTTTTGGGGGCCCAAACTTACCAGGAGTCTGGGGGACGTGGCTTTTAATGAGATGGCAGGCGGCTGAGCCCTGAGTGTGCCGCAGCTCCTCCATCCCTCAGCTCAGCCAGGTACAGGGTAGGAGGTGCAGGTGAGCTTTGCACAATGGCCTAAAGGGCGAGCCATAAAACTCTGCTTGTTTTTGCCCCATCATCGAGGTGTTATCCAACAAGCAGGCAAAAAAGCAAACAGCCTTCAGGAAACCTCATAGGCTCTGCTGGCAAACAGACCAGGGTGGCTGATCACAGCAGCTTTATTATCTCTGAAAGTGAAAAATCACCTTATATACTACAGTGACAACGATCTGTGCTCCCTCTCTGCATTCCTCTGGCTCCCACTGCTCCTTGTCCCTTACCAGCAACCAAGTTGCTGCAGGCACGTGGGCGAGCACAGGGCTGAGCTCCCTGCTGCCCTGTGCCCACATAATCTGCATCTTCAGGACACCGTTTGCTTATCCAGGGGCTGACAAGTCCCTCCCTGCAGCGTGCAGCAGCCGTGTGTGCTGATTTTAGAAAGACTGATGGTTATGTCTGTCCGCAGTACTCCTGATTTCTCTGGTGCAGGGGCTGAGGCCGCAGCGTCCAGTCATGGCGGGTCAGGTCAGGCCCCGGGGCCTTCTCTCAGGTACAGCTCCACAGGCCGCGGGCACTTTCAGAGCTGCTCAGGGAAAGACACCGCCACAAAAAATGAGCTTGTGGGTACTCAGGACTACGAGATATCAAGGAAAACTTTTAAAAAATCCCTAAAATTAGACCATTGCACAAATCATAAGATTATAACCTGGTATCGTATCTACCAGGATAAAGACTATGAGCGCGCAACCTCTGTGCCACAAAGAGACATTAGGCACATTTAGTTGGGTAGAAATGTCTCCCTCAAGGAAGATATATATTTTATAATAACCCATGATAGGGATTTTATACCCATCTCTAGAATACTCACCACTGGTTTATCTACTCCACTAACTTCAGTACGATTTTTTTTTTTTTCTTGGTAATGGCCTCCCTTTATGAATAACCACAATCATCTCTTTCCTTCCTATCCCCTTTGTGGCACAAGCTTTTTATTAGAAAGTTAATAAACTTTGTGCATGTTCTAAAGATAATATTGAAAACTGCAAAACTGTGTTCTGCATTTTATAATTGGTGTGGAAAAAAGGGGGAGATCTAATCCAATTGGGTCTTCTTTGCTCTCTTTTGCTCTCTCTCTCCCTTCTTCCCCTTTGATGGTAAGCAGCAAATTTTAATTAGCTTCATTTCCACAATTCAGTCATGCATATGTAATCTTTGTTCACACTTTTATAAAGTAAAATTAAGTGAAAGAAATTGGGTAATAATAGAAAGCTTGTCTGAGCAGAACAAATGTGAATTATCAAACATAAGGAAAGATGACTGGGACTACAGGGCTTGAAGTTGTGCAAGGTTTGAGGTGTTTTTTTTTTTTTTTTTTTTTTTTTTTTTTTTTTTTTCTGAAATAGGACTGCATAAATAATGCATAGGAACAGGTGCTGATTATCCTGTTTTGGGCATCTTTTGTTCATTATGTACTTGGGCTGCTGAGGTACAGTGATAACCAGTGAATGTGAGGAGACTGCTTAATAACAGCTTTCTAATGTTTCTCTTTTATCACAAGCTGAAAGTGTGACATGAGCTTGTCTAGTTAATAAAAATCACTTTGTGAACCCACTGTTCTTAGATCTGGTATTGGAACAGATCACTGTATTGGGCCTCTCTCTTGATTATAGCTGCAAAAGCTGTTCTGCCGTTTTGCATTGTAATTTAAAGGTTTCCTAATCCATATACACACCCTCTAATTAAATGTTTCCAGGGGTTACCTTGGGAGCCTTCAGTGCTATAGTTTGAAACTAAAACTAAAGAGTGCATTAAATTCATTCTCCCTGGGGTGAGACACAGGAGAGGGAAGTACATTTTCATCCCCTGCTACTCCTGATTGTTAGAAAGCAGGAGCACGATTGGGACTGCTAACTTCACTATTTTTGTTATCTAACATGAGAAGATGGAAATTTAAGGGGAGACAATCAATATGTTTATATCTTGTTCAGCTTAGCACTTCTGAGAAGACTCATCATCAGCAATGAAAAACCAGAACCTCCTGTTGACGTAGATGGGACCATGGCCACAGAAGCTGCACAACAAACATTGCTGCACCAGACGCTGAGATCTTCACTAAAGGAAATGTAAAGTAGTGAAGCATGTTGGTGTCACCACATGGAGAAGTAAAGTCTGAACCCTGGTTAATGTTAAACTCATGAGCAGATACTTGCTTCAGCGCCTGTGCACACACTCAGCCTCACCCCACCAACCTAACAGGTCTCGGGGAAACACCTCTTTTTGTCCCTGAGAAGGAGCTCTTATTACAGGAAGTGTTTCAGACTTGGGAGTTTCTTTTTTCTTTTTCTTTCCTCTCTAAACGTGCTTTGCTATCAGCAAGTAGGGATAACCAAGATTTAGGTTAATGGTTAACAGACCAGTGATAACCACATAGAAAGTCTGACTTCCTCCTGCTGTGGTCAGGACAGAAAACTGCCTTCACTCACAGAAGAGGCAAGAGCTGAAAGGAGTGCAGTTCATAGCACAGAGGGCTGGAGTACAGCAGCTTTGCTACGGATTGGTAAGAGCTAAGACTTTCTCTCCCACTCAGATTACTGACTCAGCTGCTGTTGCTTACAAAACCCACAGGTGTGTCTAGTTCAGTTTTGTACCTGACTGCTCTGACCTGTGCGTCTTGGTGAAGCGAAAAAGAATCTATTTTCTGTGATTTTGGACATCAGGGAGGCTCTTCTTCCCTCCTCCTCCTGCCAAGGGCTGCTCATGGAAGAACAGACATCCTCTTCAGACTGTTTTCATCTCATTAACCACACTCATATCCCTGAGTTTGAGGTGTCTCATTGGATCAAGATCACTTTGGCCTCTCTCGACATCTGCATCTTTGTAGCAGGCATCTTGGGCAACAGCATCACCATCAAGGCCACCAAGATCCTGCAGAAGAAAGGCTACCTGCAGAAGGAGGTCACGAACCACATGGTGAGCTTGGCCTGCTCAGACCTGCTGGTCATCCTGCTTGGCATGCCTGTGGAGTTCTTCAGCGCCATCTGGAGACCTTTCGCCACCCCAAATGGCAACCTGGCTTGCAAGCTCTACTGTTTTCTTTTTGAAGCCTGCAGTTATGCCACCGTGCTGCACGTGGCCACCCTTAGCTTTGAGAGGTACGTGGCTATCTGCCACCCCTTCAAGTTCAAGGCACTCTCCGGACCCCGCACAGTGAAGCTGCTCATCGCCTTTGTCTGGGTGACATCTGTCATTGTGGCTCTGCCCCTGCTCTTTGCCATGGGCACAGAATATCCCCTGGAAATCATCGAGGGCTACCAAAGTACAATGGGCTGCGTGACGCCGACTCCCAGGCATCTATTACCTCCTACGGACAACATGACCATCTGTACCAACCTCTCCTCCAAGTGGCCTGTTTTTCAGGGCAGCATCTTCAGTGCCTTTGGTGTGTACATCATAGTGCTGGGGTCTGTCACCTTCATGTGCCGCAGCATGATGAAGACCCTGCAGATCCACAAGAAAGGAACTGTGGCAGTGAAGGGTGAACTAGGACACCAGGAGCAGTACCTAAGGAAAAGTGAGAGCTCAGAGGGCAAGAGCTCCAGGAGACAGATCACTCTATTCCTGGGTAAGAGCCCTGTTCTACTCTGCCTCTCCTCCCCTGTCCCCTTCCCACAAGGGAAGGAAAACCAGAGGCCTCCGTCTTGCCTCACCAAGTTCCCCCAAATGGGGGATGTATGGTTTGAAACTGGTCTGAGATGGAGAGGCATACTTCTGGTTGCAATGATATATTTAAAAAACCTGATTTCTCTGCATGTTTCTGACTATTTTTGTTGTTAGAACAGGTGGGAGGGAAGACAGAAGGAAAAATCCATTTACTGTCTAATATTTATGTTGCCTGATTATACTGCTTGCCTACAAGCAGCAGTAGTGGTAACAGGATGTTGCTGCTTGACCTTTGTGGTAGCAATAGCCACAACTGCCTGGATATAAAGTAGCTCTACTTGCATGTCTTCCCATTAAATTACAAAGACATGCATATTTAGTAAGGCACTTAAGAGGGCAGATTGTCTTGCAAGATCTAAAGCTTGTCCCACTCTGCCCTGTTAACTCGGGATGCTCCCTGAAGTGCACTGATTTCGCTTTCCGTGGCTGTGTTGCATCCGAGCACTGAGGGAGCTGGGCTGGGCAGCTGATCTGGTCTTGCAAATTGCTGTTGTCCTTTTTGATTTTTTTTCCTGGTTTTATTTGAAGGCCTATAACCTTGGAATTATGTTTGATTCTGATCTCTCTCGCCACATTTGTCAGACAAAAACTAATCAAGCTGTCATTTTACCAACTTGGACTCTTTCCAGGCAGTGATCCATGCAGTCTCCACATTTGTTGATGCTCTTAGAGGTACCCTTAATCATGTCCTGGCTGAATTACAGCTAGTTCTTGTTTTGTTGGGTTGCTTAATACGATACTGGATATAATAAATGAACCATCTTGTGTCGGTATGAACAGCAGACCCAGGGTTCCTGTGTTGATTTTTGATGCTCTGCTTGATATTACAGAGGGGGAGCTGAAACTCGTGGATCTGCCCACTTCTAGAGCTTTATGTAGATGGTGGTGATTTGAGAATCCCTTGCTTGCTTAGCTAGCCCTGCTTCTGCCCTGATCTGTGGCTGGGAAGGGTGCAGGGTAAGGAGTCCAGGGTGCAACCAGCACCTTTTCTGCTGCAGGCGTGGTGGAAACCTGTCAGACGAGGCCTGTGACTCAGGCGTGGGGACAGGCTGGAGCTGCGTGCTGTGCCCGCCGTCACCCCTCAGATGGGAGACGTGACACTGCAGGCTGTGCACAGCTCTTCCGCGTGCCTGGGATGCACATCTGAAGAAGAAATCGTCTTGCACAAGGCATCTATTAGTCAGGGACGAGAGCCCCCGTATCAGGATGATTAAAAGGGCTCTTGATACCTGAGTCCACCGAAAGTACTGACTTCTGGGCTGGAAGCTTAACAGCTGAAGCTAAACGCAGCATGTTGCACGGAGCTGAAAAAGGGATAAGGCTTTGCTCTTTAAGTTAAGTGCTACTGTGGGATCCTTAAATGTCTGTGGATCTCGCTCTCCTTGTAAATTATCACCTACAGCTACATTAAAGTCCAGTCTAAGATCCAAATCCTGTAGCAAGTTCTAGTCAGGTTGAGAGGTGAAGGTAAATTACTGCGGCTTTTCTTCCCCTCCTTGATTATTTTTCTTGCTTGCTGATAGACTAGCGTGGAATAGGGCAGACCCGTTGCTTCTTGCAGAAGAGTTAAAAAAAAATAAATGAAAGGACAAGCTGGTTGCTTTATCTTATGGGAATTTGCCGCTGGTATCTGACGTTTTCTCTGCTCAGCTTTCTGGAGCCGGTCGACACTTCTGTGAATCCCCTGAAATGATTTCCGCGGCATATTTTAAATGGTTCTTACTATGAGTCTTGCTAATTAACTTGGGTTGGGAAATAAATTAATAAACTGAGGAGGAAGAAACTGTGGCTTGCATCCCTGAGAACAATGCAAAGCAATTTAATTTGGAGATTTCATAAGAGTGATGCTTTAGGGCAGTTTTAACCCAGAAGAAATGAACATATAAATTGTTTACAAATTGCTGAATTTAAATATAGTGATTTAGAAGTCCTCTTTGTTTTTCGTTTAACAGATGGGTCAAATTAAAACAAATATTTGCTCATTTACAACATATTTCACTTTTAATGTGAAATGTAAATGACAGCATATAGCAAGATGTCTTCAAACATCTAACAGCAATAAAAACAATTTAGCATTTTCTTCTTCTTCTAGTTGTTAAAAGTGATAAGTTTTCCAAAATGGAGATTAAATTCATAAATCTCTTGACGATGAGAAAAAGCTAAGTGGAAAGAGACACAAGAAGGAACTGGTGCTTTTTTAGTGTCATGTTATTGTGAGGCACTTGAGAAAATTCATGAAAATGAATTGTAAATGTTGAAAGTGAAAGACTGTGTGCTGTGGGAGGCACTGGTGCTTGCAGGATGTGCCCCGGCCGGGCTGACACCGCAGCTGGCGTGGAGGAGGAGGGGGATGAGGGGCCAAGAGAGGGGAGCACTATGGTGCTGGGCAGGCTGAGCTCATGAGGGGAAGGGGTTTCTTCCAAGGGGGTGACTGCAAGGGTCCAGTCCTTTGGTTTAATGCCTGGAGAGGCTGGTTGAGGGTTTGAGGTCCGTGGTGTAAGGACAACTCCTCCTTCTGTCTCTGCTGCTCTCACCATGCCTGTGGTGGAGAGGAGGGGCTGGTGCAGCAGTCGCTGTAATTCTGCGCCTGGTGATGGGGAGCAAGCACTTCCAGGGGTGTTCGTCTCAAATTTTGGTGGATTTGCCCCAGTGGGGGGATGCAGATTTGTCCCAGTGTTTTGGAGAAAATCAGTTCTGTTTTTATAAAGCAGGCCACGCAGTGCTGCTCTTTCCAGCTTCTTTCCCATTATTGCTGTTAGCTTCAAGGAAGATATGATAGTACATGTAAGGCTCTGCTTAATGCTCCTGCTCCCGAAATTAGGCATTTGGGGCTTTAGGTAGCCTGGGGCATGCTTCCTGCGATCTCTGTGCATGCGATTTATTTGACCATCTTCTGAGTGAGGTGGTAAAACTCCAGCACCTCCAGTGGGTCGGCCCGTCCATACGAGCAGGGCTGATGAGACTGGGTGACACTGTGTGGGATTTCCATAGCTGTTAAAGCAGCTTTGCTCATGGTGGGACAGCAGATCTTTCTTCTAGTGAAGGGCAGCATGGGTCTGCTTGAGCGTGGGCTCTCCTCAACAGCAAGGAAAATATAGCTGAACTTAATTTTGAGTGGCTCATGGCAGCACTTGATTATAGGAGTTTCTCCACCCAGAGCAGCAGAAACTGAATAACTAATGTGCTTATGAAAATATTGGGTGGATGGCACTTTGATGAAATGCAAGCTTTTAATAGTATTTAAGGCCTCCTAATTCTCAGCCCACTGTGACGGTCTTGTCTTTCTGCTGTGACCGTGAGGGGCTGGACGGTGATGAGAGGGATACCTGAATGGTCACGGGGTGCTGCTGGGGCCCTCTGGCTGCTCCAGCACCCGAGCTGAGGCACCTGCCCCCATGAGGGAGCTCTTCACAAAGGGTGGGTTTGGGGATTTCGGCTGGGTCCTGCAAAAGGGAGACCCAGCTAGTGCAGTAGTACACTAGTGCTGAAACAATGTCAGTTAAAAATCTTCAGGAATCATTAACTTCGTTGTTAATCGCCAGCAGTCATTAAGGGGAGTGGTGCGGGACAAGGCCCTGTGCAAGCCGCCGGCGGGGCGCACCTCAGCAGCAGCAGGCCCGTGCCAGCCGTTCAGGCCTCGGCTACTTCCCTCCTAATCCGGTCACTAATATAAGGCTGCTTTTATGCAAAAGCACCTGTGTGGTTTGTCGTCAGGCTAGATCTAACTGGCCTGAACTTGTACTTGAAGATGAAGCGAGTTTTGACTGTCCTAGATGGAAAATTTATCACTTCTGAAGCTTCTGTGGTACTTCCCTTGCCAACTTCAGTTTTGTGCTTCTGCTGAAGGCTTTCATTATTTTGTATAAAGCAGCCTCAGGTCTACCATGGTAAATACATTGAAATTGAAAAGTCCTTTAGTGTTGCTATATGCACTGCTTTTCTTCGTGTGTGCTTCCAGCCTGCCCTCAAGAGCAGCAGAGGGGTCCTGCAGCGCGGGGCCGCAAGGTGCTGCGGGTGCTTTGCTGCCTGTTGCTGGCATCCAGGCACATTCTTCTGTCTCCTGGCCACCACGAGATGTCCGGCCATCCCACCCCTCTCTTCCAGAAGAGGGAAGTATCAGAGTAATCCAGCTGCTATGAAAGTGTTGCACAGATCATAACCTGTGGCAGGGCCTCCATCTGAGAAAGGCAGTGTGGTGGCTTTATTTAAATTTTCCTTTTGTCTAATGCTTTAGTATGTTTGTCAGGTACACAGACAGTCAGCTTGAAGATGGTAGCAGTGTTGGTTTCATGTGTTGTGGTATGTTTCAGGTAGCTTCTGGTCTGCTTTATGGATTAAGAGAAATTAGAGGCTTTGCTGAGACTCTGGTGAGTGCCATAGAAGGAAAGGCAGTCCCTCCCTCTAAATCCAAATAAAATGAGCAAAAGGGAAGGACTGGAAAAGCTAGAGGTGGTGGCTGTGAAAATGATGGTAGGCTATTCTGTCACAGCCCCAAATGCCACTATAAACACCATGGACACAACTGAACCTGGCCATAAGCTAAAAATAGATAAAACATGGAGTCAGAAATTAAAAAGATCTCTTGGAACTTGAGCTGGAGCACTGTTTTCTCCCCCCGATATACTCCTGCTGGCAGATTAATATTTTGCTCAGAATAAAGGCATTGTGTGTAGAAATAGCCTTTCCAAAGATCACTAAGGAAATGTATTTCGCAAGGCACTTGGCAATTGGATTTTCAGGAGGACAAATTACTTCAAGTACTCTGCAAAAAATACATGGTTGTCATCTAGAGATGACTCAGGCACTGCATAACTTGACAGTGGTAGGACTTCTGTTACAGGAAAATTAGATGCTTCTTCGTAGGCTGGAAATTGGCTTGGTTTTTTTCCTTACTGAAAAAGGTAAAACGTGGTAGAACAAAAATTGAAAGAATAACCTAATTGATTAGATTCCAGAACAACACAGCTCCAGCCCATGTTCTTTAAGCTCAGCTTCATCGACTCTTCTCGATTCATTTCTTTAATCATTCCACTCAGCTGCCTTTCTTCAGAGACTTTGTTGGAGAGGTGCCCGAAGATTATTGTAGGCTGGATATGATTTTCATCTATATGTTTTATACGGTGTTTTCATCTATATATTTCCCTGAGCAGGGCTTCGAAGCATACGAGACGAGCAGGAGACCGCACGCTCTGAAATGAGTAGCAGGGGCTGAGCAGGGGGCACGAAACACCTGGACCCAGGGACCAGGGTCTGACCCTTCAGCCGAATGAGACACCCGCCCCTGCCACCAGTAAGATTTTTCCTTTAGGTGTTGCTTTCTGGAAAAAAAAGATCAAAGAAAGGTATTTACTTGGTGGTGTTCAGGAAATTTGGCTTTCCTCTTTTCTGCAAAAGTATTAACCTGGTGTCAACAGCAAAACTAATCAATGCTAGTGAACACTGGTAGCACAAAACCGAAGCTCAGCAATTCAGCAGATGACAATGGAAAGATTGCATTCAGGGATCTCAGCTTCTCAGGGCAATTGTGTACAGCCAGCCTCCTCTGATGAGCTGTGGGACTTCTGTTGTTTCAAAAAAACCAAACAGAACAACAACAACAAAACATAGCCACAGTAAAACACACTCAAGGCAGATTTCCAAAGTCCAGCTATCTAGATATTTTCCGTTTTTCCACAATGCAATTTAAAAATGAACATAAGCAAAAACAGCATAATTTTCCTCCCTATTGTAGAGAAAGCAATTTATCTACTGCTGCTTTTAACTGGACTTCTGTACTAGGAGATTGTGCTTTTGGCTTAAATAGACGGTCTTCCTTTCCTCCTACTCAGAGGGATGGCAAAATGGTGCAGAGAGAAAAAGAATGTAAGAATAGGGACTAATTGAGGCCAGTACCCCCAGGGTATTTAAGACTTTTGTAGTTTTAATGGAAAAATCAATGTGTGATTACACTTTGCATTAGAGTACTTAAAAATTGCTTGGAAGTGAAGTGTGCAGCTTTTAAAACAACCTAACTCTGAAAATACTACACTTGGAGAACCAAATTCACTACCGGTGTAATCCACATCATTCTTCATGTGCGCTGTCTCTGTGCACACACAGCTACTGTCTTTGCTTCTGTGCACAAGTAGCAGTGAGGACGATGAATGCTTCACTGGTGCTTAGCGAAAATCACAGCCATGCTTCTGACTCCCAGCCGATCCTTGCAAGGAAACGAGTATTTCACGTGGTCTGATAGTGAGCTATAGGTGTTGGCGTGTTGCTTCAGCCTAGCTCATCCCGTGGCACACACAGCACGAGCATCTTTCCACCTCTTTATACTTTATTTCCATCAAAGTGGAGAAATACAGATGTTGCTCCAGGTATGAAATGAATTGAGGGAGATGGTTCTCAGCTAAAAATCAGCACCCCTACTTCGGGATACCCTGTCCTATTGATTCTGGTTGACTGCCCTCATTCTTTAGTCAAGAGACTATTTTCTTAAGCATTAATTTTCCACTTTCTGTTTTCTTGCTATCTCTTCTGAGCCAGACACCATCTCAAACACAGATTGCTGTTCAAACTTC
Source organism: Nettapus auritus (assembly GCA_011076525.1). NCBI lineage: Eukaryota > Metazoa > Chordata > Aves > Anseriformes > Anatidae > Nettapus > Nettapus auritus. The sequence goes on from CM021771.1 coordinate 31,697,016, forward strand.
CCAGTTTCAGTAAATGGGACTCATTTGTGGCAAGTTCACACATGATTTATTGAAGTCTTCACCTGTGAAAATTAAATGCATTATCTATTCCTCCATTGTTTCGTATTCCAATTATACCACATTTCGCAAAATTAAATCTTTTGTTTTCCTAGCTGATGTTAAGACCATTATCTTTAAACAATGATTGCTAGCCTGTGAATTTTAATAGAAGACAACTTTAATATCTGAGCATTTATTAGTAATACGAAGCTTTCAATTTTATCCTACATAACTTCTTGATTTCCTAAAGGCAAAATTTGTGTTAGAAACTGAGAACCGATGAACTGCCAACCAACAGGTTAAAGATTATTTTTGTCTCTTTCATTGTTACAAGTGAGTTCCTAAGCCTATAATTTCACTGGGTGGGTAGCACAATTGAAAAACGAATACGATGGAATTTCCACAGAAGATAAACAGTTAAGATTTCGACTTACGGTTGGCACATTTTGTAGCACCTTCTTCGCCTTTTTTGAGGGCATCGTAAGCATGTTTGTACTGCTAGATGTCAGTCATGCTTAAGTGAGAAAGCAGTTATCCTCTGAACTCTGTTACAGATGTGTGAGTAATATCAAGGTCAAACCATTATGGATTAAATGAGTTTGCCAAAAGCCTCTTAATTATATAAATACTAACTTGTAAGGAATAGTGAAACTGAGAAGGAGGTCCAGTATTGTTATGAGCTAACTTTCCCTTGCTTCTCCTTAAGCTGTTTCCATGCCCGTGGTTGTTACGTTTAATTGTCTCTTAAAAGCACTTGGCATATTTGTTTCTATGAATTTTTAAAGAAGGTATTCAAGTTAGCAGTGCAGTTTATGGGGTTAGAGTTGAGGGTCTCTCTGAAACCAGCTGTCTGCTTGTTAGGGAGACGTGCAGAGGGAGAGAGAGTTGTATGAACACTCAAAAAACACTTGACATCCACCTGCAAACAGGTGCACATACATAATAATTACCAGGAAACTCAATTATACTCATGTGTGTAAAGAACCCCAGACACAGAGGTGTATTAGAGAACACAAAATTGCTTAGCTATCCACACTGGTTCTCACCCAGCATAAATGGCTTTCTCTCCTCGTGTTTTATTAGGTAGCATCTGCACAGGTATTCAAGAAGCAATTCTGCTCCAATCTCTCGTTGAACCCTGCAAGAGAGCTTCTCAGATACCGCCCTTTTCGGAGGGGAGACTAAATATTTGTCGCTATTCATATAATACTTCTGCAAGGCTGCTTTGTTTCTACTCTTCCATTTAATATTGCCAGGTTGCTTTTTTGTTGAACGCAATGATTGTCTTGTGTAGCTAAAGGAGGGGCTGCCTTCGGCTCACCCTTGTTTTGGTGCTATATCTAACAGGGGGCTGCTGAAGGTGATTTTGATTTAAAGCAATGTTAGGAGACTCTCCTGATTGCTCCTTCCTAGAAAAATCCGTGGAGTTCAGTACATGTGTGCCCCTTAAAGTACAGTAACTACAATTATTCTAGCACTTCTTCCATGAAGTGTAAAATTTGACTTGTGGAATTTACTGTCGTGGAGACCAAATGTAAAAGTGGGCTCCAAAAGGGATTAAGTATAACCTTGAAGGATAGTGCTGTCAAGAACAAGATACAGTCCCTACTTTGGAAAGTCCTCATGGTGCTGAGTGCCAGAAACTTGGTGTGAATAGTACAGGAAAATCCCTCTTGCTTGTTCCTTCTCTCACAGGTGCCAATGTGGGATTATCACACAGAGAAAGGAGTTGCCAGATGAGTGCTAGGTCTGTCCCCGTATGTCTGCTCTGAACTTTCTGTATATGCCAAAAGAGGCAATTAATCAGGGGCTGCCTTCAGACAGGCAGAAGAACATGGGCTTTTTAAGATGGTGGAGAAAGGAGTTTGGCTGAACAAGAACAAAATGATTAAAATGCTCTCTCCAAGACTTTGATTGTTGAAAGGTCATTTTTCCTACACACTCCTAAACCATAAACTTTTAAAGAAAAAAATGTATACATTCCTGGGTGATCGTATCCAGAATTTGTTGAATTTTTTCTTCCTATGCCTCACATGATGTCTCTGCAGTAAAGAAAACTTTTGGGCTCCCCGATTTCGAAAAGGAAACTGAACTTAAATTTGTCCCATAAAGGCATTAAGAATGAAGGTGTTCAAGAACCGAATCTCAAGGGAATGCTTAAGGACAGCTATAGAAGAGAAGCTCTTGAAGCTGCTATAACTGGGCCAACCATCAGAATTAAGCCTTTAAGGTAACGAAAGATTGCAGTACCTCAGCAATAACGTCCAGATAGATTCAAACAGTCTTTGTTGTGGGTGCAACTTTAACGTGCCACATTTCTGACCATTAGATAAGAACTAACGTCGTATGGTAAAGGACAAAGTCAAAAGAGAGCCTGCTGGTCAAGTGGAATTGTTTGCCCTTGCCCTGTAGATAGTGACAACCTTCTGATTCTCTGTCATGAGCTCATTCAACAGATCAGAAATGCAGGTCTGAAATGGCTGGATTGGGTTGTGTCAGAGGTGTTCAAAAGGTGGTATCTGAGTAATCTTTTTGTCATGAAACCTGAATACTTAAATTCTAGTGGTAATAACAATGATATCAACTCCTGCCTAGGTTTGTAAAGGCTTCTGTTGGTATTTGCAGGCCTACACATACCTTTGCAAACTCAGACATTGGTTCTAGGGCAGGAACTTTGGTACTGAAGTGCAATGGGTTAAAATATATTCTTGTTTAAACTTGAACTTTTGACAAAATGTGATGTCCAACTACCTGCATCGAGGCTGGAGAATACGGCTACTAAGATGACTGGGGAATGTGGAGATGAACCTTAATGGAAGATAAAATTAGGTTATCTTGTTTAATGTAGCAAAACTAAGAATATGTCTGGCTTTGAGTTGTCTGTAAGGACATTGGGGCGGTGAGTACTGAGGAAAGAGAAAAATCTGGTTTGTACCCTGATCTGAAAATCTTGCAAAACTGACTCAGGAACAGCTATCAGTGGAGTCACTCCAGGGCAATCAATCTGATCTCATGGCGTGTCCAGTTAAGCGTAGCAGTCTCGCTGTGCATCTTCAGAAACAGCCCAACCTGTTAGAGTTAGACCTTATGTCAAGGAGTTTGCAGTCACCCTTGTCTCAGCTGTGGAGCCAGGGACCTTCCCTCCAGCATGCACGAGTCTTTCCCTCCAGCTTAGAGACTGTCTCAAAGTCATAGTACCTTTGATTAACTTTGAATTTATAGAGCTTTAAATCCATGCTGAGTATGGATTTGCTAATTTGGTCTATAAGGAGAATAACCTGCAATAGAACGGCTGGAAGAGAGACTTCTTCTGAAACTGCTCTTCTGATGAGTACGAGGGACCATCGGAGCTGTCTCTGAACAAAGCCAGAGCAGATCTCACCTCTCTGTCCCTGTGGAGGTTTGGGACCGTGTACCTCGTCTCTCTTCCAGTGCTTCTCTTGTGCCCTTTCTTAAAGGACTTTCCCCACCTAGTGTACTTGGAGGCAGCCGTGGGAGTTCACTGTTAAAAGTGAAGGGCTGGAGACAGGAACTTGCCACAGTCGTGATTCCCTTCGCTTTTCCTATTCCCACTTACATGCACATCTGCTGAATTCTAAAAAGCTTTTTGATAGCAACTTGAAATTCAAATGTCCCTTTTCTTTTTGTCTTCTGGTCCAAGCCAACATTTAAATGCATTCCTTTCTATTATAAAGAGCATATTGACAATTTAGGAAACATTGTCCTGCGGTACAAATGCTCTGATATTACAAAATATTACCATGTTCTCTGCATTGATCTAAATGATGGCGTTGGCACAAGAACTAATAGGTCTACAGGGGCCATGAATGAGTACAGGCAGAAATGAGAAAATTTCTAATCATGAGAAGGACATGTTCAGGGACAACCTTCCAACTGGAGAGCTGGACCAAACTAGTTCAGTTTCTGGCATAGAGAATGTGCTGATTTCTGCAAGTCTGTGGTTTGGATGCCCGTGCCAGGAGTTAAGGGATGTGTGGTCATGAAGCCCAGGCCTCCGGTGGGTTGGAAGGAAGAGGTTATGTTTGTCACTCCTTGGTGTGGCACTGCGTGACTCAGCATCCTGCTTTAGGAGGGTGCTGAACTTGGAAAGGTGCAGCAAGCAAATGTTCATAAGGTAAACATTTTCTTGGCAAATACCTGCTGGCAAAAGCAGACTTTGAGAAATCTGGCCTGGGACCGCACAGCCTGGTGCACACACAGGTTCCCGTTGTAAATGAAGGATCCATTTCCTGCATGTTGGGGTCTCTGAGTATCAGGACATTGCCTTTGCTTCCCTCCCCTCCTGCCCACAGGCCCTCTGTACCAGCCTGCCTCGATACCCTCTTCCACCACCGGCGTGCCCATTAGTCCCTGTGTACCTGATGACTGGCATTCAAAAACCTGCCTCCGAGTGCCTTTCTCCGAGAGAGAATTGCTTTAACCTTATCAAATGGAAGTGAAATTTAAAATGACTTCACGTTTATTTACTGACAGGCAGGAATGTCCTCTAAATTGACTGTCACAGCACGAACGCAGCGCGGCAGGACCGAATCATAACCTCCTGTTGGCCTTCAATCAGTGTTAAATTTGGGGAGTGGGGATATTATTTCAGCCTCCCTGGATGTACGGATGGCATTCTCATTTTGAAGTTTTATACAACGAAGTTATATTTGATATTTGCATAATTCAAATAGATGAAATCCTCAAACAGGCACAGAAGACTTGATTTCATTAACTTGGGATGCAGCCATTCCCATCTCTCATGCATATGGCAAATACCTTTCCTGTAAGTATACTTTAAAGATTCATTTCTTTCTCTAATCAAGTGGTGAAATCCTACCCACGGGAACCAGAATTGATTTATTTTCCCTTCAGACTGAATGGCACAGACCTTATTTGGGTTAACTTCTGTCATGAAAGGTAAGGTTAACCCTTCTGTGTGCCGAGAATCAGCCAATTGAGTTCCTGTTTGCTGCTCCAACACACTGCAAATGTACACGGTGCAGTTATCCTGCAAATGTAGCTGTCAGCTCCGCTAAGCTCAGAGGTGCTCTGCCTATTCTTGGCAAGAGCCTATTTTCACTGAAAGCCTGGCCATGTAAGCTGTTTTTAAAATTTCCTCCTGGGCTTCGAATGCTGTAATTGATCACGTTTATTTTGGTTTTAGTCTTTAACAATCAAGGTGAGGAATTGCTCCCATATCAGTTAAGATGTTAGGAGAGAGGCAGCTTCTCTGTGCCACGTGGATGGTGCCAAGGAATCGCAACAGGCTCTTGCAAGCCTTCCTCCAAGCATGAGGTTTTCTGGTAGGAAATGGAAATCAGGCAGAAATGCTCCTCTCTTGGAGCTGGCACCAGTGCCTTGCTTTCTGTGAGAGACCTGTGGGGATATGGGAGAGTTCACCGCATTAATGCAATTTAATTGACATCGGTGGAGAATTAAAGCAATTTTGGTTTAGGAATCTGATATTGCTTCAAGTATTCTTGAGGAATGGTCCTGCACACCATGTAGACTGAGCCCATGGCCGGGACTCCTATTCACAGCAGCACTTTGGTGAATTTCCCCTCTCTTTACTACTGAGTTGTCCAAACACATTTGTATGCTGTTTTCCTGTTCACCTTCTTGGTAATGGAGTTCTGCATTTTATTTTCTATCTTTCAGATACATCACTTTTCACTTCAATCGTCTTATATTAGTTGAAACTGATAACCTGACCCTTTGGCTGCTCTGCTTCTCTGAAACGTTTCCCTGTGCTTTCACCGAAATCAGGATGCTCTGCTACACTCCTATGGGGAGCTGCTTAAAAAAATAGGGGGAGAGGGAGATGAGGAAAAATATTTTCTTTCTTGGTAATTTGGGATGCTTAATTTTCTACTTCTTGTCTTAGAACACGAAGCAGTCACTGGGGAGGGTTTTCTTCCCTGTGTTACTAGTGAATATATGGTGTGCTTTCTGCCTCTCCTGCCTGCCAGCCTGCCATGTAAAAGACAGCAGTAGAAGGTCAGTTGGTATGGAACACCCCAAGAAAAGCCAGGGTTCCCCTCCTGTATTAAAGGAAGATTTTATGCTGTAATTGATAGTAATTGGTAAACCCTCCATTCAATGGATACACACTTTGGTATTTGACCTCTAAAACTCCTGTTGTGGGGATGCAGAGTGGGCAGGCAGCACTGACCCTGCTCTGGTGTTTCGGTTCCTACATCAGGTGTCAGCTGCCTTTCATGAACAAGTTTATAAGCTCAGCACTGCCATCCCTGAGCAGTTTTGATCAGTCTGGCTTTACTGCTTTGTTCAGTGAAACTTTGCGCTGCTGGGGCATGCAGGGCCATTGTGCAGAGATTTTCAGCTCTGCCTAAGGAAGCAGTACCCTGTCTCTGCTTTTCTGGGGGCTCCTGTGGCACCAAAAGTGGGCCTTTTTGACGGCAGGGAATGCTGAAATGGTCTAACCATTCTCACCAAAATTCATCCTGTCTCAAGGCAAGTTCCTCATGCTAGGCAGCTTCCTCACGCTTAGGAGGTAGCAGCCCAGAGCCCCTTGGTTGGCACTATGTTGCACGTCGCAAGAAAAGCAGCCCAAAATAACAGAGCCTGAAACAATGTCTTCCCCTTCTTGTATCTGGAATTTCTAGTAGTTTCATTTGATTTTTGCAGGGCTCTTTTTGGTTTCTTGGTTTATTTGCTGTGATTTTTAAGCAGGCTCAGCTCAAGGGGACCCAGCTCCCACCCTGAGTAGCCACATTTTGGAAGAAGCCTCATTCAGCAGAAGCCCCAGGAGCCTAGACAGGCACATGCCGTGTGTTGGGGTGCACAGGAGATCAATGCACTGAATTCAGGAGGACCTAGAAGCACTTCAGACCTTTGGTATCAAAAGTCTTGTTGACAAGGCCCTGAACTCTGACTTTCAAGTCATTTCAGATCAAGAATACTTGCCACTTTACCTCACAGTTTTCAAACCCTTTATCTTTTGAAGTAACACTGAGAAAGTCAGCGTCCCCAAGGTCCAAATCTTATTTATTTAATTTTCCTATTATTTCAGTACATCAACGGTTAAGATAATTTTTGCTCAGTATGTTTTTGAGGAGAACATTTAGAAGCCTGAAAAAATACATTTCAAGTGAAACATCAAGCTTTGATCCAAGGACTGGTGTTCTGTAGGAGAAATTAAAAAAAAAAAAAAATCTCATGATAACCCTTCTGCTTTCCTAAAATAGAAAACCTGCATAGTTAATGAATATAAATGAATGTACATTCACTTCCTTTTTTTTTTTTTTTTTGAGGTTACTAAAGCTGATTAACATTAGGTACCACAATTTATTTAAAGCAGTTGAGTAATTATTCTGCTTCCTATCCCATGAACGCGCAACTTATTTATTACTGAGGTTGTGTTTTTTTTTTCTTTAAGTGTATCCTTGAAATCACATTGGGGACGTATCTTTGTCATCATCAGAGTTTTAAAATAAGTATTTTACAGTAAGTAATTTTTGGTACACAAGCAAAGAAGAAAAATGGGGCGATGCATTGAAATTCAATGAGCGGTGATGAATTGTCTTACAGGAAAGGACCTGAAAGGCTTAGGAATGAAATAATATATTGACAATTTGGGGTTACACAAGTAGAATTCAATATTCAGCATAATTAAATTAGAAATTGATAGCTTCAGCAAAACAAAACAGTTCTTCATATAAACTCTAAAAGAGGTGAAGCATCTCTGCATTATTGCTACACTGTGTGGGTCAAGGTGCTTTGGCTGAGGGCTGTTTTCCAGCAGATCATGAAGCGACTTCTGTGTTAGCCCTTCCTGTTATCTCAGCCAAATGTCGATTTCTTCTCTGCTTTCTAGGCTGCCATAAGTTCTCCCGTGTTGCTAGTTATGCCAAGCAGGTTAAGTCCCTCTGTCTAGGTCGATCTTTCCTAAAATTGCATGCATCCATCCTTGGGACCAAGAGAGAGAAGCGAGCAGACGCCAGATGCAGTTGGAGGTGTCTAGGAGCTGTGCACTTCTGGAGATTTTGCAGGTTTTTTCCTTGTTGCCCCTTTTGTTAACTTTTAGAAGTTGGCTGTTGAACACAAATGCCTTTAACCTGGTTAAAAGTTGCTCTCTAATTTGCCACGCTTGGTAATTGTAAGAACATAGAAAATTGTGCATGAAGGAAAAGAAATACCAAGATTCTTAAATACAATATTACCATTTTAAACATCATAACAGCACTTCATAGTAACTCTCACTTCAGTATGAAAACTGAAAGTATTTGAGGTTTAATGACTAATCATAGACACCTCTAGCCAACATAAACTCAATGTGAGCACCGTAACAGAACAGAGAGTTTCAGTATTAGGTCTGCGTCCCGCAGGAACGCATGCGTAGCTCTCATTAATATTTGCAAATTCTGTGCCTTTGCCTGTGGAGGAGCACTAAAACAAGCTGGGGAAAAATCAAATATAATCTGCTCTGGAAGTTTCCCTGCCAAAGCACTTGAACCTCATCTAAGGAGAATTAAGGGACAGAGAAAAGTTCTGCAGCTGGTGAACTTTATGGCAAAGTTGCATTTCGTCCTCAGATCAGTTGTAAAAAAAAAAAAATTTAAAATAAATCTTCCACGTTCCGCAGATGTACAGCCAATTCATGAATAAAACGTAATTCTGCGAGTAACCTATTTATGGCTATAATACAAGTTCAAAAAATCCAGAGCAACTGGATGCTGCTCATTTAAAGTCACCAACTTGTGCTGGAAGCAATGAAATCGAGGCACCTATCGTGCCTTAGCAGAGGCAGTACTGATCTATACAAACGCAGGCACTTCAGTGACATGTCTTGTAATTTCTCTCCCACGTGGTAGCATTTTGGAGCCTGATGTGAGACCAGGGGCCCATTGTATTATGCAGTGTACAGATGAGAAGAAAGCAAGCATCCCTGCCTATGAAAACATATAAAATCTATGTAGCTAAAACCAGAAAGAATGGTTAAAAGGAATCTGCACGTACAATTGATCTTCTCTAGCTTTTAACAATACAATTGTTGTATTAAGGGCATGTGTTAAATATTTTGAGACTAAATGAGAAATGTTCATTTACTGAAGAAAGGTGGCCCAGCTACTTCTGAGAAGTACAGGCGATGTGCTGCAGCCGTGTAGCATGTTCAGGTTTTGTTTTAGTTTGCATTTTTTGTGGCTGCAGACGGAAGAACCTGTTTTAGAAACAATTATTTGTCTTTGGAGAGTTCACCATTAGGTGCTCTGACATGTATTGCATTTTTCCAGATATTCATCCGTAGATGAAAATAGGCTTTGTTGCTGTGAAGAAACCTCCTTAATTCGCAGCGAGGCACTGAAAAGCAGCCTGGTTGTATTTCTCTCATGGCAGTGTTTGAAAACCTCATCTCTCCCTGGGCTGCATTTGAACCCTCTTTGCTTTGCCCTCCTAGAAAACCTGCTTTCAACAATTCCTCTCCCTCCCTCTCATTTGAGCATGGAGATGTTGGGAGGTATTTTTTTTTTTTAATTCGTTTTGAGCCAGGTCCAACGCAATGACTTTAGAGTATCTCTGGTTTGTCCTTGCTAGGCAGCTGTATTTCCAAATGGACTGACTACAGCTCTCGTGGGTGTCTCTTTTGTCTGACAGTGTCTTGGGGTAACCCTGGGAGAAGCCTGCGGGCTTGTTTGTTCCTAGCCCTGGGCATTCAAACACGTTGGAGCATTAAACGTCCGTGCTTTATGCGTTTAGGATGGCAGGCTTCCCATGATGCGTAGGGGGTAGGCTTATAATTTCTAATAAATTTCCAGTTTGATGTGCAAAAGAATTATATGGAGTGTAGAAAAATTAAGAGAGCAGTGAAACCGTTCAGTTTAATTCCGGCACACATCGCTCTGCAGGAACAGCCATTTGTGTGAGTGATGTGGGTGTCACCGTAACGCTCGCTGTGCGACCAAATATTTTGGACTTTTCAGAAGAGCAGCACTTGATGGTAATAGAGCAGGTTTTCCGAGCCCGTAATATCAAGATGGGAAGAAATGAAGCTGAAACCTCTCCTTCCTTTCCCCTTCTTCCCTCCACCAATCTGCCTGCTGGAGGTCGATCAGCAATGAACAAACGTGCAGGATCTCTGAAAGGGAGAAACGTGCGCAGTTTACTATGCAGTGCTTCATTTGAGACCGCATGTGAGTAATTAACCAGTTTTTTTTGGAGACTGATCTTCCTTTTGCCCTACCAGCAATCCCTTTCTCCTCAGCTGGCTCAACAGCAGCCTGTGAAGAAATTGCTTTGAAGCCTCCTTTCCCCGAGTCTCTCTGCCGCCTTTAATTTGGTAGTTTATATGTGGAAAATATGATTATATAGGCTGTGATTTGACAGAGGATGTTTTCCCCTTGAATGCCCGTAAGACCAGAAGTGATTGCGAAGTGACTACTGCTTTATGCTTCGAAGACAACTTCCTCTTTGTAGCTTATAAAATCCTATAAGCCAGGAATGTCTTATGTTCATAAAATCTATAGCTCCCTCTTGCATCCTAGCCGTAATAGGTTTTTTACGGCTCTTGTGCTCTTCCTCAAGCGGACAGGACAGTCGCCCAAAAACAAGCACCGAATCTGCATAGCCTGATTGAGGAAGAACTCATAATTGTCTTGTTCTGGAACCTGGCCTAGTAAGGCTTTTTAATTCATTGGTTGGAGAAGGCAGTGGCAGCTTCATAAAGCCGTATTACTTGCTAACTGTTACAGATGAAGATAATCTGAAACACAGGAACTATTAATAACGGGAAGCACTGGGCAGAAGAAGTTTTTCTATATGGGAAATTGCTCATCTGGAGCATACTAAGGATTTTATTCCTTCCATAAGTCAGGATTCTGACTTCACCCAAAAGCATTTACGACTTTAAGCTTTTTTCTTCCTACTGTCCAGCTGCTTGTTCTTTTCTTTTGGGGAACTACTTACAGCTTTTCTTTTTAAAACACCAGTTCCTGGCCTCAACACCTGATACTTTGCCTACAGCCTGGCCAGGGTTATTTATTATTTAACCTGCTTGCAATTAGGGTTCTCAAAATGAAACTAGTTAACCCCCTCAGAGAGCAAACAGCAATTTCCTCAGTGCTGAGTTGTAGCATCTCTCTCCCTCCACTCCGTTCCTCAAATCAAAAGTAAATAGGTCTTAATTTCATTCCCCCAGCCGCTGCCTTAAATTGTTCTGGCTCAATGGTGCCATCACTGCGACTTTATTTAACAAGCTTTTGTATTTACACCTTTAGAAATAAACATGTTTATTAACAGTAGTTTTGCTAAATTTGTAACCCTTGCACCAGGGGGGGCTTTGCCCTTAGGTCCTCTGTGGTTTTGCTGTGGAAAAATTGGACAAGGACTTCCAATGGCGTAGCTATTTTACAACCTTCCAGTCAGTATCTTCTGCTTCTCTTTTTAAAAAGAGCAGCAGAAATGATTTCAATGACACACAAAGATTTGTGTTGCAGAATAGCTGGAAAGAGGGTTTCCCTCTGTTTGTATTCATGACAGCTTCTACATATCCAACTATCAAAACCTATTATGAAGAGCTGTATTGTGGTGCAGATAGATTTGTATGCCTGTCATAATACAGATCTATAGGTAAACTTGTCAGTGATGAATCCACTGTCATATTGCTGTATTTCTTATGGAAAATACTCCTAGTGATGAACACCCAGTTGAATATCCTTACCGTGTAGGTCTGTCTGAGTTAATTTGGTTGCTTGGTTTTAGGAAGAATGTATTAAATTGTCTTTTTTTTTTTTTTTTTCATTTTGGAGCAAATTTAGAAATACAATATTTAAACCAAAAGTAATTTACTGAGCTAGTTACACCCTGTTTTGTAATAAGGTATGCGCGGTCCAACAAACCTCTTTCTACAACTTGCACTGAGGTTTTTCCTTCTCCCCAGTTGGACGTGACTTGTCCAGCCCTTGTTAACAGCTTACACTAGATTAAGTTTTGACAGGTTGATGAAAAATCAGCCCTCCTTGATTCCCATTTGGAAGCTGGGGATTCTTTGAGCTCTACGGCTGTGTTTAAACCTAAAAAAGAATTATCTGTGTGATTTTGCTAGAAAATCTCCCAATGAAAGGACTAATGTCCTCCTTTTCTCCAAAGTATTAGTTCTTGTCCTGTCTTCCCTCTCGTTTCTCCGTGCCCTGTTTTAAGCTAAACTGTGGGTGACAGTGGGGTGACCATGCAGTTATGAAACATGCGGGGAAAAAAAGATCACCCACTTGATTCGGAACTGAAACTCAGTTTTGTTTTGTTTTTCTTTTTTTTCCTCAGCAATCTGGAGATATTTAGAATAAAAATTTGTTGTGAACAAATTTATTTTTTCTCATAAAGAAATAAAAGTTGTTGACCTCTTCAGCTTGGCTCTTATGAAGGCCCTGATAGACCAAGGTTTTCTATCAAAAGGTATTGCCGTGATGATTTTGTCTGATCTGCAAAACCAAGAGTTGAAGCGTCGCCAGTTCCTCCCACCCCACTGACAGCAAACTCATCTGGGGCAGGGGAAGTGGAAGAACTGAGGGCAGAGCCTGGTTTTGGTGGCTCTCCAGACTGTGTTGCATGCATGGTGACACTTCCCAATTCCTTCTCATGCACACTGACATTGCTTCTCGTGTGTGCAAGCCCAGAGGTGCATCACTGCCTGGACTAGCGATTGCTGTTATCCTTGAGCTATGACTAATTCCCTTTGCAGATGTAAAAATGTCATCAGCCATGGACTGAAAGACAAACTAGGTGGTGCCAAGAGGAAAAAGACTTCAGAGCTAAAAGATGCTGGGAGCAATGCTGGGGTCAGCAACAGGAAAGCTCGGGACATGCACGTGGGACAGCTCTGCCAGCACAGTTGGTCCCTGCATGTTGACAGGAGCCACCCAAAGGTGCCCTTGTGTGAGGTGTGAGGCAAAGGACAGCTGCTGGACCCTTCCCATGGTGGAGTCAGGAGCTGGACAGCATGACCTTCCCCTGCAGTGACTTTCCAAGGCCTGGTTTTCCAGTCCATGCCTATTTGCTAGAAAGCCAGGCTGATGTATGGGCACCGCACAGTGTTTGTACAGGCAGTGAGGTTCCTACTCAAAATGGTTTGGCAGCACTGAGTTGGATACGCCTGCTGCTTGTGAGATTTCTCTGAGATCTCTGCATCTGTTTCTGGGTTTGTTCGTCTTCCCCAAACACTCCCTGTCTTTGCAGGCTCTGTCTGTGCTTCTGCTTTGGGTTGTGAGTGCATGCAAAAACCTGCAAATTAGCTAATTTCCAAAACACAACGTGTGGTTTCCCTAATGGGTGGCTTGTACTCTGAGAAACAGGTATACATCCTGTCACAGGAGCCTTTCTGCCTCCATTTCACTGAGATTCTTACGTGTTTTTGTTTGTTCGTTTGTTTTTGTTTTCTTTTTTCCTTCCCAAATTGCCCTGCAGGTTAAACTGCTAGTCCATATTCCCTGTAGTTCAGCCCAAAATAGAGTACATACCACAGAAATAGCATTCAAGCTTTTAAAAGAGAATAAAGATGAACCCAAATTAGGTCTGTGTCTGTGAGGAAGACAAAATAAAAGCACAAACTAGTTTAACTACTCCCCATTCAGATGTAATTCAGTTGTATTACACCAAGAAAAATAAATGCTGCTGGGATGTTATGAGACAATTAGTAAGATAATGGAAAATAGTTAATGCCCCTCATGCCTGTGAAAGAAGCTCTCCCCACTGCTTCAAAGTAGTCTTGAAAGGGTTTTCTGCATTGTATTTCCAAGCAAGAATATCTTTTCCCTTTAGAAATATAACAAAATCCTCTCAGTCTGAAGTGGTTATTTAAAGTTTGGATATGGTGCGGTTCAAAGAAATCATCTTGGTCCTGATCCAGCCCTAGGGCACAGGTCCAGGCGCTGTGCAGTTGCTCGTGCTTGGGGAAGGAGTGACAGAAGTGGTTCTGACTGTGCCCTGCTCCTCGCAGGCACATCTAATTGTGTCGTGGGCCTTTCCTGGTAGCCATCCCAAACGTTTCACAAATATCTCAAGCAATCAAAATGCATCCCAAGTATCTTGCTTTCTTATATTCACGGTGCAGGACTTCTTCCTCTTCCACAGTGACGAAGCTAGAACAGCAAACTTGCCTGCTGCTTCTCAGCTCATCTTCCCAGTGCCCGTCAGCCCTAGAAGCTGTGCCCTAAAAGTCCCTTGGCTGTGGGTCTGAGACCCAGCCCCTCGTCCCTACTCCTCTGTGGTTCTGCTGGGCAACCTTGTTCAAGCCATACCGTCTCACTGTGCCTCGGACACCTATGTGCCACAAGGATAATGGTTTCTGACCCTTTTCTGTTGCGTGTTTTATTTACTAGAGTAGAGTCAATTATCCCGGCTGTTGTCATTGCATGAATTACTGGCTTCCAGCATCCATGGGCACAGCAGGGTGAACTTGAGCATGTGTGGCATTAACACAGGTTTCCTCAGTTCTCTTGTTCTGAAGTTGTTTCCTTGGGGTAAAGAGTTTCTGATTTTTTTTTCTGTGTGTTTGTCCCTCAGCTGCACAACTCCCATTAGAAGTCAACCTCTCCGTGCAACTTGATCAAAAAACAAAAATCCTGTTTAATGTGAGATTAGTTTAGGCTTTTGTACTTGGTTTCCTTGGGACTCTAATGGCAGTCTGAAAAAGAAAATCACCCTGAGAATGTCTAGCACTTTGGGTTTCACATAAATGTAATCCAATTACCCCAGTCTAGGCCATGCAGAACTATTTGGTCTGAGGTACACATCAATCTAGGGGAAGTACAATATACTGCGCTGAAAAGAAGGCAGATTGGGCATATTTCTTAATAGCATAACACAATGCAATTGCCAAAGGAAAGGCATATGCTTCTGTCCTGCATTAGTCAGTGTCTGAACTGAGTAATTCAGGGGGGGAGAGGGAGTGCAGTCCTCGCAGGGAGGGATTTTAGAGGTATCTTCCCTGGAGGCCAGTTTTGTAAAGGCACACCATCTGGTGCATTCAAAATGCAAAAAGATTTGTTCTTCAGAAGTCTGAGCCAGGGATAAAAGTCCATCCCTGCCAGGGATGGCTTAGCAGTATCCAGAGAGAGGGATGAGTTTTATCACAAACAGTGAAACTCTCCTTTCCCTCCGCCCTTCACCTCCAATTCAGACATCAAATAAAGCGATGGTACTGCGGCTGCTGCTTTCTGTAATGGAGGTTTCTGTGAACTGAGCAACGAGCTCTTTCAGTACTCTTCCTGCTTTGCTTCCAGGCACCTTCTTTTTTTCAGAGAGGTCGGAAGGGGGTTAAACGTGAACGCTGACTGTATCCCCAGCAGAGCCTCCGCTGGGACTTGAACTGTCTGCTCCTCTCCTGCCTGCTTGCGCGGCAGTCAGAGGCCTCGATATCGGCGTCTTTTAGGCCCGAGCTGAAATGATTGAGTCTCTTCGCAGAATTAAGCATTTATTTTACCCCATACCTTGAAGGGTAGATTTCAAATTGCGTTTTAAAGGAACACTTGGACGTTTAGCTTGCCCCAGAGACACCGCGGGCTCTGGCGGTGTGAGCCCTCGCTGCATCACTGCCACAACTGAAGCCCCCTGCAGAGGCTGGAGGCCTGCGGGAGGCGGCTCCTGGTTTACACTGCCTCCAGTTTGAGGCCTACCGTGTGCTTAATACTTGTATCAGGTGGGCTCAGGCTATTCACAGACTGGCCAACAGGATATGGTGTCTAAGCAGAAGTTAAGATTTTACAATAAAAGTTGGTAAAACCACTAGGTGAGGAGACATTGCTGCGTCGTGCCTGAATGCTGAGTGTGGTCAGAGCCTTGTGGCATCGCTCATGGCTGTGAGGCAAGCTTCCCTCTGAAAGCTGGCCACAGAGTGCTCTGCCGTAGCCAGTGTCCTGGTAGCCCTGATCCTCACTGTTCACATCTGCAGAGCTTCAGCCTTGTCTTTATTTAGTTAATTTAAACTTCTTAACATGCAGCAAGTGATGCACTAGTGAGATCTGAGTGCTGTAAAACCTCTTTTGGATGCGTCTTTTCTGGTCCAAGCAGTTAGAAAAGAAAAGCTAACCTTAATTGATTACTTTACTTAAAAACAAATCTTACACTGGCTTTTCTCATACTAGGAAAAAAAAGGTCTGTGTGTGAAGTAGAAGCCTGTGTCACCTCATCTTCCACGCATATTTCTGCAAGTGAGAAACTTGTAGAAAATAACTTCTGGTTCACTCCTTTTAATTTCTGCTGTTCTTCCTCCAGATTTGTGAATAGACTTTCATGTGTCTTTGGAGCCTCGTAGCCTTAATCTCATTCCAGGCTGTCCTCAATCTGGACACATAATGTGTAGCACTGTGGACCTCGGAGGGTAACAACTCACTGAAATGTCAGGCTTCTTCTTGGCACCCTGTGAGTAAAGGATGCTCCAGTCCTGAGGAAGCAAGCTGGGTCCTGGTGGTGATGCTTTGCTTTGTGATCCCTTTGTCTGTTCCTTATTAATCTTTGACATCTATTTGGTGCAATATTATTGAGCTCTAACAACTCCCACATGAAATCTTTGTCACTAATTTTGAAACATTTGCTCAATGAAGTGCTTACCTGGGTATAACTGAACCTGTGAACATCAGCCACAGCTTCTGTCCTGCCCATCTTATTCCTGGCAATTGAAGGAGAAGAGGAATGCAAGAGAAAAATCTGTTTTCCTGTTACGATAAATCATGTCATCAGGCAAATTCATGTAAAATAATTGTGTTAGGGAGGAACAGTGCTAACAGAGCCCTTGCATTTTCCTTTGTGTGGCTCTTCTAGGGCCAGCTATTAGAAACAAATCAAATTATTTAAACTGGGATTTTTTTCTGGAAGTCATGTTTTCTTACCCTCTGTGTCTGGCCTTTCTTTTTTTTTTTTTTTTAGGAGGATCTTTGTGGATTGACAGAGCTCAAGAGAGCTGAGGAAAGCTTATTCAAATGTAATCTGTATGGGAAGGTTAAACACTGCTCTTTGCTTCACTCATGTCTATGCTCCCCTCCATGCCTACCTCAAGTCTCAGAGCACCACATCAATGGGGCCAAAAGAGTGTACTCGTCAAACTTGGGAGAAAGTATTAAAGCCTTCTGGAAACCTGTGGAAGGTGAAGTAAGAAGCAGTGTTATTCTTCATTCACCTGTTCCTTTTAAGATCTTTCCTAATCATCCCTGTGGTAAATATCTCTGACCCAGAAGAGAGAGCATTTTAAGTGTAAGCCACAGCAAAACAAAAATGTGGCTTAATTTAAGTCTCCCTGAGGAAAAATGTGTTGGCCATTACAGCAAAATGCCAGAGTATCATTAAGTGCTGTAAATACCCTATTAATAAAACACAGTTATTTAGGGTGGTTAGCCCTAATTTGCCACACTGCACAAAGGACGTGTGATTCAAAACTTTTTTTCCCCTGCCATCTGGAGGAGGGAGGACCTTGCTGATTAATGGTGAGATAGTGAAGGGGAGAAGTGGTGAGAAAGGCTGTTGTTAGCATGAATTACCCTGAACTTTCCACTTTAAAAGTCAGTACTGCTGCTCTTCCCCTTTCTCTCGCAGCACCTTTTCTCCCCAGCACTAAGAAACCCTCCAGAGGCTCACGAGGGCTCAACCAGAAGGGTTGTTCTTTGCTGCTTTTTGCTCTTTATGTGCCTGGGCTCCTTTTGCACGATATGTGGGCCTTGAGTCATTTCAGCTGTGAGGGTCAAGTTTCCCTTTTGTCTCCAGGCACATAACACTTCTACAAGTCACTGAACTGTTGTTGGCGATGAGCAGGAAAGGTGTGTGATGTTGACAGGAGTAAATGCCAAGGCTGTAATGATACAGCTTTCCGTCTGTCTCGTCCCTCCCTGGAAATGCTCAAGACAAGCAAGACATTTCAAGCGTCTGTAATTGAAGGCATTAAGGTTTTCCTCGGCTCTGCTTAAATCGGTGGTCTCAAGCATACAGTCCGTTGCAATTATATATTGCTCCGTGCTTGGTTTTATGGATCTGCACACATAAACTTCTGCGGGAGCTTTTTCAGGCATAAGTAAATCTGAAATGTACAGATCATTAGAGGAAGTATTGAACCATTTATTTGTAGAATAGACGTAGATTAACTGGGCATGGATCAGCGCGCTTTTATCACATAGTATCAATAGCAAGTCTGAAAATTTCTTTGGGATAAAACCACAATTGTTGGCAGTTACAAGGAGATGAGCAACAGCTTGAGAGAGCACGGTGTGAGATGCTCTGCAGCTTGCGGCCTCTAAATGGAAATAAATATTTGTAAAGCAGACCTCTGTCGTGGTTTAAGTGAAATTTAAGAAGTGAAAACAAACCACTGAGGGGATTCAGAGGGAGACGAGGCTGGCACCGAGCTACACATTCTCCTGCCACCCACCTGGGCACTCACTGGTGACTCTCCCATGTCTTGGTGTGCAGGAAGGCATCGCTCTCCCCTCCCTCCTCCGTGCTGCTGTGGCAGCGGGGATCGATTCGGCAGCACGGTCCTATGGCCCGCGTTATTGAGCGGGTCGGACTAGGAGATTACGGTGGTTCATTCTGCCTTTCTAATCTAATAACCTGCTTTTATCCGGTTAACCTCTGGACTTTAATTTGAGGTACTATTCCATCAGAGCAGAAGCAAATGATAGAAACCTTCAGTGACAGCATGCCAGAGGAAATGCTACAAAAACAGAATTAATTGAAAATATATATTCCGAGAGTGAGATATGGACCCTTTTTCTAATAGACTTAGACTTGAATATTATTACTGAAATACTGGCAAATTCACACATCAATGTAAATTGTCTTGCTGCATCTGTCAACAGGCACCTAAAGCAGTAATAAAGGCAGAATAGCGCCTCATAAATATCCAATATCCTAATTATCAGAGCTTGACTTAACCAATGGCAGGATAATAAAAAGTGAGCTTTTTTTGATCTTTTGCCATGAAAAATGCATACTTTATTCTTTGAAGAATGACTGCAGTGTCACAACTTTTGTGGCAAATAGAGCATGAAGCATATTGTCAAAAATATGGTTAGGGAATATGAAGCCACTAAATATTTTATCTTCCTGGCAATGTACTAGGAGAAAAGTATAAACCTTAAATCTATCAGGTCCCTCCTCCCACCTCCCAAACTGTTTTAATAATATAGAAATTCAAGTTCCTGAGAGAAAAGCAACGCATCCATTTTCCACCGTGCCTTGATACAGTGAGTATCATGAATTATGTAGTGTTTGCATTGGGGTTTAAAATGTCATCAGTGTATATCTCTAAGAATTGTTTCGCAGTTGTGTTATGAACTTCCTTTTTTTTTTTTTTTTTTTCCTGATGAATCAAGATGCACTGGTTGGATGCAAACTTCTTCTGACGGGGCGCCTTGAGGGTGGTGGGAGACCAGGGGACAGGAGGGACGCCAAGGAGGGACAGGAGGTCACGTACACTGTCAGAAAGCCTCATCCCTCCTGGCAGAGTGATTCCTCTGCGTGCCAGCCCTCTCACAGAGCTTCTTCCACCTGCTTTGTCACCGAATCCTGCTGCTGAGAACCCGGCAGGACGTGCGGCCTGCCTGGGTGCTGGCTGTGGGGCAGGTAAGCTGATGGCACAACACAAGCCCGCAGTGCTCCTCCTGGGGTTCGGCATGGAGCCTGCTTGTGCTCCAAGTTGAATTTCAACTGAGAAGTTATCTCTGTGGCACAAAAAACCCACGTTCCTCTCTGTAACTCGCATCCCACAAAAGTTAAGTGTGGCTAAATTAGCCTTCCTCCTCTCTCATCACCCTCTTGTGAAAATCAAAATGCCTACAATGTATTACTGCTGTCGGTTTTGGGGCATGGTGCAAGATTTTTCTTTTAGAGACCCTGTCTTTGATTGCCAACATGGCCTTTGACTTCTCAGGAACAAGGAGATCACAGATGATCTGCTCTGCCTCATTCCTCCTTAGTAACACTGCCTTCTCTTGGGCTGACACACGATTTTGTCATTAATGAGTATTTGTCTCCAGGTGCTGGTAGGGAGGGGTGGGAACCGTGACACCAGTGGAAGCAGCAGTCCTCCGGCTTTCTGCTCAAAGACCCCTCCAGCAAAACAGCTGGGTAAATAGAATTATGCTTTGAAGGGAGAAGTGTGCAGAGGAGCAATGGGATCCATCCCATTTTTTTTCCTCCCTGTGGCCATTTCTGCAGTTGGGAACACATGGCTTGCTCAGTGAATTGGTAAAAAGCAGTACCCAAAACATGAAGTTCATACCAAGCACCTGGATGGATGCTGTAGTTCACGTTTTAATTTATTAAATCAGAGCACTGAGGGCATTGTCCCAATGTCTCCTGACCACTGACAGACTCGGGGCATCAACCACCTCGCTAGGAAGCCTTGGCCAGTTATTGCCCACCCTCACGGTAAAGAAATTTTTCCTAACGTCCAATCTGAACCTCGTCTGCTGCTCATCCCTATGTGGAGATGCTCAGTGCTCAGTGCCAGGATCCCACATCAAATTATTTGTTGAGGCACACGTTTGGTACGGGTCTGGGGGAACTCTGCTCTTCTGGTGTTGGAATTTCAGCGCTCTGTACGGTGGCGCTGGCATAAAAATACTGCATTCACTACATGCCACAGTGTTTGAGATAAAAAGGACTTTGAGCATGTAGTAATGTTTTGACAACAGTGCTTTTGGGGAAGCTTTATAACAGGGACTGTTGCTTTTGCGGTGACAAAAGCTTACAGATGAATGCGCATAAAGCAGAGGACTCCAATTTTTCACAACCTGGGAGGAAAAAAAAAGCTCTCTTTCGTGACACACCGCTCATGCTACAAGTGTGTTCGCCTCTCTATTTTAAAGCATGAGAATGCTTAACGGCCAGGACGGCGCTGAGTGCATCCTTTAGAAAGGATAGTCTATCATCTCGTCTCCGGCTTTATATTCCCTGTTGAACAAATCTGCCAACATGACACTGGATACTGATGAGCAATTTGTATGGTTATAAAAATATTGGCAGAACTCCATTGTTTTGCTACTTAATTCTTAATTTACATTTTTAATGTGCTGTGTCCTCATTCATATTACAGGTTTTACTCTTCTGTGTACATCTATAATAGAATGACTTTTTTTTTTTTTTTCTAAAAAATAATTATGAATACTAAAGAGCTGTTACAATTGCACTGTGTTTAAATTAAGAACTGTGCCTGTCTTTTAAGATATGCTTCCTTAGGAAGGGAGTATGTTTGCAGGGGACAGGGGCAAACAGAGCAAGTATTTGATTTAGGTTGAAAATCCTGAAGTGTTCTGCTTAAACTTCAGTAATCAGGCTGGTGAAAAGACGCGGTAAACGATGGGCTCTGGAGACGCAGCCTCTGGAAGGCCTGTCTCAATGTGTTTATTAGGCTTCCCTCTCTGTTCCTTACAGCCGGCTTTCTGCTGGCCTGCAGGGTGCTGGCCGTGGATGTGCAGCAAGGGGAAGGGGCTGGGGAAGGGGCCCAGGAGTTGGAACAAGCTGTGGCTGCCCAGGTCCTGCTCGGTCCCACCTGGGGAGCTGGCTGCAGCTGGCAGCACCTCCTGCACGGAGAAACCAGAGGCACCAGGTGGCATGGAGAGCACCGTCTGCAAGCGTTTCACTGGCTGTCCGTCCCAGTGATTAATGACTTGGGGAACAGCAGCGCATTGGTGGTGGGTATGAAGCATGACTTAAGGACTCTGAACCCAAGGCTTGTGAATTTGCTGCTGTGAGAAGCTCGTGCAGGACAAAAGAAAAGAAAACGTGTGTTTTCCTGAAAGTGGTGCCTCTGCAGGACACCACAGTGCCACTGGAGCAGGGCTGCAGCTCCTGCATCCTGCAAGCGCGCTGGGGAGGGCTTCTCATTTACAACACTTCGCTCCAGCAGAGAGCTTCGAAGTTGCCATGAAAGTTGCAGCTTTGGGGTTCCTTTCCTTAGTGCAGGCTTTCCCCCAGCTGGGACCACGAGTGTGCCCATGCCGAGAGTGGGCGGCAGCACGGGAGGGTGCAGCAGGAGCAATTTCTGCTGCGTGGGCACGGAGGGACTTGCGGGAAGGCTCGAAGCAATTCACCGAGCGGAGGAATTAGACTGGAAACAAGTTTTTACATAGGCATGCAGACCCATGCATTTTTATGAGGACTCGTTAAGTCGTGGTGGAGATAAAAGGGCTTTGGGGAATGGGAACCTGGTTGTTCAATGGAAGAAATAGGATATCGATTTGATCTGGGGTGTATAATGAACAGCGTTGAACCGACGGACTCCTCGTCGGGAGCCACTCCTGGGAGAGCTTTCTTGAGGTTTTAAAGCTCGGATTGTGTTCAGGGAACCTGGGAAACATGGAAATAGTTTTAGCGAGCTCCTCACTGTGCTGCAGAGGAGCTGGAGCCCACAGGGCACCAGCAGAGGAAGAAGAGGGGAGCAGAGGGGGATCTTTGAAGAGAGTAGACCAGAGCCAGACGCAGGAGTGTGTGGGGCTTTGTTCTTGTTGCTGCCAAAGCGCAGCTCCTAGGGCAGGCTGAGCACTCCCAAGTACCGGAGGGAGAAATGCCCAGTAGGGCTTGGTCATCTTGGAATCAGATCCGATTGACCTCTTGTCTGGCACTGACTCTCCAAAGCCATGCAGTGCCAGGGGGATGCCCAGATGTGTGCTTTGAGGAAGTACGGGCATTGAGGAGAGCTCCATGTGAAAACGGTGACTAATTGATGCAGTCAACGAAGCCCACCTGCACCCGTACATCAACTTACCTCGCGCTGAGCTTTCAAGGGAGAAGAATGGCTGCAGAAACGTGTATGACCCCTGGCTTATTCTGTATTTTAATGTAATATGTTACCATCACAAAAGTCTGCGATGAGCTAGTGCACTCCGTGGGCTTGTTTCGCAGGCCTTTTTCTCACACAAGCTGGAGTTTGGAAGGAAGCGTTGCTGTCTCATTCGGGGGCTTTTAGCTGCTGAATGTTGTGGATGTGGGAACTGTAAAGGAAAGCTCTTGTTAAGTCTCGTGTTCTGAACACGTACTAAAAGCTGAAGTGTGATTTAGGAGCCCAGACAACTGGTTTCTGTTGCTGAAAGATGTCGATGCTGGGTGTTTGCAAACTGGAACAATGCTTCCGCTCCGGAACAGTCCCACCGGTTGCTTTACAGGAGGCTCTCTGTGGGGCACTGAGCGTTTTCTGGGATGGAGATCTCACCAAGCAGCTCTCTGAAATGAGACTGCTGTCTTTAGATCTGTCTCTTGGTTACCCATGCTGTTTTTAAGCTCGTGTGTTTACCTGAGAGACATGTTAAAATAAAAACCAAACAACTAATTAATCTGCTCAGTTTTGAATTCATAAGACCCTGTGCATCCTACACTACTTTGCTTGGATCGTTGGAGATCTGTGATGTATATCTTGGACTCAAAGTGCTCATTACATGGATTTATATTTTCAACTAATAATTTAATGTATTAGTTTCCTTTACAATGAGCAGCCACAATGCTGCTAATAATAAATGTTTTTACTTTTTACCTTCAGATTTGGATTTCTCTTATATCTAGCAGCCTTTCAGAGGCATTGGTGGGTAAGGAACTGGGGCATCCTCTAACTTGCAAAGTGAGAGGAGTTTGCCATCTTGGTGGCACTTTAAAAATATATATATATTTTGCTCTAACACTTTTGAAATGATTATCAGAAGAAAAATCATTATTCAAGAGAAATTATACAAGCTCTGGTGAGCATCTCTTCTCCCTTACGTGATTTCAAATAGTCACAGTTTCTTCAGAAAAATTGTTGGGTAATTAAAAAAAAAAAAAGAAGTCTCTTGCAATGGCTTTACCCTTAACAGCAGAGTAAGAGCAGGAGGCACTGCCTGCCAGAATTTCAGGTGCGATGCTGGAGGAGAGCTCCCCGAAGACCTGCTGCTTTGCAGCATCCCCAGCTTTATTAGCTGGGGTCTTCGAGCGGGTTTGACACATCCGCCTAATGGCCCTGGCACAGCTTTATTAGCGCGGCTCCTTCCAGCTTGCTGCAGCTCGCTTTTCCTGCTGCAGATTTTCTGAAGCTTCAGGCAGGTAACAGAGCACATCCCCTGCAAAAGCAGGGCTTCTGTTAGCTGAGGACCAGAGAAGGGTGGCCTCAGCGCCATGGGGCCGGGCGTCAGCAGCAGTTGTGCACAGGGGCCTCAGGAGCTCGCCCGCTGCTCATCAGCTGGGAAGGTGGCCAAGGAGGGAGAGAGGATGCTCAGGGAAGGGTTTATGCCTGCTGCTGGTGCCTGCTCCGAGGAAATATATTGGAAATGCCACCCTCGGCTCCCTGGACAAACATTCTTTGCTTCCTGAGAAGCTGCATAGGGTGTAATAAACTGTTACTGCAGGGAGTCTGCCAAGCGCTTTAGTTTTAATTCAAAAGATGTCTTTAATCTTCCTGTTGCTTTGTGTAAGTTGTAAATTACACAACCCTGCAGAAAATTATATGTAAAGTAGGATTATGATCCTTATTTTTATTATGGGACTGGCTCTGCATGGTAAAAACCGATTCTCATGATCGCTTAATTTTTCATTTGCTCTCTGATTTACTTTTCACATATTGAACTCCTTGGGTGGATTATTGTAATTGGGATATTCCAAAGGTATTTATAAACAAACTAGCCAAGCAGATGCTGTAGAGATGACAGGCCTCCTGTAAACGACCCCAAACATCCCCAAAGCACTGCAGTTGGGGCTGATGTGTCCAAGCAGCAGCCTCAGCTGCTCAGGTACTGCAGCCGCAGCACGGGGCTCAGGGACGGTTACAGGTCTGGCCTTGAAGCAGCTCTGCAGGCTTTTTTGGGATATATTGAGCAAAGGGACACAGCGATGGAGAGAACACCTGAGAAACTTCGGAGTTGTGGCACTAATTGGACCTCTAATTTAAAATGAGAGTAAGGAAAACCCCCCGAGTACTGCACAGTGCTGGTGGCTTGCCAGCTTCGTGGGACTACAAACAGTGCCGTGGTGCTGCATAAGAGGAGCGAGGAGGCTCAGTAGGACAGGAGAGAAAGGGGGGGGAAATGAGGAGGAAAGAATGAAATGCAAGAATTGGAGATGATTTACTATAGCACATTAGGCACTAGCTCAAGTAATGTGAAGATTCCCAATGAGTTTCTTTGATTTTAGTCCTAAAATAAAATGATATAAAGTGGTGCGTTATTTCACTGCTAATGTTGAGTGCTCCTTGAATCCTTTAATGTTTCTTGACTGATAGGGAATTCTTTTTTTTTTTTTTTCCTTTTTTTTTCTCCCCCACAGGTTAAAGTTTTTGTACTTAGTCGTTTCCTTCTTTCTTCTCCTTTTCTTCTTTCTCTCCTCACTTCTCCTTTCCTTTCTCTCTCTCTCTTTCTCTCATTTACGCAAAATTGGTTCAGCTGGTTTTGATTTATGCAAGCACGGGGAAAATGTGTTTTTCCCATATCTTCAGAATAAAATATGTGCAAACTCATAAGTCTAAGCTGGCTGGAAATAGCGATGTCAAATTAGCTTGTTTATAGCCCTCACTGGGGAGTTCCAAGTTCTGGAGAAAATTGGTTCCATGTTTTTAAGTTCTGAACGCGCTGGAAGTCAGCGTTTTTATGTACACACATTAGGTGGGGGTTGTTGTTTGTTTTTTTTTTCTCCCTCCCCTAATGCTTTTAACCTGCATCAGCTTTGAGCATTTAAGGATGCATTGCTAGGAGACTTTCACATTCAGTTCAAGTTGTCTTGCTAAAGCACTTTGGTCACACATGGGTGCGGAGAGTAGCACACTTTCCTTCCTTTTTAAATAAACGCGTACGAGAACCAGAACGCAATGGGGAATCTTGAATAATGCAAGCCTAGTGCTCCTAATGCAATGTTAACCATGGGAAATACTGACCCTTCGCAATGATCGGATCGTTTCAAAGACCTCTACCACAACGTTTATGGCAGCTGCTGAACGACACGCTCTGTAGCACACCGCACCAGGCAGGTGGGCAGTCATCTAGGAGCGCTTTAAATGCAGCGGTGCGTACCACACTGTCCTGCCTGGGTGTTCTTGGTGACACCCCACTGGTGCCGGCCCTGTACCTCTGTCTGGGGCTGAATTTGTTCGGTCCCAGCCGTGGCCTCAGCAGCCCAGCCAGAGCTCGGACCCCAGCTCAGGAGTTGGCCTCGCTGTTAGCATGGATCCTGCTTTAGACAAGTATTGGCTGGTGTTAAGTCTGGGAATAGAGTGCCAATAGATGAGGGTTAAAATAATAGGTGAATTAACCTCGCTACAAGGTCTGTACCTGCCTTTTGGCAGCTGCTGGCCTACTTGTTCAGAAAGATGCCCCAGCTCGCTTCTGCGGCCCAGGCGCTAACACCGCTGTCCCTCGCAGCCAGCGGGGCCTGGGCCTTTGGGCCACAACACTTTGAATGAGAACACTTCCTGAGTCTTGTCTGTATACCCTTTTTTTCTTTTTTCCCCAATTCTTGTTTATGCTGCTCCCCAGCTGCTTTTGAGTGCCAGCAGGTGGTAGTGCAAAATGAAACTGGGATCCTTATCTACACCAAATAATTCACACCCCGGAGCTGTTCTTGTTGGGGAGAAGGGAAGAAAAGGAGTTGGAGGCCCTCTCTCTCTTCCCTACCTCATTACCCTTCTGTAACCAGTGTGTGGAGCTCCTGATGTCTCCCCTGTCCCCATCCCTCCACTGGCAGAGAAAAG
The DNA here is from genome assembly GCA_011076525.1 of Nettapus auritus. Classification (NCBI taxonomy): domain Eukaryota; kingdom Metazoa; phylum Chordata; class Aves; order Anseriformes; family Anatidae; genus Nettapus; species Nettapus auritus. Next base: position 31,723,699 of record CM021771.1, read on the forward strand.
CAACCTGGTGAACCTTCCTTAAGGCACTTCAAGTCCTGGTGGATGTATTTGACTATCAGACATTACAGGGCTTATTGGTAGCCTTTCAGCATAACCTGCTTCTGTGCTAATGTATCCGAAATCCCTCTCTATCATCGTTAGCATTTATCATTGTTAATGAAATTACTTACTTAATCATCTTAACCTTGATGCTACCCTGGATAAAAGACCCATGATATATCTGTAAAGGAATAACTACACATTTGATACAGATGAAAAGATAGCAGTAATTTATTTTAGCCTGATTTATGATTAGTGCTGCACAGCATGAAGCACTCAGTGCTGCTCTGTACATCACTTAGGGTCCAGAGGGTAAATAATTGCTGTGCTCACCATCCCAGAAGCTGTGTGTGTGGAGCTGTTTTTAGGAGGGTTGGTGACACCAGGCCCGCTGCCAGGCATCGGGGCAGCCTTCCTTGGTTATTAGCTCTGGAAAGCTTCGTGATTTTAGTTTCCAAAAATATATATACGTGTTTCAGCAACAATAAGGCAGCTACGTTTGCAGCAGTAGGTGTTTGAGTTATTGCCCCTGCTGTATCAGTAATCAGTAATACTTGCTGTGAACAACGGTGTCCAAGCCCAGGAGCACCCAGTGGGTGCCCAGCACAGGGAGACACCGAGCCAAGAGCAGAGCGGGAGGAACACCAAGGGGCTTCCAGAGCTCCAGGAATCGACTCCATTGGCACAATGGAAAAGGCTTTTGTGGGTTCATACGCAGTCCTTTTAAAGAAGTCACCTCCAAAGTCTTTCTCCTTTAGCGAACAGGCTGGCTGTGGAGGGACCACCTTTTCCCAGTGAAGATGCCCAGATCTAAAAGCCACCTGTGTAGTTCTGTCAGGCAGTCTGACAGTGAAGCTTACTATTTTGGTTCTTAATTTTAATTTAAGATGACTTTTTTAGCCATACCTTAATCACGTAGTACATCTCCGATCTACAGAGAGGACTGGAACATTAGGATAATTAGAAGCCATTAAGTGTATCGGATAATTCCACTACAAAGCTGTACAGATGTTCTGCATTCTTCAGGTCTCTGTCAATGAAGGAAATTTAACATATGTCAAGTCCTGTCAATGATGTCTACTTTATTCCTGTAGCATATAGGAGGCTTGCAGGGATTCATCATGCCAGACTCAGAATATTTTTCCTTTGTTTTCCAATAAAAAAGTGCTTTCTTAAAATCAGCAAAGAGACTTTCTCTCCCTCCATTACCCCCTCCCAGTAGCTGGACTCAGGTATAAAGCCAGGAGCTGCTGCCAGTTATTTCTGAATTCCAGCGTGCCTTTTTGTCTCTTACATTTATTCAGCCAGCGATCATCAGTTCTGTGTTACATGAACCTGTCTAACCTGTCACATTTTACTATGGTAAATGGAAGGGGTGGCTCTGTCCCATCTGTGATGGCACTGGGATTGGATCTCATGCATCCACACATCCAGGCTTGAACAACCGACCCCACAATATTGTCACACTTTGAATTAGACTGATACCTGGGTGGCCACTGATTTTTCTGTGGATAAATCCAGGTCTTGGTGATTTTACTTACTGCTTAAAAATGTTTAATTGCTTCTTTGTTGTTGTTTTTAATGAAAAGGGGTTGCTTTATCATGTCCCCCATACCTAACTGGAGACTGCACTATTTAGATTTTTGCCTCCCTCTCTCAAATACATATTTTGAGGTTGTTGTCATATTAGACAGCATCTCTAAAATAGATTTCCAGATTATTTGAATGGATACCAAAAGGTATTTTAAGTCTTAATGTTAGATATATTTCATGTCTTTCACTCGGTCTCTCTTGGTTGAAAGAAGCTTTCAAAATGCTGAGCTCTCGTCCTATATCTGAATGATTGGCACAAAGATTTAATAATCTCTTTTGTCTTTATGGCAGTTCCATTTGTAGCAATTTAAGCATCCGTCTCCAGCGAGCCTGAGTCAAAAACTTTATTTAATATGAGCCAGCTAAATATCATTTCCCATTTCTTTGATCTCCTCTATTTTAATTTGTTTCTTATCAGGTACCTGTAGGGCTAACAAATACAGTTTATGGTTTGCTGCTTATGGAAAGATCTAGTTTAAGCCGCATGGATTATTGTTGGTGAGATATTGCCACATTCTTCTCATTAGGGAAATGGTAGAATAGGTTATAGATGTTGCTGCTGACAAACACCCTGCAGCTGTTGTGGGTAAGGGCTTTGCTTCCTGAATCTCTTACCAGAAACTGCAGTAAAATGTCAGGAAGGGATCTGAAGAGCAGCAGCTGAAGTAAGTTTGCTGGGTTCGGATCAGGATCGGGTCACCCCAACTCCCATGTCCCTGCCCGGGGTACATGAACTGACATTCACAGTCCATGGCCTTAGCCGTGAGGTTGTGGAGCGAGCACCCGTTCTTGAGTAGCTTCCAGTTCAGGTGTAAGCAAGACAAGGGTGGAAGAAATGCAAACAAGAGCTGAGCGTGGCCATCCTGGCTGCCTGCACTCACCAGCGTGTCCCTTCAGTCCAGGCCACCCTGTGCAAGCAAATTGCATGCTGAAACGCCTGTCGTGGAGGCAGCAGAGAAGAACATCCAAGCTCTCAATATTTCTTTGGCTGCATCACTTGTTGCTTCGTATAGCAAGAGGCAAACTGCTCCAAAATCCCTGGAGGAAAGCATCTCTGGAACAAGTGTGAAATGCAGGGAGGAAGAGCCAGGCTTGAGTGATGCTCTGTGCTACTGCCTCCACCCACTGGAGATTAACCTGCCATTTGCATCTCTCCTGGCCTGAAGATGCGTGTTGAAAATTGGTGAGGGTAAGTAGCTCAGTCCCTGCATCCTCCTCACCGGCAGAGACCACCTGAGCATGTATTTGCAGGAGAAAAAAAGCAGCCCACCTTTCATGTGGGTTGTGGCACTTCTGTTCAGCAGTCTGATAGGGACCTCGGTGCTTGTGAAGCAGAGATCAGGTGTGCGCATGCACACACAAGCACATCCTACTAATTAGAGGCAATTTGAAAACCAAACTCTTCTGCACTATTTAAAACACAATAAACAGCTTTGCTCCCTAAGTGTTAATCATCTCCTGCTGTTCACTCTCTGAAGCTAAAACCCTCTCCTCACTTCAAAACACTCTCTCAGTAACCAAGTGTGACATCGCAAAAAGGATTTTGAGGACTTCAGTCTGGGAAAAAGCAGATGTGTTCAGGAGAATAAAATCACCAAGGTCTTTGGATCTACAAAGAAACTCCAGGCAAGGGAAGGAGAAGAAAGGAGGAAAAACAACCCAGTCAGCACAAGTGAAAATGCTTTAAAATTCGGTCTCTTGAGCCTCCCTGGAAGGTAGCACGGGTGCCATGTGGGTAAGCGGGAGGCAGAGCAAGGAGAGGAGCCATCGGTCTGCCTGCGCCTCAGGGAGCCCCAGCCACCTGTGTGGGGTCGCACCCCACAAGGGCATGGCTGTTGCTTGTCCTGACATCGTGTTCTGGGGCAATTTGGTGACAATGTCACGCTGCCAGCTGTCGGGAGGCAGTGAGTTGCCTGCCCTGCGGAGAGCTGGCCCCACCAGCGCCTGCTTCTCAGCCCCTGGCAGATGATTTGAGATCCTGCCACGCCATCACCGCTGCGAGACAGAGTGTGTTATTAAGCTGAGTCTGGAAATAAAGAAAGGGTTGAGAAATTGCTACAATCACTGATCCATGCATTTATTATAATTGAGTCCATTAGCCTTAATTTTATAATTTCTAAATTAACTTTGCACATTTACAAATGGCCTTAATTGCTTGATGGAGGGAGTTAGGCTTTAACAAAGCTAAATGCATAAAAACTGTATCAGTTACAACAGTATGTGTGGATTCATTTGTAATATAACGCTGCCAATTAGATCAAGCAAATTGTTTAGAAAACACATTGTTGAAACATCAAAATTACTTTAAGTCATTGGAGCTGGTAAGAGAAAAACAACCCCCAACTGGATGTTTCCACATGCAGGTTCCTCCCTGTGCTGAAGCCCTTGTACATATGAAGCACTTAAAAACAGTGCTCATGAAAGGTGTTTGCATGCAAACATCAAACCTGAAATTATGTTTCTTGACCGGCTATTGCCTCTCCTTATCAAAGTCCTCATCCAGAATTTGAGGTCATTACCTGGCACGCTGGCAACAGTCTGTGAAGGAAGTTCAGCTTTTATTTTATGATCAGTAATGTGGCTTTCCTTTGGACCTTCTGGAAGGACACTCCAGTTTCTAGTCCTACAGCCTGGAGGGGGAAGGACTTCTACACAGGAACTGTTTAACCTACAGATGCATGTCTATAGATGCATATCTGCATATCTACAGACACATATCTACATATCTACAGATGCAATCTGTAGATGCATCTACAGATGCAAGAAACAAAGTCCTTAGGGGACATTCCTGGAGGGTAACCAAATCCCCAATCTTTATTTATCGGTAACAAATCTAGTGATTAGAAGAAGGTTCCTCTGATCTATTAAGAGATGTGAAGCAATGAGTGGTTTCAGAGGGCTTACAAGCTCTGCCTGATGGAGACAAGCTGTAAGGAAGTTGATGATAAGAAATCTGTTGCCTTTCAACTTTCTTTTTTTCCCTAAAATTCACATAATTGAAAAAAAAAAAAAAAATTAAAAACCTGAGTTCTGTTTTGAGTATGATGCTGAGACTTGAATTCAGACCAGCTGGCACTTTACCCCAAACTGCTGTTCCCAACATGAAGCTTTTCAGATTGTTTTCCTCACTACTGAGAAATGCCAGACTCCAACACTGAAATGCCTTTGTTGTCGTTGACTGCAAGGTGAATATTTTAATGGTTTTCTGGAACTTTGATGTTTGGCCTTCTTCACAGGTAGCTTTTCCTGAAGGCACTGTGAAGTGTAACCAACTATTTGAAGGATCAGTCTGTGCAGTATGGCCACAAAACTGCTGCTGTACTAAACTTTTTAGAGCAAGATGTTAAGGCTGAAATTTTCCTTTTGAATTCTTTTATTCAAAGCAAGAAGGGGTACGAATTAGAAGTTGTAGTTCTCTGATCTTTATCTAGAGGGAGAGAATTGGGGGGAGCAAAAAAACAAGGGCTGGAAAGTAATTTATTCAAGAGGAAAGAGAATTTTATATATTTGGGATTATTAATATGCAGCAGTGACATCTGTGCTGGAGAAGAAAGTGAACATAGAGGCTTCAGCAGACAGCTCTGGTACAACACGTGACATTATGGTATGTTTGATTGTCAGTAGTATTGCATGACTGACATCAAGTTGGGGTGGGCAAGACCAATTTACCCATGTTTGTATTTGAAGATGGGAGATGTTTCTTTGCAGATGCGGATGCTTTGATTGAAGCTTAGAAATCGAAGACTCTTAATAAAGCAGGGAGCAACAAGAGTTATAGCTAGATTAAATACTTTTCTTCCTTCCATCTTCCATTTCAAAATATCGGAGCATTTCTTTTTTGCACAAGGATGAACTGCTTCTACTTTTTTTCCCCTTCTTCAAAAGAAAACCCTCTCTTCTAGTAATTTGATGGTAGGGGCATTCTTGAAGGTAAACAGCAGAGCCAGGGCGATGACCTAGTCTGAACATCCAGGTTATTGGCTATTTTGATGTTGAGTCTCTGTTATTACATAAACTGTTTCCCCTGTGACTGGAGGCTCTTTTCCTGGGGAAATTTTTGTTTAAAACTTTACATATATTCCTATAAAAATGTAGGTTTGATAACTATTTTTTCCAGGATTGGGAGTGGAGAAAATAAACCCCTGACAGGGAATCATCTGGAGTTCTGGTCCCAGTGGGGCCTGAGTTATTTTCTGAAAAGATGGACCTGTTCAATGTTATTTTTATTATTTCATTTTAAACAACTTATTTTGTTGCTTGCTGAGTTGGTTATGAATCTGAAATACCCCTGAGAAAAAGGGAAAAATAATAATAAAAACAAAAACAAAAACTGAAAGAACCTATGTATGGGGAACGGCTATTATTTCAGATGGTAGTGATTTTAAAGACATCACCCATGAATTGTAGCATTCAGGTGTAGGTTAGCTCTGGTGCCCTTCACATTTATGGTGCTACGTTACTAATAACAGGAGTCAGAGTGGGAGCTGAAGAAATCTTTACAGAAGTAGCTCGCTCTTCTGTCACCGTACCAATTTTCCCTGTCTAATCTTTCACCTCCAAGGCCTCCATTAAATGCTGTGGTCCTCTTAAGTGCAGAATAGCAAATATTTCCCAGCGTGCAAGGATGTATCCCAAACCCATTAAATCTTTCAGCTCGATTCTTTTGTTGGAGTGCTTGGCCTGGAGGTTACAGTGTGAATTCTTTCTGGGGCCACTGAAGGCCTCTTCAGTTCCCTGGATGGGAAGGAGTCTAAGAGTGCATTTGAACTGTGCTCTACCCTTTTGTCTTGACCGCTGTCTGGCTCGATTTGACCTGTTTTTTTGTGCTATTATCGTTAAAGGTTGTAATGTTAAAGGCTACATATGTTAAAAGTTCAGAGAAAAGGTAAAGTGACAGGATGCAAAGAGATGTTGATGATTTATATAATCCAGAAAGGCAGTTTATTCCTATTTTTTTTTCTTTCTCAGAAGTAAGTGAACAATAAGAGAGAAATCAGATGGACTCCTTAAAGCTTTGTCATACTCATCCACTGAGTAAAAAGCACGTGCAGAGTTATAGGAGTCCAGGTGCTTTGAACAAGACCTATTGAGGGCTATTGTATGAAGATGGTGTAGAAATAAAGGTGCAGTCATGACCTAACTGAAAGCTACCTTTTTGATTTGCAGGAGGTTGCAGTACAGATTATAATGTTCAGATTGGAGGCTTTAATGGGATGATTTGTACTGCATCCTTTGATGTTTGATAACAATCAACATCCTTTAATGTTTAATAGTACAGAAAGCAGCCGCGAGCTGTGCTTGAAGCCCTGGTGAGGCCTGAGCCAGAGGCCTGGGCATCCTCCTCCCTGGCACTGGCGTCAGCTGGAAACCCCACAAGTAAACAAGGCAGTTTTGTACCCAAGCCAGTCCTTTACACATCACTGTGCAGAGAAATGCCTTTCTCTTCTGTGAGGCTTGGAAAAAGCTGGTGCTATGTTTTGTGGGGCACAGGAGGTGAGATGCTCTCTGGAACTGACCTCAGTAGGGAAAAGGAAAGGCCCTCTTGGATGCCCATGGGCCTGAGTCTAGGAGTATGACCCCAGTTCCTTTCAGACAGGGGGTCCGTGGAGCCCCATGGAGCCCCAGGTTCTCCCATGGCCATGACACCCCCTGGCCCACCATGCTAGGGTTGGGCCTGTGAGCTTGGAGGGGCTTTGCAGCTCCTGTGTGACATTGGCATGGAGCGTCCCAGGTGGGAGAGGCCTACATAACTTTCACCCATCCCAGGTCTTTTCGTATGAGTTTATCCACCATCACCATTGAGATTTATAATTTTGGATTTACGTAGAGCTAAGGCACTTTGTTCTCATACCAAGAAAACAGAGGGGACCACGACAAGTACACCTGCTGTAACCTCATGACTTGCAAGGCAGAACTACTTAAATCTGCAGGGTTTCCTCAGGCTTCTTAGCAGTGAAGCAAATGTGATCCAAGACCAGCATTCTTGTGAAGCTGGGGAAAATGGACACTTCTGGCAGTGGGGTTTTCTCTGGAATACCCTGGAATACATTCAAGAAAGAGACTCCAATGGAAAGGATGTCAGGATGAACACAAGGATGGAGTCATTTGGTTGCATGAGGATGTCAGAATAGGCTCCTATTTATCCCAGCATAATGAAATTGGAGAGGGGATGTGAATTGCTGTCTATAAATACATCAGAGCAGTAAACACCAGGGAGAGAAAGGAGCTGTTTCAGCTAAAGGACAGTGCTGGCACAGGAGCAAATTGATAATAAACTGTCTGTGAATAAATTTCAGATGGAAATTAGCAGAAGCTTTTTAATCAGTAAAAAGGTGAGTTTCTGGAACAGCCTTTCTCTGGGATTTTGGGGGCAAAACCCTAACTAGTTTGCAGATGGATCTTAATCAGTTTATTAAAGGGATTCGGTGTTGTGGTTGTCTCCAATATCAGGAGACTGGACTCTGTGGCCTATATGTCCCTTTAGTGCTGTGTTCCTACATATTTACCTAGTAATCCTCTCTGAATTGCAGTGGGGACAAAGAAATGCTGTATTCTTCTGACATAATTATTTTTTTTTCCAAAAAGCAGACCAAACCACAAATGCACAGGATGTGGATTGGGGCACCTTTTTATTTAACCTACTTTAAAATGAAACCTGTGGACTAAATGGCTCTAGTGACTAAGAGGACACTGGCCATATCTCTCCCCCCTCCGTAACTAATTTCATTTCTGAAACTTGTACTTCCGAAAATATTGGCTGCTTGGAATTGGAAGCGTTGGAGGATATATCGTATTCAAGGTTACTGTATGATTAAGGACAGCAAGCTGCCATCACATGCACTAGGTGTTAGCATAGCCTTGTCCACAAAAAGACCAGAAACTAATCATTACTGCTTGCGACTTCCCATAGTGGTAGACACTTCAAGCAACAGAGAAAGCAATTTCTTACTTAGAAATTGTTTTACCCTTTTTCCTTTGAACATCTAGAACCATCACTCTCAGGTCCCTCCCTTCTGATCGATTGATTGACAGATTCAATAGAAAAGCAAGTTGGCTGCTAAAAAAACCACTGAAATCCTCTCTCTAGTTTTATACATGGGTATGTGAGCTTTGAAATGAATCCTGTGAGACTAATTGAATGTGATTGGCATCTGCCACTGGTACAGCGAGGAGAGGAAAGACCTAAATTTCTGACAGGGAGAACACAGGCGCCTTGCAAAAAGCTATTCTTTTTCCTTCATTCATCATCTCTCAGGGTTCACAACAATAGCTAAATAGCAAAAAAAAACCCCACAAATTCTAGATTCTGAGTCGGCTGTTTGAAATGCTAAAAAGCAAATCAACAGCCTGGTTCTTCCTGGGCTAAGAGGTCTCAGAAATTAAGTCAAACTATGATGAATGTACCATAATGCTGAGTTTCCAGCAATGATTACTGTGTAAACATTATAAACAGCCAGTCTGAGGGAATAATTTATTTTACACTGAACAAAGTGCACTACTTGTGACTGTCAGCAGAATCTAATACTGGTCCCCAAACTCATTTTTATTTTAAAAAAGGTGTAATAAGCAGATCAAAGAATGTGTGAGAAGAAAGGAATCTAAATACGACACAAACTTAGAAAATATCCTCTGCACAGAGGATGTGCATTCATAACATGCAATTTGTTTACGTAGGTTTTAGGAGGTTTTGTGCACTTTACTGTTTGTTGTGTGTAACAAAGCTTTTTGCATTTGGGCACTGAATTCTGCTTTGCACCCTGCTGCCGGGGGGAAGCACGACGTGGTGCAGAACTGCTTGTGTTGGCAGGTGTAGAAGTGGAGGGTCCTGCTCATGAGCACCAGATCTACTTTATTTCCCGAGCTGATAATTGCCTCAAATTTGAGCAGAGCTCTGATACATCAGATTTGTGACGGACTGCTTCTGCAACACGTCCATGCGAGTGCTCTGCGCCTGCAGACAGGTTGTTGGTGCAGGGCTGCAGTTGAGGCTTGCTCAGGGCACTCTGAATGTTTCCGTTCAATTACAAGGAAGAAAACAGGAATCTACTGTCAAGGTACATCGCATTGGTAGCTCCTGCAATGACTGAAGAACAGCCCCAGCTTTCCCAAATGTTGTCGTCCTTTTAACCAAATTATTATTTATTATTATTGGAGGCTGTTTTCCTGCTAGCCAAGGGGAAGTGTTAGGAGGGGGCTTGACCTTTGGAATGCTTTTCTATCTGATCCTCTGTTGTCTTAACTGGATGGTCAAATTCTCCTCCAAGTTTATTTTGTTGAGCATGAAATGCAAATAAAGAATAAAGTGCTTATTTTCAATAGCCATGTTTCCAGGGGAAGAAAGTAAATATGGCCCAGTGCTTCCTTAGGACTCAAACAAGAAAGTAATCTCTCAAATGGTAAACATTTTTAAATGTACGTACAACTCATTTTCATCACCTAGCGGAGGAAGCTCATGCATGTTGAGCATTTCTTTTTGGTGATGCTACCTGCTTTGTATCCTTTCCAGCCTGACCATGCAGTAACATGGACATGTATAAGAGTCCAGCTGAGGGTTTTTGACATGAGAAATTATTTCTGAAATACACAATGTTGGACTTGTCCACCAGGGTGCTTTCTCCTGCTGTAGTGGATTTAACCTGTCCTCTGGCAGAGGCTTGTTAGGAAGTAGGACTGAGTGGGTTTCAAAGGGTTGCTTTCAGGGCTCTGGGGGAGAGGCACTGCTGTGGGAGGGATGGAGAGAGGGCAGGGAGGGACCCCGGTTCCCATCATGCCAACTGCTCTGCTCCCAGATCAGGAGTTAATCCTAGAAAGCCATGAATGATGATTGAGGCTTTATGGCCCTTTTGATTTTCAGAGTGAAAATCAAGGGGCACAGGCTCCTGGAAATGAATGCTTGAGGAAGGGCAGCACATGCTGTGAAGCTCACTGCCCTTGGAGGCTCTGGGTCCCTGTTGCTCCAGTTAAACCCCACCTTCTTGAAATAAGTTTATTCTGTTTTCATTTCAGTGGGAAAGAGGGGCGGTATTACTAACGTGCAGCACGGAGGCTTGCTGCAGCCCTCGTCAGGTAACCAGGTGCCACATTGTAGGTACAACAATGAATATTAAAAAGGCATGTAAGCAAAAATTACTATAGGGATTTGAAAGGAGGAGGCTGAGATCAGTTTTGCAGGTGTTCGCTGTGTGGGGAGACACCTGGGACAGAGCGCAAGCTGGTAATTAAAACCAAGGAGAGGATAAGAAGGCTTGATGCCACGGGCAGAGGAGACATGGACACTGATGTTTCATTTGCTGCTGGGGAGTCAACGTTGAGTAGAAACATCCAGTATAACCTCTTCTTTTGTTTAAGGCAAGGGAGAAGCAGAAAGGAGAGGGGTGAGGTGTCCCCATCAGCCACTGGGGATAAAAGGTCTCTCAAGCACTTTGAATGGATGCGAATGAAGCAGAGCACCATTTGCTAAGGCTGAAGAAGAAATGACTGAAGCGTGGGTCCAATGTGATTGCTCAGGTCCATCCCAGGCACTTGGAGAGGACAAAACCCAGGCTGGCTATCTCTGCCAGAGGCAGGACAGGAACTGCAGACATGGGACGACACGATGGGCCTAGAGAAGATCTGTGAAAGAGGTGGTGGTGGTGATTCAGTTCTTGCTCGAGCCAAACCGATGGCGAGCGGACAGCTGGACATCCAGGGGTATGTCAGGGCGACAGGCTGAGCCCCTCGCTGGGACACATCGAGACAGGCATGTGGGGGAGAGGCAGATCAGGTTGTCAGCGTGGAAATGGCAGCAGAATCGGTGCTGGCAGCAGAGGGGGGAACCAGGACTGACCTGTGTGGTCCTGCAGGAAGGAGAATGAGGAATTAATTGTCCTGTGGAATATTTTCCATCTTGCAAAACTCTCTAATATTAAAAAACACAAATTTTGCATTTTTAGAAGTTTATTGGGAAACACAGGTCCCTGAAAACCAACAGCCACATGCTTCCTAGAAGGACACAGCATGCAAAGGAGCGCTGTGACCTGAAAATCCACCACGTGACCGAAAAGCTCTTTCCTATCACATTGGCAGGAAAAAAAAAAAAAAAAAAAAAGGCACAACTAGAAGTGCTGTGGACAAAACTTGAAAACACAACTGCAAAACGAATGCCTTTGGCAAGCCAAGTTGTTGGGACCAGCTCTGCAGGGAATTGAAGGAACTGCTGATGCCCTTGCAGTAGTGGTGATTTCCTTTTCATACAGCAGGAGCTAGAAAGATGGAAAAGAGAAAAATAGCATGATTGGTACAACAAACAGCCATCGCTCACCTGCGAGCGCTGAAGTCAAACATCAAAGCCTGTGGACGCATTAATGGGGAGGCAAAGATCAAGGAGCGCCGGCGGAACAAACAGCGCGGTGGCGGCTGTGCGCAGCCAGGCAGGCTGCTCCTCCCAGAGCAGTAATCTGAAGCCACCAGAGAAGTGCCCCTGCCTTGGCAGGAGGTGTATTTGTCACTGTTCAGTAGTGGGACGTGGCTTTTAGCAGCGGCATGCTGTGCTCGCAGCTTTTGGAAATCCCATGTCTTGTCTTGCCTGAGGTTGTCCCTCCCCTGCAGAGCCCTGCCATGTCTGGCACGTGGGACGATGGCATCACTGATCCATGTGCGTCTTGTGCCTCCTTGTGCCACTTTGCTTTGGATTTTTGTAACTTTTTGTGTAAGTTATGATAGCTGTGTAAATAATTGAAGCCGATTTATGCGGAGGGCTTGCTGGCAAGGAGGTAGCCTGGCACTCTGTGGCAGCAGCAGAGTAGTAAGAGGTGAGATGGGTGCTGTGCCCCCCTGTTTCTGGCACTAAGAGCTGCCTTTGGCTTCTGTCTTGTGAAACAAACCATGGAGAAGGGGATAACTGAGCAGAGAGCAATCTGTTCCCTAAACCTGCTGGGGTGGAAACTCCATCAAAGGTGGAGCAGCTGAGACTGAGAGCAGGCATGGAAAGCCAATGAGTTTTGGGCCAAATCCTACGAATTTGGAAGGTTCATTATCTTTTCAAATCTATTTCTTGGAAGAAGGAATTCACAGAAACCCAGATGTTCACATGCAAATCAGTTTGTCAGAGGAAATCGACAGGAAATAAAATTATTGTTTAGCTTTTTCCCCTCTGACCCTCTTCTTCCCCCCTGACACGGTCGCTCGGAAGGGCTGTGGGGCGCTGAGGTCTCCCTTGCCCCCAAACCCAGCACAGTTGCCATACAGTCAAACAGAAGTGCAGCAAAAGTCTTGACAAACTAACTTGTGATCTTTTGGTTGACTGAGCAGAGAGCAGAGAAAAACCTGCAAAAAGTAGTGACTTCATCAGCGGCAAGAACTGTGCACACAGAAAAGGGATGAAACTGTGATTATTAATCTAATGGTTGCATTGCTCGAAGATTGCAGGGCTTTTTTCTGTAGCAGTGCCAACTGCTGTTTTTATTTACACTGTCTTATTTTTTTCCTGTACCTCTTGTAATGTTCTCTTTCATAAAGACACATGTGAGGCTCCCAGCAGCATTATCTCAGGGACTGTCTTTTCATATTTCCTGTGTGCAGCTGCAAACTGCCATGGAAACAATTCCTGGTCCAATTGGAAGACTTTTTTAAAAAACAAACAAACAAACAAAAACCAAAAACAACAACAAAAAACTTTCTCTTGGGTCTTCTGTTATTTTTATTTTAAATATTTTGATGTGTGGGAGAAGTTTTTATAAAGAGAGGCAGCAATTGATTTCTGGAATGTAGTTTTAATTAAATTGCAGAAACAATATCTGCTGCAGTACTAACAAACTACGTTATTAAAGTAATAAAAGTGAAAGAAACAATTTATTGAGGACCAAGTAGAGGAAAGCAAGAGGAGAAGGATAGCTGATGAAAGGCAAGTAAGGGTTTGGCAGCCCTCTACAGGGCAGAGTGGAGCTGGCAAAGGTCCAGCTGGAATATGTTTCCTAATTAACTTTAATTCTCCACTTTTGCATTCAGAATAGATTGCAATATTGTCATTTGTCTGTCACGTGCGCTTCTCTTGCCGAATTTTCCTTCCGAGCAGGAATTGTACAATGAATGGCAAACGAGTAAATAAATAAATAAAGTCAATTGCCACGAACCATTCCAGTTTTGAAGACTACAGGATATGCTTTTAATGCTCCTCTCGGAGCTCCGCGTTCGACTGCGGGAACTTCATTAACACGCTCATTAGCGCTATCTGATTCACTGCTGCAGCCTCTCACTGGGAGCTGCGAGCAGCAGCTGGGAGAGCGGATCAGCTTGAGCTAATGCATATGTTAATAACACTAATGTTGTAGCATTTGGTGTTGCTCGAAGAGAGAGACAGTAAAATATCTGCGCTGCCTCCTGCAACACTTAAAAAGAAGAAGAAAAAAAGACCAACGCAACGTAAAATAAAGCTATCTGCTAGGAATGTTTATAGTCAGTATTTAGAGATTAGAGCGCTGTGCTGGAAAGTCAAACAGCACCATGCACACACGGAGACCCATTCAATGAATTATTCAGGGAGATCTATTGTAAAGTGCTCCGCTGACAGGGAAAGCAAAGTAGTGTTTGGGTGAGGAGAACTGAATTCGACACCCCTGACCCGCCACCTCGCCCCAGCAGGAGAGCTTCACAGATGTGAATTTGGCTTTCCACCGGCTCTCCGTGCATCGCTGGTGGTGGTGTGACGGAGGTGCTGCTGCATTTGGGGTCATGCTGGAGGTCCTGCGAGGATCCAGGGAAACCAGCAACATCTCCGTGGCCAGCGGGACATGATGTGGGTCGCTCCACTCCGAAACACGCCATGTGGCACTGTAGTTGTTGATTTGAGAAGCATTTGGCCCGGCAATGTGCGTGAGTGCTCTGCTTGCTGAAGTGATTGAAGTAGGCAGAAAAAGCAACTGTGGCACTGTAGGCTTTGCAGGTCTGTGGAGGCATGTTGGCCTGTTCGCATCCATTTTACTATGAAGTCCAGCGTTTTCACCATGAAAGGTGAAGGTGGGAGCCAAGGTGATAAGTTTTTGTTGTTGTTGTTGTTGTCGTTGTTTTTAATTAATTTATTTATTTATTTACACCTTCTGGGCTTCTTGACTTGTGAGCTTTCCTTGTGTCCTTGGAAGGTCAAAGGCTGGTGTCTGCTGTCAGGATAGTTCTTGACTCGTTTTCTCCTCCCTAAAATCACACCCACATTGCATTAGCAAAGGATGCCTTTGGACAGTGTGGGAGAGCTCTGCCAATAGAGAACACTTATGAACACAGACAGGGATGGGATTAACCACGATAAATAGTTTAAAAAGGTGCAATGACTTTTTAATAAAAAGATCTTGTGCGTGCTTCCTTCCAAAAGCATCTTAATTCTGGTGTGAAAGGTGGTCTGAGTGCCCCTGGACACTCCACAGGGCTGAGATACTGTGTAACAAGCACCTCTCAACTCAGAAATAAGTGAAATATTAATTTTGCATGAACTGCTTACAGCTAAAATAGATTTTCAAGCTTCCTTGCCTGGTTGCAGGATTGCAACCTGGTTCCTCTTATTCACATGGGGTAAATCTTCGCTTCTGGTGTTGAGCGTGTGCTTGAACTTGTGCATTTGTCACACTATTTACTGTGGTTTTGTTTTCCTGTACATAGTCTCTGTTAAATACTGATACATTCTCAATTATTTTTTTAATCTGATAAAGCTTTCAGCTAATTTTATTTCAGCTAATAAGCAACTCACCCTTCCAAACTGTGTTTTCAGATCTTTTATCTGAAAACCCAATCTCCATTGCAGGCGCTGCTTTCTGCTCACCCACTGAGGCTTTGCACACCAAAATGATGTACAGCACACTTCAGCAACTCCCTATGAGTAGACTTGAAAAGTATTTGGTCCACGACTGGGTATTTTTTTCCCCTCCATATCTTCGTATTCCACATTTGCATGTATCATAGTGCTGCATTGATGTTACAGTGAGAACGCCTTCATGGCCCACAGAGTCTTTTATTGCTGCGAACAAAGCGTGCCCTCCAAGTTGTGGTGTGGTGACAAGATCTCGATAATCTATAGAACTGTGGTGTGTGAGGGGATGTGGAGAGCCTCAGCTCCTTCCCTGCAGCGAGTGCACGCCTGGTCTGAGCATCGTTGTGTTGTAACCTGCTGGGAGAAGGCCTAGCCAGCAGCAACGCTGTCTGAGTCAACAGCAAATTCCCCTGTGGCCTGGATATGTTTTTACTGGTATTGGGGGAATGAGTTGAGTTTAGTGGTAGTTATGAAGGCCTTCCTATTTGCTTTATGAGGTAAAGTTCTCTGATCTTCCTCATCAATCTCACGCAGCCCATTTGCCTCGTGTGGGCCCAGTTTGTGTGCCACACAGATGTCCTTGATGTACCAGGATCTCCCCAACACACTGCGATGTCCCCAACATACTGGGATGTCCCTGATGTACCAGGATGTCACCACCACAGTGAACACCATGCCCAAAGCACTGAGCTAAGCTTTGTTCTCCAGGCTTTTTCTTGTGCCCCATGCCGCACGTACAGCGCCGCTATCAAAACAGCATGGCTATGGTGGGCTGTGAATCACCTTCTGTTTCTGACAGGTATAGGGACCTTGCATACAAAGTATCATCATGGAGCCAATTTTTACTGTTGAATCAAATCCCATAGAAACTACTTTCTAATGGAAATGATAATGAAACTTTAATTATAACTGTGCTACTTGGTTCCCTGAGCATACACATCCCATTAGATGGTTTCTGCTAAGATAGTGACATCTTTCAAGCTCATTTCTATGCATATTAAAAAAAAAAAAAAAAAAAAAAAAAAAAAAAAAAAAGGATGATACCTGTGATGTGTTACAACTGTTGGTATTTTTTTCTGGGTTCATCAAAATCTCGTTAGCATTAATCAAAGACATGACCAGAGAATAATATAGTTCCTTGGGTTGTAGACTGAACAGAAATATTTGCACAAGCCAGAAACAGAATTTTTGATCAAGTTTTAGATTTTTAATTTTTTTTTCATCACAGAAATTAGCAGCACACCATAAGGGCTTGTGGAGATAGACGCACACAGTCAGGTCTTGCAGGGGATTTGTCTCCTCAGCCTCTGTGCCCTGGGGTGAAACCACCTCCACTGGCAGCAGTGAGTGGTTTTGGGGCAGGCACCCCTACATCGTGGTGCCGCAGTGGCCCAAGGCACCGCCTGCTCCCTGGCACTATATAACTGAACTCCCCCATCCAGGGTAGTGGATTTTGGGTTTTAGAACCAATGTTTTTGTCCTTTTCTATGAGCACCTGAAAAAAAAAGAAGATGAAAAGGTAGTGTAGTCTCCCTGATACTGCTGGCTAATGAGGACGTGAGCGCTTTTGCAGCGTTACAGCACTGGAAAGTTAGCAGAGATTTTTCACAGCTGATTTTGAAGAAGGGCAAGAAAAGAGGCAGCTGCTCCAGTGCAGAAAAGTGTAAGGAAGGCCAATGTTCTTAGTTTAAAATAGCCCCAGAAAGCAATTATTTTTCTTGTGGGAAGTGCAGGATTCCTGGGCACTTCTTAAGCCTTTCCTGCAGGTACAAATATGCCTTTTAAAGTTTAACCTGCTTTGTGATTCCTGCTGGGAGCTGTGTTTTCTCTCCCAGGCTTTGTGCTGTATCTCCAGCTTGTCTGTGCGAGCAACGCCAGATTGCAGTAAAGAAAAGTTGACATTACAACTTGGAATAAAGCCTTCTTCCCTCTGTGACACGAGGGGCTTGCTTTTTACAGATAAGGTTAACACCTTTGGCTCCAGCAGTACCCTCGAGATAATGATTATCATATCCCAGGCGAAGAACTGGGGGGAGTGAGGACGGTGCCCGCAAAGAAAAAGATACTGAGGGGATGTGCTGCCTTTGACATGACAGCATATATCAGCGGTGAGCTGCGGGCCTGATCTCTCCTTTAGTGCCTACAGAATCCTGGCTGTTACTTTGAGTTTGTTCCCTCTGCCTTCGGTTCAGCTTTGTATTCCTGCTATTAATTTTTCAAAGATGCCAGGATCAGGAGGAGTGAGCGAAAATGGTTCATCCCAAATATCTTGCTGCAGAGCCAGACCTTTACACCTCACTGCTAACAGAGTGACCGAGGAGCTCAGGCGTGAGCTGCAGGGCTGGGCTGCTGCAGTGTTTCCAGGTGGGTGCTACTGGCAGCACATGGACCAAAGCCAGGCAGTGAACGGTCCTGGACTTCCATCAGTGAAAAAAAAAAAAAGGCGTATGTGCTGCTCAGGAGAATATTTTTCACATCTGGAATAACTGACCTGTGTAGGTCTGGTGATGGGCACTTCCCTTAATGAGCCAACTTGTTGTGACACAGACTGCTGTACAATGGCTTTGTGAGCACCATTTAAACCATCATGTGGGCTGGGTGCCGATTTTGTTTTTTGGGGGGGCCTCATCTGCTCCCCCCAACCCAGGAGCACAAGGATCAACAGCAGGGCAGGAGAAGTGCAGAGTAGATCTGCACCCTGCCTTCCTGCACGGCTTGCACGGAGCCAAACCCTGTACAGTGCAGCACCCCAGAACAGGGACTGAGCTGGATGGAAGTGGTTTGATATTTTATATATACTGGAGGATTTCTCATTTAATAAGTTTGTCCTTAACGTGGTACCATTCTTCTGTACCTCACGATCTCCTGATTTTGAATGAACACACCGCACGGAGCACCAATTTGTGTGGAAATCTTTACAACTGTGGGGAAGTGCTCTTCGTTTTGGCAGTTTGACTTTCTACTCTGGAAACTTCCTTCAAATGTAAATCAGTACAACCCCATTAAAAAAATATAGCTATAACAACATTCAGATTTTGTTTTAAATTAGACTCTAAGGTCCAATCTTTAGAACTGAGTCTGGCCAAGACCTGTAGGATCTCAGTACCTGATACAAACCTAAGTCCATATTTACAAATGTACTGCTCCAAACTGCCCCCCGTGTCTCTCGCTGCCCCACGCATCGGCACCAGCAGCCTCCCTCATCCTCAGGGATACAGAAGCCTGGGATACAGAAAACGTCTGCAAAGCAGAGTGTACTTTATCATAAAACATCTAGATTTAGAAAACAAAATGAAGGCTAGCTTTTTTTTTTTTTTTCCTCCCTCCCTAAGGCTATTGTGAAGAGAGATATACTTTGCTTTACCAAAATATCTAATCTTATCCGCAACATCCCTCTGTTTTTAATTGCTGTGATAGTATGGGAATAACAGAGAAGAGCGATCTGGAGGTAGGCAGGAACCAGGACAAACCCACCCAGCTTCCCAGGCAGGCTCCCCAGGGGCTGCAGGAGCAGGTTTCAGAAGTGCTGTGAAAGTGAAACCTGATTAGGGAAGGACAAACAGATTACAGCGTAGGCAGCACCAGGAGTTTGAATGAGGAGAGAAGTGTGTACCGGTGTACAAGCAGATATAAAAAATCAAAGCCTTTTCATTTGAGGGCTTGCAGAGGAATACCTTGCTAAGGTACACTTTTACAAGCATGAAACAATTTTTGGCACTCGTGATAATCACAAGGTCCAAAAAAACGAAGGTAGAAAATTGCCTTTTTCTGGGAAAGAGCACAGTTAATATTGAAATCATTAAAGCAGCCAAACTGTGTGAAGGGCATCTTTATTCCCCTTTGGCACATCATGACTACGCCTCGATCAATGCAAGATACATCCCCACAGTTTTCTTTGTCTAAACCAGCTTTGATCAACTCAATTGCACAAATTTCTTCAGGCTGCCTCTGTGGTAAGGATGTGAGCGCCAGGCTGGTCGCAGGCGACCTGTCCTTATCCACGTGACCCTTCTGATGAAGAAACAAGATTTAGAAATCAGATTTTTAGATGAAGAAATAACACTGAGGGCTCAGCAGATTCAGCGAAAGGACACAGCTGCGTATTGCTGCTTCACTGGAGCCGCTGGGATTTATTCCAGCCAGCGGCATGGGGCGCCCGCTCCTCTGTGTTTTGACAAAATATGAAAACTCCATCCCTTTTCAAGAGGAGAGCCATAAACTAAAAGCTGATGGCTAAAGGCAGTCCGTCCTGTGATCGTGGGCTGTGCAGGCTGTGTCCAGCCAGGTCTGGCAGCCGGGGGCAGGAGGGGAGGCTCTGGGGCTGCAGCTCTGGCAGGAGCAACGTGAAAGAGGGATAAGGGGGGACTCAACAGGCAGAAAACACCTGGTTTTAAGGGTGGGTAGAGGGGAAGTTCCGCTAATGAAATACTTTTGGTGTTAATCTCCTGCCTGAACTGGCAGCTCCTCTTTTCTTGCCCTCCGTTGCTCTCCTGGCAGGAGCAGGGAGACTCGCGGCCGGGATGCTGCCCAGGCAGAGCAGAGAAGAAGCAGGGAAGGACACGGGGGACACACAACACTCCGGCATGCATGGAGAGTAGATCGGGGTGTTAAACAAAACCTCTGCTCTCAGCTGGCTAATGTTTCAAAGGAAAACATTTCAAACGCTGAGATTGTGCAGTTAGCCGGTGATGCAATTACATGGCTGTAAGCTGTAGAAACTCTTTCAATGTGGCACATATTAAACCTTTCAGAGGTAGTGCTTTGATTTTTAATTTTACGCTGTTGGCAGGCAATCAGGGTCTTTAATAGTATGGGGGCCAGAGGGAAAATGTTTCAAAACAGCAAGGATCTTATCATAGTGTGCAATTAATGAATAATTATTAAAAACCAGAAATAGCTGGAAGAGCAGGCAAGAGCTGGCAGTGCAATTCTCTGGTTTCAGGCCTATAATGAAATCTCAAGAGAGGGAAGTATGATATGCAGCTCCGTGCAATTAAAGCTGGGATTTTTTCCCCTTAGTTTAAAGATCAGTGATCTTGAAAAAATATACCTGTCACTCGGTTTAGTTTTCAAGTCATTTAATTGTCATGGTAGAGTATTTAACGCTTAACAAGAGTGGAGACATTCTTCTGTGAATTAGGGAGTTTGGGGGTTATTTTGTATTAAATGGTGAGGTTTGTTTTTTGTTTGTAAGATGGAAGTCTTACAAACAATGAGAAATGATAAACTCCTCAATGGAGGAGGCCTTCATCGGGAGCAGTGGGTAACCTCAGATTTAAGGCTTTATGTTTTCTTTCTTTTTCTTTCTTTCTTTCTTTCTCTTTCTTTCTTTCTTTCTTCTCGCTCTCTCGCTCCCTTTCTCCTTCTAAAATGCATCTAGATACAACATGGCTGTGTGTTACCTCTGTACCTCTGGTCCCATTTTCCTAATCCAAAGTGAACTTATGTTTTGCATTTCCACTTGGCGAGGATAAGAACTTCCTGCCTGGAGGTGTGATCAGCCTCCTTTTTCGCTTTTAGAGCTGCATAACAAATCTGATAATTAGAGTTGTAACATGTGTTTTGTCACTGAAATGCATTCCTCTGTGTCACAGTGAGAGTCTCTGGCATGTGAACTTTGAAAACGCATTTGCTTGAGCAGCCTCTTCCTTTGAGAACCGAACTGCATTTGCTCACAGCTTTTTCATTATATATGAGCTAAACAGAGAAAAAGTTATTTACAACTATCAGGCATTTTGACATGCAATATTAAGAGAGGTTTTCCATTAGCTTCCAGAGAGAACAGCTTAAATTGTGTGTGTACGTTTTCGTGTCCCTGGTGCTAATCCTGCTGCATTTGCATGCAGCAGGAGTGTAACACCTTGCACCCCTGTGCCTGCAGTGGGCTCTGGTTCATGACTGGCATTGACAGAAGAAATTGTGAACTACTTGGATCTGCACTGAATGGGGAAGAAATGTCTATTGGTTTCTTGGAAGGCTTTCTGGCTTGAGTGCACTTCTGTGTATTTATTTAGACACTTTGATTGCCACGGAGCACAGCAGCTTTAAAGAATTTCACGAGCAAGAAAGTGCTTCAAGAAACAATTAGACTTCCCAGACACATTACATTGAAACCCAACAGCACGCTATCGGGGAGGAGGCCAAATTGCCTGGCGGGGGCACGCAAAACCCAGATTGGATCAGCATAAGTGAGCTGCAGCGGTTTCTGGAAGCTGTTTCTAGGAGACAGACACAACCTTCTCCACCATGCCTGGGTTCTCTGTGCCACTGTTCTGCTTTCTGGCCTCGGGGTCTTTTCTGTCTTCCCTTGCTCCCAGCTCCTCTGTCTGCTTGCTCTGAGGCTCTGGGGATGAGCAGGCCTGTGCTGGGGCATGTGCTGGGGCCTGTGCTGGGGCCTGGGCTCCCAAGGAGACGTGGCAGCCCTGAGCCTCCCCTCACGGGGAAGCCGCCCCTCTGCACAGATGAGGGCACAGGCCGTACAAATCTCACGTCCCATTTTGGAAGGGTTTTGCTGCCCTGGCCCTGTTCCCATTGCTGTCACGCATCCGTGGGTGCCATGGTAGTGAACAGGTGCGGGGTGCTCCCCTCTGCCCATCTCGCTCACTTCAGGAAATTCAGCTGCTGTTTCTTCAGCAGCTGGAAGGTCAGCCCTCGCTGGTGTGGCAACATGGGGCGCTTCTGCTTTGGCACAGCCATCAGGAACATACCGAGCCATGCTGGCTGGCATTAGCACCGTGGATGTGCTGTGAGATGAGTTTTCAGCTCTTGCCAAGCAGTGGGAATGGGGGCCATCACCCTTCTCTGGGGATTTCTCCACATACCTGAGAGGTACCCATGGCTCTTGGGCTCGCAGGGGACCTTCACTGCGAGGTGTGCTCAGTGCTCCTGGAATCAGGTCGCTAACGCACATTTCTTCCATTTCTGCCTTTTTTCTCTCTTCTCCCTTCAAAACATACCATGTGCACCGGTGAAGTTCATTACGGGGTGGTAGCTGGCCTCAGCTCCTGCCATTAATTCATTATCTTACCGGGCTGGCTGTAAGGCAGTGCCAGCTCAGCAAGCTCTGAGGAACTCTTGGGTAAAGTGCTCTCCATTTTGAGACCGTCGTCGGCAGCTTATCGTTTGATTTATGTCTCATTTCCAGGTGTGGAACTAGAAGTAAACTGACATTGTAAATCACTAATTCAAGCAGAGTGCGAGAACAGCGCACAGTCTGCATATTTCAATACTGCTTAATTAGAAAAGGAAAAAAAAAAAAAGAAATCCTCGTTCCATAGACATGTGCACTGCAAATTCTTTTTCTTAAAGCTTCGGGTGGCCAAGATATCCTTTTTGAGTCCCATGTGGCTAATGCTGCTGCTTATCTTGTTACACCAGTCTTTCAGTTTTGCCCCCATGCCCAGGTGGGGAGCAGCCTGCTTGGAGCCCAAACCCACCCAGTAAGTGTCTCGGTCGGGGAGCAGCCCCTGCCTGCTGCTGCCACGTACACCAGCACCGACGCCAGCCTCTCATCCCAGCCCTGAGCCTGCTGACCTTTTTCTTCTTAATTAAAAAAAAATCCTTTTCTGCTTGCTAATTGCATAACTGCCATTTTGTGCCCCAGCAGCCCTGGACGAGGTTGAGCTCTGCACCCTCCCTAAAGGTGTTCTCATCCGACTCTTGTTCACAATCAGCTTCCAGTTGCAATTGTGCTTTCGCATGACCAGAGATTCTTCTCTCCCAGCCCCTCATTTCCTTGAAACCACCACCACGGAAAACAGAATCATTTGCTGGATCAGTGGGAATAACATGCTCTTGCAACACACCGCTTCAGAAAAAGAAGTGATTCTTGATACGATCTCTGCCTTCGACTCTCCCATCATGCTGCCCCCCTCTTCCATTACTCTTTACACTCCTGCTGCGCTGCTGGATGACTGCACCTTCAGCATTTGCATCTCGTCACTCCTTCTGCTCTTCGTCTTGAAGGTGTAAATTGCTCCAGCAGCCTCGTCATTTTGATCTGTGGCCATTTTGCTCCGCTAGTTACACTGCTCACTTTTACACCAGGGTGGCTGCTGCCAGGTTCTGGTCCCAGTGTCTGTGGAGCAGAGAGGTTCACGAGGTGCCACAGGCACCAAGAGGTGAAGTAAAAGTAAAACAAGGAGAAAGAGCTCCCCTTTTAATAAAACATCCAACTTTTTGGTTCCTGCTTTTTTCTTTCTGCTCTTACCCCCCATCCCATTATAAAGTTAAATATGCTGCTTTAGAAAAATGAACAAACAATAAAACCATCTTCTGATTTATTGCTATGATTTTTTTTTTTTTCAAAGGTGATCTCTAACAGGCTTTTCTATTGTTGCTAAAAATGTAGCATTGTATATAAGATTTTCTTGTTGAGATCAATTTGCTAAATTTTCATTTAGTTTCAAAGTGGTTCATTTTGTTGAGGCTTCATTTTGTTCAGGCTAGCAACTCAAGAGGTTTCCTGTAGCTTAGAGAGATTGCTTTTGAATTGGCACATTATTCAGTCATGAATTGTTTCTTTAGTATATGAACAGCTGAGTGGGGTTTTTATTACAAATATGAGTTTGAGTGCAGAACTACAACTATTTTGGACAAATAAAGAACGTAAAATTAAGCGTGAGTCTTCATAGTATACTGTGATGCTTTGCTATACTGTGCCTGTTCTGTTTTGTTTTGTTTTGTTTTCCAAGTACTTAGTGAAACCCTCCTGTAGGGCATAGTAATATGATCGACTGCACACAGGATTAAAAAAAAAATACAGGATTTTGTAGAAATGTGGCTAGTAAGAAATGAAATCATTTTCCTATTATAGGAAGCTAAAAAATGAGTAATTTTAGTCTTCCTGATCAGCTGCTAATTAAATACATCTTCAGCTGCATTCAGCATCTGATCCTATTGTGCTGCTCCAGGTGGGGGCAGCAGGATTGCTGCAGTCCCCGAGGTAATGAGGTGTCACAGGGTAGCAGCACAAGTGCAATTCCAGTGTTATGCAGCAGCCTTTTTAAATATGGTTTTCCTCCGTGCTGTTTCTTGTTGTTTACCTGCGTACGTGATTGCTCCTACCTAACTTGAATTAGTTTCCACCTCCGCAGGTGTTGTTTTTTTTTTTGGCCAGTAAAGTTAACTTGGGTAAATGGAAGGCAGTAGGAGAGAAATATCTGTTTCCTGAAGATATTGTCTCTGGGCTGCAGGTGGACGGTTCTTGTGGCAGATCAGCTGGCATTTTTTTTTTTGCCAGGTGCATGGAACTGAACTACAGGACCATGAGTATGCCAGCTGCCTGAAGTGAAGGGACTGAGGATCCTGCCCGTGCCCAGGAGCAGATCTCCTGCCTTGTTTTGCTGCCATAGGCTTCACCTCCAAAAATCAGCTTCCCTGATTTCCTTCAGGGGGAAGGCTGTGCCTGTACGGGCAGCTGCCCGGGGTCTCTGCAGCACCAAGTCTCAGCCCTTCACTTTCTTCCTTCAAGGACTAAGAGGTGATTTTTGCTCAGAAATCCTGGGAGAGAACCGCTTGTCCTTTGCTCTGTGAGTTAGCAATTGAAGAAGTTTATTGCCAGAGGAGAAGATAATTTAGACTTTTTGTTTCAATCTTACAATGTTGACTATTTTAAGATTTGTTTTTCTATTAGCTCTTGGGAGTGAATGTTTCAGTCATTAGTAGGTAAAAACCCTAAAAAGCTCAAGAAGGTCTCTAAAAATCTTTCTTACCTACATGGCTTAGTTGATAGGTCTGATAGAAGAAGTAATTTTAGAGTAAGATATCACAGGAATGGGGATGAAAAATAAAATCTAGTGGCTCTAGCTATGTTAATGGGGGCAGAGCAGCTACTGAATTATGTGGCAGTGTCAGAAGCAATAGGAGTATTTATTTCTGTCATGGTACGGGTCAGACTAAAGACCAGCAGTTGAATATAAGGTGCATAGGGAAGTCCTTCAATGCTTATAATTGCTGTGAATGCTGACATTTAGTCATCTTTCTTTCTTTCATATGCATATTATATGTGGGAGGGTAATTGGAAAAGTCTTCATCACCGTGGTCCTGTGTGCCCAAAGCTGGCGCCAGCCCACATGAGGCTAAAAGAGGAAAAGCGCTTGGTAACTCACAGTCAGGTAGGTTTAGTCCTTGTTAAAATCGCCTCCACCTGCACCGTGCTCCACAAATCATCACATTTATCGCCAGATTCCAGAACTTCCATTAAAAACGGCGTAATTGAATCACACACATTGTCACATTGTGGTTTCTCTTTCTTATTTACAGGATTTCCTCCAAAACACACGGGCTTGTCCCTGTAGTTTTTAGGAGAAAGGGAGCGAGCAAGCTGTCAGGTAGTCGGAGCTCCGGCTTAATTAGTTTTCTCAGGTCTGCAGCAATATCTGCTGGTTCTTAGTGTTTCTTGGAAAGGTGCTACGAAAGATAGAGAAAGCTGCATGCTCCAATTCCAACTGGAATACTCTGGTTAGCTCTGGGTTCTCCTCAAGGAAATAACAGAGAGCTGAATGGCCAGCAAAAATGTACCCTGTAAAGCTTGGATAAAGAAAGGAACAACACTTTTTGTTAAATTATTTTATTTATTTATTTATTTTTTTCTAAAGTTAAAAGTGATTATAAGGGGGTTTACTTCCTGTGCATTGTAGGAAAATGAGCTGCATCTTTTGCTAGTACCGAGATGCAAGATGGAGCTCGCACCTGGGAGGGAGGACGAGCGGCAGCCTCACGTGTGCTGTGAGCTCTCGCTGCGTGCCGGCAGGCTGAGGCGCTCTGCGAGCCCCCAGCAGCTCCCAAAGCAAAGAGCAAATATCACAGCACAGGCTCAGGGCTCCCAAACCAAACGGTGCTCGGTGAGTGTTTGGATGCCGCCTCGCAGAGCGCATTCGCCTCCTCACCCGACACGGGGAGGCTTTGGTCTCACGGGCTTTGAATTAGGCTGCCGGCAAGGTGGTGCCGGGGGGAGGAATGCTCTTTATCTTGTACACATACTCCTCGGAAAGGATTGAGGAAGGTGGTTTTGACATGTTTGCACTCATTACGATTCTCTGGACAGCTCTGAAATGTGAATAAAAGGAGATACAGGTGTTGGCAGAGGGGAAGCTTTGCTGAATGGAAATGGCTCTGTGCCCTGGAGAAGGCTCTGGGAGGGGAGCCGGGGACCAGGGGCATCTTCCTTGGTGTGAGCGCGGAGCTTCGCCACTACCCGAGGCTTTGATCTGAGTTATCAAAGCGTGGGCTAGTTTAAAGACTAAGACTGCCTTGCCGTGCCACCGTTACTTCTTGTTTCCTCCATTAACACGCCTGCCGGGGCACACTTCAAGGACTCAAACTGGAATTCAGTCTCTGTGCACCTGCGGCTTTGAAATCGCCCCTGTAACTGTACTGGGGGTGCCTGAAGCAGACATTCCCCTCCTCCTCACTCCTTCCAAGAGATAGCAGACTTTCACCCCAAAATATCTTTAATTTCTCCCAACACAGTTTCCAGGCAAGAAAGTCTTCATAGCTCTCCTGCTCATTACGATCTTCCTTAAGCCTTAAAGCAAATTGGTTCTGATGTCAGGTGAAACTTTGGCTGTCATTCTGACCTCGTTTGTTTATTGTTTCCCTTCTGAAAAGAGGAGGAATCCCTCCACAGCAGAAAAATGCTCTCTGTTGTCAGAAAGGGAAGCTTGTTGGCGTGTTTAGAAGAACGTGGTGTCCTTCGGGCTGCCCCTCACCTGCCCACATCAGGCCTTTCGTGGGCACAAAGAATGAGGTGGTTCACCAGGTGCCTCTGTCCCTGGCTGGGGGCACCTCTGGGTGATTCAGGCGGCCTCGGCAGGAGGATTAAGCCTGTACAGCGTGCTGTGATAGATGAGCAGCAAAGGCAAGCCACCTGCAGCAGGGGTTAGCTTCAGAAAGGATCTGGGATGCCCATGTAACCGTTGTGGCCAGATTGTGAACAAGAGGTGGGGAAAGATGCAGGAGGACTGGTCTGATGCAGCCCTGGAATTCTTCTTTTCCTCCTGTTAAGGGTGATGAAAGTACTGGTGTCTCACAAGGCTGTCACAGCCACCTTCCTCAGGGACAGAAGAGGACAACCATGTCACCCTTGGTCCCAAGGCACAGCCCCCAAGCCGCCGGTCTCCGTGCCACTGCCACCACCTCAGCCTCCGTGTGTTCCTGCTCATCTGCCCCCAGATGCTGCTTCCTATCTCGGGTTTTGCTGTAGACTGAGTAGCTGCACGTAATTTCTATGGCAATTTGCTTTGGTTTCTCCTCTCGCTTAGGCTGTTGAGCATAAGCTCCAATTGTGTTTGTTTTTTAAAGCAGCTGGCAGTCCTGATCTCGCTACCATTTGTGCATCAATAATGCCATTTTCATCTCGCTAGCTACGAAGCCAGCAAGTTTTCTTCATTTGGGGGGTTTTGGTACAACAATCTGACTCAGAGATTGGTTATACCTCTCTCATTTAGGAAGAACTTTAGTGATTCCCCCTAAGACGATTGGTTCCATATAACATGTAGCTCAAGCTTGTCTTTCTGGCAAAGCTCACGGGCATCTCATGTGTCTGCTGAGCTAATATTTTGTTTCTCTGTATTTGTATTCTGCAGTTGATTGTTCAATGATTTCTCCTGCTGAATTGCAATAGATGAGCTGTTTAATGTTGCAATGGCTGATTTTGTAATGTAAAAACAAAAAAGCTCTCCATTCCAAATTGTGTTTGCTAGTTAGAACACTGAATTTAAATGAGATTTGTATGGAAAATGTATTTTTCCATTGTTTTGCCAATGCAGAAAGAAAACGAGACTTCGGTCTTTCTAAAAGGAAATCAAAGCAACCATGGCAAAAATTTGTTTTGCAGAGAAGAAGCATCAATAAAAACTAAACTTGTTCCCTTCTACACATTTGTGTCCATGTTGGCATTTAAAAACATATATTCTCAATGCAGAAATAACCATTTCCAATAAGCATGTCTTTTCTGACAACTGGAATATTAAAATTTCTGAAGAAGAATTTAAAATACATTTATTTTACCACAGCACATCTTCAGGTGGTGATTTTGTCTGTTTCCACAATATTCTTGATCTTCTTTCCCCCTAAAGTAGCCCTGATTTAAAATGTCATGTTTTTACTGGAGAATTGCTGCTGCGAATGGAAATGAACGACCTGAAAGCTGATGCTGGATTCTGTAGCTCTTATCGATAAACCACATGAGATGGGCACCTGAACGGCACGGAGCAGTCGATCGCTGCTTCAAATGCCACGTTGGTATTTACCGTCAGGTGGAACGATCGCATGACTCTTTGCCCATCCATGTGAAGGAAAGCAACAAAGTGGACGAGAGACTCTCTGATATCCTCCAGATCCTGCTGTTCCCGGTCCCTGGCTATGCAGGGGGAACAAACATCTGGCTTCAGCCACAGCACGGTGGTGCCTCTGGTGCAAGCCAGGAGCTCGTGGCACTGCGGGATGTGCCTGCTGCTCTGCCTTGGGAGGAGGCTGCTGGTTACAGCAGCATAGACAGAATCGTCCTTGGTGCATAAAGCTGTGCGCATTTAAGGCTGAACTGTAGCTGATGACAAGCTCTAAGATGAAATCTTCAATTGAAAGATTGAAGCCAAGGAGCGAGATAAACTCATATTTGAAGTACAAGTCTTAATATAAAGAACAGAAGAAATAACTGTCCATTAAAGGCAGGAACTTGTGTGGGGAGGATTTTCAGAAGTGCTTTTGTTGCTGCGTAACGGTGGCCGTGAATGTGTTACCGTCTCCATCATCATTTTTAAGTATTAACGCTAACATGATTTCCTCTCGTAATGTATGAGCATGTATGTCTTTAAAAAGCACATTGTGACTTTAATCGCTGCTTTGCAGAAAGGCTGCTCGTGTTCAGTAACGATAATTCGGTCATGAAACTTCCTGGAGTATTTGCACTTTTTACTGGTGTTTGCACTGCAAAATGACAGTATTTAAAAATATTTGAGAAGCAAAACTTGACCTTGCTAAAAACTGAAGATAATTGTCAGATATTTTAAATTGCAAAGAAGCAAAACCGTTAACACTTGTGTCCTGACTAATTATATTCTGCGTAGCTGCGTTCCCCTGACAACTTCAGATGCACCCAGTATCACTCCACCTAACTGCTGAGGGCTGGTAAGTGACAGTGCCACACAAAATCAGCTTATTGCTCTGAACACTGCTGGTTGTCATTGCTTGTGGAGCGCATGCAAAGGGATTCCCAGAAGCTCTTGTGTTTTAACGTTGCGGAGTCAGAAAAGGTTTTACCATTGTGCTCTGCCAGTCCCAGATGTGGAAATGGACTTGAAGCTTGGGTTTGGCTCCGTGGAAGCCTCTCGGTACATTATCCTTCTTTAACAGGGACATCGGTGCTTCTCAACAAATGTGCAGTTTGTTGGCTCTAAAGAATGAAGTCCAGCAGATGTGTCTCTCTGCTCCAAAGCGCAGATGTTCTGGGCAGGTTTCTTTGGGGTTAGCTCCTGTTGGAGGGGATCCAGGCAGCACACATCAGAGCCCGTCCCGTGGCTGCAGAGCTGCTGACATGCTCTCCAAGGTGCTCTTTCATCGCCAGGCTCAGGCGGGACATGACTCCAGCAGACACATGGCTGGGTGGCCCGGGGCTTCAGCTGCAGCAAGGCCTCACAGGCCTTTAATTTCATTTATTGCACCAAGAGGTCTCTTGCTGCTTCTCAGTGCCTTCTGTTTATTGCACCACTTTGTGTGGCTGCACTGTCCTTATCAGCAAACGGAGCTCCCTAATGGGATGTATCGTTGTTGTAGGCCACCCGTGAGGCTGGGAGGAGCACAGTGAGCCCAAGGTGGATCAGATCCCTCTGAAGGCTGCAGGAATTCCTGGCCCCTTGTTTTTTTGCTGGCAGCTGTTAACAGGACATGGTTTTCGACTGTTTGGCCCAGGCCATATGCTTAATTATTCCAGCAGCATTTATAAAGATTAGTTGGTTGCTGACTTCTGTTCAGTTTAAACCCATTCTGAGAAGGGCAGAGTTTTCTTTGCCAGAGCTGCTCCTTGAGTGCTTGAGATTTGTCTGCTTGTGCTGGCAACAAAAATGTCTTGCTAACTCTGTTGTCCTTGTTATCCTTGCAATCCCAGCACAGGCAGAGAAGGGGCTGGATTTTATCACTGGGAGCTATCCACTGGCCATACCTTCTCAAAGCTACGCTGTAGTTACTGCTTTCATAAGGATAGTTTACATATTACCTCCTTCACTTGCAGGGAAGCATTTTTGAAAGACAAATCCATGATTCTGCGAGTTGAGGATAAAAGGAGCAGAGTTACTGAATAATTTGAGCTCATACAAAATGTATGTGGCAATGCATGTATTGACTTGTTTCGGTGAATATCAAAATTTATTGTCCCTTGAACTAAATATTGACACAGACAAAGCAGCGTCAATATTTATCTCTCAGGTTAATACATTTTTATATTCACCTCAACATATATCAATATGTGGTTATTATTATGATGATGTTTGTCCTTCAGCAGAAGAAAGTTGCACGTGGGTGATCAAGGGAAAAAAAGAGTTTTATATTAATATTCTTTTCCTGTTTCAATCTTCATGAGATGCCTTGTCCTGTGCATGGAGCACACTGCAGGCCTCCTTCAAACAAAACTCTTATTGATGGTTGTGACACTCTGCAATGAGTACAGGATCGAGCAATTTATTTTTAGGAAATGTGAAGCTAGCTGTCACTAGCAGAAGGGGCAGCAGAACCATCATTTTTGTTTTCACAGTGGTTTTTTTTTTTTTTTTTTTGGTGGTGCTTCCTCTAGTGACTCTGTAACTAAGTGAGATCTGCTTTACAGAAAGCGAGAGGTAGAGCCGAGCGCGGGGCACAACCTGACAAGAGTCTGGGAGCCACGTGGGAACCGCCACCTACAAAATGATGCTTTTAAAGCATAACAGGGACATCTGCAAGTCTGTTAGGACCCTTGGGTTAAGTTTATCTCATGCATGCCTGTGTTACATGTGGCGCTCTGAGTGCCAGCTGAAATGTTATTTCTGGGCATTCGTTAATACCGTGGAGATTAGTGGCATATTTGGGCCACCTGCATCTCTTCCAAGAAGAAAGTGTGTGTGGGCAAGAAGACATTTACAGTGCCTGAGGGCTTATCCTTCCCATCTGCCCCATCTCTCCTTTTTGGTCCCAATTCTGGGACTTCGAGAACAAGAGGAAGGAGGTTTCCTGGGTAGAAGATGAGGGTGGGCAGCACAAAAAGGATGCAGCCATGATGGCACTGAGTGTCAGTTCAGGGCTCGGCCTCAGGGACACAAAGGCCTTCAGCACATGCTTCAGGCTGTAGTGACCCATTTATCAAGTACTGCCTCTGTTCCTCTCTGGACTGTGCTTTTAAACCTCCTGACCTCATGCAGAGGGGAGATGGAGAGGTGGGAAATAAACAGAGCGGGTGTCGCAGGCAAGGCGCCTTCCTCTCAACCAGCCCACACAAGGTGGAGAGGGGCTTGCTTCACACATTGGGCTGAGTGTCAGCTGCTCGCCAGAGGCTGCTCAAAGCTGCAAGTTGGGTCTGGCGCTCAGCCCAGCTGCTGGCAGAACCCAGCCCTTCCCCAAACGCCTTCTTGCCAGGAGCAGCAGTGCCAGGAAGGCACCGAGGCGAAGGCCGCCCGGATAGGCCCAGCTCCTGCTGCCCGCAGCACCACCAGGCCGCGCCTGCCGCCGCTCGCTACCGTGCCGGCTGGTTTCCTTGCTGCAATTCAGAGCTGCAGCAGTGAAAGTAACAGCAGTTTGTAAACTGGCAATTGTCAGCAGTCAGTCGGCATATGGTAGGCGACTTGTCACAGGCAGACCACTGCAGCAGCGGGGGTGCGCAACGGCGGCAGGCGCTGGAAGATGGCACTGCGCTGGGCTGCGTCTGGAAGGTCACCTCAGCACCCAAAACCACAGTGCACTTTGTGGCTCTTTGCTTTCTTCATGAAAGCTAGAAAGACAACGGACTGATGACTTATGACCCTATTTGTAATGGAAAACAATGGTTTTGAGTCCTGGTTAAAACAATGCACATGACATGCCCCAAATCCACCTCCTGAGAGCAACATCCTTAATTAGTGCTAGAGTCTTTCTCTTATTCTCAGGGGTTTAGCCGTGATGGTGCTTACAACCCTCAAAAACCTGATTAGAGAGGTATGGTTGCTCCTGTTTTCAAAGCCATGGTTGGCAGAGTCAAACAGCGGCCAAGCGCTTTCCTCCTGACTGGCATTTTGCTTGGTGATGGCGAACTTAGTGGTGAGGGATACTCTCAGTATCTTCACCTTTTGGAAGCTGATAACTGTGGTAGGAAGACTTTGTGACTAAGGCACGGGGCAAATGTCAGGCTATACCTTTGAGTATAAAGCTGGGCCAAGTACGCAAGTGCAAAATGAGTGCTCAAACAGAAGGCCTCCCTCTGAACCAACAGCACCGCTGCCTGCACTCGAGTCATAACTCAGTAACCATATGCTTATATTCCACTGGCAATTGCCATTTAAATGTCAGTTTACAAGCAGATGTTGAGAAGCCTCCTTTGTGCCATTACTCACAGAAAAACAAAGTTTGAGGCTTAACCCTGTTTAAGCCCGCTGTGATTAGGGTAGCAGCAGTCCTGCAGACCTTGACTCACCAGGCCTCAGTTACAACAGCTTTGGTTAATGTCGATGGCAGCCAGATACAGGATTGTGTTGGAATTTCCTAAGGACAATTACAATTCTGTAGATGATTCCAAGTTTTGTGGTTGGTTGGCCAAAACAGAGGGGAAATGTGGGACTATAGACAGGGAAAGATTTAAGTGACCAGGTCCAGAAAAAAAATAAAAAAAATTAAAAAAGGACAAGAAAAATCTGTTTAACAGAACAATCAAAACCTGGGAAGGTGGAGAAGGAAGCCCTCTCTGCTCTACCAGACATTTGCATGTATTTAAAATCCTTCCCAATAAAGTTAATAATGAATTTAATTCAGTCCCCTATGGCCCAGAGGAATGTTCTGAGTAATAAAAAGTATTGCTAAGGGAGAGATGACTGCCAAACTCGTATTCCGTGCCAGCGATGCATATTTATATTATTGGCACTTAAACACTAACTTTATTTTACTACTTAAAAGATCCTTTGTCACATATGAAGAATTAATACTATAAGATCTACTTTTGGGAAGTTACAATAACAATCGCCAAATTTAAATAATTGTTAAATTTGTATGCTTTACTTTTTAAGAGGCTTAGTGTTTGTTTGGTGTTGTTGTTGTTCTTGTTGTTTTTCAGACTAAATAGTAATTGAATCTGGCAGTTCTTATTTATGGCTTAGCTTTTTAAAATGGTTTTAGTCAAGGCTATTTTCATGTCTGCTTTTTGTTGTTACATTGAAATATGCACATCAATGTTAAACGAATTATAAGCTCAAACACTTACTTAAAAGGTGGTGTATTCACTTACACGTAGTCAATTAGGTAACACAAGGTCTCCTGGCTTCTGGTGGCACGGTCTGATGCACTTCTGAAGATTAAACCCAGTGATTCAAACCTGTGTGGGAAATGTCAGGCACCAGGGGTGGAGGTCACCGGACCACAGCATCACTGTGTTTACAAACATCATTATTGCATGGGAGACAAATCTCTGCTCTCACCTAGCACGTCACTTCAGTGCAGTAGGTAGGAAAACAGAAAAATAAAATAATAAATAAAATGGAGCTACTAATTGCTTTCACTTTAATAAGAAGGAGTGGAAAGGGAAGCTCAATATGAGATGAAATGTGAAGGAGTTTAATTCCTAGCAGGCAGCAAGTGCTAGGGAAAAAGTGCATGAGTACTGACATAAGATGCAGTTTGTTTTACATTTGAGTTGATATGAAGTTATTTAAGCACCTTCTGCACATTACATTACAAGATTAAAATCTATATAGCCTGTGTACACGTTCAAATTGCAGCAATAATTCAGTCAAAATATTTAATCTGTTAAGGTCTGAACATAAAGCTTTTTCTTTTGATGCACTTAGGCTTACTTCATGCTTTTAAGTGTGAACAGCTGGAAAAAATACTGCAAATTTGTCAGGATGCTTATTTCTATGGCGCAGCTCCTTTGAACCAATATGCCTTTTTTTTTTTTTTTTTTTTTTTTTGACCAAGTGTAAAAATTCAGTTACTTATCACTGGCAAATGAGGAAATTTTACAGACATTTCCTCCCAACCCAAAAAGTCTAACCTCCTCCATGCTATGCAAGGGCACGAGCAGCTCATTTTTCACTTGCTGTACAGACAACGAAATATTCAATTGCCCAGAACAAAAGTCTCTGAAGGATATAAGGGGGAATCTCAAGCATTTGGCAGTTTGGCCTAAAAAGAAAGGTCAATGGCAAAGAATTCAGATACAAGTGAAAAATTAGACTTCTCAGTGCACCGCATATGAACTTTAAAACTGAATGCATGCAGTGTTTGCCCAGTTTTTCACTGCATCATTCATAATTTAGGAAACTATTAATCAGGATGATGAAATATCCTTTTTGTAACTAAAAACACAAATTTTACACAATAGAGCTTATTTTCTTTCCCCTTGAAAAGAGATCATATGGTACAATTTGGCAAGAACTTTGCAGGCCCTGGTTTATGGGCTTTGTGTTTAAGCTGCACAGGAGAAAAAGTCACCCCAGAAGAGCAGCAGCGTCCCACTGCCATCTTCTTATAAAGCTCAGCAAAAGGCACTGCTTGGGGCTCCTTGTTTTCTGTCGGTACGTGCCAGGACCACTATCCCTGTATTTGTTATGCTGACAGCAGATTTAAAAAAAAGTGCTGAAGACTATAAAATTTGGAGGACTAATTAAAAAAATACAGATCAGTTTATGCCAGAGACACTCCAGGAACTAAAACAAACGAGGCAAGAAGTTGGGGAAAGAGTCAGACAGCCAAGCAGGGGCACGGGACTGTGTAAGAACAGGGATGAGAATAAAGAGACTGTCACTAATGGAAGTAAGGGGAGTTAAAGAACAGAAAATGGCAAAGACGTCCGCTTTTATCACTTGCCTACTAAAAATAAGCTTCCTAGTCATCCTCCCCCTAACCCTGTTAATCTATTGCCGTATTTTTCAGCTAGGCTACTTGCCCATCCTTCCAAAATTCCCGTGACATTAAGTGACTACTTTTGCTGTGACATTAGGGAAGCACACGAGCAAAAAGACAACTTTTATTTGGTCTCTGTCATTCAGTGAGATCACAATTATGGCTTTCATTAAGAAAATCAACTTCTTTAAGAAAACCTGATGTTTCATGCATTTTCTTTGATGGAGATGGTGGTGGAGGGAACGGGGAAACACTCTAAGTTCTGGCAGTTTCAAAGTTATGAAAAAAAAAGTATTTTCTTCCACCCTTCCCCTTATACTCATGTTTTCTCACTAGTAAAATATCATTTTTCTGGCTTGGAAACAGTGGGAATGTACTATTTCCGAATTGCATTCCCCCAGTGATCTGTTTAATGTGGGCATCTGCCATTCTAGACAAGTAAGAATTAAAACCTTTCTGTGCTTCTGCTGGGAAAGGAGGCACGGCATTGCAGAAGATAAAAACCACAAGTGTCTCTGGAAAGGCAAACCACGCACCAGCAAGATACTCTCTACTACTTTGTGCACTTGCAGCAGGGAAGCCAGCCTGCAACTTGCACTCCCTCTGAAGCATTCACATAAGGCACGCTTCCTGCAAAGAGAAAAACAAAGTGGAAACAGTAAACCTGTGGCTCTATTTCGTTTCAGAAGTAAAGCTTTGAGGGGGAGCACTGAGGAGGAATGATCTCCTGTACCTCATGGTTCATGTAAGATGCCAGCACATCCAGCGCCTCTGCGTGGTGGGTGCCAGTGAGGACTGGGTGCCCTTTGTGGGTGCCCTTCCCCTGCTCCATCTCCTGCCTGGAGCAGAGCTCGCCCAGCACCGATACATTTCTCCAGGGCTGCACTTCTGGCTGCACATCACTGCTGCAGCTCTGCGAAAAGCCAGTCCACAGAGGCAGCATTTTCAGACATCCAGCACTTAAGCCACCCCCTTTTTAATGCCATCAGTGATGCAGCAAGGTGTATTTATATCTACATATAAATACAAAATGGTCGGATACCACATTTTTAAGCATAATTTATAATCTGAAACTGTTTACACTTCCATGATTAGGCTCGGGTTTTTCTCATTTACATTCATAATTTAATTCCACTGGAATTCGATTTTAAGAAAGCCCAACAAATCTTAATTACCATAAAAAGATCCATACATATTTTACTTAAAAATATCTTCTGTAAGAGGAAATTTACCAAAAATAACACCAAATATATTATTATGCATACAGTTTCTTCTTTTTTTTTTGTAAAGTACAAACAAGAATCTGATCTCTTTTGGGTATTGCCTGATCTTATATGGCTATAGGTTCTATTTATTTTGTTCACTTGTTTTTCAAAATAAAGGGAAAAACATAAAAAGTGTAAGAACACAGACCAAAACAAAGACCCATTCTTTCCAAAGATATAGGCATCAATGAAAGAACACCTCGAAAACTAATAAATGGCAGTAGGTACAAAGAAACACTATCCAAGCACTGTGCGATCTTTTGTCCATAGCGTATGCTGCAGTGACCTCGTAACAGTAATTAAAACAAACAAACAAAAAATGCTACTGGCAGAAAAAGCTGTTAAGCAAAACACTGTAAAACTGGTACTGTTTCCTAACCAGTAAGTGCAGAACTGATACTAGGTCCTTTCTGTTTTTTCCCCCACATACGCACACTGCTCCCTCCAAGACAACGCTCTCAGACCCATGGTCTGATTTTTGGGTGGTCCTCTGGGGACCCAAGCATTGGACTTGCTGATCCTTGTGGATCCCTTCCAGCTCGGGATATTCTGTGACTCTGTGCTTCTATTTTTGTTCACAGGGCTGATTGTTGCAACTCTGGCAATATGCTGGATGCCAAACCAGGTTAGAAGGATCATGGCTGCTGCGAAACCAAAGCAGGACTGGACCGTCCTCTACTTCAGAGCCTACATCACTCTTCTTCCCATCGCGGACATCTTCTTCTACCTGAGCTCCGTGGTGAACCCCCTGCTGTACAACATCTCCTCGCAGCAGTTCCGCAGCGTGTTTCTGCAGGTCCTCCGCTGCCACCTGACCATACAGCATGCCAACAAAGAGAAGTTCCTCAAAGCCAACCTGAGCTCGAGAGCAAGAAGCAGACGGTCCCTGCGCCCGCTGTTCTTTTCCTCTATGCGCAATTCTTCTACAAAGAGCAGCAAGAAAGTTTTTTTAAGTACTTTTCAGAATGAGACCAACTGCAGCCCACAGAAACCAGGTCTTGAATCGCCGGAGCGCAGCTCGGAAGTAGTGCCACTGGAGTTGAGCTCAGAGCCCACTCCAGACACACAAACCAGCCTTTGTGAAAATAAAGTATGACTTTATAAGGCAAAGTTAATGATCAGCAACGAACTTAAAAACGTGAATTAAAGAGGCTGAGGAACTGACTACATCTTAAATGCAATAACACAGATGGATTTGTTTCCAGTTAAGCAAAAAGAGCAGGAGTTCTGAATCCTGCTGTTTAGATTTTTAAGTGCACACTGGAAATTCAATCTGCTAACTGAATTCATTAGCTGCCAAAAATGTCAGCCTCTTTCTCCCCACAGCCACTGAACTTCCCTCACTGTTGATAGGGATTTGGAAACAAATAGAAAATAATTGCAGTGTCTTTGAAGAACGGAGACAGAACAAACTGTGCAGAGCAAAAAACTTGCTCGAAATTTAGCAATACAAAAACACGAGAGACAATTTAAGGAGCAGAGCAGTGGTTATCATGTGCGCCCTCGGCACCACACCAGAATTTACTCTCTTCTTCGGCCGGGGTCCATTGCAGAGCGGAGTGTTGCAGCAGCTGATACAAACAGAGTTCACTTTCCCAGGAGAGCAAAAAGACTGATATCCGGCAGAGGCTATCAGACAGGCTGCTGAAGACGCGCAGGATTTGCGATACATGATTCCTGTGACACAGAACAAAGGTTACTCAGCTTGGTAGGAATCTAGTTTTCTTTTATAACATGATTCATGCTTGAAAACTGTTGCAAAACCAGTTACATTTCCAAAGCAATGCTGGTGATTAAGCCACAAACCTGAGCTGGGACATGACTACCAGCTCTGCACCACAGGGGGATTACGGCCACCCTTTCTGGGATTTTTCTTTTATTTAATTCTGGTTGGAACCAAAAATACCACAAACTTGATTCACATAATGCACATCAAAATGTATTTTATAACCACAATTTTCCATGGTTTGGAATACAGTGTTTGAACAGCTACAACTGGAATGCGGTTAGTTTGAAAATTACTTTTGATGCTGAACATGCCTGAATTAAGGTGTCTACATAGCTACTGTTTTACATGCTGTTAATATGCCTTAATGTTTTTTTTTTTCCCTTGTTGCTTTGCCACACAGACACAAGTAACCAAGAGTAAAAGGAGAATGACTATCAGCAAAACTTTTTCCTTCCCTTCCCCACCTTTTTATTTCAAAGAAAAACTAGAAGTACTTTTCCAAGCAATAGCAGTTCTTGCTCTCTTTGAAGTTTAACACTTCAACAAATAATCTCAATTTGGACAGAAATGGGTTTTCTCAAAGTCTTTTATTTATAAATATGAGTAAATTTAATCTATTTCAATTAGTTAATTTAATTAAATTTATAATTTCTTAAATTCTTCATATCTGAAAAAAACATGTACATTTCGATGCACATAGCTGTTATTTTAAAAATGTTTCATAAATGCTATAAAAAAAATAGTTGTATTCCCCCTCCCATCCACTCCCAAACACAGCAGGAACCAGTTGTGGCAGTTCTACCTCTCATTGCTCTAAAATTTCCCCACAAGTGATACAGTACAAATTGTGTTGGAGAAACGCATGCAACATCTACATACTGGAGGTTTGCTGGTATTGTCTTGCAGTTGCAGAAAGAGGTAAATATTTCTAAGGCTAATAAAATCACGATTCCTTTAGAATATGGGATTCGCAAAAGGATTTTTCTTTTCCCCCTCGGAAGGACATGGGACCAGGATTCCCTCAAACAGTGCCTCCAAACCCTGAAGCATTGTTCCATAAAGTTTACTAAATACACAGTGATTAAGATTTTTATTTTTTGAGAAATGAGGCAAGAAAATAACTGATAGGTATTTGTTAAATCCACAATAACTTCAGAAACAAGCATCGCAGCACCACATTGCAGCACAGTCCAGTAGACACTTCTGCAGTAGCAACTGGCACCACGCTACTAAGTGCTGTGTGTAGCAGCAAAATACTGTTTATTTGGGTTATGTTCAGAAAGAAGAATTTCCTGTCTTCAGAGGATCTTAATTAAAGCAGTCCTTTTGTACTGTCACTACCTAGCTGCCATTCAAACAACTTAGGGACCTCTCTGCTTTTTGTTGTCCCTCCTACCCCAAACCTGAACTCTGAGATGTGTTTTAAGGTTGTCAGGTTAAACTCATGAAGAGAAGCCCTCAAGACAGTGTTAAATCTTCCTCTGTCTCCAGTGAGCTTCAATCAATCAACACAGCAGGTAGAGCCTTTTCTCAAGAAGGAAGAGGAGCTACAGACGGCTCTAACCATACCAGCAAAGGCTCACTGCTCAAGAGGCACAATATTAGTATAGCTCATAAAAAGGAGAGCTCTGTCCCTGCTGACAAACCATTGCCAAGGGGCCTTGACTATGCTGCCACTGATAGGCTTGTGATACTGAAATTTCAGTAGACGTCTCCCACAAAGATCTGGTATTTTGTCCAAAGTCTCCCTGCAGCTGAGGCAGACATGACCCTTCCCATACCTGCAGTTAACTTTTTTCCTTCCCTTTCTCTCCTGAAAAAAAGTAGTC
The DNA here is from genome assembly GCA_011076525.1 of Nettapus auritus. NCBI lineage: Eukaryota > Metazoa > Chordata > Aves > Anseriformes > Anatidae > Nettapus > Nettapus auritus. Next base: position 31,763,980 of record CM021771.1, read on the forward strand.
TTGCGTTCAGCAGAACTAAGCACAGTGATTGTTTTCCCCCCTCTAATCCAGCGCCTCTTCATCATCTATTCCTGCCCTACAGCTACAGCCACCTGTCTAACTCAGCCATTCCTCAGTCTTCCATACACACAGCAGCAAATCTCAGTTTTCTCCTCAAAGCCCATGCCTGCCAAAAGCTTTTGACATTGGCAGATTTGCTTCTCCCATTGTTTTATAGATCACTGTCATTCTGGCATTTCTTTTTCACTGGATTCCTGCAAGGCCCTGTTCACAACAGTAAATGATTTAAGAAAGTCCCTGAAAATATCATATACCTTGAAATATTCCTGTGGACTAGGAGACGAGAAATGTACAGTGCTGTGAACAATTAGGTAATGCGCTCTGATGCTTGTTTTTCACCTGACCACTCTAGGAGAGCTCTCCTCCAGAAATGGAAGTCCTGCAGCGTAACTCCAGGCATTTACAACAGCTCTGTTCTCTGGGATAAATTCCACTGAATAATCCTGAGCTCTTTTTGAAGTCAAAACCAAATATTCCTGCACAGACCAGAATTTTACAACTTCAGCATTGGAGTTGCATGCACAGATGGACCATGTTCATGCATAAATAGAGAGAATAATCTCACCAGTAATAAAATACCATTGCAATGCTTCTTTTGTGTCTTTTCTGTATTTTTTCCAGTTGGAAATTCCACTCCCAAATGATTGTTTACTCCCATTTCCAGCTATAATCTGAATTGTAACAAGATTCTTGACATAATTAAAAAAAAGTCATCACTTCCATCAGTTTTTCAATAGCTGCTTAGCTAGGACATGCCCTCTATGTCCAAGCTTTTTTTTTTTTTTTCTTTTTTCTTTTTTAAGTACTTATGGATCCTTTTCAGCTCACAAATTAGATGTTATTGTACACTAATTAAGCTTCCAAGAATTTATGAAGCATCAGGCGTGAACTAAACTTGATCAGGATAAAATGGCTGTCCCTCTTCTGCAGTTCTGTAGTATCTTTATGGCAAGATATAATGAAAATAGGCACGGAAGATTAATGGGAAAAGAAAGAACATTGCTTCTACAAGAGTGGCATTTCTAGAACATTTCAGCCAAAATTTCTTATTTTTCTTTTTTTTTTTTTTTTTTTTACCTTGAGTGTCAAAAAGGAATGACACTTTTAACTGTATGATTTAAAGGCAGGAAAATACTCTTAAACCTTCTTCACACTGTATTGTGATTCCAGTGAAATAAATTGTGGTAGAAAATAAATTAGCACAACTGACTTCCATGACTCAATGCCAGAAACATTACTCCCCTTGCTCCAGCAACAGCTCAGTATAGCACGGCTACTGCAGTTCACCACTGGCTTAGAAATCTTACAGGCCCAGGAGCAGGCCGTCCCCACATGCTGAAAGATAAGTCAGCACAGAAGAGACCAGCCTGGCTGACCAGAGAGATGTGGCTAGAGCTCAGGAATAAAAAGAGGCTTTATGGCCTTCGGAAGAAGGGGTGGGCCACTCAGGAGGACTACAAAGATGTCACAAAGCTGTGCAGGGAGAAAATTAGAAGGGCCAAAGCCCAGCTGGAGCTCAATCTGGTTATTACTGTCAAACACAATAAAAATGTTTTTATAAACACATAAAAAAGGAGGACTAAAGAGAATCTCCATCATATATTGGATGTGGGGGAAACTGTGACAAGAGATGAGGAAAAGGCTGAGGTACTTAATGCCTTTTTTTCCTCAGTGTTTAGCAGCTAGGCCAGTTGTTGCCCCCTGAGCTGGTAGATAGGGACAGGGAGCAGAATGGAGACCTCATAATCCATGAAGAAATGGTTAGCGACCTGCTATCCACTTAAATGTGTGCAAGTCTATAGGGTGAGGTGGGATCCACCCAAGGGTACTGAGGGAGCTGAGGGAAGTGCTTGCCAGGACACTTTCCATCATTTATCAGCAGCCCTGGCTATCGGGGAGGTCCCAGCCAACTGGCGGCCAGCAAAAGTGATGCCCATGTACAAGAAGGGCTGGAAGGAGGATCCAGGAAACTACAGGCCTGTCAGTCTGACCTCGGAGCTGGGGAAGCCCCTGGAGCAGATATCCTGAGTGCCATCACACAGCACTTAAAGGGCAAGCAGGCAATCAGGCCCAGTCAGCATAGGTTTATGAAAGGCAGATCCTGCTCGACGAACGTGATCTCCTTCTACAAGGTGACGCGCTTGGTGGATGAGGCTGTGGATGTTTTCTACCCAGACTTCAGTAAGGCTTTTGACACCATTTCCCACAGCATTCTCCTGAAGAAACTGGCTGCTCAAGCCTTGGATAGGTATACACTTCATTGGGTTAAAAAACAGCTGGGAGGCTGGGCCCAAAGAGTCCTGGTGAATGGAACTAAATCCAGTTGGAGGAAGGTCACTAGTGGAGTCCCCCAGGGCTCAGTACTGGGGCCAGTTCTCTTCAGTATCTTCATCGATGATCTGGACAAGGGGACTGAGTGCACCCTCACTAAATTCACTGGTGACACCAAGTAGGGCATGAGTCTTGATCTGCTCAAGGGTAGAGGGCCTCTGCAGAGGGATCTGGATAGGCTGGACCTTAAATTATATATTTAAGGTCATTTCCAACCCAAACTATTCCGTGATTCTGTGAAACGCTACTCTCTTTGCTCCTGCTAATATACCACAGCTACTGCCATTCTCCCACTGAGCTCAGGTAGGACAGCAGCATCCTTTCCACATTATCTGTAGAAGATGAATTGCTTTTTTATCTCAAGGATGTCCTTCTTCATACTCGACACTTGCAGTGGTTTATTTTAGTGTTGAGCCAGTTCTGAGATCTTCCGGCACCATCTGCCACCAGCAGTCTGAACAGCAGACAGTGCTTCAGAGTGGTTATCTGCCTCATAAGGCTCATACCACAGACAACTGCTAATTACTGGATATTCTTGCTTGAGCAATCAGCTTGATACTGTCATTAATGCATCACATAGAAATATAACTGCTAAACTTTTGGGGAGCTTTTCTTCTCTCTACAAATGTTCTGAGTTGCTGGCTGGGTAAGGAGACTTCACGTCTGCTTTTATTGGGACAGGGTCTTTCCCAGCTACCTACCCTCAACAGTTTACACTAGTGCTCAATTAGTGAATCTACTGTGCGATCTCTTGATAGCTGAGTACTGAGTATTCAGCCTTTTTCACTGATTCAGCAGGGTAGTGTGGGCTATGCATATGCATAGGTACTATAAAGATGTTTTACTATAAAGTATCTATTGCTGACAGATTGATTTTCCTTCATTTTAGCCTCAAGGTCTGTGTGGTTGGCTGAAGATGCACTTTACTAGTACTTTTAAGAAGAGAGGGGAGTAGACAAGGCTGGAGTGCCTGTGTGACAATGCAGTAATATTCCACCCCCTCTTCTTCCACATACACCTACTACACATTAAAACAAAAGACACCAACAAATAAACAAATCCAACATTCTGAGGTAAAACCAAACACTGACAATCTACTCCTGTACTGAGCAACCTGCCAACCTTAGGCTCCTCTCTGCCCCAGGTGATCATACATTTAGAGAGTGTTGAAGGCCCAGAACTATTTCTGCAGGATTTCTGCCCTATTCTATGCAATTAAGTGATGAAGGTAGAGGTCCTGAAGGCTGTTCTATAGCTCCTGTTTGCCGATTTTCTCATCAAGATCCTCACTACACACACACACACACCCCAGAACTGTGATGCAATGCTCAAAACCCCTGCTTAGCTGCTGACTAGCTCAACACATCCACACCCTACTGCTCTGTTTCAGTTGCATGCAGATGCATTTAGTCTTGACTGCAACAAACAATTGATGCTACAAGTTAGATCTAATACATGAGAGCCCAGAACTGGCTATGGCCTCATGGCCACAAAACTTGTAGCTGTAAGTTTAATTCACACCAAACAATGTTGTTTAGCCCCATGCCAACTCTTTCAAGCCAAACATTCTATCTAATGGGCTATGACTGACAACCCCCATTAAAAACAAACAAAAACCCCACACTTGCTCCAGTGTTTTGTACATATCCCAATTTGTAGGCATAAAATCGTATTTGTCTTATGCAATTCCTTCCACAAATACTGCTTTAGCGAAATCTTCTCTAAAGAGAAATCTACTCCAAGCATGCCAGCTGCATCAAATCTTCTGGAGTGCTGGAAGCAACTCTGTGCCCAGGGAGGGTTCAGGAACAAGTCAACCTTGAGCAGTCAAAAAATCCCCTTGTCCAGCTTGGAGTAGGAGGTGTAGATATACACACAGGCACAGCTTCAAGCATGTAGGGAAGTTCTATATCTGAGGATAAGTAACTTTAAAAGTTACCAGGTAGGTGAACATAAATTTTGAGGTGCACCATTAACAGACTTTGGCAGAATTTATCCCCTCGAGTCTTTTAATCTTTGTCTATCTCCTCCAAACAAGAGACAGAAAACTGGCCAACAGTGGGCACTTCATATTACAGCACACACAACCCCTGTGAAACCTGTAATAGTTGTCTAGTATTAGCATATTTTTATGATCTGTATGCCATTTGAGTGTTATTTTTCTGTTCATAAAGACAAGCCTGAGGATCATGCATATGAACTGATACTCCCCCTCAGTTACGGTATTCCAAATAGCTCCACTTATTTCACAACAGTCAATGTTCAGGTCCTGGTAAGTCTGCAAGTTTTCCTTTTTGTTTCTTAGACTTGTTGTCTTGCTTGCCTAGCCACACTTTGACTTTGGTTTCGATTATATATCAAGATATATATATATATCTTTATATATATATATATATATATATAACTTTATTTCTTGTCCTAAACTGTCAACCCTTCAGTTGAGTGAAATTCAGCACCCAGTAGGAGCTATAACAGTTCTGTGATGTTTGCTGAAATCTAAAACGCGAACTTACTCTACAGCAACACGTAAATATTTAATATCCTTTTCTGAGGTATATAAAATATACAATGTGACTATTTCTGGATTTTACTGTACCAGTAAAGTTCAAAATTGTGTTCAGAATACATACAAATACATTTCTAAGTTCTAGTTTTCATATTAGGTTTAATGCCCTTCTTTTTATGACATCAGTGGTTTTGCCATTACAGTTGTCTGCTCCTTATCTAGAACCTGTTTGCGTACTTGATACAGTGACAGATGCAACAGTTCCCATTGTGATTTGCTCTCTGTCTTCTAGAGAAAGAGATTATAAATGCTTCATATAATAAGGTCCTAAATATCCTAGAAAATGACTGAATGTTGGAAAGGTAACATTCTTCCACCATTGTGCTTCCACAGTCGTGGTTACTGTTGGATAATGTTTATATTGGTTTGAAAGAGAATTTATGTTGGGGAAGCTGAATTTATTTCCTTTATGATTGTAAACGCAAAGTTAGGAAGAGAAAGTTTAAAGTATAACCAGTGTAAAGTACAACCATATCCAACCACATCCTCTGTGTCTCATTTTGCACTAACTCCTTCTATCCCATCTTCTCAACTTTCTCTCTGGAGCTCATGAGTGGCTTAAATAATTTGCACCTTGCTAGAAATTCTCATTAAATTTACTAAATGTTTTATAAACAACTAATTAAATACTATAAGCAACGATAATCAGTGTTCTTTAGTTGAAGAATCTTAGGCACTGATATTAGGTGACCTGAAATCTTTTACAAAGCTGGGACACATACTTCCTGATTTTTAATCCTGTGTTTTAGGACCACAGCTATTTCATCCCTATCTCCTCCCTTTGATGTGTTCAGTAGGCAAGATAAAAGCATATCCATGTGATTAGACTCTTATGGAGTATGTAATTCTGAAAGAAATAAAGCAAACCAAAACCCACCTGGTCATATTAGCATATTTTCATCATAATTTTCAATGAAAACTCACAAATCCTCCTACAGGATCATGAACCTTCCTATATTTGGTGTATTTTAAAATTATTTTTTTGCACTTTTTTGTGGAAAATAATAGGAGGCTTTTGAAAATGAAATAATGGCCTCCTCATTCTCCTTCTGACCTGAACTTCCACAGAAGTTCATCATGCAGAAATTAAAACATTTTAGAAGAAAACTGGATAATCATTGACCAACAGATGACAACGGTCTGGATTACCATGCTATCTCTTCATAAGTCATGCCTTCTAATTCTGGTCCTGGAAATCTGAATCAAAACTGCACTGTTAATAAGGTACATAACAGCACAAAGTAGCCTTTGTTAGTGCTTGCAGCATCACAAAGCAGAAGCAAGGCATTCAACTACTTAAAAACGCATAGATGGAGAAAGTTAAGTACAGCTGCTAATGCTGGTATTAGCAAGTATTTTTTAAAGCCACTGGAGGCTACGAACCAAAAGGCAAAGCTCAACTTTCACCTGCATGTCTAATTCTTTTGTTTCCTCCTGTCCTTATTAATTTCTCTGCTCACTAACGGGGACTTAGAGCCAACCATTAACACACACATTCTTTCCAGCAAAGCTGGTTCACAGTTCTCAATCACCTGTACGTTCCTGTTACAACAACAACAACAAGGAAACACCTTGGATATCAAGACCAAAATATACTTTTCTAGCAAGAGAAGTGAGCTTGGACTTCACTTTCAGGATTGTGTGTTAGCACTTTTCTTGACACAATCCTCATCTGCTGAAATGAAGTGGGAAGCCACAGTCCTTTACGCCTTTACAAATGTTAAAATGATATACTTTTGTACTAAGGCCCATATCCCATAAATAATTTTACATGCAAAATGTCTCGATGCATCTTACTCATTGATGATCTTGCCAATTTCACTGGAATGCCTCACATGTTTATGTTAGTGTGCCGCTGTCTTTAAAATCCATTCAGCTTTTATAGCTTAGTTATTTTATACTTACAGTTGTACAACCTGTTCAACTTCAGAATAGGATTGGCCTGTTTATTTGTTTATGTGTATTTTCCCCACATTCACTGCATCATTGCTAATTTGGCAAAGTAAGTTACACCAACCTTGCCAGTAAATGTCTAGACTAAAAATGAAAAATGGAGATGAAAAGAGTTTGGATCTAATAAAAATATATTTGCTTACATTTTGATAAAGTCACTGGAAGCTAAGAGAAGAGATAGGGTCAGACCACAGCGAAGGTTCTGGAAATGCAGATCACTTGTGTGTGAAGTGCAGTAGTCTTCAAGGAGGTTTAAAAGATACCAGGCTGTGTGCACTGTATCCTCCCCAAATTCAATTGTATACCTTTCATACAAGTCTGAGAAATAGAAAAACATAAAAAGCTATTGTCCATGTCCGGTGAAAAATGAAATTCACTGGACCAGTTACCACAACTTCCTTAAAATAATACAGCCCTTCATCACTTTTGCACTTGGATATTTGTCATGACTTTTGAGTCATAAACTACTTGAACTGTTAACTCCACCATTACTCTTGTGTATTTAAAGACAGTCAAAACAGCAATCTATTAACTACTGTCCATAATTTCTCCTTAGCTGATGCACTTAGTTCAGTTCATCATGTGCGTTTGGAAGTTTTCCAAGCAACTCAAAGATTGGAAACAATTTCCTAAGAAAAGCTTTGGCATCTGGAAAGTGTTTCTGAATGGAAATATATCCACAGCTCTAAGTTTTCAGCATGCAGTACAAATTAACAACGTACGCTGTATGCTTTTTATTCACGCCAGCATCAAAAACGAACAGCATGATTTCAATATTACTGTGTCTTCATTTCATCGGGTACCCAACAGTATGAGGCATGATGCAACAACTGTCACATGCTAAGTTTTGTTTTAGTTGTCAGTAACGATTCTATTACACTTTAAGTTTAAAAATATATCGAAAGTTGAATTGTTTTGATAAGCCTTGGCCAAAAGGGAAAGCGTGGAAGGAAAAAAAGATCCACTGCCAGCTCAGCGGATGTTCCTTACTGTTTCTAAACGGATACTGGAGATACAGCTATTACCTGAAAAACTTTAATGTCTTCAGAATTGCTGTAGGCATTAAACTGTGTTTGCTATTTTAATCATTTAGTCAATACATGTGCACCAGAGTATAATTTCCCCTTGATACAAATGTGCAGTTAGTATTAGTACTAATGGATGCTACGCATGAAAACAGAGAAGAGTATGTGCTTCTGTAACAGCCGCACACAAAGCAACTTAAGCATGGCAGCAACACGGTAAGATTGAAAAATAAATAAATCTCAGGTAGGAAACTTAACGTAGACCAAATCATGGCACAACTTAAGACCTTTCCTCTGCTGGATAAATCAAATGACTTGGAAACCAATACTGAAGAAAGTAAAGAAAAAAAAATTACAACGGTGAGATGATCATCTTGTTCCTGATGTTCCCATGCACTACTCTTAAGCATACAATTACAGTAATTGCTTTAATTACATTCCAGGATGATTATACACAATGTAAATACATTAGAAAGGTCATTGTAAACCAACCAAACAAGAAGTTTCTTATTGCAGACTAATAGAAGCAATGAGCTTGTTTTCCAATTCATTTGCAAAGGAAAATTCATAAATAATCTTAGTTTTATACATATAGACATTTTAAAATATCAGTCTTGCTATTGCAGACCCTTCCCCCCCTCCCATGGTAAGAAAGGTATTTTGTAAAAGTACGTTCACTGCTACGTTACAGCACCAAGTATACTGTTCAGCACATTTACATAGGCAGGTTTACTTACAGTAAGGTCTGTGAAATTTGCATTTGCTGCCTTCTGGGTTGATGGTCTCATCCTTCAAGCTCAATTCCTTTCTGAGCTATTCATATTGCAAGTTTCATTTTGCCCTAAGTAGATTTTAGATCAGCTTTAATGCTCAGAGGCTGAGCTCTTGCCCTCAGTAAAAGGTAAACATTATATTTTTTATGACATATGTATAAAAGCACATATATATTATAGACTCGTATAAATATCATCAAGATGTTTCATCTGATCCCAGTACATCATGGGATTTCTTTGTCCCTACTTATATTCTAAAATGCAGTGGAATGGAAATTTCTGAGTTAAAAGCCCATGGAGGGAAAGCAGAGAGGCAAGTGGGATGAGGGAATCTGCCATGGGTATGTCCACAAAGTATTTCCACGTGGAAGTATTATAAGCAAGAACTCTGATCCTTTGTCAAACATTTCATTTATGCTGTTTTCAAACACCTGCATACCCAGCTAAATGCACTGGAAACTAAGCCCTTATGTGAATTTGTATGGGACAAAAACTACTTGGTGTAGTCTTCAGTGCCGCATCCCACATTCACCATTCTTCCCTCTAAAAGTAAAAAGCACTGATAATTCTATCTCTAAGAAAAATTAACTAATTAATTTGTTAGATTCTGCTTCACGGGCAAAATACTGTCCTTCTGTCTCTCCCACTGCAACAGAACGTTAGCACAACTGCACGAAACTTATGCCAGAAAAAAAAAAATTAATAGATCTTTGCCTAAAATGAGAAAAATATTTTGTCATGTACTTGACAAAGTCTCCAATTCTGTGCACTGACAGATCCACAAGTGCAACTAAATATAAATTGCCATAGCAAAGCGCATCTTTGCTGGGAAGACAGTTATCCTAGTTCCATATTATCACTCAGGTACATACCTAATTAGTGCTTGATTCTCAATTCATTTTAAGTTGTGCACTGAAGCAAGTTTCTACCGACTAGTACCAACAGCTGGGATACCATGCCTGCCTGTCTGATTCAAAACATGAGTGACAAATACCTGCATTCCGAGCTACTCCCATCAGAGGCTGTCACAATAATAGTTGCTTTTTGAAGCTCTGGCTTAGAAACATGTCTAAGCTGCTGTTTCTTCTCTCTCACCTGAAGGTGAAATTCGCTTTGTGAGATTGGTTCTCCAGAAATTGGGAAAATGTTCTGTGACAACACAGTAATATTTGAAGCAGTAACCCTAATTTATAGCAACTGAGGAGGGGTGGTTTGTTTAACTACAATCAGGCATAAGGAATAATTTACAACATAAATTAAAAAAACTGCATATTCAAAGTTCTCCAGTGTGTTGGTTACAAGAAGTTTAATACAGAAGTGAGGGTGAACCATCCAAATGTCACCGCGTAACTAAATAAGCACTAACAAGTACCCCAGGAAAAAGTCACTGGCTACAAGCAGGGGACTACGTTGTAGGCACACCACAAAATGTGAGTGGGAGACCCCTTCATGCCAACCAGCGATGCACACTGCAAAGGCTGGGTGACTGGATCAGTGGGTTACTGATTCAGACCATGAACTCTACCTCAACATATCGCATTCAACTTTTAAATGTGGTTTAGAAGAACTTAACATTTTGCTTACTGATACAGCTATACTTTTCTAAGGACAAAAGTGGGTTAGTCTATAAAAATTAAATTATACTCCTTTGGCTGTATCTAGTCAAGAGGAAAAACTCTAATTATGAGATTGCATTGTCAAATAAATGCAAATGCACATCTTTCATATTCTGGGTTAGAAACTCGAGCTCAAATCTATTATAAATTAAAATCAATATTTGAAACACTTCAGCTTTCAGTGATAAGCAACAACTTAAAAACCCACAAAGTTACGAAATGTCCTGGTAGAAGTAGAATGAATTATTAAATAAAACTGGTGAGAATAAGGCATTTATATTGCACACATTTAAATATCAATTAGGAATAAAAACAATAAAGGATGATGAACTGAATCATCTCAGTTTTACAACCCATTCTCTCTAGAATTGACTGAGAATAACAAACTATGCTCGCAATGTAAATTTCACTCAATTTGAAACAGGTTAAAAATTGTAAATTTCAGCTAGTGAATAAATTTAAATCTCACAGCTTTAAATGAACAAGAACTGCATTTACAGAAGTAAATTAAATAAAATAGAACAGTAGTACCTGCTATGCACAGCATGCTAGTTATCTCTTAAAGGGAAAATCCAAGTACCAGCCCAGAGATGGTATAAAATTGCACAGAAAAAAAACAAAACAAAACAAAAAAGTTGCAAATCAATTTCTTCATGGGAGTAAGGTCAAGTTATGCATCTCTGGATGGCTAAAATCTATTAAAACCATTCCAACCAGCATTTTCAATGTGTCACAGCCACACTGGCCAGAAGGAGCACGACTGCCTACGCCGGTACATGTGGCACACCAGAGGCTGTCTCCCAGCACACCCGCAGGTGTGTGCACGCACATGGGCAGCGCGCTTATCCAGGAGCCTCGCGCTTCAGCATGTGAGCGGTTCCCCTGACTGAAAACGCTCCTCTGCCATGCACCTGGAGGCATTACGGCAATGTTCCTGGAAGGCTGACACGCTCTGAGGTAGCACTGAATTGACACATGAAGGACCCCAGGAAGACATTTAAAAATATAAAAACACAGACACAGATGTTAAGAATTAACTGAGAACAAGTGACTATTGTTAAGGAGAGGTATTTTTGCATTTGTCTACATACCATATTGACAGCACTTCAAACCTCCACAGCATCAGCTCAGACTGATTAAAATTATTATTGAATCTTTGGTGTGCAGATAGCAAAACCTTCAAATATTCATTTAGAGATGCTCAGACTTTCAAAGTACCTAGCAAGCCATAACTATCTCACATCATCACCATCTCTTACAAGTAAACTTGAAATAAAATACTCCAATAAAATACAGCTTGAAGGAGATTAATCTTCCTTTAAACACGCATCTTTTTCTCTACACTGGAGAGCTTCTGAATACTGTACAGAAACAGCACTGTGGATGATGCTACCCAGGATGAAACAAATTGCCAGCAGCTCAGCTACTGCTGACAGTTAACAACAACTGCTGGTATTTTCATATTGCTCTCAATGCAGTGATCTGCAGCCACCAGCACAGGCAGCACTAGCTAATTGATAAGCATCTTGAAAATACTGATGAATGGTTTCCTAATGCAAAAGAACCAACGTTACAGTTCCAGACAGAGGCTGCATGTTTGCTAGGAAGAGAGGGACTCCCCGTCCCTGAAGGACTCACTGAGGAAGGACATACTTCAGCTGGATTTATATGAACAGTGTAACACTCCTTTACATCAGCAACCTCCCTGCTCTAAAGCATTACCCTCAGCTGCCAGCTGTTCTGCCACAGAGCGCAAGTTCCCCCTAAATCATGGGTAAGTCCAATCCTGCCTTTTGCTCCATAAGCCTGCCACTTGGTCCAGGGTCACATCTACATGGAGGCGTACCAGTGGTATTGCAATCTTACCCTTCTAATGCCTGAAAACACCTTGATCTGTTTGCAGTAAGAGCAGGATGCTACAGAAACTCCAGCAAACACATTTCCTCATCATCTACCCAGCCCCAAAGTCCCTAATAAGGCTGTAGTCTCCTACTCATGCAGAAAGCTACAGAGCAACACGGTGTTCTGAGAGTCAAGGCAGCTCTCTAAAAATCTCAGATTTCTTCCATGAGGCTGAATAAAAAAGCAATTTCTAGCACAGCTCAAAAGACAATAGGGTTGAAAAGCAGAATCACAGCTCGTTTGTGAACACATTTATCTCCAAATATGCTAACTCGATATTAATTACGGTAAGGGAAAATCCTCCGTAGACTTAGAAAATGAGCATAGCAAATACATCCATTTGTGCCCTCCCACTCTGCCCACTCAAAAAAATAAATAAAAAAAATGTTCAGTCTATACTTCTCTCCCTTTGCTTGATGTTTTCTTTTATGGATGAAAGCAAAGATGACTAAACTTTCCTTCCCTTAAGATAAACCTTCAGAGTATATGAATTGTTAGAGTAAATAAAAGCAAGGAGGGAATTATTAATTTAATGCTCTTTCCTTACATCTCTTGGGGAAAAAAGCCATGTAATTAACTGTAATGAGATTAAACTAACTTGCTGTTATTAATTTCCCAGTGCTGGGAAACTAAATCTGAGACCTATAAGACTGTGTATTAACAGCTCTATCAACATTTGGCTTATATCCTTCAGTTTTGACACCAGTTTTAAAGGGAAATGATTAACTCTATCGAGTTGCAAAGTCACTCTGAAGCGTAAGAAATTGAATCAGAAGTCTCTCGGTGGGAATACCACATTTATTTGCAGCCGAAGACTGTGAAAGGGTGGAGCAAGAAGCAACAAATCCTGCTCAACGCCAATAAACACGAGCATAATCATGACATTCTTACCAAAACTTTTCTCCATTACTTCTTTCTGACACATATCTTGAACGTTCACTGTACAATTCACAATAAACTCTGGAGAAGAGCAGTCGTTGTTCAGCTGAAACTCCTCACACTGGTAGCACTGTATTTGCAAACCAAAACCTGGAACAGACAGAGTTTTGCTCAGAATAGTAATAATACTAAAGGAAACCCAATGTGCGGCAGAAGTCCTCCTTATCCTTCCCTCTCTGCGTTTCACTGCTCCTCCCGGCTCCGCGGGACTTCGGCCAAACAAAACGCACCCAACGCGTCGCCAGGTTCCCCGAGGCGATGCCCGGTGCGCTCAGCACCCCGTGACGAGCCGGCTCCGTTCCGGGGGGCTCCGGGGAGGGCGGGCAGGTGAGTGCCCCGCTCCGCCGGGCGGCAGCCGCCAGCAGGCGGCGGGGACCCGGCACGGCTCCGCTCCGCACCGCCCGGCTCCGGCCCCGGCCGTGCCCTGAGCGCACGGGGGGCTCCAGGGACAGCGACCCGGCCGGCCGCCGATCCGCGCCGCCGGGTTTCCTTCCCCACTAATCCGGTACAAATGGTTTAATTACTGTTTCGCCACGCGCGATTACAGCCGCAGAGCATCCTTCACCTCCCGCTTTGGGCATGCGAGCGAGGAGCTCCGCGCGGCTCCGTCGGGGTGGCTCGCCTGGCAGCCGGGGCGCCTCCGTGTGCGTGCGTGTGTAGGGGAGGCAGCCCCTTACCTGCACCCAGGCACAATCCCCAGAAAGTTGCGGCGAGGAGGAAGAGCCGCATCCTCCCGGAGCCGCGGCCGCCGGGCTGGCGTGCAGCGGTCGCGAAGGGGCATCAGCGGGAGGGAGGCGCCCCGGGAGCGCTGGTGCCGCTTCCCCGCCGCCTTGCGCCGCGGTCAGGAGCCCCGGGAGCCTCCTCGCCTGCCTGCTCCAGCCCCGCCGGAGTTGAGCGCCGAGGCTGGGAGCAGCCGTACGAGAGGCGAGGGCTGGGGGGCGGCTCCCCCCCCCTCAGCACCATGTGATGCCGCCGAGCGGGGCGGGGAGCGCCGACGGGGAAAGTTGAGAGAGGGAGGAGGAACCCCCGCTGCCGCCGAGCCCCTCGGCCCCGCTCCTCCTCCTCCTCCTCCTCCTTCTCCTTCTCCTCCTCCTCCTCCTCCTCCTCCACAGGTGGCGGAGCGGGGGCCGGCGCCCCCCGGGCTCCGCCGAGTGCCGGGGCGTGAGGGGAGGCGCGGCCCCACGCGTGTCCCCGTCCCCGCAGCTCCTCCCGCCGCCACCCTGCCGGGGGGGATCGGAGCGTGACAGGAGACAAAACGGCCGCCGGTGGCCGCGGGCTGCCGAGCGGTGCGGAGCCGGCCGCCGCTGCCCCCGCCCGGCCGCGTTGACGCCTCTCTGCCGGCGGGGCGGGGCGGCCGGGATGGATGGAAGGACGGAAGGAAGGATGGAGGGATGGAAGGACGGATGGATGGAGGGAGATGCGGGGAGCCGCGGGGCTGGCGGCCGTTGGCGGGGCGAGGCGGCTGAGGCGGCGCGAGCGGCCGGAGCCGTTGGTGGGAGCCGTTGGCGGGGCGGGCTGAGGCGGCGCGAGCCGTTACGGGACCGCGCTGAGGCGGCCCCCGGCTGAGGCGGCCCCCGGCTGAGGGGCGCTGCACGGCCCCGGCCAACTCCCCCCGTGCCCCTTCCAACCCCCCCCAGCAGGCATTGCACATCACCAGACGTACTTCTACCAGAGAAGGTTTTATTTAAGAAAGACGCTTCGATGAAAATTTCTTAAAAGTCGAAAAGGACAATGCGGGTTTACGGCTGAAATTGCTTAAAATAGAGGAAATTGCACAAAATATTAACACTGATGATACAATAGCATTTCAAAGATTAACAGGCGTGTGCTAGAGAAACTGTAGAGTCTAGAAATATCCCAAATATATCTAGTTTACAGATCGCTGTACAAAAAGCAGTTATAAATACTTCACATCTAGAAAAAATACACGGAACCTTTGAAATAGACTTTCCCTTACATATAAACAGCCTCTGTAGAAAAACAAAAACCAAGACACACCAATCCCCCTGCTCCGAGATATGCTTCAACTAGCGCTGGCTAGCACCCACATCCTCCTTACATGTACCGCAAACAGGAGTTGAGTTCCAATTTTTAAAATTATTTTAGCATCTACGATTTAATTAAGACCGAACGGGGACTACAAAGGATAGCACAATATGCGACATTCAGAAATTGATAGGGAATAATTACAGAGGAGGCACAAGTAGAGAAACTTTGTTGCTGTCAGAATTAAAGACGTTTGTGTAGTTCCCGTTCAACAAGACTCCCATTTGTGTCAGCAGTGAATTACTCTGGCCCTGATCTTTCAGACTGTTACGCACATGATTTATGAAGTCAGTGCCAGCAGTATCAGGCCTTTTAATCTATTCATTTTCTTGCCACGTCAAAAGTCAAAAACCTTTTGAAATAAGACATCTGTTGTGACATTGTAGTAACTGAAATGCACATTTCCCTAGAACACGAGTATGGAATTGCACTAAAAATGAAAAATAAAAAATGTTTCATAAAAGGGACTCCCAGGAAGTTTATTACAGACGATTTGGCAGGCTCAGGTTTATGGTCACGCAGTGTTTCTACATACAGTTTTAAGACTAGAACAATTATAAATCTTTTTTAAAAAAATCTACCAACTTTTCTTGTTAATATTAACATCAAGTTCTTTAAGTTAGTAATCTGCCATTACAGGAGCATAGCACCAATTTAATATTTATTGCTGTCATTTCTCCCTACAAATATATTTTCCCCAAATATTTACATCTATACAAATATTCATAAAAGTGCAAAATTAAGACTTTTTGTGTGTGTGTAACCATTTGTTGCGTTCAGTGTTGAGTCTCCTGCATCGCGACGAATGCAGTCCTGCCTTTCTTATTGCTGTGTCATGAGAAAAAAAGTCAGGAATACCCCGCTGTGGGTACAGCGATCTGGAGTGAGGATTTTCAACAACTGCCTCTTCACCCCCCTCTCTCCCCACTTGCCTTTTGCTCCGTAAGTGCTCCATTCACAGCCCACTGGAAAGTGTCCTTATACATCATTAGAGCCTTGGCTGGCGCAAGAGGAGAAGCTATCATACAAAGAATCACTCAAGGATTCTAAATTGTCCACGTCGTGCCTATTGGAGCTATTTAAGGAAGCTTCTTCTTTCTTTCCATTTTCTTCCTTTTGTCCTTCAACCTTATTCAGACAGTTCTTCTCTTTTTCTAATAAAAGTACGGTATTGCTGTTAAATTTATTGAGGGACTCCAGGGAAATTTTAGATAATCTAGTCTGAGAATCTTCTTTTGTTTCTTCAGTTTGCTTCAATTTCTGTAATAAATGAGGAAAATATTAGAAACATATTTCTTATAAAGTTATCGTACTGTACACCATTAGCTACCTTCTTTCCAAAGTTCACAAGGTTAAAGGAAATAGATTAGGAGATGCTTAAATCTCTATGACAATTAAATAGAACGCGAATGTCCATTTTAGGATAAATCATAGCTTTGGTGATTCTGCTGAGACAGAACGTACAAAACAAGTGCTATTAACATTTTAACTAGCAGATCCTATATTTGTATGTGTTAAACATCTTCGGCATCTTCACAGATAATAATTTGCATCTTCTCCTTCAAGAGTACTTTGGGTTCTGTTTAAACGGGTCGTTGTCTTGGTGGAATTTGGAGTCTGCCAAAAAAGGCGCATAGGCATGCTCAGAGGAGAAAACAGCATTTTCTATAAATTGCAGACAACAATGAAAGTTGCCAGAAAATAACCTCACATTTTGCATGTGTAAGCCTATTGATTTCCAAGATCCCACACCCTCTCTAGTAGAAAAGAAAGCAACGAGACAGGAAATTATACTGAACCGGGCCAATCCTCACAGACCAGAATCAATCAGATATTGGCCAGGCCTGCTCTGAGAAGTGCAGTAATTCTGCTGAACACCGGACAAGGTATTAGCACATTATATTAAAAACTCACAGTAGGATTATACAAGAGTAATTTTATCCCTTTGTTGCCTACTGCTATCTTCAGTCAGAGATCTGACCGAGGAATAGTTAGGGAAAGGCTTAGGGAGCAGTTCAGTAAAACTGACCTGCCTTCCATACACAGGGTGTTTCAAAACCTGTGTAACTAGCTGCTCTTACCGATGTTATCGCGGAAATAGGAGATAACGTTCAACGTTTCATAGGACTCTCGGAGAGGCAAGATGCAAGAATTTTGAGATACGCTGTCAGAGTGCGAGCCGTTCCTCATTTTCAGTGTTGCCATCAGATAGTGGAGATTGAATCAGTGAATTACTGCCAATCTAGGGCAGTAGTGTTTCGGTTTAGATAGAAAATGAGATGGTATTTTAAGCACACCGAAAACATGGCATGGCCAGGTGTGTGGAGGATGTGGGTCACTAAATATGCGGTTGTAAATGGTCATCAGAACTTCTGGAAAAATTCAAGTTCCAAGTCACTTCATGCGTGCTGGGCTGCTCACCCTTGGAAGTCTTGGGCAAGAAGACATTGCTACATGGCTTGATTGCTTCTTTTTCCGACCATTTGAATAAAAATGGAAATGCCAATCTAATGACTGTTGATGTTGTGATCCTGTCACTTTTCATAAGCTAACAATGCCTGGATTAGCTTAGTATTTTTATGGAATATTTCAAGCAAGCTTAAAGAAAGCAACAGGAGATGCTAAAGTCTTGGTAACTGGGGCTCTGCCATTTGGTTCTTTAGTCCAAAAGTTTTAGGGGATGTTATGTTAGATTCTGGGGTTAGATGACAGTTAAACCTAAGGTCTTCACTGTCTGGAATGACAACATTTTCTGAAACAGAGGAACACAACGCTTCATAACAGGAATAAACACACATTTAAACCCTTCAATACTAATTTCCTACAATTTACGCTCAAAAAGTTCTTCTCTCTGCTCTCATTTAAAATATTATACGCTATTATCAGAACAGTTGTTTCACTTCTGCGTAGGTCAGATGAGAAAATTCTGAGACATCGCATCAATAAAACACATATTAGCACTTTTTGCTTGTCAGGCTACCAAACCTGAAATACTTTATTACATGAAAGACTAAACGGTTTTTCTTTGTATATATTTTTCCCACTTCACAGCTTTTCTTTGGATAAATTGAATGTGTCTGCTTAGCACAGACTTGGGTCTGCAAGAAGTCAATACTGGTGTTAATAAAGTCTATGATAAAACTTTTATTGATTCAAATGGAGGCCAATTTCAACTGTCGAGCAGGAGGAACTAGAGAGACCTAGAGTGTTTGCTGTGCAGAGCGGTCCAGATGACGTACCAAAAGAAGAGCAGGATCTTTGGCTGGCTGAAGGAGAGATTTCCATCACAGGGCAGACTGGAACAAACTCATCAGGATATTCTACATATATGTGGTATCAGTAATTTATTATACCCTACAAGCACGACCTAGACTAAAATCCTACTTTAATCACACCCTAGTTTGTCATTTAATATCAGGGCAACAGTTAATAAAATATGATAGAGAAACTGCAGGGAACAAAAGTATTCTCTACAAATTTTAAGTAAAATCATTGAACCAAATGAAATTGAAGTGAACTGAAGTGAAGCCCATCACGAAACCCATTCACAAAAGATACACAGAGTAGTGAACAGTGTAAGAGTCATAAATCTGATGCATGCAAGTGCATGCATCAATATAGCAGACCCTACTACCATTCATGGGGAAACAAAGGAAAAAAATAGATAAAACTTGTAGCAAAAATTATTACTAAAATAGAGACAGTATTTGTATCCAGCAATAAGTTAGGGATAATTTAGGATGTACAGCTGTCCTTTTTCCACATCTTAATCCCCAGTTATACCCTTTTGTCCAAAAAAAAAAAAAGGTTTTCCAGTACATAGGGGTTTTCACTTGATGTAGATGAAATCTGTTTGGATACGATACACTTTCAGGTGTGGTATGACTCTAGGAGCACCTATTGCTGATTTTATAATTAAACAAGAATAAGAGGTCATCTAGACTCGGGTGGGGAATATTAATTTGCTAGAACTGTAGAATAAGAGTGATCTTATCTCACAGCTTTATTACTACAGATAGCACTGTAATAATCTGTTAAATTTTCTGTTAAGACTTAATTGAAATAGTCATATAATTGCAGATAGAAAGTTAAAATATGATATTCCAGTCCTTGACATGTAGAAGAAAACACCTTCACATCCCGATCTCCATGAGAAAAACAAAAAGTTTGTGCAAAGATATTAGTGCAAGGATCCCTACAATCAGCAAATATATATATATTAGTGCAAGGATCCCTACAATCAGCAAATATTTTTTCCCACAGTACCAAAATTAAGTTCCTGGAGGTGAAAAGCCACTGACCATTTTTGTGAACTTTGTATCTCGGAACAAACATTACCCCAAGTTCTTTAAGAATCTCCTCTCTAGTCATCACAGATACAACCTGGAAAAAAAACTATCAGATTATTCATTTTTATCCACTTTTAAATTAAGTTTCCTATTTTTCAGAGCAGCCACAACAGCTGCTAGATGAAACAAAAAGGCAAAACCAAACCAACTACTAGAATCTGTTGCTACACCATGTAAGTATGCGGTTAGATGTGTCCATAGTTCTGTCCATGAACATTTTTATGACTTCAGCAGAGGCCCAGATACCACAAAGAACGAGGGTTAGCGCGAAGATGCTACTGTTGTGCATTTGAAAGTAGTTAGTTTACTAATGCATTTGAGAGTCACACGAATGAGACTCGGTAGCTCTTCCTGCAGATAAGGAACACCTGGCAGCAGATCAGATGCATTTTGTATCCGTGAGAGCTGGGTGAGATCTGGTAATAGCGTGCAGAACACCTAGCCTCAAGGTCCTGGGCTCCAATCAAACCTTTCCCGTATTTATAGCAGCTTTCTGCATGATGAACAGATGCTTTTATCACCACCGAAAAGAAAAGCACTTAGCTATTTTCCTGAGTGTTGCTAGAAGAGCTAAGATGGGCCCAACAGGACGTTCTCACTCTCAGACTTGGTTCTTCTGAGGGGTAATACTGAAAGCCATTTCCTCCCGGAGGTGTTGACTTTGCTGCTGACTATTCTGCACCTGTCCTATGAATAAATAAAGCACCAACTACATTCAGTGTGGCCATTTATGTTTTCCTGAGTATTAGCTTCAGGGAAAAGATAAGAAGATGCAGTCACAGATTTTGGCCCAAGCCAAAACAGGCTCAAGCGCAGGAAAGGACTAATTTTCACTGTGCCTTTGTAAAAGCAAAGGGCCATTATCCCAAAGCAGATCAGTTTATAGCTTATTTTACTTTTGTTACCTAGTTTTGGAGTCTCGGAGCCCATCAGTTACGGGGTGCCTTACACCACCTGAGAGCAGCGGCTGTCGTTACAAGGAGAAACTCTACCTGACATAACACAGACGTTCATCGCGAGCCACATCACTTTGAAATAAACTCACGAGTCATGAATCAGAATAATGTTTCCTTGTTGGCACCATGCTAAAGGGAATAACTAAAAGCCATTAATGATATAATAAAATTTGGCATGTCGCTTCAAGCACAGCAAATTAGGAAAACACAACTAGCCTGCAGCTACACTGATGCATTATAAATAGGTGCTATTTCTACATTAATACGTCAAAACAGATTTCTTTAAACTTTAAAAACGAGAGGTTACATGGAGGTAGAACGCATGTTCAGTGCTGTGTGGTCATGGACTAGCCAGAGCTTCTCTGAATGTCAGGAGGGTTTTGCAGGTGTAGCAGAAAGGTGGGCAGAAGGACGGGCAGCTTCACAGGTACAAAGGGCTCGGAGTTGGCCTCCGGAAAGGAGTGCAACAGCAAGTCCGTTTCTTATTCTGTGTAGTAACATGCAGAAGCTCTGAGTGCCTGGAGGTCAGGCAATGCTTATAAGGCATGCCCGAGTCCAGAATTAGCAATGAACCGTGCTGCAAGATAGATGTATTTTCCAGCTGTCTAAGTTTTGCTCACCAGCAGTTTAAGGGGCTCGGAGTCATTTACACGCAAGAATAAAATGAACTTTATTTATGTCTCTCATGCACTGGGCAATTTAGTTTTTAGATTAACACAAAAGCAACAAGGGCACTGCTTCAAGTGCAGTATAACTGCAAAACACTAGTGGGTAAAAACAACTAAATTGCTCGGAGAATTAAATATAGATCAACAGAATCAATACTTAATTGTATAACTCAAGGTCTTTCAATTCAGATCTGATCTCTGATAGGAGGTACATAGTATGTTCACTTTTTTTTTAGTTATTTAAAACTTTATTGAGAGTGAAAACAATTTTCTAGGTTTTTACCTTTTTAAAAATTCTGTTAGTTACGTTGTCTGCATATATTCAAGGTAAACTTGATCCCACAATGCCACTGTTTATTACTTTAAATTTAGAGTTTTACAAACGTAGATATCCCAGAGTCCAGTACTTTGTGACACAGTGGGTCTGAGTGGTTTATGCAGTTGCAGCATTACATAGATCGCTCATATTTAACGTTTAGTAGGACAGTTTTAATATGTTCATGGCTTCTTGTAAAACAGACGCACTGGGATACAGAGCAGTACCCTGATCAGGGCTATATTGTTGTAATTGGAAATAAAGTCTCACTGAACTCCATGGTGTTTCACTTCTGGTTTGCAGGTTTTTGCGTCGAGTAAAAAGGTGTAACATGAAAAGAGTTACCTTTGAGAGCTATTGTGGAGTAGTTTTCTATCAGCTAGCCAGGACAGAACGCAATGGTAGGCTACCTGTGGAAAGTGAACAATCTCCAGACCTCATTTAACCAAACTGATGAGAACATCAGGTGGACAGGTAACACTCCACAGTGAAAATAGTCGTACAGACACATCCAGGAAAACTACAAAGGTGAAAGCTGTAACTGCACGACCTCCGCTGTATTACAGCTGAGCTAAAAATGTGGTGTTTGAACTTCTTTCCCTTTAAAGCATAACCTTAAATAATAAGTTAAGCCTTGCTCTCTGCTGTATATTGTCAGAAGCTTTCATCCATTTTCTGGACTGACAGTAAAATAATTTTTTGAAATAATGAATCACTTTTCTTTTTCCTACTTGAGCAGAAATCCCATGACTATTTTACAGAAAATGACATTCTCAAGGCAATACCATCAGATTTTCCAAGATAAACAATAACTGGCGATGTCTTTTCTTGGGAAGAGATGTATTGATACGAAGTATTCTTAAGTTCATTAGTCTGCTCAGCAGTTTATGAGACTGCCACATATGCATAGGGAAATATCAACCACATTTGGCGTTATGGTAATGTAACAATGACAACAGAACCAAAGCTTGCCGCTCTATTTAGGAGTGTAACAATCTACAAATACATTTAAGTTTTAGTAGCGCAAAGACAGCATTTCTGATGCTCCTGAATTGTAAGTAAATTACCTTGGAGGAAATAAAGCTGATTAGCATGTATTGTGCATGATTCATAACTGCAGATCTGGACAAAATAGTTGTTGCTTAATGAATAGGTGACTGAGGAATTGAGACTTACGTTGCCTGGCTTGAATCCTCATGCGGTTTAGAAGATAAAAGATATTTCAGTGAACTGCAACTTACAGTTTTAAAAGCACAGTTTTCACAAAATGATGAGATGACAAGGTGCAATCAGCAGGCTAATGCCAAGAATCTCATTTTCACAATTTACAAAGTACATGATTTTTTTTTGTTGTTGATGATAGGACAAAACTGTTTGACCTGATTAGGTATATACCAACCCTCTTTGAGCTTCTGGATAATTTAATAAACCTGAACTTTCAGGACCCAATTTCAAGGTCAGGTAAATCTCACCTTTTACCTTCTGCTCAGTTAAGAACCGAATGTCACAAATATGTTTGTTTTCTTGTAGTGCAGCAGGATGGCCACTGGATGGATCAAAAATGTGTGGGCAAAGTTCATTTAAAATTAGGAAAACATTAATACTAATACCTTGGAAAATGGTGACAATGTAATACACGCATGCTTAGTCAAGTGTGTTGAGAAGAGATACTAAGAAGAAAATCAATTAAACATGCATTTTTTTTTCAGAAGATGATCAGGGCCTGACTGTTCCCACTGGTGGAATGACCAATTTTCCTTCTCACAGAAGGAACCTGACCCCTAAAAGCAATGCTTGCTGCAATCAGAGGCTCATCACACGGCATTAAGGAAGAAATACCCATGGTGAAAAAGGAAGCTGATGCTCAGTTTTTAGGACTTAAGAGACCGAAAATGAACAAGACATGCATAGGATACACTCTACTTTTCAGAGATCATTTTAGCTTTTCTCATGGAGGGAGTTCAATAACAAAATCGTTCTGATTTTTTAGCGATGAGGAAAAATCACAGTAAAAAAAATCACACTGAAAGATGAGATTGGTGACAAAGTTACTGAACTTGACTAAACCATCTGAAGTCCGATACCATTCCTTAACAGAATCAGGTTTAAGGTCATTTTGTCAGTGATGACCTACTGAATGTTACTGGAACTATGTGATCCTAACGAACTTCACTGTTTTAGTCTTCAGATTGCATTTTACCAAGCGATATTTAAGTACAAAGAGGTTATGTCCTACTGAGGAGTTACCTTGATGAAAGCACGGATGCTTGTTTCAGTAAAGAAGAGGCTTTATAAACAATGGGCTACAATTTTATTCTAGACCAGAAATTTGGAGGATTTTTTCTATATATTGAGATATTCCCTTAGAACTGAATCAAGAAAGGGGCAAAAAGCACAGTTCAAGAAAGATTTTTGAAAGCTAATGCAAAGTGCAGCTCCTAAAGAGACAGATTCTATCCCATATTAGACCGTAGCAAAGAAAAATTGTCTCAAATCCAGTAAATGCAGGATCACACTCATACAACGTATAATCTCACTGACATTTTCAGTAATCGGGGGCATTTTTCTGTATGGCTGAACTCTTCTCAGACTACTGTTCCTAAGTATTAG
The DNA here is from genome assembly GCA_011076525.1 of Nettapus auritus. Lineage (NCBI taxonomy): Eukaryota > Metazoa > Chordata > Aves > Anseriformes > Anatidae > Nettapus > Nettapus auritus. The sequence goes on from CM021771.1 coordinate 31,788,090, forward strand.
CTGTGTTCTTGCCTGTCTTCATCTTCCACCTTTGGCTTTTTTGAACAAGACTATTTATTTTGGTAATTACAGGGGCACTTATCCTCTCACTCTCTAGTGGTGTCTGAGCTCCTGGCCTGTAATGTCTGTATGTCAGTCACCCAGCATACTGATGGGAAGAGGAATTGCACTTCAAGGCCGTACTGCGGATGGCAGTTGGTAGTGGGTAATGACTTTCCACCCTAGCAATCCTCTCTTCTGAGTACCGGACTAGATTCCCTCCAGGTTAGCCTCTGAGTACCCTAGGCACATCAGCCGACCTAGTAACAGAAGGAGCAGGTAGAGAAGGAGCAATGTTAAGCAGCAGGATCAAGAGCAAATCAGCAGTATCAAGACACCACACTAATAATTTTCAGCTATGAGAACTGGCTTGTATGCACTAATAGGACCGCGTTGTCTGCAGGTGAGTTCAAAGAGTACAAATCTCTGCTGCGAGATCTGCAGAGGACACAAAGGTAATGTCCCTTCTTACAAGTTCTAGAGATGACTCACAGAGGTCATTTAAAACAGGAGTGAGCTCCACAGCCAGTAGTTTTCTCATTTTTAGCCTCTGAGGAGGACAGCTGGGAAGAGAAAAGCAATCTTTCCAGACCCATCAGCCCACCTCTGCGTGACTGCACATTTAGCCACTGTGGAGGGGCCTCCACGTTGTGTGTACTTGTTGCTCACACATCAGAATGACACCTCTCCCAAGCTCTCACCAAGCAGAAATACAGGTTTTCTTTATTCTTAAAAAAAGTCTGAATTAACATGCTTAGCCTCCAACCCCTTCCCAACAAAACCGATTATTTTAGGAGCTGTCATTTTCCTTTCCATTCCAGACTTGAATCGACTCTCTAAATATTGGAGGCCTTTTTTTACTTCTAATGAACCTAACCAAACCCATTGCCCTCTCCCCTGTCTGGAAACCAGTAACGAATGCCCCCAGGTGCTCTATTAGGAAGAGGATAGGATCTTCCCTAGAGGAGGGATGTGGGCTGGAGGGTGCAGCTGGGCAACCCCATCACACGTTGCACTGGCGAGAGGCAGCGCAGGAAGAAGCCGTAGCACTGGCTGCCTTCTCCAGACCTACTGCAGCCTGAACTATGCGTGTTCTGTTTCCTGATCCCATGCAGTGAGACCGCAAGAGCTCCCTTGTAATCAGGGCACACTGGGACAGGAGAGGTGCAAATAATGCTGGTTACGTGCCTGCACTCGCTGCCTCTTCAGCTGACATTATGATCTGCACAATTTTCAGTACTTATTCAGGCAAAGTATGAATTGCAGAGTGGAAACCTGTGTTTAAGTTCATCTGCCATCAAATGGTACCTAACAGAACAGTTATTTACAAGCACTTCCTAAATCTATGCAAACAATTTAACTTTGCTGTAGGGCAGAACATTTTGAGGGACAGAGGCACAACATGCACGGAAAATTTGAGCAAGAGTTTCAGATAAAGGCTGCAGAACCAAATTAAAGTAGAAGGCAAAATCCTCTCGCAATATTTAGTTCATTTCAGTAGATCCAGTCATATCAATAAAGAGCCCATAGTATAAGTCAGCTAGGAAATAAATGCTATGAAGGATGTTCCATTTTATGTGGTTGGAATTTGATTAGTGATTAGTCTTGGCGGTTAAACCACATGGGAACAGTAATCAAGGTTTCTCTGCTGCAGTTCTGTAACAACTGGAAAACACTGTTGGCTCATGTCCCATACCATGATGGGATATTAACCTAAAATCTAATTAATCTATGAATGAATTACGGTTCTAGAAATATACTATATTATAATCAATTTTAAGCGAGTTCCTAACAGAAGATAAGATGAGGAAAAAGCTGTAAAATTACCAGGGGTTGATAAATTCTGTTTACTATGACTGATGATTTTTAGGGGGGATAATTTTACAATCCATCAACCTTTTGTCAGTTCAAGAATCATGCTGCCAAACGTATGCAGTAAATTAATTTCTAAATTTACATATTTATTAAAAATCTTATTGAAAACAGCAGGAAGTAAGCCCTGTTTGAATAATAAAATAACTTGTTATTCTACTGGAAAGAAAACAACAACAAAAAAAACAACCAACCTTCTATTAAGATGATTTTATAGTAAGGCAATAATTACAAACAGCTACATGAATTAGTTAACCAAACAATGTATTAAATAGCCAACCAAAAATTAATCAAGAATTAGAAAAAAACTGTTGGAAGATAATCAAGTAAGAAAAAAAAAAAAAAAAACAATTTAAGAGCCGAGAAATTCACGGCTGAGTTTCAGATGTGCTCAAGGCCATGTTTGTTAACTCGGAGGCCCGCTGGCACAGGCTGCCAGATCCCCGGTGAAGGCGTGGAGAGCTGCAGGTGTCTGCTACACGGCTTCCCTGATCAAGGGAGTCTCACCTCCAGAATCTGTGCTTCTTTGCTCAGCCCTCCTGCTTGCCCCTGCTCGACTGGTGTGGAGGAACAAGCCTCTTCACCTGGTTTGTGGAGCGCCTGGTGCACTCTGAACCCTGCCGAGGATCCGGGAGCATCTGACGCAGCCGTCGGTCACCGGAGGAAAGGAGGATGCCTGCGCTGGTGGTGACAACGCCAAGAATAGAAACGGGCTAAAACTAGATGTGATAATTCAGCTAGTGGATGAAAATGTATCTTGATGGAAAAAATATGGGTTGCAACTAATCTAATGTTTATCAGACAACTCAAGGATACTGTCCTGGGCTGTGACCCACTAACCCTGGGGATTAATCCGAAAGGAAATGAGACTGACAGGGCTGCATGCAGGGAATAGGCAATTCTGGTCATAAATGCAGGTTGTAGATGATATTCCTTAGCCCAGCTCTAAAGGATGATCAAAAAGAAACGTTGTGAATAAGCAGAATAATGCTGGGCATCAAGAAGACTACTGCTGGAGATGCAGATGGAAGTTCCCACAGCCAGGAGATTTCTGAAGTGTTCAGCTCGCCTCCTCACAAAATTAAAGCAGTGATGCACATTTTGATTAATAAACATATCACTTGGGTGCGATCTGAGGGAATTTTACTTAATTTATGTTTTTAGGTTTGTCTGCTTCATCCTTTAGATACAAGCACATCTGTTTCAGGTCAAGAGAACCTCTACCCTACTTGCGTTTCAACCAGGCACAGAAAATGTCCCCCACCTGCAGCTGGTAGGAGGCAGCGGTGGCTGCAGGCTCTCTGGGAGGGGCACAGCCTCAAAACAAGATGGACTGAAAGCCACATGTGCTGGACCGACCTTCATCTTTCCAGCTTTACCTCCCCCAGCTGCAAGCAAGGTTCAGGCTAAGCAGCTAACAGGATCTGCAAGACTGGTAAACGTTCGTGCTGAGTCCATCCAGGCTATAAAAATCTCCTGGAATCTGAGATGTTTTCCTGACAAGGCTTTTTTTTTTTTTTTTTCCCCCAGAGAATTGAAGCCCAGTGAGATCACGTGTTGGGAACCGCAGTTCTGTGGGGCCTGATCCCCTATTAGGCTGTGAGAAAATCTTTGTCAGGAACGAGCGAAGAAGGAATTCACTGTGAAGACGTGGATTCAGTCTGTTCCCACTGTGGGCTTCCCTGCAGTGACAGAATAATGTAATATTTTTGTATTGATTTTGCTACAGTTTGTGTATAAATACAGAAATGTGTAAGTGAAGTGATAGCCAGCCACATGAGTGGATTTGTTGGACAAGTGCTGTGGAAGATTTATTGCCCTTAGCAATACATAAGTGTTACTGCAGTATTTACGCTGCAAACTGTTGTGAGATACTGGTAGTGCAGAACGTGTTCTTATGCCTAAAATAAAGATGATAATATTGTTAATATAATAGGCCACTAGGAGGACTAAAATACAACTGGAATTCATGCAGACACGTTGTAGAGGTAATGTGCACACATTTTGTGAATGACCAGTGATGACACAAACAGGAAACTCAGAAAAACAAAGCAGCTCCCAGCCTTATTAGCAAATGAGTAACTTGAAAATTGTTGTTGAAAATGAACAGGCATTTGGTATTCATTGGAACACAAATCGAATCTCTAAAATGTTGATTTCTTCAGTATTTCAGATTATTCAGGATTCGAATACTTGTAAGAATGGAACACAGATTTCTGCCATGCCGATACAGTGAGGAGCTCTGCACGGACAGTACGACCTCTGAAGGTGGCACAGTTCAGCTCACGCAAAACTCAGGGCAGGATGAGGGTGCAAACTGGCTTCTGATATTCTCAGGACTGCTTAGCAAAGGGGCAACGTGTTTGTGGTGAGCCCTTGCGGTGCGAGATCCTCTCATGAGCAAGAGTGCTTGATGAGAAGTGACACCGATTACTTGCTCAGCATTGCGATAGGGCCTTCAGAGCCCTCAAAGCAGTCAGATTACACTCTAAATGCAGCTGGAAGGTATTATTTATATTCTTTAAAAATGGGAAATTTAATATGAAGAGAAGTTTGGCAGTTTGGACAGTCAGCCAGACCATTACCCTAATCTCCACAGCCCTGCATTTTTAACTGCTGAGCACTTTGTCACTATTTGAGCATTTATTTTTTTCTTTGCAGGCAGAAATTCTCTGTGGAAAAAAACGAGGCAGAGGCCTCTGTTGTTCTCCTCACTACAGTGCATAGGAAATGCGCTTCACCATACAGGACCTGGCATTTGATCCAGTGTATGTGGTAGTTAATCAAATGTTTTGCACTGACTTCAGTAGTCTTTGGATCAGACTCTTAATGCATTAGAGAGATAAATTATTTAACTTACTGAGTTCCCCTAGAAACAAAATATTGAGCTGCAAACAAAGCTAACAAACACCAAATGGGATACCATCTGCTGCAATGAACAGACCACAACCAGTTTCCCCCATGCTTGAGATTCTTCCAAAATGCAATCTGAAAGAGGTTTGTTAAACTCCCAACTGTCTCACAAAATTGGCTTAGCACAGGTTAGCAAATGCTAATGCCATGAACAACAGCGAGCCAGACTCTGATATATCAATTGGAGTTGTCTGTAATTTTATTTCTATTGGACTGCCCTGTCTGAAAGCTTGGGGCATTTCTGCTATTCAGAGCCTATGGAGCCTACGGAGAAGTTTCTCTTCGTGCTCTGTGTCCTAGGGCCTACGGACACTGAGTAACTTCAACCCCTGAGTAAATATGCATGCCAAATATCTATATAATGATAAACATATTGTTATAAGTCTGGACTTTGACATAGACTCCACATCAAATGACCTTCTGGGGAACTGGACACTGAGGCAAAAGAGGCTCCATTTCTCACAGGAGTGGCAGGAGCTACCTGAAATCCCCAGTCCAGAGCATTCCCCAGTTGGTATCAAAGCTTTTGGTTGTGGTAGAGAACATAGGGGCTCCCAAACACTTTCAGAGGGACATTGCTAAGCTAAATGCAGTGCATGTGGCACTAGCGGGTGCCATCAACATCCACCATATTTGCCCTGTAAAACAAGACAAGAAGATAAATGTCTTTATACCTAGATTTCCTACACAGCCAGAAAACTTCATCTTCTAGTATCACCACTGCAAGTGATGAGACTACCATGAGCCAACAGAAACTCCAAAGACTATTCAGTCTTTATCTGGTAATGAGGAAGGCTACATCTCTCCACATTACTCAGCTCTTTTAGATGGTGATTGCTGCTCTTTGGCTTGCTCTGCTGCCTCTGTTTTCATCACTGTGCTACTAATGATGGCACAATACAGATTCCATTTTTTACAAACTAATTTATTTATAGAAATACTGCATTATAAATGTTGAACTCTTTGGTGTCCTGGCTTGTTATAGTGGTTCTCAGAAACAATGGACTCTATTCCATTAACAGTGATGATAAAAATGTTCTGTGAAATGATATAGATGATAGAGTTTCAGCATTTTAGAGTCGGTCATACTCTAATGGCATGGAAAATGCTATAAAGGAATAGGTATAGAAGTACAAACAGTTTCATTATGATATGATCTTAGTTGTAACACTGTAGGAGCAGATTAAAAAATACCCAGCATTTGGCCTTCCCTTTAACTCATGGGAAATTGCCTGCTGAGTTTCCCTGACATTGCCCACAAGCCAATGCAGAGCAGTAGGATGCTACAGGTGTAAATTCTGCCAGAGGGAGAATATCTAAACCAGGTTTTGAGCACCTATGTAAACACCATGATTTTCACAGGATCCAATATGAGAACCTGTCACAGACATCAGCAAAAGTTGCAATTTTCTAGCACCCCTGAAAACAAGGCAGCTGAAGTGTCTAAACATGAACACCATTAGGAAATGAAGCTTGGGAAAACTGGCCTCTATTTTTACTGATCAGTGCCCCCAGGTAAGGCTGCAGTTGGCCGTTAGGCTATGCAAGACAAAATAGTCCTTGCAAGAGTGATCAGAAAGTGTGCCAGCTGCTTAGCTACTTTTATCCACCATTTTCAAGCATTGTCTGAAAAGCTCTTGCATTTCCAATCGCTCTGCATCTTAGTATGTGTGTTATGCAACAGGTTTCCCAGTCTGGCAACTCTTCTGCATATACAGTATCTTGGTGAATTTTAGACACTTCTGTCATAAGAAATATCACAGAGTATTAATATATGATTAACATTTGAATTTTAAAAGGCTCAGCCATATAATATATTCATATTTAATTTCTTCATTCCCACCCACTTCTGCTTTATTCTTCATCCTCCCAAATCCATTTGATGTCTTTTTTTTTTTTACAGTATGCTGTGTCAAGTATTCAGTAACACACGGGATATTTGCATGTGCAATAGGATATCGGAAAAATCACTTTCAAATGTTTAACTGTTAATTATTCAGATATTAATCACTTGGGATTTTATTTACTGAGAATAAAACTAGAGTAGTTAAGGGAAGTTATAAAGGCTACAGTTTTTATAGCATCTAGACGTTTAAGTGACCTCTTTTAATGATCAGGCAAAGGATGGAGTAATCCAGAGAAGAAAGCAGTAATGGGAGCTGAGCCATCAGGATATGCCTCAGTCTTAAACGGAAGGCAGCTCAGGCTGGGGGGACTCTGACATGCTACAAAAACTTACATCACCCTTCCTAGCTTTTGTGAAAGGTAATTAGGTATTTAAATTACATAGCTGTATCTTACAAACTTCCCAAATTTCCCTGTGTCAGTTACTGCTAATAAGTCTGCTCAAAAAATACTTAACCAATACTTTCCATCAGGATGCAAACAACCCGTGTGCCATATTGCATAAAATCCAATATGCTTTCTCATTTAAACGAAAGGTGAATCACTTTGGGCAGATGAAAGTAGATGGTGGAACAAACTATGAACACCTTCAAATTATTTCAGTGTGATTTTTGCAAACATTTGATATAAAATTTGCTTTCTTTTCAAACCATATGCTGATTAGGATATTATGTCTTGTGTTCATATGAAAAGGGAAGGCATCCTTTTAAAAAACTGTTTACTAACATATTTCCAGTGTACCGCCACAGTTGCTGCTAGCATCAGCTGTGTAACTTGTTCCTCACGTATTCTGCTCAGAACAGAGCTCTCATACTAAAAGATCTGTCATTCCCCTTCCCTGCATGATGTTTGAGTGCTTTATGCAAAACATATCACTGTTATAGATGGAGAAGGCAAGTTTCAGCTGGAAACACAATTCACAAAAATATTACAGCATTATTCATCTCATTTAACTCTGCTAATCAGATGCTCCTCTCGGAGTGAAAATATTTTCCAGTTTCAGAAAACAAACAGCTCACTGAATACCTCTCTGCCCTACTGCTCTTGATTGACTCATTCCAGTGTTTATTATATCCAGTTTCTTTTTTAGCTTTTTCTTTTATTACTAATATCATTTCTACCATTACAACAATTACACTATCTTGCAAGCTTACTAATATTCATCATTTGTTGCTGTTAATGTGCCCTGAATTCCATTTTGGCCTACGGTATTATTGTAATATTCCAAGTCAACACGGAGAAATGAAACTAAAGCATTATTTCCAAAGATGGACGGCTGGTTACAAATGGCAGAAACATTAGTGCACTTTGGGCCATGCTGCAAATCACAGTAGCTCCATCTGTCAAACCTCTGAAAAACAGCTCGGAACATTTTCCACTCAGGGAAATCAGCTAGCAAATGATACTTCTACTCAATACCTACTTTTGGTTCTTATTAGACTAAAGCATCTACCTACTTACGCCCAGGAGCTGCAGCGTCAATTAAATCCTGATGTAATCTTCAGTCACACAGGCAAATAGACATTGACGGTGCTCAGGGCACGTGTGCACGGCAGAGGTGTGAGGGTAGGGGTTGGTGGGCTGGGACCGAGCGTGGTGGAAGGAGTCTTACCAACGCCCCGTTATCACGGGCACTCAGCCCTGCTGAAACACCGAGTGGTGCTAATGCTGCGCCCGAGTAGGCTCGCTGTAAATTAGCTCTGGATGGTTCTGCTTAGCTCTGGGCATCCGTACGCTCTCTGTGTCGGACTGCTCCTCCGGGGACTCCAGCACATGAGCTGCAGGCCTTTCTGTGACAGGTGGTTATGGGGCTCCTACATTCATTTCTTGAAAAGGGTCTCTTCGTAATTTGAAATTGCTCGCCAAGATGGTGGGGCACGGGGTTTCTGCTCAGGTGATCACGTTTTTCCATTCGCAAAGGGCAAAGTTCTCCCTGCTTACAGTGCCAAGGGGTCACAGTCAGCGGCACGCCGCCGCAGCGGTGGCTGCAGGACAGCTCGCTGTGCTGCCTTCAGTCAGCCAAGCCCACACACCTGCATCTGGCACCTGGCAAACCAGAGGCACACTGCTGTCGGTGCTGTGAGTTATTTGGGGATTTAGCGCTACATGACACCGTGCCATAGGCACTAGAACCGCACCTACGTGCCAGTGATGCTTCACGTCTTTAACTTTCCTACCGTGTCTACAGCTTTTCACTTCCTCCGCATCTTCTCTGAGACTCACATCCAAACTATTCTCCTGCTAGCCTTGCACACCATGTGTTTTAAATGCCACACAGCCTGCTGCACTATGCCAAATACTTCACGTCCCTCACCAATATCCAAATACTCTTTTAAAACCCTATGCTAAAAGATACAGAGTTAAAATGTCGCCACCTACCCATGCCCATAAATACACTAAACAAACATAAAATAGAGAGAACTTTTACACCAGCTGGAGGGCTAGTCAGAATGGGATTTGGTGGCACAGCACTAAAATTAAAGAGTTCGTTAGTGTTAGAAACAGAACTGCATCAGCAGATTACAACTTCCATTTTTTGTAAGGTATAAATATCCTTTGCATACTATTTTAAAAGTTTTTTCTCTGGTGGACTCTGCCTTATGTATGTCCTTTTGCTTTGCCAGAGCCTTTTAAAAGCTTAATCAAGTTATGGGGAATGTTATCATCCTGTTATCCTCCTCGTTGCTGAACCACTCTCCATCGCATGATTTTTCTAAAACGCTCAGCAGCATAAGAAGCCTCACTTGTTTCGCCTAGAAGGCAGAGGGAGAGAAATGAGTCTCTGTATAACTGCAGCTTTTTATTGTTGCCAAGCTAGCTCCTCAGGCTAACTCTAGGAATGTTCTTCCACACTACACAACATTTCTTTTAAGTGATACACGTCAAGTGAGACTTTGGTCCCAGGAGACTGCCTAGCAGTCTTCAAATTGCTTGTTTAGCTGTCTCTTCACTTTACTTTTTGGAGGCAACTTTGATGGCAAGATACTAGAAACAATGAGACCTGATTAGGTATATAAGACTCGGTAGCAGATCTTCGAATGTGAACTTGCCCTATGGAGGGGAAAAAACATGCAGAGACGTGGGATTTGTTGATGTCTGGAGACATCCTAGCCTATTTCTGATTCCGTATTTCCCCACACTGTGTTGAATCAGACTTGAGGCCAGGAAAAATATTTTTAATTCTGTAATACTCCCATGGGTGATAATGTAAAATCTGTTTTCTTATCAGATCATGCTCCTGTGGTTTTTGTCACTTATGTTGTCAAATACTCCTATGAAATTCCCCTGACAATAGATCTTACATCAACTTGGGTAATTACTCAGACAGTCTTTGCTTTGGCGGAACAAGCATTGCATCATTCATCTGAGGATCAAAACCCTTCGGCTAAACACAAAGGAAGTCTCGCAGCCCCAAGCCTGTCAGGAGGCACACATTGCCGAGGCAATTTTGGTAAGAGGAGGCACATGCAGTTAAAGACCCCCTCACACACCACACCTGGGGGACGTGGGGGCTGTGGGGCCGACATCTGCTAGGCAAGGCCTGGTGAGCGCTGACAGGGCTGTACTGTAATGGCGGCGTCTCCAGGAGACCCTGTGCTGGCACACACGTGGTTGGTGAGCTCGGGGCAGCCCGGCTGTGCCACTGCCAGGACGAGACAGCTTGAGCCAAGCAGGTAAGTCTGCCTGGCTTTACACCTCTGTGAGCCTTCTGGCTGGGGTTGCAGCAACTCAAGCACAGGGCTCAGAACTGGGGCCCTCTCCTCTGGGTGAGGTAGGTCTCTGTTTGCAGGGCTGATGTGCCGGGTCCTAAATGGGCACGTGAGTCTGCCAGGCAGTTCGCTTTCCTTTCATAACACTGCCCTTCTTAGAAATGCTGCTGGATCCTCTCTGCACACCCTGCACTAACGTGGTCTCGATTTTGAAGATGACATACAACAGCATAAATACAGTACAGGCCATTTTCACTTTTTGTGACAGGGGGGATGAAAGGATACCTGATCCTGACTGAATTACAGCGTGTGGTGCCAGACTGGCCTCACCTAACGCTTACATCAACAAACCACCTCCCTAAATATATGCGACGATTTGATACACCGATTCCCTACATGGAAGAAAAGCATTGCTCTGACAACACAAAAGCCGGGTGAATGACTGCAGACTTATTCCCTATCTGCAAATTTTGTGATGGCAGTATCGTTCTCAACATCAATCTCATCAGGTCTAGGAAAGGAAATATAACTGATTCCCTCCTCACCTGATCATCTTTCTCTGTCTTAAGGAAGGCAAGGAAAATAGCAAAAAAGAGGTGAGGTTTCTGTGCTTGATACCTCATAACTGAATTTCACTCTCTAAAATATGAATGGTATCTACAATCGCTGCTTTTTACCAGCTTCCCACACAGATAAGCTTGGGGCAAAGTTTATCTTCCTATCTTTGGGTAAGAAGTTTGGTACCCAGGATAAGCTAGCTGTGCAGACTCCCTGTCTTTGGTTAAGGCAAGGAAACAAGCAGTTCCATGGGAAAATACCTCCTTTCCACTTTAAAGTCTTTGGTACAGCTCTTCCCAACTAATAATTGGTCCCAAATCATTATCTTATTTTTTCCACATGTGATAGGCAGAATCCTTCCCTAAGCACATCTGGTAATGTGGAAAAGATTAGTTCTCTGTGAAGAGAACTCCCTTAAACTACTTTAGACATTTAAGTATAGACAGTCTCTTTTAAGAGAGGCTCTATTTAAAAGCCCATATAATTGAGATAGAACAAGGCAACTACAGAAAATGATTGAAAGAACCCAAATCAGGCACCTAAACTTCACTGGCGTGTTCTCCAAGAGCTGCCTAAATAGCTGAACAGTGTCAAGCGCCCAGTGTGCAGCCAATTCATAGCGTAGCTCACCACTTACTGATCTCTGTAGGAGACAAGCCACAAGCAGAACTAGCTCATGCCTTTCTTTGTTTTCCTCTTTCTCACGTTTAGTGCAGCCTGAAGAGGTGACTTTAACTATTGCTGTAATTCAGGGATGCTGGAACATCCTCCATAGTATCAGCTTACTACTCAGGGATCCTAGAGGATGGCAAATGGTGTGCAATTACCAAACTTTCAAATTACTGTTACTAGCCCATTTGTGGATATTCCACTCTCTAATATGATGCATTTGAAGGCTTGTGAGCACAATGAGATAATCATATAGCATTAACTCCCAATCAGCCTACTCATCTGTAAAAAACCCTCAAATTTATCTGGGAATGCCGCCATGCCAGTCCCAAACGTAAGTAAGGCCAAAACAGTAGCAATTTCTCTAATTTTTCCTTTTCTTGTATTTGCCAACAAGCTCTAATATCTACTGGAATTGCAAGACACGGTGATTTGAGCATTGTATCTCCTTCATCAATCATCTGTACAATGCACACAAACTCTGCTGTGTTGAGTAAGACCATAACGTCATGTTGCACCTGCAAGCCTCTTCTTGAGCTGCTTAGTTAAATTGTTGATGTAGTTAACATAGTAGTTGTGACAGAAGTGTCAGATTTCTCATGTATGCCATCACAACTGAGGGAAAGCAAGAGAATTTAGAAACTTGTGATGGGTACCAGCCCCTTCCATGAATGATCTTTTCTTTAAGAGTTCTCCTCAAGTCATTCCTTCAAATACAACCAAGACACATCACAGAAAAAATGTATGTGATGGTTGGTTAAAGACAGAAAAGAAAACACATTTCTCATGATGCTTTGGGATCATAAGGATGATTAAGTAGTAAAGGTTTTGACCAACTCCTTTACTTCTCCAAGTGAACAAAGAAGACAAAACAAAATACTTGTATTGCTTCTCATTTGATCATAAAACAAGTCAATAAACAATAGGCTTGGGTGAGGGAAATTCATCTTGTTTTCTGGATTCTTTTAAGAAAAAAAACTGAGCTTTTAAAATCTGAGCAGTAAATTAATTGAAATGTGAAATATTTTTTTGTTGTTGTTGAGAAAATATGGTAGCAATCACAACGTCAGAAAACCGCTCAAGGTGCTAGCAGGTACTGCTACTAGCAGGAGAAGCAGCTGTGCAATGTAGGTCTCTGAAGTTTCACTGAATTGGTATCTTTCCCACGTTGTGACTGCAGTGGACTTTGGCACTGCATATGTTCTATTAAATTGGAGAAGTTCCTGTTTAATTAAAATTAATTTAATGGATACATATAAAAATAATTGTTTCTAGTTTTGAAAGTCCTACATGAGGAAAATATACCATGACTGGTAATTTAAGTGAAAGTTTTGTTAAAGACTCAATGTATATTATTCCTTTATTTGACACTGTGATTTGCTTTTCTTGTCCAAGATACTGCAGGGTAAAAAGAATGACATTATTCTGGAATATGTTTCCCAGGTCAAAATAAATGTAACATCAAATTGGTTTTAGGACCAAGAAAATTTAACCAGGATGCTGTTTAAGACTTTGCAGATAAGGAACTGGAACAATAAATACTTCTTTCAACGTGTAGAAGCCTTTTTGATTTCTCAAACTGTCCATTCAGTGTCCCTTTATTATAGGAATTGCCCATTGATTGTTTCCCTTCTGAAACTCCTTCTGTGCAATACTTTTTGCTGATAAAACCTGTGGATATGCTCTGGGGGTAACACTGGTGAATACATTCGGTGAGAAGGAGACAACTCAAATGAAATAAGTCCAGGCTAACAGAGCTCCCTGCCAGAATGTCTCATTAGAGCACCCAGTCTGAAGCCACTATCTTACTGGTGCTGTACAGTCCAATTTAATTGGACTAAGAGACTGATACAGCACACTGCTCTTTCGACAAGCAGAGTAAACTCATTCTGTCCATCACGACACTTGTGTTTTATTTTTTTTTTCCCGAAGGCTTCACACACACCATTTGGGAAGGAAATTCAAAGCACATAACATTTCCTTTTTCAAAATGTCAAATATGCTGCATGAAAGCTGCATTCCCCCTCCCCTCAAAATGTATCTTTTTTTTTTTTTCTTTTTCTTTTTCAGAGTTGCTTGCTGTTGGCATCTTGGTAACTGGCATCCCCCCCTCCTTTGTGGGTGAAGTTCCAGGTCACACAGTTCTAATTTAAACAGGCTGTGGATCTTCTCAGATTGGACAAATTACAGCTGAGAAAAATTTGCCGTTCTGGTTCAAACGAGGAGTTTGGGGCAACTTGCTTTTCATGGTTACTGCTTCTCATTTGTCATTCTGAAAAGTTTAATACTAATAGGCAAATCGCTAGCACTTCATTGAGCTTCCACTGCTCACCAAGAGGCAATGCTGTTTTGAGAGCTATTTCAGATCCTCAAAAGTAATCTCAAAAGCCCCCCACCATAATGCATAAAAAATGCTAATGCTGAGTTATACCTGTTGCCTTCCAGTTTAATGATAGATTTTTACAAGGACCCTAAGGCTATTTTAATGAGTTTTGTTTAAGCTTTGGTGTTGATTGGGCACATTGCAGAGATTTGCCATTTACAACAAATGCACAAGAAGAATGAACTAAAAGTAGACAACTCTGAGCAACTTTCCTGTAGTGGAACCAAATCTAATTGCTCCATTAATAGCAAAATACCTTGGCCTTCAGAAGGCAGAACTAATTTTACGTATATATCTATGCATATATATACTTAAATAATTCATCTCATCTGCATTAAGCTATGAATCTGTAAAAGTTCAAGATGAGGAATTAAGTGGATGCTCATATTATTTTCATTCACCTATCCTTCTTAATGCTCTTCTTCCAACTTTTTTTCCCTTTTCTTCTTCCCAACTATGAAAGTAGATTCTTTAAAATTATTCTTTCTAATATGACTCAAATATATTCAGATTGAATCATATTTTGGGTACCAGTAAAATCTGGTTGATCGGGAAATGAGGCTGATACATTTCAGAAGTTTGTGAGTCAATTTAATATTCAGTTAAGCGGGGTTTTTATGCCAGCAGAGTTGGAATAAACAGGGGCACTGCCAGTTTGTACCACACATTCCTTCTGCACACTTGGCCCAGATTCCTGAAAGCTGTAAGACTCTAACTTTGGTGAGAGTTAATCACCTCTGAAGTTGCAATGCACTGTGATTCTCTGAAACTGAAAACCGGGGTCTGGGAAGAGATAAAAATTCTTTTCACTTCATGAACTACACCAGTACGCTACAAACAGCAGCTCATTCATTATTTTCTGCTACCACCTTTGTTTATACTGTAAGGTACCCAAAATTGCTTAGGCATGGAAACAAAAGAGCTTGTATTTAAAAAGAAGAAAAAGAGCTGGGGAAAGACACTGAACATGGAGGCAAAATGATAACAGTGGATCATGGCTGGGCGTCTGTGCTTTCAAACAAGTAGGCTTGTTAAAGCAAAGGAGAGACCAACTGAGAAAAAAGTATGAGAATGAAAGGAATGAGAAAAAAGAACAGGTTGAAGGAGTGCTTTTCAGGAATGTTGAGACTGCATGATGTCAGGTTCAGTATTTCTGGAGATAGAAATAACAAATGGGATCACTTGAAATAATGGGAGAAAACTGATTTGGTTTTGTTTAGCGTCAAGATCCACTGATCAGATTAGGACTGATCACAAAAATAATGTTTAAAACTCTCAAGTCAGGAGTACCAGAGCTAACATCAAGTATATTGCACCAGAGCCCAGAAGGTAGCTGCCTTCTATAGCAGAGTCTCATTCATATTTTCAGGAATATTACTTCAAATGTTGAAGTCATTTACTGCATGTCGTGCTACACACATAGCTAACTGTGTATGAAAGAGCAGCTTTAAAAGATAAATTCTGTGTTTTCTTGCTAGCCTTAAATGTCAACTCTTTTTTAATGGCAGAGTGCTGTCTCTAATTGTCAATTTTGGAAGTCTAATTCTATGACAGACAAACATCACAATGTAACATCCCGTTTTAAAAAATATTTAGATCTTTACTCTTCTGGATGTCAAGCCGTTTTTTTTCAGGTCTGCCTGGTTTCAGTAACTAACCAACACATTGAGGAGAAAACAAGCAGCAAGTAAAACTCATGAAGAAAATGAGAAGTAATATAAAATTCATGGCAACTCACACGTGGGCTCTCTTTGCCCCTGCTGTCTTTACTGGAAGGTCCACTCAGCTGCTCAATTAAACTGTAATGTGCTAATTGTTCAGGTCCATCCTCTCCAAAATGGCCATAGAGACTGTGCTGGTATAAATCCAAGATTGACATCGGGTTCCCCAGATTTGACTTTCTCTGCTTCTGTTTTTCCTGCTCAGCTGTAGGAGTTATTAAAAATAATGTTATTATGGCTTATTTACTTGATGAAATACAGTCTAAATGTACTGCAATGTAATTTTACAATTTCAAAACGTATTTCAAGTATTTTAAGGTATCTAGAATTCAGTGGTAATAAAAACATTAGAATACTAGCTGCTAATTCCCCAGTCAATACATATACACAGGACTGTTCATAGTTTCACATTCAAGGTGAAAGAGATGGTATGAGAAAACCAAAATTAATTTCCTTTCTTTTCTAAATGTGGACAAGATGGTTAATTTGGGTGGATTGTTCCATTTATTTAGTTGCTGTAAGTTTTCATTCTCCTCTCTTAATAGCTTTACAGGGCAGATACGCTAAGCTGCTTTAGCATGTCTTTCCGTTTGAAGTTTGACTATTTCTGATAATTCTTTCATTGTAATTACATTTTAGCTAATGAAAACAACAGTATAAAAATACATTAGCAAGGTTAAAAAACAGCCCCTGTTCATTTGCTATGGATCCTACTGTAATACAAGAATATGAGGAGTAGAACCTCAGTTTCCAAAGTCCAAAGCTCAAAACTCATACTGAAGATCAAAAACAAAGACATTTTCTGCAGCTTCAATAAAAAGCACAAGGGATAGAGGCTTGGATGATCATTAGCCTCTTTCCTCACACTTCTTGTTACACAAACTTCAACTCTACCTTATAACTTACAGCATTAGAAGAGCCTCTGCCTCCAGAGCCTAAAGCAGAATCTCATCAGAGAAAAACCTCTATGGAACTGGAATCAAAACATGGTTGAAACAGAAGAAACTGGAATATTTGGACGATTCCCTGCTATTCTACTGACTATCTCTGTAACACCGGGCAAAGTACTGGGAGTCTCATCCAAAGCCCACCAAATCAATGAAGGTCTTATCACTGACTTTTAATAGCCTTTGCATTAGGCAGTCAGTCTCTCAATCTTTCAATTTCCTGCTCATATATGGAAAATGAAAATCACTCTAACATTGTAATACTGCAACACGGAAAGTTCATTAATGTTTTGAGGACTTGTCTAATAAATATAATTATCTATGCATATTAAAATATACTCAGTGACTTGGTTTGCTGCAGCCCCTGCCCCAGTCTCATGTGGATGTTTTGAGGCTGTATCACTTGTGTGCATAAAGAAGCCAAGATCTCTGAACACAGAATGGAATAAAGCATTGTTAATAATCTGATGTGGGAATTTATAGAGCACAGAGCAGAAATCCTGTTCAGAAAGAATGACTATGGAAGAAATAATTTTGCAATAATGCTTTGTAATTTTCTTTTCTATTTGTCTCAGTCACAACTATGAATTTTAGTTTCTGTTACTAGCCCCAAAGTTAGGCATATACACAAAATTAATAGTTTGCTGTCTAAAACGGTGATTTTAAGTCATGCTTATGACTTAAAACTGAACTTGGAATCTGCTGTCATTTAATGCAGCTGCTTACACATGATAAAATCCTTTCTTTTCAAACTGTGATCAATACTGAAAGAATTCCTTATATGCCCCTTTGGAAAAGAAAAAGAAAAAAAAGCAAGAGAGAATGTGATTTGTAAAAAGCAGTTCAGTAACAAGAAGTGTTTATTGGCTGAGTTAAATTACTTCCAATGTTTCATACAGATTAAATATAGAACGTTACAGGAATAATGTAAATAAATGGTCCTAGCTTCCTACTTTGCTCTTTCTGTGGTGGAATCACACAAAATGGATTATCTCTGAAAATGCCAAATGTTTAAGTCCAACTCCCAGCAGACACTAAAGAGCACAGTATGCCTGTCTACAGTATCTAACGGTCCACGGCATTTTTAATGCATTCATCACTGCAGTATCTACTGTAGGTGCTAATCTCTGCTAGGTCAGGCTCACCGCTGTGCTGAGAGCCAGCACAAATCCTCCGTATCGCTGAAGTGCTGCTTAAGCTCTCAGGGCTTCAGTGGTGGCTGAGACCTTGCACTGGCCTTTGCACTCGCCAGAATTCATCACCAGCAGGGAAGCCATCAGCTGCATAGGATATCAGCCACCGTCTCCTCCCGCTCCCAGGGGACACCCATCTGCAGTGAAAGGTGGCTGGCAGCATGGCAAGCTGGTGGTCATGACAAGACAGCAATTTCCCGGGTTATTAAACACACAGAAAACTATTATCTCAAGAACTTTGCTTAAGGTGCTTTCATCTACTGGAATTCAGTAAATTCCAAATTGCTAGCAGTTGCTGCAAAAGGGTTTGATACTTGAAAATGACAATATATACATGGGGGACACTGAGGGAGACCTCACTATGGCATCACAACCAACATCATTTTGATGTAGAGGTTGGAAAACTATGGCCTTGATCATTGGGTTATTGCAACCAGCTAATAAAAAAAATAAGGGGGAAGGAATCTTTATAGTCATCTTTTAAATTCTGTAATAATGTAGCAGAAGACTTTTTACCTACACTGAAGCAATTTATGCATTAAAAACCTACAAGTTCAGCCCTTGCCAGCAAAAACAGTGGAAGAGGGGAAAAAAAGATACACAAATAGAATAAAAAGCAAAAAGCAATAAAAAGTTAATGGAAAATTAGACTGAAGTAAGATCTGGGGTTAGAAAGTGAAAATTAGAGACTCCAATAAAGGACATTATCTGTTGCTAAGTCAGTGTGGAGATGAGAGATACACATTTCTTTTGTGCAAATTTTCAATTACCTTGTTTGTTGCTCTTTGTTAACTCTACTAATGTCTCCTCTGCGGTTCGAAAATAATTTGTTTCATACTCTGGCTCCGGCTCAGTGTCACTGCTGCTGGCAGAATAAGTGCACACTCTCAGAGCTGTGTCCTGTACAAATAAGGGTATTGCAATCACTCAGATGATGCATACATACCAAAATAATGCAGAAGATGGAATGAGGAGTGGAACAGTTTATATTCTTCATGCAGTGGAAATGGATAATTCAGTTGGTAAAATGTCTGCTTTACCAGTTTAACTAGCCACTTATCCTTCAGGTAAGTAATCAGCTACCACCTACTGTCCTAACTTCAACTGCCTATCCGTGGCTCACTGTGTTTTTCAAAGAGCAATATTAATTTCCCCATCTTCCCAGCCATGGTGCAGCTTTTAACTGATGCAGAAGGCCACTCACTTGAGAGGAGGCACATAGCTGTGAAGTGGGTACCAGACCTGAGGATACCTGCATGCAGTCAGATATGCCCAACACTACTACTAAAACGGGGAAGGTGCCAGTCAGTTGCAGTCCCAGAACCATTTAGATACAGTCATGCTGCTACACACACACTAAGCTCCTGACTCCGAGGCAGACTAATTACCCATGCATCATGTTAACATGGTTTTGGGTCTGGTCTGTTGTAACTGAGGCAGGGTGAATATGACAGTAATGTAGTTGTGACTTGGAAGCCAAAATGTTGCACCACGGAGGGTTCACTGCCAGTTTACCAATCATATACAAGACAAGACATTTTTTTCACTCTATTTCTGTCCTAAATATCCAGGGCATGGGCTATATAAAAACGGGAGATACTCCAGTCAGTAAATAAATGGAGGAAGCAGACATGCAAAAACATTAAGCAACAAAAGGTTTTCAGCCTCTTACAATGCAAGTCTTACTAGCTAACAGTCTGACAGCTTCTTTGCCTTAATGCCCACTTTCTTGAGAGGGTTGTTCTCTTTACTTGCTAACCTGCTGACCCTGTGCTTCTCACAGGACTTGGCAGCCTGGCGTTCCTGAATATGAATAACAACCATCAGCAGTAGCTTTTACACAGGTATGTGTATTTGCCTGTTCTTTCTGCAGTTTTCTTGAAAACGTCGAAGGACAGACAGATCACTGCAGGGATTAACCAAACCCCACAGAAACGTGTAAGAAGACTATTTTCTCTTTCACAATACTTTCCCAGCACAGCTGCTCAAACACTCAAACACTACACAGCCAAACAGAAAAGGAAACCTAGACCTGGGAAATAAAACTGAAACGCAACAGATCTGAATCTCCAAAGGAAAGCAAACAAGCAAGATTAAGTTTCTAGAAGAGAAAAACAGGGTAAAAAGGTCTCGGTTTCCTTGCCTATAAAATGGCAGTGCATTTTAATTAACCATGGTTTGCAAGCCATGAAGACAAGGTACCTTTTGGTGCTGTATTATTACATATAATAAATAATGAGATAGCTAATGAAGGTCGAGAAAATAAATGTAGCTATTAGATTGTTAGTTGTTCTTTCCACTGTATTAATAACATTCACCATTTCTGACTCTTTATACCACAATACTTATCTCATTTAAGAGATGACACTTCTTAATTTATACCTTTGTTTTAGTAGTTTTCTTGGAGGTCCAGCCTGGAAGAACTTTTCTATTTTCCACAGTTTCTTCAGTAAGCTGTAATGAGGCAGAGGTCACAGAACTTGGTTCTTGTTCACTTTGCTTTGCAAGGTTAATTATTCCTGAATTAAGAGAGACATTATTTAAACTGTAGGTTTCATCAGCATCTTCCTGAGTGTTTCAATTATAATTTGGTAAAAAATGAGAACTAATCATGATGCTTTTATTGTGTCAAATAGTATCTTACTATTCAAACGAACTACTTACCTTCTTACTGGAATAATTCTAACTATAGTGGCAGAATTTGATCCAAAGCCTTTTCCAGCTAACAAGAGAAGAGGAAGGCATGGACTTAAATCCCTCTTCTAGCTTTACAATATATGTTCTTTCAAATAAGAAAAAACATTCAATAACTACTTTCAGGCACTGTAGGATCTGCTTTGCTATTTTATGTTTTCAGAGAGAGAACAGTGTGTTAACATAAATATAATTAGAAGTACCTTTCTAGCAGAAATTCTCAATCAGCTAGCCCTTTTATTTGCTATATTTGCACTATGCAAAATCAGAACATCAAAGAAGATCTATGGTGCACATGGAATAAAGTGATAATTGTAATTTGGAAGAAAAAGTGAGGGAGAGGAGAAGATTCAATTGAAAATATTCTAGTAAAGAATGAGTTGACCTCACTGTCTGGTGTATACTACTTTTTTTTAACATCTCTTCATGACAATTTAATTAAGATACAAACCTTGCAAGGTTGGTGCAGTGAATATTAGCATTAAGATCAGAACAATCTTACTGCTACTGCTTCTTATGAAGCAATTCAGTGCTTGCAGTTTCTATTCAATTTGTTATAATGACAGTGTTTAATCATGGAGTCTACTCTATAGCACAATGCTGAACTGAGGTCACACATGTGGCTATTCAAGCATGTAGCATATAATCTATAACTAAGATTTCTCTTCTGAATCCTTCTTGGCTGTACCATTAATTAACAGTACATTTATTTAAAAAATACTAAGTATTAAAATATCTGTTATTTAGCTTTGATTTGAAATGAGCAGGGGAGACTGCAATGAAGCACACAATGTGTGTTTGCAGTCTATTATACCATTACAATACTGCACTGGGAATATTGCTAAATCAACCAGTTCTAAGACTTTTAATTAGAATTCTGTTATGCATCTTATGAAGATATTAAAGAGCCTTCTTTCCTCCTAGGCTCAATATACATCAACTCATTAGCAGAACACATATTTGATGGTCTTAAACTAAGCTTAAACTTTATACTTAACCTCACATGTTAATTATATGGAATCTTTCTTGGAGCAATACAGATTTATGGAAGTTAAGCACTCACAAGTTGTTATATGGGCAAAAAATTCTTACGTTGACAGTGTTAACAACCATAACACCAGTGACATTGTATTCAGTCAAGATTAAAAAAAAAAAAAAAAAACACTCTTCCCCATTAAGCCAATTACTTTTGCTGAGTTTTGTTCCATATCTATCATACTATGAAAAATTGTTTTATAAAGCTAAATGCTATAAGTAATGATTTCTAATGTTATTGGCATATATATTAGTTATTCAAAAACCTTCAAAAATGTATACAAATTGTCAGTGTGCATTTATAAGGAATTGCATGAAGTTCAATAGAACTATTTACTAATATGAAGTTATTTGTTGACGTTTTGCTGAATTGCTATTCCATTTATTCCTTTGTCAGCTTTTGTTTTATACTTTATAGTAAACATCTACTTGGCTGATAAGTTAAAGTGAAGTACTTTATGGTCATATACATAAATATTTGTATAATGTAGTAAAATAACAGGAGTCCTCTTTGAGGTCAAGGCCATATATTCAGTGGGATAGAATTTATGCACTGAGGCCAAATGAATATTTAGACTGACTCTGGTTTCAAAAGCAAGTCTTTATGGATGCGTCTTTTCTATGTCACAGCACAGCTATGCATTGTACTTTGCTACAAAGTCTGATCCTGAATACTGCTGAACATCTGCATTCTTATTCAATTCAAATTCCAAAGCTGGCATGTTTTTTCTTCAAGTACTGTTTCTTGAGAAAAGGATTTAAGTACTTAACACATTTTTCTTCCTCAGTTACAGATAAGCATTATGTGTAGCAAAATTTCCATATGGCTCAGGTCACAAACTTGTTAACCTTATGCATTCACAGAAATAATGTTTTCTGCTCTGCATTTAACATTTCTGTTATCAATCATCATTATTGTTGGACTTCTGCTAATCAAAACAGACATCAGGACAGAAATAATGTGATTTTCAGTGTAATTGACATTTTACCTGAGGAAGTTGGTTTTGGAAGGCGACTTTGAAAAGGTCGTATACCTTTGGCAGTCATGGCCGGATCAGATGTTGAGTGACTAATTATGCTTTCCACAGACTCCTGACTCTTAGCTGTTGAAGGCACTTCTCGCTCAAGAGTTTTGGCTCTTACTGAAGGAGCTGAAAGAAGAACTTGCTCAGACGGTGCAAGGGCTTCTGTTTCCAAGGTCGATTCTTGCTTAGAAATGTGTCGTCCTGCAGATCGGTTCCCTGAGTCAGGGAGGGGGAAGGTTCCGATCCCGCTGTCCAGTGTCCTCATCTGGCAGCAAGACTCTAAGACACAGGAAAAATGTGTGACAGGGTGGACCTAAAGGAGTCGGTGGTTCTTAAAGACAGTGAAAAGGTCTACAGGAAAAAAGGGCATCTTCAAGGGAAGGTTTCAAGGGAAAAAAAAACATGTTGCATTTTGTGAGTACACCGGTACCTGTCATTTGCATGCTTTTGACACAATACATCTATTTAAACAAGTACAATGAAATACCATTTTCAGGTGCAATGGATCTAACATATGCCAAGACACTGAAAGTGGCCTGCTGGAGACTTGTGGTGTGATAATGAATAGGAAAGGCATTGTCCTAGAAAGTGATTACAGCTGGAATTTTTAAATGACTTAGTTTGAAGACCCACAGAAAGTCTGGAGACTACCAATGTGAGGGATTAAGTAGGGTAACATACCCCTTGCTAAACAGAACTATGCCGTGCAAAAGCTTGGCTTCTCCTTATTTCTGTTTACTTCACTGTTTCTCTTATAAGAAGAAATGTGTTCATCAAAATGTGCCATTTATTCTTACCAAAAATTAATTTATATATTTCCTAGAGATATTGGATTTTCAGAGCTTCCTCAAAAACTTGGATAGCAACAGTTATGCCTTTGTTCACCTTGTCACACTCTGGTTCAGCACATCCCACTTTGGGTAAGCGTACATCTTACAACACAGTGCCAGGCAGGGATACCTTGAGGACTTGGTCTGGAAGCAGGATGGTCACACACAGCCCTTCAGCTAATTCACCCTACTGGAAACATACTCTGCTAAACAAGGAATAGCAGAAGATGCAAGTGCATATACACGCCTACTGCTGTTCTAGCAACCAGGATGTAATGTCACCACTCTGCCCTGACATCTTCTGCTCATTCCCAGTGACTTGCCTTTTGTTTGTATACTGAACAAACAATATTGAAGAGGCCGTGATGGCAAAGTCCTTTTGAGATGTATAAACATCAAGAAGGGAACTTCAGCACTAATGATTGGAAAATGAGCATAATGTAGGTTAAACATCTGGAAACATCCCTTGACGGCGAGATCTTCAGTCTGTGGCAGACACTCCCAAAGGAAGTAGAAGAATTTCCTTTGCTTGAACAATTTAAGGCTACACTGGATAAAAGACATACCACAGTGAACAACTGTGCTCTAGCAGGAGATGCAAAATATGACCCAATACATCTTTTCCACCTCTACTTCCTGTGTTCCTGAGTATTGATTTTTTTTTATGATATCCCCATTTGTTATGTAAGTCTGTTGTAGTTAGCAGTCCTATGTCAAATCATTTTTGTGATTTTTTTCCTCTGTAGTGTTTCCAATACTCTGAGAAATTTGGAAATATTTCTCTTCTACAGTTTTTCCTGTTTCTTTTTGAAAAAAAAAACATTACCATGGTCGTTTTCCATTAGTATCTTAATCTCAATGGACCTTATTTGATAGCATGTAAGGAGTTAGAGGAATTACTTACAAGTAACTGCTTATTTATGTTTCTTGTTTCTTGTCAAAAGAGGAGCAATTTGTACTTTCATGGTGCTCATTATCTTATCCTAGTAATTCTTAGTCGCTCAAATGCAGTTTTCCTGATAACATTTTTAAGAGGAAGCAAAGTATCTTCTCCCCTCATATAAAAAATGAAGGACTTAGAATCGTAGAAAGATTGGAAGTCATATTGAGCACTTTTACCTTACAGAGCCTACCTGAGCTGCAACAACAAACCCAACAGCTATGCCCTGTTTTAAAAGGGTAACAAGTGACTCTGATTTCTCTCACACAATTACTAGACCACAATTCGTTCTTCCCACTGGTAAAAAGAGATAAGGTGTGGAAGCCGTGGCCAACTGGCAAGCACATTTTCCATCGCATTTTTGAGCTACTCTGCCATAATGATTTTAGAAGTTGCTGAAGGTTTTCCAGGAAATGCGACAAAGAAGAGAATTATATTTGGATCTGCTAAGTCACAGGGAGGTTTCCCAACTACTGAACCCTTGTACAGTGTTAGTCCTTCCCCTAAGATATTTTTTTCTTTTTGAATAGCCAAACACCTAGCTGGATGTGGGTGAACTGTTCCTCTTAGGATATAGCAGAGTACAGAAAAGTAAGTTAAAATGTTAGGTGTCTATCCTTGACATTTACACTGTAGATAAATAAACTTAAAAAATGCATTAGCTCATGGACAGGCAGCACTTTAGCTAACGACTATCAGTAACAAAGTCAGCAAGTTAAGACAAATGTAAGATAAGAAAGGACCTCCAGTAGTTTCTTCTTGACCAGAAGAAAGACATTCATGCAACACTGGTTTGCTGGAGAGGCAGAGATCTTCAGCGGAGACATGGAGTAAACTAGAAGCACCACAGAAAAGAACATCCTGAAGGCAAAAATCAGAAGAGATATCCCTTTGCTGTCTGTACGGCTAATGCCAGACCCCATTCCACAACTCAGTTGCACAGGGACTTTGAATGATTTTGTAGCATTGTTTCCTTCCCAAACATTCTCTAAGAAGCTAAAAAGGTAGTCCAGTCCTCCCTACTTACTGCAAGAAAATTGAGTAGACTCAAAATCTGAACAGCAAAGCTATGTCCTTTGCTCAGGGCAAACTGAAAGATGAACTCTGTTTTATCTTCTAAGGTCATGTTTCTTAAATTTACATAATCTATGTCCAAAAGATCTTGTTCTGCCCACGGTTACCTTTTGTATGTCTATGAATGGACCATGAAAACACACAGAGCATAAAATCAAGAGAAATGAATCACACTTCCAAGAAAATATGGTCTGCCATTTTAAAAATAATTGAGAGAGTGATAGAGGAACACACCAAAAGTGTAACATTTAATTAAAAGGAAAAATAGTTTAAATCAATTCTGCCTTCACTTTATCCACAAGAAAGGAAATACACCCTGTGGAAGGCAGATTTTTAAAACATCTCACTAATTTTTAATTCTCAACAACTACAAAGGCTTTCAAACTGCTCAAAGCTCAGCAGCTCCCACTGCGACACTTAAAGGCAAATTTTTGAAAACTCCTGACTGGACTATGCTGAGCAATCCTGAAAAACCTGGTCCTAAATCTACAGAGTACGTCACAAAATTCTGCACTAATGTCAACTGTTCACTAACAGAAGTAACTAATCACCCCTTTTGCTCGTTTTATATTCAACAAACAAAGAAGTATCTGTGAGAACAATCTGCATTACTGAATGAATGAACATGCAACATTATCTTGTGTTGTTTTTAAACTTTTACGAAGCAATCGCAAATTCAAAAAGAATATGTTACACATCTCCGTGACAGCTTTCAAACCAATCAGTTCATGGCCCACCTGATTTCATCAGTCGCGCTGACACTTCAAATGGCTGTTATCAGCGAGAGCTGCACAACACTACATAATGAAAATTTGTAAAAGTAAAATCTCGATGCTGCAACAGTACTACTTGATAGATAAAAAGTGTTTCTGCAGAACATTAAAGTCTGGAAAAAAAAGTTGTATTTGAGCTTAATTGATTTTGCTTGTGAATCTTTTCTGGCAAACAAGGCAAATTCCTTGCCTGATTTTGTTTTGTTTTGCCTCTTTCCCTGTCAAGGAAGAAAGAAGCTCGCACAATAGCATTAGCTTTTATAGTAGGCACAGATAGACTTACCATCTGCCATTTACTGAACAGTCAGACTAGAATCAAAAGACTGAAATATTGAAATAGCCCTTCCCTCCCATCATGGGGATTTGATTTTAGGCAGAAAACAAAGTGTCTGGAAGTCTACAGTAGAGAAACATCTAACTGAAAATGGAAATAAGGAAAGGGTTTAGAGATATTTCTTGGAGATCAAGAAATTCCTTGACCTTTTGACGACAGGCTGTTTTAAGCGCGATGTGGACAATCTGAGGAAGACCTTCAATGCTGAGAAGCTTCCTCCCACTAAGCTTCTTCCCCTTCTTCAGCCAAGAAACTGACACTGAGCAGGAAGCTTTCTGAAAGTTTGCTGAACACGCTACTGCTGAATAAATTTGAGGTTTAATATTTTCATAGGCAAGACAATCGTTCAGTCATTCAGTCCATGTTCTGCATCAGCTGGACAGCATGGGAGTTTTTGCAGTTGGACAGGCTTTGGCGCACCATAACATCACTGGTGTTCTACCAGAGTGTTCTGGTATCAATAGACCACCAAGACATCTTCAGTATGGAGTCAGCACCCAAATTAAATGGAATAAAAAATATCTTTGAAAACTGTGCACTACTATAGGCAAGAGGAGAATAGAAATGAGACATACACTTAGGCTGGTAGGTATCAGTAATTCTGAAAATCACATTTTTTTCAACGGGGAAAAATTACAATAGCAACTCCCTCTGTAGGCTTCTTATGTCTTCCTCCAAAATGCAAAAAATAGAAGTTTGAAATAAACATAGCCTGCTGACAGGAACTGACAACCTAGAATGTATTAGTCACATTCTCCTGAGCATATATCATTTAAAAATACATCTTAAATACCAGCAACAGATCATTAAACCTAATTATTTTCAAACTTTGTTATTGTTTCTAAAGACACTATCT
The DNA here is from genome assembly GCA_011076525.1 of Nettapus auritus. Lineage (NCBI taxonomy): Eukaryota > Metazoa > Chordata > Aves > Anseriformes > Anatidae > Nettapus > Nettapus auritus. Next base: position 31,815,561 of record CM021771.1, read on the forward strand.
CTAGCTAAGGACCTACCCTCATTACAAACCATTGTGCTGGCTTGGAGAAAATACTCAGGGAAGCCAACTGCTGGCCTCATTTTTGTGTTCCTCTTGAAGCCTCTGTATTGGTCACTCCAAGGTCAGTGAACAAGAGGAACTCTCAGTCTCTTACAAAGCACCCTTCTGTGTTCCTCTTTTTACACAACACATGTGAAAGGAAAATCAATTTTGGGGAAAAAATACAAGAAAACATAGAACAGCTACTATGAAGGGAATTGCTTCCAGCACAACACAAGGGATGTGGGTCCAGCCTCCCTCAGGCTAAGCCCTATACTGATACTTAAAAATAGGATATAATTCAAAATACACAATGGACCAAAACCTCTCTCACATTAGGTACATATAAGTCTTCCTAGCGTTGAACTTCTGTAAACTTATATTGAGTTCCAGCACATATCTGAGAGATTTCATGAAGTTCGTATGAAAGAAGACACAAAAAGTGGTAACCCAACTTTTAAACACTGCTTCTTATACACACCTCTTCAAGATACCTTTACTAAGGGGGATGTAATGACACATATAATTGTACACAAACCCTTAACTGAATGACTGGAGAGTATTTCAAAATATTTACTCTGATAAAGATTCACTTCCTAATAAAGTCCTATCTTAAAAGGGGTTTCAGAAATTCTTAGTCTATTCACAAATCACATCAGTCTTCCTTTCCATAGGGACCGTTATAATTTCCAGAAGTTCATGTATTTACCCACTGCTATTCTGAGCACTTAGTTAAAAGAATATGAGTTTTCTTATGCTGCTTAACTCACGTGTAAAAATCTTTACAGAAACCACAAGATCCAAAGTTTTATCCATAGAACTAAAGTAATAAGGCCTCGATCGGCAATTGTATTAAGCAGGTAAATCGTCTTATGGATACACATAATCTCATTCAAAATGATCAGGCAATTGACCCATTTTGAATTAAATGTAATAATAGGAGACATTTTTGGATGTGGGCACATAGGGAAGGATTTTCAGGTCCCAAGAGGACGTAATTGTATGTCCTACTGTGCTGTAAGTCAAGTTTTGCCTCTCCACCAGCTTGTGCTACGACTGACATAGCCACCTCTCAGCGCTGCTTGAGGGGTCAGGATTTCCAGAAGCAGTTCAGTAACTTCAGCCATCCCCTGTCACTTGGAGCCACGAGGATACTAATAAAACATATTGACAGCTTCCAAGATGCAATTACTGCAAACAGACATGATCTCTGCTTTAAACAGTTTCTATTTGAAGGTAGCAAAGCTACAGAAGCATGTATGTCACTTATCTGTGATGGCCAATCTATCTTAACATCAAAAACATATCGAACAGCAACAAAGAGGACAATTGTATTTTAGGTCAAAAAAAGAGAAAGAAAGAAATAATAAAAAAAAAAAAGATCACAGGTTGTTCTGCTTAAACCAGCCTTTCTGGATAATGCTCATAGCACAGGGACACATTTTCTACCAAAGAAGCATCCCACCTCAGGAAAAGTGTGGAGTTCTCCTCTGTGCTCACCACTACAGCTGGTTTGATATCTTCCTCACATAAATTTTCAAGTTCTGGCCTCCCAAACTGCATATGATTGACACAAATTTCAGCTGAAACTTCTGAATAACAACCAGAATTTTCCACAGAAAGCAGACATTTTCAAGAAAAAAAAAAAAAAATCATAGTCATAAATAGCTCTGTATCAAGAACAGTTTCACTGGGAAATTTCCAGCAAGCTGTTTTCAGAAGTACAGACTCACTTAAGCCTTGAAAGAAGATTTTGAGAGATATCTAACACCGAGTGGGCTTTCTGCAAGGAGTACCTACACCACTAAAAATGAAAGGGCATTAATCCCATCAGTACACAAATTCTAGCGAATTATCTTTCTCTGCATTAGAAAGATCAAGACTTCTATTAAGCTGACATGGGGGACCAGAGAATATGCATTTTTTTTTCCTGACACACAGAGGGAGTATCATTTTTCTAGTATTATGAAACACGCCAAATTAATAATTAATACTTTTTCTTTTTTTTCTTTTTTTTTCATAATAAAATCTCAAATGTAAATAGGTCTCTGCAAAATTGCTTTATCAGTTAATAAACATCTTTAAGCTACATGTGGCATTGGCAGGAAGAACTTAAACTACAGATGGCAAAACAGATCTCTTTATTTGCACATCCTTCTCTTCATCTGCAATGCTAAAGCAACCACAAAAAAAATGAATGTATTTCTGCCAAATCAATGTCAATTTTAAGTAAATTATTCCTTCTGGGTTTACGCCATCATTTGATCCAACAAAGATGAATGTATTATTGTTTTCTATCTGGATCTGACTGTAACCATTATGCAAAACTACAAAAACTGAAGGCTATCCTAAATAAAACTATATAAACCACAAGTTTTCACAGCCCTGATAATCCCCTGGGCACTGCATGGGTGCAATGGAATTATTTCTAATATATACTGAGAAAGGGTAAATGGGAGGAGGACTGTGCAGTGGATTTTCAAATAATGAATCTGTAAGTAGACTTGAACTAAATTAATGACTGCTTGAATCTGGGATTAGAGTTTATGCCTATTTATAATAATAATAATAAACACTAAATACAGACTTTACCAACTTTACCAATTTGGTATTTCTTCTACTGCTTCTTCCTAAAGTTCTTTTTTGCAAAAATCACTAACCTCAATATGTCATTTGTCCAGCAGTTTGACAGTTGTCTTCACAGTTTTCCATGCCCATAATTGCATCTTTGAAATGTATTTCCTACGTTGAAGCATGCAATTGCTGCCTCATTTCAAGTCCTGCTTTAAAATACAATTCAAACTAAGTCAAAAGATTAGTTTTAATTATTAGTGAGTACTGATAATCCTGTTCACCAGTTTAACAGTTACTTATGGATTTTTTTTGCAATAAGCACTTCCCATCTCCCTCCAGGCATTTATATCCCTTCCTTGCATACTTGGAAAGACTGATGGTAAGCTATTTTGAGCAGGGTTGTCACACAGAACAAAACTTTCAATAAGTTTTCACAAGAACTCAGATAATGGTTGAAATTTTGTGTTCCACTTCTCTCAGTGTCTGCTAAATTCATAGGTGTGCTTGCAGTTTCCACATGGTGAAGTCCTGCAACAGACGACTGCTGGAATAATCTCTCCATATTATGTTGGAGTACTTTCTTTTTAAAAATCTATTCACTGTTCTCAGGAGCCAGGATATTAGAAAGAGATATGGTTTTAGTCTGTTTTCTAAAAACGACTTTGGAGTCTTTAGAAATACTGAGGCTTCCAATTCATGTGAACAGCAACTTTAAGCTCCATGTAAAAGGTAATTAACTGCAGTCCAATGCAGCCTGGCTGCCAATAAGGCCAGCATAGAAATAATTTGGGGAGCCATCCCTCTTCTTTATGGTTGCATGTCCCTTTAGTTTTACCTCTGCATCTGCCAATCAGCCTTAGAGATCTGCAACTGTCTTTCAGAAATCCTGATAGATGAGAATAGTTGAGAAAAAAAAGAAGTCCCCAAACCTGATGCAAGGTGTGAATCCCAGATAAGCAACAGATCTGCAGAAATGCAGAAATTTGGCTTTTCCACGAACTTTCATGAAGAAAGAGTAGCTTTCTGTTTGTCTTAGAACCCTGAAATGCAAAGGTCAGAAGCCAATAATTGCATGCTGTCTTAAATCTCAACATGGAACTGCTCATTCCAGGCATGGATGGATGCTTCCCTTCATTTCCTGCTGTCTAATAGAAGAGACCCATCCCCACACTCAGAAATTGTACATAATAAATTACCTAAACCTAAGAGGGAACCTCAAATAGCTGCTTCAGCCATGCCTTTTCCATGTAATCACAGGCCTCTCTCTCTCTCTTTATGCTTCAGTTCTTCATATTAAAACACTGAGCTAATTGCACCTCCCCATTACATCGTGATGGTGTAAGGGTAAAGAACCTCAGAGCTTCGCAGGCCGTGTATAACCACCCTGCAGTCACTTCAGTCAGCAACGCTTATGTGGAAATACCCAAATTTGGTTTAATGCAGCTATTTTGGAGGCTGTTCAGGAACTGTGCTGCAAAAGACTTCCAAGAAGCATTATGATCATTATTTTTGCTCTTACTATTAGAGGTAGCTGGGTTGACTTTAGTTGGGAACATCTCCATTAGACCACATTTACAGAAGAGCCGAGGGCACACGTAGCATCCCATACACGGGCTGCACAGTGCCCAAGGGAACATTCGCTGCTGGTATTACTTGGCTGGTCCCTCGAGGGCTTGAGTTCCCTGACCGGTGCATTTGAAGCCCTTAAGGACAAAGGCATGGAATCACTGATTTACCTGCACTTAAACATCTCTTATAAATTGGAGATTGGTTTCACTCCCATTGAGAGACTTTCTTTGATGTTCTGTTCCCAATGCACAGGACTAGTGATAGTGCATAACCATAAATGCTCTCCCTGGTAACACCGACCAATTAATAAATGCACAGGAAGCTCTGGGTTTTGCAGATACACAGGAGAACACGCTATATTTATTTTAGTAGCATCGCTGCTTTTTGTTTATTAATAGAAAACAAGACTGTAATTAAAGCCATATAAATATTAAATGAGGCTTTAAATAATTTATTTTTAGTTCTGCCCTGGAGATGGCTTTACTTAAGGGTACTGGTAATAAACAGTTAAATATACACATGCACACCTGAAACAGCCTGATTTTATTTCTTAATTAATGAAGTGAAAACTCATTAACAGAGTGAGCAGACAGAGCTCTGAGTGACTTTTAGGTGAACTATAATCTTTTAATTCCAGTACTCAAGTTCAGCTCCTCCAAACCAGCTGAATCACTGTGAAAATAGCTGAATGGAAGTAGGGGTTGGTGAGAAACTATCATGATTTAAAGCCAGAAGAACGAACAGTGATTTTTTTCAGGAAGTCTGTTTTTTTGGAAAAAAAAAAGAAAAAAGAATGTGATGTTAAATGGTTTTTCAAAAACACCATCAGAATGAGCAGTTTGAAACAACGTACTAAATCTCTTTGCATGTTAAAAACAGTACGTAGGGAAATAATTCACTGTATTTTTTGGTTTTTCTTTTTCTCACAGTGCATTATCCAAACACTGAGAAATTCTCAAGATCATCTAGAATTAAAAACAATGCACTAATTGTATAATTATTATTTCTCTATATTTATTTTTGAAGAGCCTGCTTTTCTATGAGATGTGATAATTACTAATTGCATAATTAAATGTCAACAGTTCAGTCTCTGACTTAAGATACAAATCAAAGCTCCTCAAACTCCATTAAAAATGGCAAAGACAGCATCAAATTAGGAATTGGTATCTCACCCTGAGAGTGCAGATATAGAAAGGCATATGCTGATAGAGCCTAAATATAATTGATAATTCAGGTGAAAATGTATTTCCATGAAAATTCTCCTAAATGTCACTTTAGAAAAGGAACACAGAGCCCATAAGAGCACAGTTGAAACAAATGCTTAAAGTAACTGAACACATACTCAAAATGCTTTTCAGTTTGCTCAGTTGTATTTCAGGTGTATGAATTGGAGTTAATAGGAAATGCATGACTGAAGCTCCCTACAAATGCCTACAGATGGTCCTAGCCAGGAGCAAAAACCATGCAAAACAGAAAAGTTTCAAACAGAAGGACTTAAACTAACATAGAGAATACCGGCATACACTAGTCTGTATTAAGTATGATAATCAGGTACAGTCCTGATATGAGTGATAAAAACAAATATAGATTGGGTCAGACTGTAAGCCAGTGAAAATCAGCAAAGGCAGCATTAACTTCAGAGCTGAAGAACCAGACCATCCTGTTTAATTGACATTTTAAGCCTGAATGAGACCAGCAGATTCTCAGTATCTTGAATAATAATTAGACTGCATCCTATATATAATGTGTAAAGAGCCACGCTTCCACTCATTCTACTGATAAAATATAGTATTTCTGGGTGAATAACCATAACGACAAAAGGATGAAATTAACAGAAAATCTTTGTGGCTAATAAGGAAGTGTTGATCCAAAATATGAATACTCTGCACCAAAGACAAGCTAGACAGTAGGCTGCAGCAGCGCTGCAGAAGAACTGGCAATTAGACAAGTGCTCTGTGTACTATCTGTTAAAGTACAAAGGAATGATTTGTCTCTGCCAGACTGTGAAGAAGGTAAGCTGACATAAATTAGAAGACACTAATGGATGTTAGTTTCTTATTATTTACATTGGCAAGGTTCTCCATCATCTTCAGCCTACATAAGTAACAATTAGAAAAATACACAGAAAGTTTCACTCTATTATAATAGACTCCTTCAGACCGTCATTTCAAAATCAATCCCTGCAGAAATACCCAAATGTCAAAGAAGAGTGAAGAACACAGTGCAGCAGACAGTCCCATTTCTAGTGGCCCAAACCAACACAATGCCCTTCCTCTTGCAGCTCTCTCCATTCTGCAGAGTAGCCTATTCCCCTCCTATCTTGCCCCCAAACTAATAAATCTCCACTGAAGGAAGAAGAGGATATTTAATCAGCTTTATGCACCCGTGTATGGGCTGTTTCTGATGAGTAAGCCCTGGGGCAGTAAATGAGGCACTGCAGAAGGCTGCTCCACACTGACTTGGAAGACCATTCAACATCATGACCACAACGATCGTCAGTAACAAGAATACTGCAGCATAAAAACACAGGACTGCTAAATGTTATGTAAAACCTCCCAAAGCAACGGAGCGTTGGCCATGGACAGATTTAGAACAATATCCTTGAAGACATTCAAACCTGAGCTGTTAAGTCCCTGAGCAAGAGGAGTCTGGACCTCTGGGGGTCCCTTCTGCCCTATATGCTCCTAGGGGTATGTTGCTACACACAAGAAAGTCAGTTCTTGCAATGCCTAGTGGTTACTAAACAAGGTTTCTCTTTAATGATGTCTTATTTCAGCTACTTGAGCTCAGAAGAGTAAGTAAACCACAGATACAGGTCATTTCGGTAGCGCTGAAGGAACAAAGAAGGAAGATTTTGAAGTACAAAAAGGGGCAGAACAGTGCTTGATAATTGCATTCAAGTGTGAGCGATTTGGGGAAATTAGATGGAGGCATGAAATGCCACAGACTTCGAACCCAGGGAACAAAACAACCAATTCTGCACTGAAGTGGAAGAGGGAAAGGAGAAAATTTTAATTCTAGTGGAAACTCTGCCCCTCTGTACTCATGATTTAGAAGTACAACTAATATCTGTATAAAGCTTCTGTGCACATGACAACATGGCAGCTCCTCTTCTGAGGGCACTGCCAGTATCCTGTGTCTTGGGCACACCAAGACTAGAGGAACTGACAGACATTTAAGCCAGTGAAAGTACAAATATAACTTCTTTTTACCCAGCCGAGCTCAGTTCTGCTTGTGCACTTTCACACACACCTCTTGTCTGAAATATCCCGAGGACAGCAAGATGATGATAGGTAAGGAGGTTGTGAGGGTTTTGCCTGGTATCTTCCAGGGCACTTATGGGACTGGATGTTGAGTTTGTTTGTTTTTGTTTTTTTAAGCCACTACTATGATGGATGAATTCTGACGTTCATAGAGGTAAGCAGCTTATTTCAGTGTTTATTAATTCAGCATTGTTTTAGCAATTGAGAACGGAATCCTTTGTATTAACACCCAAGTTGGCTAGAGATAGTGAGAGCGCATGTCATTAAGTTGTCTGCTACACTGAAGTCCCATTTCAAAGCTGCAGCCCAGGAAGCACACTTATTAAAGCAATCTAGTCAGCATCTACAGAATTAATACTTACCTCTCAGCCAGCACACGTACACAGGGCTTTAGAAAATGGCTTTGTTATTGAGGTACAAATAAATGCACACATATTTGTACCATTGCCCATATATAAGGGATTAATGAAAAATCTCACACTTTATCACAACTTGTATCAAGCCATAAAACTTTTGAGTATGCAGATTCCAAATAACAACAGCCCCATGCTGGAAACTTATTCAGTGATAACTGGTTTTGTTTGATGGCTTTTACAGACAGCAACCTCACACTCGCTTGTAGAGACTTCGAGATATTCCACAGCTTTACTGGGTGGTGATGGGGAGATAAAACAAACATTCTTCCTTTATCTGATCATGTGTAAATGAACGAATCAACTCCTGTATCAGTGATAAGATGATTGCTAAATGGTTCTTCTCAACTTCTATCAATGGCCTGATGAAAGGAATTAACACTGACAGGGATAAGTTGTTTTCTCAGGCATTGAGACTTCATGACAAAGGAGGATTTCTTTTGTGGTCAAAAGACATTTTATCAGTTGAATATTCTTCTTCATTAAATGCATTAGAGGCGTCCAAGGATTCGCCTGACATTTAAACAACTTCTGGATTATTCTTTTGCCTCTCTGACATGGCTCACCTCTCTTTACTGAATGCACAGGCTGTAATTCAGACCAATTTGTTCACCATCTTTCCTCTGTCACTTATTCTGTTACATTTATCTCAGTAATTCATTACAGACCTCACCTAATCTGCCTCCAGGTTTTGAGGGTTCTTTAACGTGAATGTGTTTGCTCAAATATGTCAGGCTTAATGGACATGTTTTAGGATGATGCATGTCAGACTTAATGTATTTACCACATTAATCAAGCTCGCTTCCTTCACATCTATTTCCATTCCCTTAGAATGAGAAAACATGAATTAAATAATTATTTACTTAGCAGTCCAGGAAAAATAACCTAAGTTTTGGCAGTCTACAAAATAGTGGATGAAACCAGGTCTTTAGTTTAGCGGAGGGGGTTGTTCGGTATTTTTTGTTCCCCTACGGGAAGCTTGGTGCAAGCTTATTAAATAAGCAGAACCACTACTGTTTACATCAAGCTTTGGAATAGGCCATTGAATAACTTACATAATTAAGCATTTTGAGTACATACATGAAATGATGCATTTAGAAAGAAAATCTGAATCATATTTTTTCAGCTCCAGTGCACGTCAGATCTAGATTTCAGGGAGAAACCCTGGCCTATGCAAGAGACAAAGGCAGATGATACTGGAGTTAAGTATCCACTGATCACAAATGCTATCGGTATGGAAACAAAAAGGCAGGCTCTGTGTCGTGGTTTAGATTTGTGGGGAGTCAGATAAGCAGCAACACTGGGACAGCAGACTATCAGTAATGTTTAGAATGACTACGACTTTTAAGCAATGCAGGTGAACAGGCATGAAGGGAAAGGTGAAAAATAATGCCTTGGCAGCGAATGAATGTATCTGTGGGAAAATCATACAGAAGAATCAGAAAGAAAAGAGTCAGAGACAAATGAATTTACTTGGGATACTACCAAGAACGTAGGTCCTTTTCCTCACAGAAAAAAAACTTGCTTAGGAATTAAGTATGTTTTTATTCTTGTAATTTCTATAGCTTCTAGTATAGCTACTGGATGCTGGGCAAAACATTATCAGAAAGCACAGATAAGGCTATCATCTTCACTATTTTGATACCTTGATACAAATAATTATAACACTGACATTTCATTTCATGTCGAACCTTCTCACATATACATTTTATGTGTCCTATGTTTGCTATCATTATATCTTCAAAATTGCTATCAAGTTGCTAGCACCTTCTCTATAAAACTTGCTGTCAAGGACATTCCTGTTTTCTATTGAAAATGTAGTCTGACCACTTTTCTGCATACAAAACTTAGAGTGGTGGACTTTAAAATACAATATAACATGCAAAATGGCAACAATAACCAACAAACCTTCCATTCGGGAGCATCAGGAATACACGGAATTTAACCAAATGTTCTCTGAAGAAGACAAAACCTTCTAAAAGTTGCTTAAAAGATTATTTTTTTCTTTTCTGACCAGATTGCCTTTAAATTACACTGCAAAACCCTTCTGCAGGGTTGTTCTTGGAAAGTAGAAAAAAAAGATGATAAAGCCTGCTATAAGGCAGATGATTATCAAGAACTTTAATGGAATTGAGCACTGGGATACAGCAGAACTACAAAAGAATCCCTTGACCTCAATGTGGGGTTTTGTTCTAGCACAAAGCAGCACAGTCTACAATGCACTTTTAATGTTGCTTTGATAGCGTGGATGCCCAACCCTCCATCTAGCTTGAGACTTTTCAAAACCCTTTTAAGTATCTGCAGGCCTTTTCTCTGTATTATAGAAATGCCAGTATCTACAATGTTCCATTTAATGCCGGATGAATCAATTTTGAGCAACTGACCTGGACCTCTAATGAAAATTTGACAGAAATTAGACACGAGTCTTTCTTTAAAGTTTGAAAAATTCTGCCTACGCTTATCTTCATAATCTTTACTTGGTTCTGAGTTTCACCTGACATAGTCAAAACAAACAATATGGGTCAATGCCACAGACAGGTAATTTATTTCCAAGAGCTGTGAATCTTTCTACTGTGGATTCTAACTCCAGGCAGCTTCAGCGAATTAACTCCCCATACAGCTTCAGTAGGTAACATCCTGTACTTCTAGTGGACCAGACAGTACCACAACCAACCGGATAGATTTTGGATTGCTACTACCAATTCTTGCATTATCAAGTATTTGAATAATGTACAGTACCCACAATGCTAATGCAAATTGCAGGTCTGTTCAGAATTACTGTTGTTTTTTGTTTGTTTGTTTTTAATTTATTTTTTACCTGTAACGTCATTCCAAATACCCAGAGGACAAAACCAGTGCTCTCTCTGATGTTAAAGCTCAACAGGCTTTCCTTAAAGAATGAAATTGGCACTTTAGTTCCATCAGTGGCATATTAAAGTTAACGTTTCAAAGCAAAAAGTTTCCAGTTCAATAAAACAATTCCTCTAGATGAATTGTCCATGCTTTCACATCCCTGAGCTTCAGTGCCTTTGACCAGAATTGCTTGTTTCATACATTTAGGGACTGCTGAGGATTGAATGACCACTGGAAGTCCTCTAGGGTGAATAAAGACATTTGCACGTAGAAATATCTGGGACAAGAAAAAAACAGAAAATTCTTTCTTTGTACTGAAACCTGAGTACAGATTTAAGAACAGACTTGAAACCTTCTCAGAAACCTCTCATCAGCCTGTTCAGGTTGGTGAGGACACACTGAGATCGTGAGTTTTGTGCAGCTTAAGTATATCGTTTTCAATGCTGATTTGTTCCTCTAGTGAATTTGTCATCCACTTGGGGTAACAAAGAGAAAAGGAAACTGGATTCAAAGAAATGAATGTCATGCAGCTTTCAAATAGGATGTTGGGTAAATTACCAAAGTGTTGATTACTGAGAAAAGGTCACATTCGGTCTCTTCTCCTTCAGCATCAGCATAGGTTTATGTGAACAATGAAGAATGATACGGGTAATTACTACTAACTTACCTCTTCATTACATATACATGTATTTCTAAAAAAAAACACGATAAGGTCAGAAATCTTTCCATTTGTGTAGGGACCTTATATACAACTGAAAATACTGTTGCTCCTTCATTTAGACCTTACAGCAGCCTTCCAGTACTTTCCAGGGCCTACAAGAAAGCTGGAGAGGGACTCTTTGTCAGGGAGTGTAGTGATAGGACAATGGGGAATGATTTTAAACCAAGAGAGGGGAGATTTAGATCATTATATAATGAAGAAATTATTTACTCAGAGGGTGATGAGGCATGGGAAAAGGTTGCCCAGAGAAGCTGTGGCTGCCCCATCCCTGGCAGTGTTCAAGGCCAGGCTGGATGGGGCTTTGGGCAACCTGGTCTGGTGGGACGTGTCTCTGCCCATGGCAGGGGGTTGGAAGTGGAAGGGCTTTAAGATCCCATCTAACCCAAACCACTCTGTGATTCTACGTCGACTGTATTTTAGACGTAACAGATAAATATTATGATCAAAGAAACTTTGTATTTGGTATTACTATTACTGTATACCACAGTATTCTCACACGAAGTTGTCTGTAAGAATGAATTCTTCAGTAATTAGCATTTGTTTTCTTGTGCCATGGATGTTTGTCTTTTCTCTGTTTATCAATGAAAACTCTGAATACATTATAATTAGTACAATCACACTTTTCCAGGAGTGGTTGCTAATAGGAAAATTAAACTTTGAAAATGCTTTTTTTCTTCTCAACATGTCCACTTACTTGCCTCTCTGTATAAAGGTGTCATTTGTAACTGTCTTGTAATGTTTTTGGCCGTTGTGACAATGGGGAAATTGAAGACAGGAAGCAAACACTGAATATTCTATTCCATTGAGAGAATTCTCTTCCTTTGTAAAGTGAAGGCTTTTTTGTGTTTACGTGGGAGCAATACTGTCAGAAGCTTGACACATTGTCTTTGTATTCAATAAAGGAATTTATTGATAAGAACATCTTGCGACCCCATTGCACCTGTCTGAGCTGGGGAATCTCTCATGACATGAAGGGAAAGTCAACCTTTTTATCATGCCATTTCTATTACTATGTACCTCAGCATTTCCCTCTTCACCACTCCCTTAAAACCCAACTACTTCATTGCAAAGGGCATGAGGAACTAGCTCTGAGGATAGCTGGACCTGAAAGCAATGCTCCTGGATTTTCAGGTCTCTTGTTTGGGGGAAGAGAGAGTACAGGTAGCATCTCTGCTGCCAGGGCCACATTTGGCATCCTCACCCACAATACAGCAAAAACATCCAGGGTGTAACACGGTTATCTTTTAAAAAGATTAAAACTGTTTTAAATACGTGTTTAAGCACAGTAAAACAATATAAATGACTGCTACATAGGAAATGATGTGTACCTGAGATACAAGTGCACTAGACAAGTAATTTTGTATTACCGTGCTTTCTTGTATTCTTTCAACGCAGCAAATCCAAAGACTCAGCAAAGTACTTAAATTTGTTCAGATCACCAAATGGCAATAAATTAAAAAGCTAGCAACTGGCAATTTACAACTACAACAACACTTATCTTTTCTATTATTTCTTTACCACAGTAAAGAACATCTTTCCTACTTAATCATAGCTTCTCTACCTCTTTTGTACATTCAGCTCTGTTTTGTTAACATTTCAGAACAAAACTAGATGAAGTCCTTCAAGTACAGCTACAAAGCCATGATGAACTTTGTTTCTAAAAATGACTGTTGATGATGGTGAAGAATGGAGACCAGTAGAAATTAATTTACTACCCATTGAAATTTTCAAGATTTCGAAGAAAGTTCCTGTTCTTCAAGAACCCTGCAATCTGTGAAGCTGTTCCATGAAAACAACAGACCAAAAGCTCCCACCAGGACAAGAACTGCTGAAGGGACAGAGCAACTGCCCTCTCTGATCACGCCAAGGACCTGGGGCACTATTGTGTGCTTGATGGCAGTGAGGCAGAGCATTGTAGAGCCATCCTTCCTGTATTATTCCTTTCTGCTTCTGACAACCAGAAGCTTAGTTCATAACAAAGAAAGCTGAATTTGCCTCTATCACATCTCAAGTAATCCTCCTTACCAACAGGTTCTTTATAATCTTCAAAAGTTGTGTATGGTTTTAAGAATACCAGGATGACGTGGGAAGTATTCCAACTAAAGCTCAAAGTGGCACAGAGATCAGTTTTGAAAAGAAAAAACAAGCAAGCAAGCAAACAAACAAAACAAAACAACAACAACAAAAAACACATTTGTTCTATGTAAACCAGAAAAATGTGGTATGTATCAGAAAAATCCAACAACATCTAGCAAAGAACTTGGTAAATGAATCTGAACCAGAGCTAGGAAAGTTTGCTATCAACCAAAGAGCGATGTGGACATATAGAAGCAAAAATTCCAGTGTGGTATAAAACACGGCCTGATGAGAGGGGCATAAAACACAGCAAGACACTGATTTAGGAGTATTCAGGAAGCTCACTTAGATCCATGCTTCCAATTTCCCAGCCTTGTTCTCATCCTGCTGAAGTAAGTAATGACTAGGACATTCTGCATTAGGACTCTGTGTGCTAGTGCCAAAAACTTTGCTCAGGCTTCGATTATTTTTACCATGCCAAAATTATCTACTGCACATCTCTCATCATCAAGGAGTTTCCTTACATTAACAACTAGATTCTCAGAGAAAAATACTTGAGTTATTCTACATGCTTTAAAAAGGCAGAACAGGGGTAGATGCCATACTGTATTGAGCCTTAAAGAGATGGAACTGTCTGGGGTAAAGACATGTCTTTTGTAATTAGTATAATTCAGATGATGGGAAGTTCTTGTACAAGCTGTACGAGTTTCCCACGCACTGCCTGGCTACTCTGTAGTGCCACATATGGTGGACTTGTACAGACCCGGGCCTCACACCTACCTGTCACTCCATCCATGTGATCAGCCCTGCAAAATGTCAAAGAAAATGAGCTTTTTGTTGAGAAAAGGGGCTTTGGTGCACAGGGGTGTTAGATCCACAGTGACGATGTCTCCCAGCTAACTGAGGGCCTCATGAAACCAGGGCACAACAGAAGTCTGACTTTTGGGTGCGCCAGCCACCCTACTCCACAACCACTCTGTCCTGCCAGAGACTCAGACTTGGTGTACGTCGGAGGAGTAGGATATTAGCATCCTCAACCCCCACACCATGACATATTACAGGACCCACTGACACAGTAATATATGAAAATGCATAGTGATTAGGTGTCAGCCACAACCACCAATTACACAGGTGAACACCAAGGAAGCACTGCAGTCTTTTCAGTACAACACTTTACAAATAGCTGTTTCTTCTTGTTCAGTAACTGGATTAAAAAATAAATAAACCCAAATATTTCACATCAATTTAAAGTAAAATTTTCTGAACTTTGGGGTTGGGGGTGAGGGCAAAACAATTCTGAACAATCTTAAGTGAGTTAATTTCTAGTAATAGAAAGAAAGGCCTGTATTAGAGCGAGCAGCGAGTATTTCACGTTTCAGGGCTTGCACCTATCCAGCTGCAGAGCCCCATCATAGTCTTACAGTGCATTCTTCAAAGTTCTTGTTATTTAGTTACTGTAACAGAGCCAAGCTTTGGATGGGTTGCTGGAGACTGAATAATTTAGGGATCTCTGCTGCAAGGAAGACAGTTAATTTACTTGATATTAGGACTGAAAACGCTGGACAAGTCAATAAGGCACACAAACGTTATCCCATAGAGAAATGTGTTTCAACACGATACCTCTGGTTCAGCCCCACTTTCTGGATGCTAAAGATTATTATTATTTTTTTTTTTTTTAATTCAGAATCAGCTTCTTATATTGGTGACACATTGTTCTACTACGGATCTCAAACAAGTTTCTGTTTCGTCCTCCATTGTACATTAGATATTTTATAACAAGTATTGAAAGTTCACCTGAGGTTAAAAATTAGTACCTGCCAATCAAGAAGGGCTGATGGTGCCACTCTCCTGAAAAGTTTAGAGCAAAGGCAGCTACATTTGCAATTACAACTTCAGTGTTTGCTGAACAGACACCTGGTTTGCTACCCACTCTGGGATAGTTTATCACAGTTATTCTGCTATTCGGAATTTTACTCTGAATTTTACAAACTCAAGGATAGACTGCAGAGTTACAGAAAATCAGTATTATTTCCACTGAAAGTATCATTTTCAACATCCCTTGCGTTAGGCCACTGTATGTAACCCCCACGTTTTAGAGACTGAAATGGTATTTCATAGTCAGATTCTAAAGCTCTTCTATCAAACATTGCTTTGATCCACAATCAGTAATGGTACGTACTGATCTCTTATACAGTTGGTGAAATCTGACTGGTGGTGAACACAGAGTGAAATGAATGCTAAAACTGGCATTAGGTAGGCAAACAAAGTAATGAGAATTAAACATGTTTTTTCTATGAATGGAGACAGCAATAAAATCCAGTGTAAAATATAATTTTGTACCTATCTCATGACTCTGACATGTAGTCCTTGTCATGGTGTCCTCCTCTTCTTCTTGCAGGTTTTCTGTCACTACTTTAGCCTGTACATAGTACAACAATGACAAAAGTGAGGAACATCTGTGACTCTGCTTATGTTGCTTCATGATAACTACAGAACATCTTTTCAGAAATAAACCAGAGTAAAGTTACAGGGCAGCTAAGAGTGGAAGTATATAGCCTGTCCCGTTCTATTAATTATATCAGAGGACAACAACTTCATTAAAAGTCACAATATGCAGTAGTCAAAAAATATCCTTGGAAAATGCAATTTCTCTAAAGAAAAAATATTTTTATTCATTTTGAAAAACTAAGAATCAAGAATAATACTCGGGATTGCTGACCTCATACTTTTTCTCTAGAAATACCACGTTTCAGTTTCTATGCTAAGAAGAAAAAAAAAAAGTGAACTTCATAGGTGATATCTAATCCAGTTTCAAATCATTTAACTTTGGCATTTTTGCTTCTGCATCTCTTTAAAAGCATTTTATTAGCTAAACAGAGAGAAAAACTGAATTTAAGAATGCACTAAGAGCTCCTACATTGAGCTCTTTAAACCTGTGTCACGTGTTATTCAGATCCCCTAAATTGCCCTGTTCTTCTGCACGAATATTTCCAAAGTGTGTATGTAAGGTCAGTATCTTCCTACAATACAGTGAAAACCCCCTCAATTACATGTCATGAGTGGCCATAATTGAGATTTCAGGGACATATTTTTCTGCTATGATATATAAATCAAACAGGAATGAAGATACTTGTAGAGTGCTGAGAAGAAAGCCAGCCCTGCAGAAAAAATTACTGTCAGTATCTCACAGATCTTAAATTGTTTGCTAATCACTATCTGCCATTTAAACCACTTATAGTGCACTACAATAACATCAGATATGTTCTGTAATCTAAAACAGCAGAATTTATCATCATTTGCATGACGTATCTCTGATCATTGTATATATTTTGCTTGTCTGGCTTAAAGTAGTAACCCCTATTGACCTCTTGTGACTAGCCTCAGTAAAACATGAAAGATTTACTATCTTTTACTATCTATATTTATAAAAGTGCATTTATAATCTCTTAATCCCAGGTATTTAATTACTTTTTTTTTTTTTTTTTTCTTCTGAAATGAGGCTCTTCAGGCTATGGAAAATGAAGATGAGGGTACCTAATTATTTGGCTTCAAAATACAGGTAAAACCATCTCTCACGTGTGTGTATGGCAGTCTGTGGCTTGCTAGTGCTGGGAAAGTTCACAATATTAGGACACATCTTGGGTGTTCCCCAAACACACAGACTACGGGCTGCCAGCGCTATACAAAACTGGTGTCTTGATTTTGGTGCCACACTTCCACCTCACAAAGTAAAGCTCATGGCTTTTCTAAATTACACTGGGCTGTAATAAAATCACAAAGGTGAAATGAAGCAGTGCGGCACAAAAATGATTGTATCTCACCTTAAGCTTCAGCCAAGGACATGAAAAAGTATTCAGGAACATGGAATATCCTTGGTGTAGGCTAAAGGATTATGTATTTCTGTTGGCTGGCCTTTAGAGCAAAGTGCTTTTTTGATGAACACTAACGGGAAGTGTACCCCTTTGAAGGTGAATGCACAAGGCTGCCATTGGTGGAACATTGCTTTTTCCATAAATTCAGTGGCAGTCAAGCACTCGTGCTCTTTGTATGAACAGAAATTGGAGGTAATTGCTGCATATGTTATGGCATAATAGCGCCCCAAGTCTTTTCCTGGCACATCATAAGAGAAGAAATTTAATTGTCAAAAATTAAATGGGCTTTAAAGGAAAAACTTTCTATAAAATTAATATTAAAAATGTTATGGCTAGGACTTAAAGAAGAGGTACATACGATACGCAGTTTCTGTGCTGTACCTGTATCACTAAACGCACTTTGCGTTGTTCAAAGAAGAAAAAAAAATGCTCTTAGTTTAGGGCTTTGCAAAAGATTTATGCTGTTTTCTCCAAAAGTATTCATTATGTCTTCATACAAGCAAAAAAATGAACAATAGGCCATTCTACCACACGTGACTGTTTTCAGTCTCAGCTATCTCCCAGTCCTTTGCAATCAGCTTCAAAGGAAGCTGACACCAAAGAATAACTGAAAATGATAGTAATAAGATGCATGAACTTTGAATTTACAGACTTTCTATTGTTTTTCTTGTGCAAGTTTGGAGGACAAGATGAAATCTCACATACTTTGGAGTCTTATGGTATATTTCTTTCAGAAGTAAGCATTAACCACTGCAAGCATGTTTTTATTCTCTTTATTCTAGACGTCTTCAGCCTTTTAGCACTAGATATTTCATTCAGGAATTGAATGCCGCAAAAACAAAACATGAAACTCACAAAGATGAAGCATATAATGCAACTCAATCTCCCAAAACAATATTAAAAATACTTTGATTCTCAGCGAACAAAAGAGTGCATGGTATAGGACAGGTAATGCCTTTTGTCTGTGACTAATGTCTCCTTAAAAGCTAAACAGAATAATTAGGATTTCTCCATTATTTATATATATTAAGGGCAATCTTGTAGTTCCTTAATAAATTGAAGTGTGTTTCTTGAAGATATACTTAAAGTCCTAAACGACTATTATTGCTGCATTTAGAAAGACTTCACAAATTGACAGACAAAAAGCACAGCAAATTATAACAGCATTAGAAAATAATAAGTTAGAAAGAAATGGTAGAAGCGATGTGCAGAGTTTTTTGTACTTCTGTACAGTGAAGATATACCCTAAGCTGTCAGGACCATATTAAATGGGGCATAGTTAAACTGAGTGGCTCTGATAAGGGGCTCTGCTCTGCTATCAAAGTTCTAGATCAGTTGGATTGAATTTCCTGCATATTGCACATTTCCAGACTTTCATTCTCTCTCTTTACTTTCCGTGACACTACAAGGACAGCCTTAGATACGCTTATAATTTGTGGTTTTATAATGCAGGAGACATCTACATTTTCAAAGAAGAGATGATACCACAATAGTCAGGAGAAAAAAGTTTCCCAACACATGCATTCTGCGCATATTCCCTTTAAGTTTTAAAAAATGACCTTGTGGATATTCTTAGGAAAGATATTTGCACTGAAGTAAAAAAATCTTTTGCCAGAAGTTGAAACCACGTGTGTTCATACTTCAGCCTTAACCATCTGAAACAACAACAAAGAGTTTCTCCAGTGCCGATTATGAAGCTTTTTGAAATGTTTTAACCTTGAAACACATCCCCCAAAAATGTATATGAAATTCTCTCAAATGAAATAGTTGCATGTGCTGTACTTCAATAATTCAGTTTTATCAGAACAACAGAAGTAGTAGCTTCACGTTCAGTATATATATTTGGCACAAGTTTTCAGACTATTTTGTGAAAATAGTGATTATTTTTAATAACAATCATAGTAATATTGTAGACAGCTACCAGGAATGAGAAAAGAATGCTTATGAAGTTCAATTACATAAGATCAAGTTAAAGTATCTCTGTTCTCACGGTGCTTGGACTTTAAAACATCATGGGAAAGGCCCTTGCTGAGCAAGAAATCACTCACTAAATTCCAAGGTTAATTATTAAAAGCTTCACAAGGAAGGGCACCCATTCAGTTTCACTTTAGGCTACAATCCCAGCCTGTGCTTACACTATTCAAGGTACAGAAAAGTCAGCCACTCACATAACCTTCCAAGAATCAGAATCTAACAGCTAACAGAAAATAAAATTATTTTTCTTCTAAATCACAACATTGCTCTTTGCTGGGTAAATTAAAAAATCAGGTATAGTTAGTACCTTACTAAAATGTAAAACTAACTACAAGGCATTAACCGGGAGATTTTCCATGGTACAGAGTCATGGGTGAAATGTAGGCTTTTGCTTTTGAAAGACTCCCTCTTAAGTGACAAATATTCCCAAGTGTGGTCAAATGCTTTGGCTTTTCCCCACCAGCATTGCACTTTTTGGGCTTAATGTTTTCCATAACATTCAGAGTAATGTTCTACACTGGCAGGCATGCAATTTTCAGGGAAAGGGGAAAAAATGGAAAAAAAAGAAAATGGTCCTATTATTACACTGTACTGCAGTATGATTGTAACATCGCTGTGCATATATCTCCACTGAAATTGAATTGCCAGCAGAAGCAGTAGGACCTTCATGACTAGCTGTATAATCTGGCCTATAGTCAAGCTGCCAACTTCTGTATTAATTCACAATTCTCTCGCTGCACAAAATCATATATAAACAGTTATTATCCTGTTTGTCTGAACTGGCAATAAGGAACACATCCAGAAGTTAAAAAGAAGGTAATAACGTTTCCATGTTCTAAAGCACTTACCAGGGTCTGATTCTGCATTTCCATATCAGCTTTTGTGTTGCTGTTTTTCTTGTGGTTTCCTTGAGAGCTGATAGAGTTGCTGTGAAGAGAGGAGCCCTGGGAGCTGCCCTTCGACACGCTCCTGTAGGAAACATTATTTGATCCACTTTCTGTCTGCTGAGCTGCTTTCTTATCAACTCTGCAGGTAGAGAGTGATTCCTCTGATAAATTACATTGCCCTTCTTCAATCACTCTACTTTTCCATTGCTTTAATGTTTAAAGTAACCTCTCCATATCTTTCTGTCTCTAGACCTTTGAGTGATAAATGTTTCTAACTAGCCTTGATCAAATCTGTCACTTGCAATTTCAGGTAGTATATCAATTTAGTCTTTCACATGTAATGATTTATTTTATATTTGTGACTGCTGTGGGGCAAACGTGAAAACACAATATAGCAATTGCTAAGTTCTTCTGTGACCAAAGGTTATGGTAGCTAGAAATGTAACTAATTCTGACTAGTTTCCAAACATGTTTACTGGTTAGAATACATGGAAATGGAATACATTAAAATATGTACCTAAGTATCCTCTATATTTACACATCATCTGCCTACATTCTTGATTTCTAGAATCATTTCTTATTTCTATCAACTTGGATGTAACTTCCCATTCTTTAATTTCAAAGACCACTGGTTTGGTTAACAAAAAAAAAATCAACACTATTATCATCTAATTATTAATGCCTTTTTCCTTTAAAGATGAAAGTCCTGATAGTTTACAAACCGACTGCTCCCATCTGCTCTTAGTCTAAGAGGAACATACACTGAACTTAGCGTCTGAGGATGCCAGCAAAGTTACACTGCACAACAAAACGTGCCATACCTGTTTAAAAGTTCCTTCATAAAACTGTCTTTTGCTGAGTATGCAGCTGTGGTGGAGCCTTTGACTTGTTCACACCCAATCTGGCAGGACGTGTTTTGTGATGGTTTCAAAATTTTACTCTCCATAGCATCACCTAAAATGTCACTGTTTGTTTTCCTGTTAATTTCATTTTCCA
Organism: Nettapus auritus; assembly: GCA_011076525.1. Taxonomy (NCBI): domain Eukaryota; kingdom Metazoa; phylum Chordata; class Aves; order Anseriformes; family Anatidae; genus Nettapus; species Nettapus auritus. The sequence goes on from CM021771.1 coordinate 31,836,798, forward strand.
TTTCACAGTGATGTTCAGTTTGCTTTTTTTCTTTTCTTCTCTCTAATTTTGCCTGCTTAATTCCAAATCCTGAAACTTTTGCTTCTTTTTTTTCTACCTTTGTCTTAGGAACGTCAGGTTTCCTGCTACTCAGTGCCGGGAGCTTACTCTTTCGAAAGCCAAACCAATTAGCTATAGAGGGCCCGGTCTTTTGTTTAGTCTCCACAGTGGGAGATTTGTTTTGTTCCTGACCCTTCTGGACATTTTCTTGGATGCATAACATGACCTTCTCCTCTATTGTAGGCTGTAGAGCAGGTGAACTAAAAACATCAGTAACCTCAGAGGCTTCTGCTAACTTTAAAGACATCTGGTGTCTTTGTGATTTCGTTGCTTCCAGTTTATGAGGACACTTTATTCCATCCAAGCTCTGAAATGATGAAATCTGTTTGGAAGATGCAGTAGCTGATGCTTCTAACTCCAATTCTGTAGGCGAAATGATTTTTTTATTTAGAGCTTCATGTTTTAAATTTTCACTGTTTTTCTCACTCTGGACAGATGGACTGCGCGCATCTTTTTGAGAAAATACTTTGTTTCCATCATATTTCGAAGTGCTGTGAAACAAGTCTACTTTTGGAGACGATCTGAATGGCAGTTTGCTTGGGCTTCCATGCTGGCTATTGCAATTGCCCTTATTTCCAAGAGAACCTTGTCTAGAGTACGAATTTTCTGTGGTTTTTGAAGCATTTGAAGGAGTCTCTTGTGTCACTGCTGACCCAGGAATGGCCTTGATTTGAAGTCCTTCCATGGCTGAGTTCTGCCTTGTTAGAGAATTTCCTCTGTCAGAAGTATTTGTAATAATCTGAGTCCGTACTTTTCCAAGACCTTCTGTAACAAGAGCAGATGGCTTTTCCCCTGTATGAATGCTAAAACTCTGACTACGAGCTTTTGCTCCATTCATGCCCAGAGCTGGTTTCAAGTGTGACTTGTTGCTAGAAGAAGCAGATCTCTTAACTAATTTGCTTTCTAATCCATCTACTCTGTCTACCACCATGCTGCAGTTTTCATGTGGCTGAGGTGATGCTGTATCCATATTAAGTCCCACAGTAAAATTATCTTTTATATCGGTATCAGACTTGGAGTCTTTTAATTCAGCATCCATTGCACCTCTGGTGGTTAGACATTCATTTTGCTTGTACTTACTTGAACTCACGTTGCTTTTGGAAGCTGCATTTATACTGTCTTTTTCCTGCTTCCCCGGGACAGTAGAGCTCTTTCGGAGAAGTTGAGGAGATTTGACAAATAATTTCAGTCCTACAGGGAGACGGGTTTTCATTCCTTTCTCATTAGAGTTTTGCGTAGCATTTGCAGCGTCGCTACCATGAAAGGATGACAACGGGGAATTGTTTACCTGAGATAGTAAGGGCTCACTTGCGCTTGTGGCGTGACATTGAGGAGTTGTGGGGAGAATGTTTGGCATCTTTTGTGGCTGATCAACCCCACTGTCACTGGAAATATCTTTTTTGCTGGAATATGTGTCTTGTGAAGGAGTTGTTTCCAATGACGGACAGCCCAGGGGAAAGGACCTGTCTGTTTGAAAATTTGTGTTCAGGAGCTCACGATTCCTGTGGAGACCTGGCTGATTAGGGTTTTTTGGGCAGACTTGCTTTGTGAAAACTTTGGAAAGTCCTTGGCATGCACTATAGGGTTGCTGAGATACACATTTGTTTTGCATAATTGCTTCTGCATTTTCCTGAAGGTAAGATAACTCAATTTTGGCCCCAGAAGATACAGCTTTTGCTTGCAGTTCATGACTAGATTGATTATGAAAGCCGGAGTTCACAGCTCCTTTTAATGGTGATGATTTCAGTATAGTTTTTGCTGTTTCACTGGGACCAGCTCCTTCTAACTTTACAGGTGATGAATGAGCATAATCAGGCCGAATCAACAGGGATGTTGACCTGCCCGGAGGAAGGGGTGGGGATGGAGATCGGGCTTCTACAGTTTCTAAGTCGCAATGAAAGTCTCTGGTTGGAGGTTCTCCATAGTCACTGGGCTCCATAAGGTGCTGAGGCAACAGTGGTGATGCTGGGCTCTGACTCTTTGGATGCTTTGTCCCACTGCCTCTGCCTGGACGCTTTGAGCTGGGCAGGAAGTGGGCAGGGGGCTTTGGAACCTGGAAGTCGACTTTTGAGTCAAAATTATGAGGTGGACTTTGGGCCTTTTTGAATCTAGAAAGCTTTACAGGTGGCAGAGCAGGTGATTTTTCAAGGGTTGCGTGGCTCACTGATGCAGCTACAGGTGTCTCCTGGCTCTCCATCACCATAGTTCTTTGTGGAGAAAATTTCCCTCTGCTGGGTATTTTAGTCAGGTTTGGCTTTTGATTGATTCCTGCATGAGCAGTGAAGCTTGAATTGGCCTTGTATGATACATCATTCACTGGCTTCACGTGTTTTTGCCGTGGAGCATTTTGCAGTATTACTCTTCCACAGCGTGAAGCTTCACTGCAGGTCAGGGGGACAACTGTATTTTTATTCCCTGTATTATCTTCAAGAGTGCTCTTGGTTTTATCTTCAGGTCCTTCTAAAGCAGTGTAGTTTCTAGCGTTGCTTCCTGTCTGCAAATTAGTTATTCCCTGAGGTATGAATTCAGTATATTCTGCACTGGACCTAGTTTGTGGCTGGTTGATTGAAATTTCATTTCTTGTTACAGTGACAACTCCAGTTTGATGAGAGCTGAATTCAATAGGCTCACCATCCTCGGCATCAAATATTACGGTAATGCACTCTTCAGAAGAGGTCTTTTTTACAACCTTTTGTTGTTTAATGAAATTACATGTCTTTGGCCTAATATCTGACTGGGCAGATATCTGTTTTTCCTCTTTGTCAATAAACTGAGAATTCTCTGTGACTACGAGCACGTCAGAGTTCTTTGTGTACTTCTCAGTAAAAGGACTTGATAATAGATCTGATGGACTTTTCTCATCACTGCTTTCTATACGCAATTCATCCAAGACTTCATTGTCATCAGTATCTGAAAGCTGAAAATTAAGGTCTTTCCAGCTTGTATTAGCATGGCTTTGATCTACCTGTAACTCAGACAGCTTTGCTCTGGTGCACAGTTTTACTTCTGCCTGAAATCCACTGACAAAACTAGTTAATTTTTCAGGTCTTTCCTTTGAATTAAAATATGAACTTCTTTCTGGCAAATGTTTCCTATTAGGGTCCCAGTCAAAGAGACTGTCAGAAACACTGTGAGTTAATTTGTTACAATAGATCCTGCAGTTTTTGCTGGGAACTTCCTGCAGCAATAATAAGGATGAAGAATCATCATCTGCATCATCATGTGAATCTGAATCGTAAGAGAAAGTTTTGTTATGTTCAATGCAAATACTTCCCATCTCCATTGGCTTACAATGAGTCTGTTCGTTATGGCTGCCACATTTAACACCAGGGGAATATATTCCTTCATTGGAGTTCATGCAGTCCTTGTAACCCCATTTTGATATTACTGAAGGTGATTCAAGTAATATTTTTTGCTTCTGTAATTTCTTCAGCCCTTCTAGGATATGGTTTTCCTTGATACGAGTTGGAGGTAGATCATCTGCAGGACTTGAGAGGTTGCTTGGGAGTGAAGAACCAATGCTTATTCTTTTATCCCAGCTCACGGATGACTGTCAAAACAAAATAGAACTCACATATTACTCACAAGTGCTGTTAATAAAAACGTTACCAATTTATTAAAGAGATTTAGGAGTGCATAGGGCATTATGTTTCATCCATTGCTATTAATAGCAATGTTCTTTTTTAATACAGGATTTCATACTGGTGTGAAAGCTGCAGTGGATTTAAAACCTGTAGGAAGAACAATATGAATGGAAGGATTAAGATAAAGAAGGAGAAGAACAATTTGGATTGTGAAAAGACAGAATAAATGTCAGAATAAATGAGGAAACTGCGAGCAAATTGGAGTGATAAAGGAATTGTTAAAAAAAAAAAAAAAAAGAGAGAGAGAGAGGGAGGGAGATGGCAGGGAGAAAACTCCTGAGTTTAGTGACAACTGTTTTAAATACAAAAGAAGGAAGAAAATGAAAAAAAAAAAAAAAAAATCCGAAAGTCAGCTTAAGCTAACAAATGAAGCAAATTAATTTCATTTACCCTTTTGCTGCATGTCTTCCCATCATTCCAAGTGTAGGAGGAACCACTGGAATATTCACTGCAAGCACTTGAGAGGGAGAGTTCACTGCTACTGCAGCTGCTCCGGGGATATAGGCGGCTAGGACCTGTCGTATTTAATTGACTCTGGCATTTCAAGACAGGTATACTGGATTTCACATTCTGCTGGCATTCCTAAAACATGAGAAGAAATAGAAATATCTCATGGCTGGAAAAAGATCATTTAACTTCCCCCTGATTAAGAAGGACAAAGAAAAGCAAGTAAGCTACTTACACCTTCCTATTATGCCATTAGTGCCTGCTGATTTTATACAGAGAACTAAGTTAAAAATTGCTAATATTTTCATTTGTCAGGGGAAAAAGCCACGATCCTCCATGTTTTTTTCTTTATTCTTGAACAAGTATTGTGCTCTTCTTTTGCTAAAGATTATTCTGAGTCTACTTGAATTATGCTTTGTACATAAGCAGCGTGCTCCAGTAAGATACAGAAAACAAAGTTATAAGAATACAAGTACATCTTGACAACTGCATTATAGCCCTGGAATGTAACAGATGAGGCTGTACACCCTAGACAAGGTAAATTAATTTAGTATCCCAAGCAGAATGTCCACTGAGAATGGAATCTCTCCATTACAGTCTAATTTTGGTTTCCTATCTAGTTCAAAGCTTTGTCTAAGAAACTCTCTGACGTAGGACAATCCATCTTTGTGTCACTTGCAGACAGCTGAAGCCTCTTGCTTATGCAATTTATTGACACTTTATGGCTGCCTTTAGTACTTGTGTAGTTATCGCCCCTCTCCAAATGCAATTTCAGCTGACTGTGACTAAGTGCCAGCTTTGAGGAAGAGAGTAATGAAGAGCAGATAGCACTTTAGGTAAAATATTAAACCTCCGTAGGAGTATCTAGGATTACTTTAATTTGTTTCCAAACTAATACTCTTGTGCCTAACAATGTTAGAGCTTCTTTAACGTTAAGTGCCTGCACCATTCTGTTAGGCGATTCTCCAGTTTCCTTACCAAATCTGACATCTTTTTAATTACCAGTAACACCAGAAAGAATGACACGACTCTATTTCATAAAACTTTAGTTTGAATTTCATTAAGGCAGAGTATGATTGTGCAACCTCAAATATTTATTGCTTTTTGAACATGGATATAGCCCCATTTAATCTTGCGTAGATGAAAAATTGACCTTTATATTCAGGAAGTCACAAGAAATCTGAAGTTATAGGATCCACAACACAGATATCAAAATGGTACATGCAACAGATGCAGCTGCTTCATGCAAATCTCTGGAAAAATGTTCAGTTTGTACGTACTTCTCATACACCAGCATGTTTATTGGACTTCTGCTCATTTCTTTCACTTATTCCTCCACAACCTCCCATTTATTATTACTAGGGCTGAACTGCTTTTGGTTAAATGGGAGAGCAGAATTTTTACTGCTGAGGAGTTCATCAGTACAGCTGTTCATTGCTCAGCTGACATAATAATGTTCTGTTTTTGACAAACGTAACTACAGGGCAAATCATTATTCTCTGTCACAGGCCAAACTCATGAATGGGAAAATCATTTAGAGGTAGCAAGAGCACATTTCACCTCTGGGAGTTATTGGTGCTTGTCCTCCTAGGAAGTCAAATGGATGCAGGAGGAATAGCCTTTAAATCTGTGAACTCTGGGAGGAATGCACGTTTCAGTATCAGAGGCAGAATGTTGCTTTTGTTTTTAGCTCTGAAACAGACTTTTTGCTTTGTGGAGACAAATTACACTTTATTTCTGACATTGTGGTTCCCACGGGAGACCCTCTCATCAGCTGCCACAGCCATGACGGCGTCGTTCCCTGTAAGGCTGACTGAAAAGAGGCCAATGGCAGCATATGCCAGCTCTGGCTATTTCAGTGCCTTTCAGCTGTGGCACTGGAAAAAGATGTCACATCAAATTTCTGCCCTGTATACTAAACTATGTCCCAGCCATCATAGTGTTGAAGGGAAGGATGCCTGGATTATCCTTTCCTGTAAGAATATCCTGTAAGAGAAAAGAGGAGATCGGAGCACAGTACTGCCTTCCCTTCCTACCACCTTGGCTAGTGTGTGGGCCTGTCCATCCCCTCACTTCGTTTCCTTTGCACCAAAAGAGAAGAAAGGTCCTGTAGTTTTAACAATATGAAAAGAAGATACAGAAGCGAAGCAAAAGAACAGTATATTACTCAATCATCTTTACTGTTGGAGAGATAAGAAAACGTGCAAAAAATATCATGTCCTTAGAGATTCTGAGTTAGGATGCCTACCCAACATCTAGATTGCATTCAGATTATTAAGAAGAACTGGAATATTCTCTGGCAATTTGCCTTTATTCTCTAAATTCTCTCAGAAAGTACTTTAAATTGTATGTTTATGATGCATTAATTAAATACATTTAATTTGTATATGGGTTTATTAACTGGTGAAATGTTAATTTTTTGTAGTCATGACTTTTAAATCGTTACCTTTAACGAAATTAGAGTACAAAAGGCCCGAATGTAATATTACAATTTAAATACCTAATTTTTGCTAGACGTCACAGAGAATTGAATCAGACTATAAAAGAGACAAAACTATACACTTAGAAAAACCTAACCTGAAGGCTTAATTACATATCATACAAAGGGTTGTTAGCATTTTTGTGAACCTTTGAAACAATGCCTTTTCATTATAATACGTACTACAAAGGAGATTACATTTTTGTTGACACTACTACACTTCGAGATCAAAGGCACACACAGGTTCAATGTTCTGTTCTTGTCCTCTTTATTCCCCTCTATCTTCATGTGACTTTTGTTTTTTAAGCTACTTTTCTCTTTGACAATGAAACATGAAAGCCACGCTGGCTAAGATTTTGCCAAATAAGCACAAAGCTAACTCTATCTGGAAAAAAAAGGAAAAAAAAAAAAGAAAAAAAAAGCAGAGCCCATGAATTTTTAAAAGTTCATACATAATATATCATAAAAGTGGATGAATAATATGGTGTATGGGCTTTAATAAAAAGCTCCTTGACCATTTCTCAGAGATTCTGAGATGTAATCAATACCCAGAAAGGTATCTTGGGGACATTGCTAAGATTTATGCTTTTTTGCACAGAGTGACACTATCTGCTTACTATATCAACCGAGGACACAATATTGAATTTCAGAGAACAGAAGGAAGAAGAAGTATTGTTATCTGCCTCAACAGTGTTTCAATTCAGAGATCAGCTTTATGCCTCATCCCTGACATCAGACTTCAGAGGCAAAAAGGAAGGTGCCGGACGAGGAATACAAGGACAGCACAAAAACTCACGTGAATCTGAGCATCAGCAGTTCGCGATTGCATCAAGCTTCTGTTTCTTTCTACTTCTGAAAGCAAATCCCCAGACGAGAGGTCTAAGATGCGTGAATGGAGTTTCTGGGGGGTGGGGAGGTTAGAAGGGAATGAGCAAAGCATAAGCATTTGTCAAGTATGCAACAGATCAGCATTTTTAAAATTCCAAACTCTGCGCTTAAATTTCAAGGGAAATGAAGACCCCGAGGTAAAAGAGGATTTGTTCTAATTCTAAGTGTTGCTGTTCGTGCTTGTTTTGTTCCAGACTTCCTGTCTGAAGAACAGGTTGTTCTTCATCTAAAACAAACCATACTTTTTCTTCCAGTCTCTGTTTTGCAACTTATCATTATTTAATATGCAACAATGACAAATGAACATGCGTTCCACCACTATCCATAGAGTTTGACAGGTTTCAGGGAAAAAGCATAAAAATGAACTACAAAATTAACATTTATAAATCAATCAACATGTTAATGTTGTTTTATTTACGAGCTGCTACACCTTGAATGAATGATTGCAAAAGTGACCCAATTTTTAAATAGCATTGATCTGCTGAAGGCCTCCCTTGCACACATTTTAACTCAAAGTCATTAATGTCATCTGTTAGGAACAATTAATGTGAATAGAAAATAATTGCATCAGGGAACTAGGGACTCAGAGGATTTTGTGCATTAATATTCAGATGCTGTTCGATTATATACACAGTTCTTTCCTTCAGTTTTGCTTGGAAGAACGACTAAGCTGGTGCCACTTCCTCCATATTCACCTGTATACCAGTTACTAAGGCTTTCAGTGTGCATTAAACCTGATTTGTTCTAATTGCAGTTTCAATAAAATCCATGATTTATGTGAATGCCTTGGCCAATGACTTCAACAGAAGAAATACCTGCAGTCTTGTCAGTCACTGGGCCCACATATCATGTAACAGGCAGGATGGATCTTATTCACAGTCCACCAAAATCAATGAAAAAGGACTTTAAAAGAAAAAAAAAAACAACAAAAAAAAAACACTGCCAAACACCTTCCACCTGGAGGAACCAGAAGCAAATTCCTTCCCTGGCTCTGCTCCAGGCGCCCTGCCTTGCAGAGGATGTAAACCAGGGGGGAGACTTGTCGAGGCTGCACGTGTAGCCTTTCACCCTGCCCATCCAAAAATCTTGGTAAAAGAGGGAAGGAGAACCTGTACCCACTGAAGTCCTTCCCTACGGCACAGAAATAACAGTGACAAGGCAGCTCTTTGCAGGGCCCCGAAACATCAGCAACGCGGTACCTTACCCTGCCTGCATCTCCAGTGCATTTCTCCACTGCAGAAATTCATCTGCTGGAAACCAAGCAGGCAGAGCCACACGGCCATTCTACAGCCTCTGGAGCTGTGTGCCGTGCTGCAGGCGCATTTCAGACACACTAGTAAATCTTTTCTTTTCTTTTTTTTTTTTTCCTAACCACTAATTAGTAATTTGGGAATCATTTCTCAAGAGTTACATATTCATACAGGTTTTATGCGCTGGCTCTTCAGGAGGTGCTGTCCTGCTGCAGATTATGGCAAATAGCTTCAGTGATCAATGCTCTGCAGAATCATATTTTGTCCAACATATTGCTGAGTAGATTAAAATGCTACAAGCACTCAGCATCCAATATACATTTTATTATAAATATTAAGTACATCCAGGCTATGTGTTTTTTAACACCAGGGATGCCTATTCCCTAGTTACTCAGTGTGTACCCTTTAAAACGTTATTACTAGAGTTACCGTTGGGTGTTTGCTCAAGATTTAAGCTCCAAGTAAAATGCTTTCCCAAGCTCACAGATTTACTGACTTAGTACACGTGTTATTCTTGACAATAATTCCAAGTGCATCGTTGAACCACCAGAAAATTCCACTGTTTTCTAAAACAGGAGAACCCGATGTTATGAACAAGCGTTGTGCTTGCTCTTGGCAGAGGAATTACTTTCTCCAGTGAAACCAGCCACCTGATTTTTGCTTCCAGAGATTTTTAGTGTGAGTTACTATAGACAGATTTGTGCATTAGGACTGATGATAGGGGACATCTGAGATGGAATAACATTTACACCTGAACATCTATTTCCCCCAGTGTATTCTAGAAATAGTGCTACAGGAGTTTTACAGTTGTAAAATCGTCTTCCCCTCTTTCCAGCAAAACATTTTAAGTAGCTCATTACTTAAATGGGAACATGCATGCATCTCAGTAAGGGAAACAAAATACACCCTACAATGTCATCCAGTGGGACTCGGTGCGCTGCTGTTATTGTCCATGTCAGGCTTGAGAGCAGAGGTCAGCCCACTTGGATCTAACACCCTGGATAGGCAGAAAAAACAAACATTTCTGGCCGGAGAGCTGGCTGGTGATACGACACAGCCCAGCAGAGCAGGCTGCAAACACACCAGGGCTGCAGGGCTCCAACCACACCAGCTCCATCACTGGGCAGGCTGTGCACAGCTCACGCTCCGTTTCAATGGGCTTTGCCAGCATTCAGCTCTCTGACTCTATAACAACAAAGGTGAACCAGCAGACTGAAATGGAGGAAAATGCTTTCAAGAAAATGCTTTCAGTGTGATTATATTCCTGCAACAAATGAAAGACCATCACGTTGGAAATATCCCCCCCATGCATATGCAAGGACACCAACAGCCACACGGCCAAGCACGATGACTAGCATTAACAAACAGCAGAGCGAAGTTTGAGATCATTAATTAAATACAGTCACACAGCACTGAAGCAAGTCATCCAATTACAGAAGAAAAATGATAAGAAAATTGTTTTTCTTTCATTTATTTGTTTTTCTTCCTTCTCCGTTTTCCAAATCAAAAATAGGAAAAACTCTATTTGTTAAAAAAAATCTCATTAATGATCCATTTAAAATCAAGCAGCAGATTGTGCTAACTACGTAACTTGATGCCGATTTCTTGCCGATAAGCAAAATGTACTGTGTCCTTCGTGGTTATTTTCGGATGGTCACAAGCCCAGATCAAGCAGTCACTGCTGCCTTGGAAATCACACAATGGGAAAATCACTGTTGATGCTATCGCAGTGCAGTGCAACGAAAGGCTGACCACAGCACAGACTGCCTTTCACAGGAAAGACCCCATCCGTTTAAATGAATATTTCAATACAAACCAAAGAGTTGTAACTATAAATCGCTTCATCTGCCCCATTTGGGGTGCACTGAGGTACTTGGTGGCCTAGGGGAAAAGGGGAAACTGCGCAGTATTTGCGCATGGGATGTCTCGGCCCCTCTGAAAACAGGAAAGCGTCAAGAGCTGCAGGATGGGAACCCATTATGGAAGCCAACATGGCAGGGGCTGGACCCATTTGCTCAGAAATTACCCTGTGCTGAGCAGTGCTGGGGCAGGTGCAGACGAAAAGGTTCCCAGCATCGTGGCTGGGCTGCAGCCGCGTCCCTGGGGCTGGTGGGGAGGCACGGGCCAGGCAGAGCAGAAGGGGCATCTCTGTGGCTGCCTGTGGCAGAAAAGCTCCTCCTGCAAGATCGTGGTGTTCCCCAGGCTTTATTGCCATGGGCTGTCTCCCGGCTTGCTTGTGTTTTTAGCCAAGATGGAGCAATACAGCTCAAAGTCAGGAATAACTCCTGTAACCCACATAAAAAATAAAAACAAAGTAATTGATAATTTAGGTGGAAACCTATTATATCAAGTGCAATGGGAAATACAATTATCTGGCAGCAGATGACCAATCCATCAGAAGGAAGGCCAGCCCCCCTCCCCACAGCGACATCCTTATTAAGGCTTTCTAGGAAGATAAAAGAAGGCTCCGGCCTCCTGGCACGAGGCAGTATTACAGGCAGACTCCACAGTGCCTTGTGACTGGATCTGTACAGAATATCTATCAGTTCCCATCTCCGTTTTAAAATGTCTAATGGCCTGCAGCGTTGCCAGAACAATTTTCAATGAATTACGCCAAACTGCGTATGACTCTCCAATATCGGATGAGTTAATTGCTATTAAATCAATTGGCTTTGTTTTTCTCACATGAGCCAAAGCCCATCATTCACAAGAAAGAAATTCTCGAGGTTCTGAGAGAGACATTTTCATCCTGGTGCTGCGAGCCAGAGCTGCAAATGTTTGTTTGGTGCATCCCCTCATCTCTGCTGCCATCCGGGGCATCACAACCCTGAAAAGGCAAACTCTGGACTTCGCTCCCATATGGAGCAGCTGTTGCAACAGGACTGGCAGGGAGTACCTTTCTGCAGCCTTCACATCACCCATTTTTAATACTTCTCTGCACAAAGGAGGTTCCTCTCAAAGCCACAGGCAGCAACACACCTGCTCTGCTTCTACCCCCGCTGTACTAAATAAGCAAGCCTTAGTAACTCTACCAAAAACATGCAAAAATGTACAACGCGAGAAGACCGCTGATACAGCCGTGACAGAGGCTCAAGAACTCTTGCTAGATGACTTTTTCACTCTTGATCCCTTGCTCATCTTTAACTGCTATATCCATCCAAAGCAGAGTCCAGATATGAATTAATCCCACCTAGGATGAGATTTAGTTTCAAAGGTCTTACGGAAATAGCACTCCATACTGCATTTCCATTGCGCCCTGGAAGATAGCAGACCAAATTTATATGTATGTGATTAGGTATGCAATTCACTTAATACTAGTTTATGCAGAAATAACATCTGTCTTGAAACTGAATGCTGATTTTTTCAGTCCCTAGGTGCATTTTCGTCCCTAGATGCATTGCAGAGGGATTCAGATGGAGAGAGAATATCTTTCACCTATTCCATCAGAGGTTAGCTAGATTAAGAACACACTATTCAAAGCATGAAGTGTGAACTTCTCATACACCAGACACTCTGAAATAAAGGAGAATGTTAAGTGTATGGAAAAATAATGAAATGAAGTTCAACTTCTGAAAGCAGGAATAGATTTTGCCTTTAGACAAATCAGAGACTGCAATACTTGTGCTTCTGGCATGTGGTAAATCTGCTTTTTAAAGTGAGCAGAACAAGTTGTTGTCAACAGAAAACAGCCAACTATGAAGCAAAAGTGAATGCCATATAAAGGTGCTTCCACTGTATTTAATTCCAATAATCACTAACATGGGACATACACTCGAAATCGTACACTGTGTGCATGCAGCAGTGCCTGATGTTTCATCGTATGTAACTGATGCAATGAAAATAAAATGATAAATATTTCAACTCTTGGAAGTTATATATTTAATAGAAAATTCAGAGTTATGTCCTACTTTCCTACTGCTCACTTCCTATAAACAGAACATTTCACAGTTTATAATGGCAATAGCAGTTGGCATACTGAGCACTTTACACGAGTAAATCAGCTTGGTTAAGAACTTGCCTTCATCCTTCCAGCTGTCTATTGAATATGAAGACAGGCAGCTTCCTAGCAGACTTCTTGTGCATCATTTATACCACCTCATACTCCTTTTTATACCTGTATCCTTTAGGTTAATTTCAAGGACATTTCACTGTGGAAATATCCATGCTTTTTTCCTTCTAATTCCCTAATAATCTGCTTTGCAATCATTTACCCTAACAGCATGACATTACCTCTGACTGCTTCTCTCTGATAAATATTTTAGACTAAAATGAAGTCCAGCGTTATGGTGCTTCAGCTGAAGAATTCAGCCTGTCTTTAAGAAGCATTTATGTCCTTTTAAACCACTTTTCAGGAGCGCCTTTACATCAAATAAAGTCCCCTATTCACAATGTGATCTTGTATCTCTTCACAGAAATAGGCAGTTAATAAAACAAAATTTTTCACCAGTTCTGAAAATAAAACACAGCCTTATCTTATAAGTTACATAGAATAGTGCAATACCAACCATATAAGTGTATGCTTTTTTATATTTTTAACAAGTGTTAGAAAGAGACCAAGTTTTATTAGGACTACGTGAGAGTATTTTGACACAAATACTTAGGCTCGTAATTTCACTTGTACCTACAGCAAAAGTGACCAACCAGTCTGTACCTGTGCACTTCCTTAAGCAACAAAATGCTGCACCAGCAAGCACCCAGGAAAAAGAAAAAGGGTAAAGCACAGGAGCAACGAGAGGTTTGCCATAGCTCTGCTCTGGCCTGTTCTGCTGCTGTGGAGCATCCCCAGGAGAAAGTGAATATAGCTCTGCAGTATGGGCAACGGGAGCTACTCATGGGAGACAGCTGGGAGAACGCGCACCGTGCTGCCAGCTTGTCAGGGGGCTCCTTTCTCCAGCCAAACCTTGTCCAGGACTGGGGCTAAACATGGAGTGGGGAACAAACAGCCTCTGTCTGTTCCAAATGCTCCTCCTGGCCTCAAATTATTCTACGCTCATCACTTCTAAGACATCAAGAAGCTGTCAATACACAGGTTTGCCTCTATACCAGCGGGCTCACACAACTTCTCATCGTAAAGCTAATGCATCACACAAAACTCTTTTTATTCTTTCCTTGCTACAAGCTCCATTTCTAACAGATCAGGCACTCAGCAAAGGTACTTGATATTTGGCAAAAGCACACAACACGGAACATTATACAGCTCTGTCTGGAACAGACAAAGCAACTTGGAAGTCTTACACCCCGAGGTAATTAGCACCAGCATTTACACTGGCTTCCGTACTTCGTACTCTGCTCTGTCTTAAGGTCTGTCTGGTGGGTTACCTGACATTCACTGCCCTGTACGATGCCGCTAGGGTTCTCAGCTCTTGTACCGTGGGAGACCTGCCACTACAGATGGTAGGATTTATTTTTGGTGGGAGGAGGGGGTTAACCCACAGCGAGTGAACCCCAGGATAACTCTCACAGTGCTAGGAGCAAGCAGCGAGAGACTGGTATTTATTGGCCTTATTTATTGGCTGTGTAAAATACAGGAAACAGAATCACAAACTTACAGCATTATTGCCCAGCGTTAACAGGGGAAAGAGTTATAGAAAATATGAATATTAAAGGATCAACTATAAAATACATTGCAGTAAGCTACAACATTTCTTGGTACAAAAAAAGGCAGCCTCCGGTTATTTCAGAAATTTCCAGTCAAGCAGATTTTAATTTTCTATTAACCTAATAAAAATATTTCCACACAAGTTCTGATTTGATTTTTGCCATTTGTTTTTGTTGTATCCCCCACTACTAGGTGGACGTTGCTAAAAAGCTCGAGGTCTGGGGATACGGCAGATGCTAGACTTTAAATTCATACCCAGTCTAACAGCAGTTTGTCAGTTTTGCTGGCAAATCCTCCAGGCGAGTTCACTGAGACTTAACTGACAACGTCCAAGACAAAGTACACGGGTATGATATTACAAACATTTGTATAGAAGATTAGGGTGCTAAAACTACATCAGAAAATCCTGTTAACAAGGCAAATCCAGCACAAAACAAAACAAAACAAAACAAAGGCTTCACTTGCATCTACTTTAGGTTTTCCAGGCTTGCTGCTCTCTGTTATTATCAAACCATTCAGAGAGAGGAAAAAACAGTCAATTAGATTCCAAAGTAAGGAACTCAGAAGGTTGAAAACTTATATCCTAGGGTATAAATTGGGAGGTATTAAGCAGACATTTGATGCATAAACATAAATAACATAATCTCTCGGGATTCTTCACAGAGTGGGCAATATTATTGTAAGCCTAAAATTGCTCCTCTTCTCAATCCCTTAGTTTCATTAATTTTCATAAACTGTTTTAAATAAAAGTTACATCGAAAGACTCAAAGTAATCCTCCCTGATCCTAGTTTTGTTTTTATAACTCTATCAGTGTTCTCAAGCTCTGAGACTCCAATGTGTTTTTAATAGCACTACAGTAGGAGCCTGTAAATATTGCAGTAATAATAAAAGGAGCTAATTTAATTTCTTAGGAAAATGTATGTATAAAGTTCCCTGTGGTTTGTAATTACTGTAAAGTCAACAGTTTACATCAATGACCTGGTAATCAGCTACTCAGAATGTAAACAATTAATGAAATAAATGTTTTCAACAAGCTTTCTCGTGGAAGACTCCTTGGAGTACGGTAAAACAGCGGTTTTGTGAAAATGGTATTGTACAAGAGTCAAGCCTCTTAAGTTTATATTTTTACATTTTCCCATTAATTTGGTACAAAACAGTACATGCTTTTTGTAAATACCTTTCTATTGATCTGATAGCAATCCATATGTTAATTCTGCTTTGCTAAATGGATGCCAGCCTCATGCTGGTGCTATGAATTATAGGAACATCCGAGCGTGGAGGCAGAAATCCGCACCTTCTGACGCCTTCCCTCCCTGCATTGCTCACAACCACTACCAGTTTTCCTTCACATCTCAGCGTGGTCAAAATCAGTCTAGAAAACAGCTTTATACTAAACTTCTGTGACAAGGAAGAACAATGCCATTAATCTTTTATGGCATGCCTTTCACATGCTATCTATGCTTTAACAGTGAAAAGGCGGAGTGCTTGTTATTATTTCACTGTATTTAAGAAACGCTTTAACATGAAAATACAGATGGAAAGTGTAGATGGTTTAGTGCCACTTAGACGACTGCAATTGCATTATCAATAATAATCTGATTAAATTACTCACTAATTTCAAAACGCTGCTAAATTGATACTGATCACTGATACTATGACATACTATTCCTGGTAGCACAAAATAATGTTGGTCTTTGAATTTGTGATTTTTACAGTTTAAAACTCATTTTCACATTCACTTTCTGCCTATGCCCCAAAATCATCTAAAGGAATTAGGCAGCCCTCAATACGATCTTGTTATTGACATTTATGTTGATCGATGTTGGCTCTTACAGAATTGGAATCTACAGATCAATTCCCTTATTAGATTCGTTCTCAGTGCTGCCACGATCATTTTATCACAGAAGCTGCTGCTATCAAATGCTGCTTTATCACTTTATAATAGGATACGCCGAAGCTTTCCTCTGGCATATAGTTGGAAATGAAAACTGTCTGAGCTCTAAGAATTGTTTCCACAGATCTTCAAAATTATCCTTATTAACAGCATCTACCTATTTTAAAAAGCTATTTTAAATTCAATTTACCTAACTAGGAAAAAAATTTCCCCACGAGAAAATACCAGTTCTCAGGGGGGTAAAAAAATAAATAATAAAAAAATAAAAAAGGTTAACACTGGACACTGCCCTGGATTTATTAATCACATTCTTTCTGTTGACTCTAAGAGTGAAGAGATGTTAGACAAAAATGAGTGTAAGAATGCAGATATGACAGAAGAAACAACAAGGTTTCAGGAATGATATTATGTGAACACACAAACACATGTACGAGCACTCAGAAGCTCACAGAACAAAAATATACACGAGGTTTGTTGCAGAGGTTTTTATCTGGTTTTGAAAATACGCAGGGCAATGGGATTTTTGTAATAGTGGTGTTACAGCCCCTGTTGAGAGAGAAGTTCATCACATTAATTTAAATCTACAATAAAATAAATTAGCTTTTTTATTGCCAGGTTGAACTACGGGGCTATGATTGTTATGTATTGCTACAATCTAAGACTTAATGGCATTTTAGCCCTGTGGTGGTCAAACAGAAACCATTTCAAACCTTCTAAAGGCTATTAAAACATGTGCAGATGTCTGGAAAATTAATACTATTATCTAACTCTAACCTTTTGCCTGTAGGAGGAAAAAGAGAGCGAAGGCTCGGGGAAGATGTTTTAGATCAATACATGGCAACAGAGGAGGGTGAACGCGGCTTCACAGGGAAGTTCATTGGCTGCGAACAGGTGATTCAAGCGAGCAGATTCATCCTTATTTGGTTCGCACTGAAATCATTCATTTACTCGGAAAAATAATTTAAGAGAGATGAGCATCATTTTTACAATCCTTCCTCACTGCTGTTTCTCAAGGTCCAGCAAGCCAGACACGGGAAAGGTTCATTCATTTAAATGACAGGAGCACGAATTTGTCAAGGTTAATGTTGAACAAGTCGTATTTTCCTTGCTTCAAAATTATGCATTTGAAAGGTTTCTCCATCCCTCCACCCTTTCTTTTTTTTTGGTGGAATTGTTGAAATGTCAGCTGGACTGAAAAGAGTCTAAAAGTAGTAGGAGGATTTAAGGAAATAATGTTACTGTTAGTTCAAGGCTTTTACATACATATTTTCTCTCCAACTCTAATGCATTGTTTTTGGCTCTGACAGAATAATTTCAAGTAAGGAGAGCCTTTTTACAGTGGTTTTCTTGAAAGCCTGGATACAAGGTACTTATGGAAATGGAAAATGAAAATCATCAGCCATTGCTCCTGGGCCAAACTGTGCTCTTATGAGTACAGTGCCCTCCCAGTGTTGTGCAGGACCCGGACCAGCCTTGCGAGTGCCAAGCTCTAGCACACGATGACATGAAAGAGAGTCCCCCTCCCACCCTGCTACCAGAATGTTCCCAGAGGCAGCCTGCCCCGGGCTCGAAGCAGCTGTGAACTTTACCTCCAGCACAGAAAGCTGAGAGTTGCAAACCCCTTCGGCAGCTGTACGTGCTCAGAAGAAGCAGTGCCAACTTTTGATTAGGAATCTGTGACCTTGTGAATTGATCGTTATTTCCCCGTAGATAAAAGCAGGGTTTAGGAGGTATTACATAGGAGTTTCAAAAAGGGTCAGCCCCCGGTTCAGCACCAAATAAGTAGCCAGATTTTTAGAAGAGCTCAGCAAAATGCCTGAACACTTGGAAGTCTGGGCCTGTGTACACAAAGGACCTAAAGATCTAAATTAAAGGTTAATTCCATTTGTTATTCCCTCATGAACTGGTAAAGACTGGTAGCAGAGCTGAGTACTCATATGTCTAATTTTTGTCAAGAACCTCCTAAGGACCATTTAATGGAATAAATTTAAGCAAGCCTCTAAAATACAATGCTAATGTCTGATTCATGTTCACACTCACATTATCTATAATCCCTAATAACTGTACTTAGACATATACGTACCTACAGAACAGGAAGAGGATGCAATGCTTATTTAGAGAAAAGGAGGGGGGGGGCTAAAAGTAAGTAAAAGGAAACTTTAAAACATTAGATGAAGTATTTCTGCTTTTACCATACGACTGACTATAAACATTTAGAATCACAACACTACAAAATGAAGTAATTCATCTCATGAGATGTATACCAGAAGAAGGAACAGAAAAGTGGTATCTGTTTGAGTTTTTTAAAGCACTGATATTAATTCCAGATGTCATTACTTTGACACTCTGGTTTCCATACTTTTAAGCCAGTAAGATGGAGTTTAATTCATAATGTTCAAGATGCCCTTGTAATGCGTACAGGACACAGACAAATTGCTGCTCCTCCCTGCATCCAGACATCTGTTAGTGACTAATGAAACAGGGCTTGCTCACATCCAGGCAGAAGTGAGCAGGAATGCAATCTAAAAATGCTAAAAATACAGTAAGACTCAAATTTGTCGATATCACATTATTAAAGATTTAATGACGAAGGTAACTTTTCCTTTTAGCTTGCCCTTATCAAGAGATACCCAGATGGTAATTCAAGAGTTAAGGCACTAATGGACTCTTCAGTTTCACTGAGCATCTACGTGCTGATTTTATCTTGCAATACAGTATTTCACATTCTCAGCGAAGTCAACAGAGACGTAGTCAATAGTGTCACAGCCTCTGGATGAGGATCTGAATCTTGCCAGTATCCAAACCATCATTAAAGAAGATAGGTCATTTGGGAAACAAAGGAGAGCATTAGTAAAATTCAATACTAAAAGATGGGGTTGGTTCAGTAGGTGTTTTATGATTCATTATGAATAACATTTCATTTTAATTACCAACCCTTTCTTCCATGCACAGTATACAAAAAAGTACACAAAACATACAGAGTACATGCCAGGGAAATTATTTCTTTTCATAACAGATGGCAACAGAAAATACTTATTGAGTAATTTTATGTGCTAAAAACCACTTAGCATGATGTTGGATTCATCTGATTGAATGTGCAATTTAAAATTACTAGCAAATTACACTGACCTGATATAATCTGAAATGCTTAAATGTTACCAAGTAGAGCACTTACTGGCACACCACTTTTAAGTAAAGGAGCCATAGTTCCAGATTGATTCATGTCCTTAAACTCTGCCACTATGCTTAAACAGTAAGAGAAACACAGTTATGAGTAAAGTAAAATCTAAGTGAAATTACACACACATTAAGTGTAGTAAAATTACAAATGAATCATTTACCTGTTGTTATTTATTTCATAAATGCATACTTTTGAGCAGTTGCCCTTCATTTAAGTTTCAAAGTCTTTTAGGAAAACAAACTACATACTTAGCTCCACTTGAGCAATAGGAGAAACATGACACTTCTGTAATAATAATGGTTATGCTTTTATACTGCCTTAGAATTTCAATAGATTTCCACTTTGCCACAAGAAGGCCTCAAAATCTTCGAATCATTTAATTTAATGCATTCTTTTGGTAATTCATTTGGGAGTTATGGAGTGTGAAATATGCACCATGATGAAACAACAATTATCCAGCACACCTGTTGTTTATCCATGCTGTATTTAAGAAGGGCCTGCAGTGGCTACTATTTCATTCCGCTGTGCAATTCAAATTCAGGAAGCTTTAAGAAATGACCTGATGACACAAAATTACACTTCCATCTGTAACACATGGCTTGTACTCTGCATATTGTACACTGAGATAGTATTAGAACAAATACATGCTAATTTCTGCTATCAGAATTTCAATGAGAAAGATTTTTCCATTTAGAAAGGAAACCAGAATGAACGACTTTTGATTAAATACACCTAACATAACAAAAACACTGTTAATTTAATCAAAACCTGAAATATATCAGCCAAAAAAGGCAAGGATGCTGGTCATATAAAATTTAAAGGCATGAATAACTCAAAGAGTTTTCACAAAGTTCCCAATCTACAATAAGCACTCCTTGTAACCAGCCACTATACTTATACTTTGACCATTCGTGCAACGATTTACACAGTTAGTTGCCAATACAGTCAGCAAATAGCACAGGTTGAAACAACTGCATCCAGTGGGTTATTCTCTCTAAGTTAAGCATTGCTATAGGTTAAATGTAACCACAGAATTATTATTATTATTATTATTTTTATTTTTTAAAGTGTCATCTTTTTCATGCTTACTGTAAGTTTGAAGCACAGGGCAAATCTGGAATATAGAAACACTGTTTTGTACTGTGGGACTCTTACCTTTTGTCTTAGATTTATTCTCTTACTGAATGTACACAATGATAGGAAAAGCCTTGGAAAACATTGTTGTACCTAATGACTCTGCTTACATACTCGCTCAGGGTTTCAAATGCCATATTGGATTCCTGCCATCATGTGTATCATCACTGATAATAAAAATCCATGCATAAAATAAAGAGAAATCTACCGTTCACTCAGCATCAGTTGCATGTTTGTCTAAAAAAATAGGCAGTAAAATCTTACTTCTTTTGTTAAGGCCTGTCGCATCAGTACAGCCCCACTGTTTCCTTGACGTATGCCTTCTCTGAAAGACTGGCTCTGCTCTTCAGCACCTGGTGAGCTTTAGTTATTATTTTCTTTTTGTTTAAGAGCACATCGGTGACAATTTTAGGTACTAACATAAGGATTAACAGTCTGACAAGAAGGGAGGTCGCCAAGACACAAATTACAGATGGGGCAGACCTATCAGCTAAGTTGATCTAACTCCCTGCTAATAAAAACACCCTTCTGCACTCAACACCGAGCTGTATTTTGCTTGCTTTAGTTTTAAATGCTGTGAAGGATAATACTCTTTCTCTCCTTTCATATATCATGCCACAGTCTGTAACTTTTTGTGTGTGTGTGTGCGTCTGTGATGTTCTTTTATCAGCCTGAATTAGATTTAGAGCCAGCAAAGTATTTTGTTCTATTTTCCGAATGAGTTTTAGTTTCCTTAGTTATAGAAGAGCACGACAGGTTTCCCCGGTGTTACAGACTGGTATTCGTGAGGGACAAGAAGGCCTCCTCAGCCATTTGGTTCAAGGGATCTATCTCACAAAGCTTTTTGAAAGTCTGTACAACACAGCCATGATTTTCACTCTCTGATCTTCCTGGTAATCAGTGATACAACACAAAGAAAAGGCACAAAGCTGCCTCAGGGGACGCTCAGACTGGACATGAGTAAACATTTCTCTGCCACAAGGGTGGGCAAACACTGGCACAGGCTTCCTAGTGAGGTGGTTGGTGCCCCAAGCCTGTCAGTGGTCAGAAGGCATTGGGATAATGCCTTCACTAATATGCTTGAGCTTTTGGTTATCCCTGAAGGGATCAGGCAGTTGGACTCAAGGATCTTTGTGAGATCCCTTTCAACTGAACTATTTGATAAGTCTCTGTCAGCTTATGTCCTTGTGACCAGAGATGGCGTGTAGGGAGCCACTGTTGCAGATGACATCCAGGGAGGCCAGGTGTCCTCCCAAAAATCTGCTCATCTCAGAGCTTTTTTCTAACGCTGTCAGGTTATCAGATATCTAGCCTAATTCTTCCAAGCACTCTCCTATCGCTGTTCCTTCAAAACTAGAGGTCATGCAGCTTAATTTAGGGAGGTTAGATGGACTTGCTTTGAAGGATGATATTTTGTTTCCCTCTCTCATCACTGACTTTGGTCACCTGTTCACTTAACCAGGAGGCTCTGAGGCATACTTTATTTCTCTAACATTTCTTCAGCATGTATGTGGAGCTGTAAAAAAGGGCAAGAAATATGGTTCCAATAATATATTCTGATATACGGAATATATTATTCCATGTTGGTGATTTAAGCTGAGATGAAATACAGAGTATTATGTATCACTACAGAGGCTGTTATGCCTTATTTTTATTTTAATATTTTCTGAGAACAAAAGGCCATTTGCCAGTCTGTTCTGCAGTTGGAGTTTCAGAAGATTTGCAAATACGAGTGCCCTGACAATCTGATGGATAACTAGGAGGAGAAGTGAAGTAAGAAAAGAAGCAGGTCAACTGCGGGAGTTTCCAAACTTCAGACACAAATTTGCTGATCTCGGTCTCACGTCTGCGTGCTCTCTGAAGAGCCCAGAGGCAGCAGGCAGGACGAGTGGCTGGCTTCTGTCAGACAGGAATTATGCTGCTGCTCAGCCTGTAACAATCCAGTTATTTGAATAGATTTGGACTGCTGACAAACTATTTTCTAACAATGTGTGATGATCTTTAGCTTTAATTTCAAACCCTCCAATACTTTCTTTCTGAAATACTTAACCATTTCATCTATCTAATTGCTGGAAGGTGATGCAACCTCACTTTTAACCTCCCGCATTCAGACATCATCATGTCTAACGACGTCTGAACCAGAGGTCAGGCTCTGAGGCCAGATACTCCATCTCCTTTTGTCAGGTGTTAGGGCAATTAATTGCCCTTTTTCCTTCTCATATATAATAATGTCGTCAGTGTAATTTACCCCTTCCTGCTAAGTTGCACAACTGTTTCCATCTAAGTGCGTACAGTTACAGTCTATCTCATACGTCTCGCAGTTGTCAGGTTATTACAAGAGCTAATGTCAATGCAGTTACAACAAAGTAGTTATTATTTGAATCTAAGGATTCAGCAGACTGTGCTGGAGCATTCTGAATAAAATCTTAGACATGAAATTAAACAATGTGGATGGTCTGTGAGTAATAAATGGAACTAATCTAGCCAGAGAAACACAATGAGAAAATGGATGCTTCAGGAGTTCTCCCTGCCTTGTTCTGGAGTTGGTAAAGTAGCATTTTTATGATGGGAATAAAAAGGCAATGAAAATACAGTTTGGGATCAGAGATACTGTAAATCTTGTGATTAGTAATATTATTTTATGCTTTCCCAACTATGAAAATTTTATTACTTATTTAATCAAGTAAATCAATTCAATAAATGTTGCTACTCTGCACTTTTTAACACCTTTCACTGTAAGTTCCCTGCCTGCTTTAGAAACAGCAACCTCCTGGGTGAAAAGTGAATGGGTGAAAAGTGAAAACACGAATCTTATCCACGAGAAGAATTCAACAAACATACATTTTCCTTTTATGTAAACAGAGATACATTATATAAATGACCACAGTATCTATCGGAAGGCAAACCCTGACCCCTTTTACCTCTCAAAAACTCTATATATGTCATCCTTGTTGCAAAGGCAAAATATTCAATATTAGAATCAGGTTTGATGGCAATCACTATATTGTCAGGTATGGGTAGAAAAAGAGGGATAACTAGAAAAAAAAGGCCCGAGAAAGATCTGTCTCATGAGTGAGCAGTCTATACCGAATAAAGTCAAACAACTTCATGAGACGACAGATAGGAAGTGAAAAAGTCTATATTTTGGTTAATAGTTTTAAGTTTGTCTGAACAAAATACTGCACCATTTATTAAAAATAAATAAGGCAAAGACAGACATTCAGTGGTATTAACATTTACATTTAAACCTATTTCATATATGCCATACATGACCATGGGCAAATCAGAAATGGTAGGTTTTATCTAAGGCTGCTTCTTTTTCCTACCCTTACCTTTTTTCTTACCCTTTTCTCACTGTTTTTCCTACCCTTACCCTTTTTGTTAACCTTACCCTCTATTTAGATTTATCTCATCCCTTCATCAATCTTCTGTGCATCACCTCCACAAATTTGCCTCTTCACTTCCAACCAGTTTCACCCTACCCAGTTTTAACCCTTAGTCTGTCTGTCATTCCCAACTATTTCTCCCATTGCCAGATGAAATACAAGGCAGCTCACCAAAATGGAGATTTTCTTTCCCAAACCGTTTTTGCCATGACAGGCAGAATTTCATCTCTTTTTAGCAACCGTATCAACTGAGGAAAATGAAGGCTGTTTTGGCAGAAGCCGCTCCTCTGTGATAGTTTCTAACTAAAGCTATTCCTCTTCTTCAGATGGTGCTGAGACAGAAGCACTTTTCCAAGGCTTCTTCATTTTCTGAAAGCCATTTCAGAGAGATTTGCTGAATAAAATAAAACAAAAATAAAAACAAACAAAAAACCCCACAGGTGATCAGATTCCTCCTTAGTTACCTAGACTAATAACCCTAATACTGGCTCTGTAAATCACACCATTCAGTTAGAAAGAACGTCCCTAGAAAGAAAGGGTAGCTCTCAAAATCGTTTACAAAAGAAGTGATGGAAAAAAAAAAAAAAAAAAAAAAAAAGCTTGAGTTATCTCTATCTCCTCCTTACATTTTGCATCAGAGCCTGTGTTATTTAATCTTTTCATGACAAGAATGAGATGTCCTCTGTATCACAGTCACTACAAGCAGTAAGTACACCAGAATTTCTAGCAGCAAAGAACTTATATGGCAATCTACTTAATCACATGCCTCAAGAAAACACATGTATTTCTTTTAAAATATTATTAGGCCCTTCAATTTCATGAGTACTTACTTTTCTTGTAAATGCATGAGAGTGTAATACTTTCAATAATAGTTCTACAGTGAAGGATTCCTGAAGCAGTCATGAAAACCTTCACTACATGATTTTGTTTTTAAATTGGAAGCAATCAGTTTTTCTTTTGATCTGTGTGAGAGGCACGAGGAAAAACAACACAGTGCAATCAGTACTGTACACAGGCTACTATTCTGCAGTCAAGTTCAAAACATTTAAATCAATTTGTTTATTGGGAAAAAAAAGTGAACGAACTGATTTCTAACAAGACAGAAATTGTGTATTACTTGCTTAAAATCAAATAACAAACAAACTTAGGGTAATGGTGAAATCTATTTTACTTTAGGAAATCTTTATCTCTGTTGAAATCTGAGATACTCAGAATGTTTCTGATTTAAAAATAAGCTTAGTCTTTCATACAAGAGTTTCCTAGTGCCAATCACAGAATGAATTGATGGTAATATACAACCAAATCACAGAAGATATGCAGACAAAGGAACTAATATTACTTATTTTAGCTTAGACCCTGTTCTGCAGCGTTACTGAAATTTTGTGATTGTGCTGGGTATAAATACTCATAGGATGAGATCAATATGTAAATAAGATTAAACTTCATTGTATCAGACAGTACAGGAAAGTTAAAAGCAACACCACACCCCCCCCAACAGTATTTGTCTATTCACTTTGATCAGGGCTATGAAGTAACGGGAATGTCCTTAACCATACAGTTAGTACTCTACTGTAGAGCAAAAGACAAAATCCAAACTTCTCTTCCTTTTTTTTTTAGGCACACAACATTATTTGCTTTATCTCAGTCTTACGGAAATAGTCTTCTTTAGATTTTACATCCCAGTCCACAAGATCACCGATGACACACCACTAATTCAAGTCTGGAGTAAAATTAGAGAATAAATAGATTTCCGGAAACTCACTAATTGACTGATTGTTTTTGTTTGTTTGTTTTTCCCTGTAAAAAGGACATATGAAGTGTTTTAACAGAAGTTCTTCATTTTCTCCTGTACACTGGAACTTGTTCACTGCTTTTTTTTCTCTCTCTTTTTTTTTTTTTTTTTCCCCAGGGGGGTTAAAATCTGTTGATAGCAAGTGTAGGGACATAACAGCACATTTTGCTGTCATCTGTGCGACATGGACCTTAAGAATGATCTTAATTCTTTCATCTTTGGCAAAAAAAGACAAAGCAGTGAAAAGAGGGCAGGGGTGAGGGGTGTGGGGGGAATCTACACACATTATCTGCCTGCCAAACTGTGCAGGGACAACAATGTAAAACAGTTTGAATCCCTCTCTAAAACCCACTACATCATTTAGTCCTTTCTTCTACTTGGTGCAGGTTCATTCCTTTCAACTTCTTTTGCAGCAGTGACACGATCCAGTTTCAAGGACCTGAAGTCAAACCATCGATCCCACTTTTCAGATGTTATCTTCCACTTCTGTAACAGTCCCAAAATAACCTGGCCTTATTGTTGCCACATAACTAGGTAGTAAGGAATGTGCGATGTGTGACTTCTGTGCAACCTAACCCAATGCTAACACTGACTAGAGTTAGGCACTTTGGAAACAGCAAGAAAGAAGAATACGGGAAGAAGGAGCAGGTGATGGGACTGTCAAAACCTGAAGTGAGCAATAGATGTGCATGCTGCAGTGGATGCATTAAAGACTGAATAAATAAAGAGGTATCAGTCCTACACAACAACCAGGAGCATGTGAAGGACGAACAAACAGGCAAGAAAGCAGGGGGCAGGAGAGAAGAAAACAAAAGAACGAAGGTCCTGACCTAGCAATACCCAAATCAACACAAAATGAGGAATCTGAGGACAATGCAAGAACCCAGATCCCTGTGATGGTGACCTAGCACCACTCTGCCTGTGCTTTAGAGTTTCACAGCTATTTGCTCTCACTGTGGGGATTCCTTGCCCTTAAGCACCAGTTGGTGCACGGACCGATGTTTTCTCAATAAAGAACCCAAAGTGATGAGAGTTAGCAGCTGTCAGGTATTGAGCAACAGTGCAAAGGCTGAAATTTACTTCAAGATATACACGCACAGCATCAGAGGATTTTAATAAGACGCACGTTTAGTATCATTTAACTAATTTCTCTCCTCAAATTTATGATTATTTTTTTTCCCTAGTAGTGAGTAACATGTATTGCCAAAGGCAGACTTTGCCCCATTGTTTGGAACTTGCAAAATCTAGTTAGTCTTCATTTACTGTTCTTCTAGCTCATGGTCAGATTTGTTGGAAGTTCTGCAAAGCAATTCTACTTCTACAAAAGGATGTCAAAAAGATGGATTAATTCATAATAATGGACTTTGCCAAATCGAAAGGGATACTGCAACATCTCTTATTATTCCAGAATGGCAAAGGAGTGGGAGATGGGTCAATTGGTTCCTCAGCTATATCCTCCCATGAAAGGTTAAAAAAAAAATATCTCTGTAAGCTTGTGAAGATGTACTTAAATCCTCGTAACACATATGGCAGAAGTTAAATAAATGGGCTGTCTTCTTGCAGGAAATTACACTGTTCACCATCAAGCAGAATGTTAAGGAATCTGAGTTTCTCTCCTGCAGAGGGATAATGAACCCATATAATTCCATTTATCATAGTGAAGAAGCACTGAAAAAGTAAGTCACTCCACAGGTATACTCCTTTTTCCACATTTGCACATAATATGTAATCATAACTCATTGGTGTACACTTTCAGTTTCAACGGTATTAGATTATAGATAGCTGACATTCTTCTAATATATTAAATCTACCAACTGTCATTTCCTGCTTATTGACATAACCTTAAGAAAAAGAAAAGGAGAATTTTATAATTGTGAGAAATATAAAGCTCATAGCTTTCCTTCTGCAAAGGCCATTTCCTACCTGAAGGAGGAGGTCAGAAGCTGGTTTGACTCTCTGCTGGAAAAGCACACTTAGCGTTCGATTCTGTTGTTCCAAATCAAAAACTCTCGTTTTCAGCTTTATACATTCTTCCCTCAGATCCTGCAGCACAAGGGAAAACAGGAAGATTAGAAAGCAGGTAACAGAAGCAATTTTAAAAGCTCTATGTAATGTCAGATACTAAGAAGGAATTTCGAATTTCGAATAGTGCAGTCGGAAGGGACCTACAAAGATTGTCAAATCCAACTGCCTGACCACTTCAGGGATAAAGAAAAGTAGAGCATATTATTGACGGCATTATCAAACCGCCTCTTGAACACTGACAGGCATGGAGCATCAACTTCTATGTATATGAACAACACAGACAGCTTTTAAAATAGTACAGATCAGAAAAATTTGCTACTTCATTTTCTCTGGTTGTTCGATCATCACATGGTAACATCAAACAAATCTTTTAATGAAGAATAACAGTTACATGCTACATCCTTTCAGAGTTTTCTGTTAGCAGAAAAAGTGACTGCTAGCAACGTGTTTCATTTTGCATCCTCCTCAAAGCAGAAAACAGAAATTAAAATATGAACATTGTAAAAATCATACGCTAAGGAAAAAGCTTCAGCCACGCCATGCCAGAAAGAAGTTCATTGAGGCACCGTGCCTTCAAGGTACTCTTCTGAAGTCGTATCCCCTCCCTGCTTTTTCTGGAGTAACCAAGTCAGCAACACTGGCTGCACGTTGTGGGTGCTCTGTATCTTCCCCACTGTAACTAGTCACTGTAGAGGAGGCCAGGCCTTAGTTAGATGTTGATTCACCAGACACACTTGTGAACACGATCCTGCCTGCCATTTCCAATACGAGGTACCAAAAAGCCTTCAGATAGGCCATTAGAGCAGAGGTAATGCGTGAAGCCCATTAGGAGCAGAGGCAGCGTGTGAAACCTCTGCATTGTAAGGCACAGGATGTAACTGCCACAACTGAAAGATGCCGGTCTTTCAGCCAAGGCTCTGGCAGGTTCATCACGAACAAGCCATTAGGGGCTTCCCTATACGGCAAATTATCTATCTATCTATCTGTCTGTCTATCTGTCTGTCTATCTATCTATTTTCTAATGTCAATACAAGACCTGCTTTTCCAGGCCACATGGAGGAATGAAGGATTCTATCAGAAAGAGGATTTTGATTTTGGAGAGAGAGCTGAATCAGACACTCCACCTCCCCCCGGATTTCTGCAGTTGTCTACTTTGAGGTATGGGAGCTTCTTAAACTAGGAAGAGCTGTTTGCTAATAAAGATCACATATAAAAGTAATAAGCTGCAGCCATGTCTAGTTTTATTTAAAAAATAAATAAATAATGAAAACCCCCAAACGCCTTGCCTTATGCTTTTAAATTTAGGACAGTTGCTGCCCTGTGGTATTGCCTAACTGATTTTACTTCCCACCATATGAAGGTGAAGAAACAGGCCTCTGGATCCCCATATGCTGTCCTGTCAATACCATTATCAACATAATGACCTACCCTCATGAGAAAACAACACAGAGGAGGAAACTGCAGTCAGATATAGCCTAAATTCTTGCCTACAGTAGCTCTTGTCTCCATTGCAGCCAGCACTGAGGTTGTAAGAGGTGAATACACAATAAAGTAAGCTCATCTTGAGACTTTTGGAAAATTGTAAACATCTTTTTATGCATATAGTATGCATCAGATTTTATGATGCTACTGGATGAATGCAGTTATTTTCTCTTGATAGTTTCTCAGCTTAATATTTGTTTTAAGTGGCCATCAGGCTGTACGTAAAATTGTTAGAGCTGTTTAACATACCCCCCCCAATCTTGAACTTGATGTTATATAAAAAATCTAAAGCTTTGATTTCTGACAGTGAGACCTATTTTATCTCTGGTCTGACATAAAGCAATCGCTAATAGGAAACTGCAAGCATCAAGACTCATCATTATCTGCCTCTCACAAATAATCAGAGAATTTAAAACAAAGCTTTAGTTGTTACAACATTGTTTAACATTTCAACACTACTAAGTGTACTGAAAGGGAAAAATGATTCACAGAAACTGACAATGTAGAAAGAAATAAAATCTTAGCAATGCCTCTGCTCAAAACTTCCTTATCTTACAGTCCTAAAACCATAAGATTTATGTTTGAAACTTTAGACTTCCTGTAAAAAGTGAAATATAAGATAGTAGATTACCCACCCAGATGCTATAAACTGTGCCAATGGCAATGCCACTTATAGTACAGAGAAGAAATGAAGCACATCAAGGTAGCAGTATTCTGGTAAAATAAAGTCTCAGTTTAGAAAGTTGAAGTCTTAAAATTACCAATTAATACAACTATCAAATGTCTGAAATAACTATTTCCTCTCCTGTGTGCAAAACGACCAGCTATTAAGACCACAATCTCCCAAATGTGTAAGGTATTCCTAGGGTCTCACTATAGCAATAACTGAGCATCTCTCTGTTTCTGCTTTTCTCTTCTGTATGAGACTCGTCTTCTCCAAAATGGGACTCAGTGCCCATTTCTAGAGGTTCCAGAAATGTGCTGCTCTTCCTCTGAACGTGCTTCTTCTGTTTGAATAATCCGGTTCATTTTATTTCACTGATGAAAAAGGAAAAATAACTTTCCTACAAAACTCTGAAAAAACATGATTCCCTCAATATACTAATGAAGAAAAAGGTAATATGCAAAGAGTAAGTACGTAGATCAGAAGATGATTTAATTAAGTGGTATAACTCAAATTTCAAACTGCTGATCCAGGTTTTACATGAAGAAAATAAAATAAAACATACAGTCCCCAGCACTCTTACCATCTCATGTGATATGAGGAGCCTTTGGATAGAAGGAGAAAGAATAGATGCTTCCAGTGAGTATCACAACACACACGTCTGTCTCAAATCATTTTTTTTCTGACTTTTTAAATTTCCCAGAGGTAAAATTTTCTATTAGTTAGTGGTAGAAAATCCATATAATTTTGCTACGTAGAATTGTGAATTTTTGCTGTTTGGCTAACTCAGCACAAACCTCAATTTAATATAGTTTTTCCATAGTCCACAGTAAAAAAAAAAAAAAAAAAAAGCCTCTCACATTAGAGAAATTCTCTATGTATTGTAACAACCGACAAACTTGAAACGTGCACATTTAAGACTGTAATTCCATTGCAAGGTTTCAGTGACATTGATAAATCACTCAAGCTTTGCTCACTCAATTTGTGTCACCAGAATCTCTCGGTGGAATGATGTCTTTCCACATACTGGTGAGTACACAGTGCTTTATTCGTTACATTACAGCATGTACTTAATTTAAACAAAAATTAGTCCTTGAGGGACAATTTCAAACTCACAGCAAAGCCTACGCAGTGTGCGTTACTGTACAAAATCACTCCTCTCCATTTTCGGAAAGCTCCCGGCTTTTCTTCATGTCTCACTATGCCCCAGAGGTGTGTTATCTCACTGTGGCATGACTGGCTCTGTCTTACTGCTTAGCTGCACTACCCTAGATTTATCTGTTTACTAGTTACTATTTGGATTCAGATATCCACTTATTTGGGACTGGTGTGAGGAGCCCAGGTTCCTCTTTATTGCGTGCTATTGTGTTCCTGTCTTTTCTTATAAAAGAACTTGTTTGAATGGCGTCAGGAGAACTCTAACGGTTAAATATTCATTAGCATTTAGAAAAGTACCCTCTTTCCTCTTTCTATGGATATTAAATTAGCTGTTATTACTCAGTAATAGGTAAGCAGCTGTTACTTCCCATCAATACTAAGTAAATCACTTTATTAAAATGTATTAAAATCTGGTTTTATTGTATCCATATGAACTCGTTGGTTCCTGTGGGCTTGGGAGGATTCATTACTGAGAAAGTACGTAGTCATCAAAATGTCTGACACCTTTGAAATGGGATTCAGGAAACTCCTCTCTTCACTGGAAAACAACCACGTTATTCCCAAACTAGAGATTAATACATTGAGATTAACCCTCTGGTAAATATTTAATCACATACGGTTTTATTTTACAAAATGCAGATCAGGTTTTTGTGTGTGTTAATATAAAAGCAAATGCCTCCATCTTCATTTAAGCTGTACAGAAATGCAGGTTTGGGATTTAAACAAAATAGCTGATGTTTCTAAGAGGTGTTACAGCAATAGCTCTGTAGGCTGCAGTCCTCTGATGATACGCAGGCCATACAGCAAATGCGTATATGGAGTACAGGGAGTATGGGCAGAGTAATAAAAGGCAGACAGCAGCCGTGCAAACTTGCCCATATGTTGTGGTTCACAAAGATCACCTCCAAGTTACAATACTTCCAAGAGCTGTAAGGAAATATCCCTCTTCTAGAGCAAAAGGCTTTGTCATGCTTCAGGAAGCCATGGGATGAAATAATGATATATGAATCCCCAACCTGTGGAAACAGATGTTTTGTGGCCACAATTCTTGGGGGAAGAGATTTAGGGAATATTCTTACTTCTGGATTTCTGACTCCAGGAACATGTGGCCCAAACTGGCCATGACACCCTGCAGAGTCTTGCATCACTCACCTACACATCACCTCTGCCCATCTCTGCCTCCACAGCAGGGTACCCAAAAGCAGACTGACTGGGGGCAGCACATCTCCCCGAACATCTCCTAATCTGTCACAAAAAAATTGGCCTCTCCTAATCTGTCACAAAAAAAATTGGCGCAACAAGGCGCTGAGCAGGGGGGTCTCCATCCTTTTCCCTGCTGTCCAGATGAACAAATGCAATAATCTGCACGTAGTTGGTATTCACTGACGTGCAGATGTTTAGGGCTGTAGATGTTTGTCTCACCTGCTGCCAGGGCACGCTCCCTTCTGTTAATTTAGCTGGCAGAGCTCAAGGTCATCTCGTTCATGGCAAAGCAGCACAGCAGCCACCCTGCAGCTACACCTGTGCCCAGCCTCCTGCCTCCTCGGTCCTGAGCTGTGTCCTGACCCCTGGCTCAGCTTCCCTTGGATGCCTGCTCTGAGCAATGAACCTAACAGAGGCTTTGGAGCCTCTCCCCTAAAAGTATTCCCATATGTTACTATATTTGCATCTGCAAAGTTTTTGGGTGCATGGAGGAGGTTTTTGATTATCTTAACGTGGTGTTTCTTGCTGCATTTTAAGAACATTATTTCTTGTCCTGTCATTCAGTGTAGACAAAACAGTTTATATTCTTCCTTGCACTATCTGCACTAAAAGACTGTATTTATGTTCCTTTCAGACTTGTCTTTTTAAAGCTAAATGATCCAAAACATTTTAATAATTGCACATTCATCAAGTGTTCTAGATCTCACAAAGGATCATTTCATGAATACTGCAGTGTTTATAGCTTATTATAAATCTTTATATCTTGGGTTTGTTTGCTTTTTTGTTGTTGTTGTTCTTTTTCCCCTAAGACAATGACATCATGGAATTGTGTTCAACTTAAAGACCATTTTTTTTGGTATAATTGTTTGGCCTACCAGTTAATCCCTGCTCTCTCTGGGCAGCTGATTATTTCTGCTTATGTGTAATTACCTTGCTTTTCTCTCTATTGAATTCCGTCTTACTTTTTTTCCCAGAACACTTTTTCATTTTACCAAGATCTTTTTTTAATTTTACTTGTCCCACAAGGTTCGATTTGAAACTACCACGCTTCATATTCAGCGGTTTGGAGTGTGAATGGAAACTTCAGACGTGACTTGATCCAGAGCGAACCTTTACAGAATCTGCAGTGAATGTTTTCATTTTGACAGGTTTGCAACGACCCCACAAGAATTTTGTTTATACAGTACTTCCCTTGCTTATCCAGAAGCATGAGGAACAAAAGACAAAATACACAATCTCTATTGCTGGTGCCCAGCCCACAGGTAGAGTAGCGGAATTGCCGTCCTAGACTCGGTGCCCTCTCTTTTACCCAGGGAAGCACAAGCTGACACCAGGAGGTCTTTCCTTTCCCCTAATGTGAGTGGAAGTGCCGACTACTGACTTGCACTGTATTTTTTTTTTGTATTTTATTTCACACAGGAACAGTCTGTGGGAGAGCCGTAGCTAATTATGGATAAGCAATAGAAAAGTCACCATCTGGGGAGGATTTTCAGACACTGTTGTCTCAGTGTAGGTAAACAATGTAGGCTCCTATTTGATTGAGCCTTGAAGATGTACAGTTTCATGGACTTTTATTGACCTGGATTACAGAAAAGCCCTTGAATTTGGGCCTGACATGTTGCAGCACTGGTAATTAAGTGTGCGAAAACCACTTAAAAAATGTACCCTATATAAGAATACATATATCTCAAATGGACAATGAACTTCTGCAAGCTTTAAGTTACACCAAAATACCCAACATACAACCTACCTTTTGAGTTAGTAAAGCCTGAACAACTTGATTAGCCACCTGAAAGAAATAGATAATATAGTTTAAGTACATGATCACATTTTTGCATAACATTACCTACTTTTGTGGCTTTATACTCCCTTTTCCATCTACAACCTCCATGAAAACTAGTATTTTCATTATTTACTAGCATTTTCATCAGGTTATACTAGAAAGAATTTATAAAATGCCAGTCATTACTTCTACACTAGTCTTTATAAACAAACATCTATCAATTTTAGTGTGACATGATGGACATTTCCTTAACTTCTGTCATCCCTTCTTTAAACTAGATTAAAACTTCACAGGTTTATATGCAGCTGTTGTGCATCAGCATGGATTGACTTGCATTCACTAGAGCTGATTTTTACCATCTGAGGAGTCCTGAATGTTTTCATGAAGTTTAATTGCTTCTTGATTCAATATTGACAAAATGGTACATCTATCATGACAAGCAGAAACCATAAAGAGCCACAGAAAATTAAAGTACCTACTGTCATCAAAATGTGGTTGGAAGGCATTCACACCACACAGTATAATTGACTTGAATGACATTACACACCATTGATTAGTGGAACTATATATTCAATGGGGAATTGTTGAAGTTATTTATATTATACACCCTTCCTAATTTATATTTACCAGCAGGCATGGGGGGAAGAAGGAGGAATGGAAAGAAGGGCCGAGGTAAGATTTTCTGTTGATGATGTCTAACTTGCAAGTTACATTTTCAATGTAATATAAGAGTTGAAGCTAATTCATTTCTGCAAAAGATTCAGTGCTGTTTGATCTAAAAGTTACCTTTGATTTGTACTCTCGCAAAATTGCCTGGTATCAGTCTTTTCCTCCGAGTTGGTCCCTAACTTAAGGCAGCCTGTGGAACAATGGTCCCATAAAATTGCTCTATACATGATTTAACAGAAGACAGACTAATATTAGAACAGTAATAAGCAACAGAAGTAAATATGTTGCAGTTTTGAAAAACCATGTGCCTTGCCCTATGGGCTTTCAGAATCTACATCCAACAGCGTTCCTTCTGGCATGTTCTTCCAAGGTCTGTTTGCTCTACCTGAAAATTGAACAAACCATGTCTAATACATTATTTCTTTACTTTCTGACATGGAGTTACTTTACCAAGAAGAACTGAAAGGTTCTTTGAAGTGTGTACAAGTCTCTTGCAACAGAATTGCCTACAGAATTACACCTATACCTTTATATATTGAGTGTAAATGGCATGATCTTCCATATGGGAAAAAAAATGAATTTACCAATGCATATGGGACAAATTTTCTACCTCTGAGTGTATGAAGTTAGGTATCTAAATGGAAGTACTTGCCAGTGATCCATAGCTCCCCTAGATCTCAGTAGAAAGATATGGAGTTAGTTTCTTAACAAAATTAGGCTATTTCCTTCTAGTACCTAGCAACTTGGCAAAATGTGTTGCTATTACTATTCAAAGATTTTTAGGTCTGTATGCTTGGTGGGAACAGTGGTGGGAAGCCTCCAGTGAAATGTTCTGCAGCTACTACAGTTAATTTAGCAGTCTGTAAGTGGAATCATGTCCAAACTTTTGCATTTCAAATGAGGTTGGCATTCTAGTCCTACAACAGGGTTAGTGTCCAGATGGAAATAAACTGCTAAGCTAGAGAATCATTTTTACTTACAGGTATCAGGAGACACCATGGATATGAACAATGTAAGCCAGCACTACAAAGCGGAGAGTCACAACTACCAGAAACGGAGACCACTGAAGGCGGAGGGACTGATATCTGAGATACAGAATATGTGAAATTCCCACTGATATGAGACAGAACTGCCTCAATCCCTGCAAGCAAGAGACTGTAAAATGACTTGACCTGTGAGTCATGAAGTTAACAGGGCAAACACAAGGCATGGAACAGACGTGGCTGGTTCCTCAGTCTGCTGTTATGCAGCATATGACACTGCTTGCCTACACACTGCCTACCTTTCCTTTTGGCTTAATAGCCAAGATATTTGGTGAGGTTTCTTTTTGTGGACTGCAATAAAAGAGATAAAAGATCAAGCTTCACTTTTTCCTTACACAATTATGTTTACATATACGTGTTATAAAGTGGTCTTAATAGAAAAGTTATAAAAGAATGAATCAGAGAAAAGAGACCCTAGTGTAACATCTATTACACCTTTTACAAGTACTCAGATTTTACACGGCTGCCTTTAATGTATTTTTCATACACACAAAGACATTTCAACTGTACTAAAATGAAAGGTGTTATATTTTATTCAAACTTCAGAATGAGTTTTTACGATGACTTTGTATTTTTTATTAGCTAAATGGATATGTATTCAATAATGTTACAGTTTAATTCTTAAAACATCAACAAACATATCATCTAAGCTAAGTTACACAATTTCCTGCTTATAAGTATAGTGAAGCTTGACAGAAATCTCAGCTGGCACTGTAATGTGAATAAACATGACATTACCACTTGCCAATAAACTGAGAGCTGAATTCTAGGGTAGGAAACTAGGATTAGGCATGCTAACCTCGAACACTGAAGACAGGGGAAGACAATCCTGGTTTTATCATTAAATTTTTCAGAGATGGAAAGATACTTGTATGCGGTATTTCTGAAATTAAGTGAGCTCTTTTAAGTATTAAGTACTGGAGCTATTCAATAACACTTTCTTCCAGATATTTTTCTGAAGTTGTTTATATATACATTCAAAGATGAACAATTACTTTCAAAATCAGCGAGTATTTATTAAAATTCATGAAGGACACATTTTTTTTTCCACAAAAATATTCATGCAAAACATTTTGTTTTCTTGAGATCTCCAGTAAGAATCTTTTTTTGGAAAGGACTTTTTCACATGCAACACATCCTCAGAAGACTCTAGATGGAAGTGAAGGTTCTCACATCGACTGGTTTATTCACTAATTACTTTTATATCTAATCTCTATATTGGTACCGTAATGAAGCAGAATTTCCTGGGGAGCTCCCCCAAGGGGATGTGCCCAGGTGGGTGCTAACTCAGGAATCCTGCTGAACTTATGATTATTAAAAAAAGATTTTGCTGCCTAAGCCAACGGTAATAACTTCTTCACCTCAGTGCTGAGAAAGGAGTAGGTCCAAATCTGTGCCAGCTAAAACAATGCTGGCTGCGGCGTCACTGCCAAAGCACCACGGGGGCTCAAAGGGGAAGGAGGAGGAAAAAAGTGATACCAACCAATGGGAAAGGACAAGAAAGGGCATTGCACACACACAAAAAGATAAGCAAACAAAACAAAACAAAAAAGTAGGGAAGCACAAAACCACAGGTGACAAGAAGCATCCTCTCCTGAAAAAGTTGACACAGTGGGAGAAGATGGATACAGCTGTGATAATATCGAAGAACTGTAAACAGCCAGCCTAATGTTGAAAATAATAAAGTTCAGAGCATAGTTTGATATAATTATTCATTCTTCGAACTGCAACAGCATGTAAAAAATACAGCCTTGGATCAGAAATCCATCATGTTACTGCAAACACAGAATAAATACATATCATCTGTCCTTGTAGTGTGCCTGCAGTGCTTTTTTCTGGGAGGGACAGTTGTGGTGCTTTACACATCTCCAAAATGTAGACAGACGTAGACAGATTTTGTCCAAGACAATCTAAAAAATAATTTTAAGCTCTGTAATTTAAACTAAAGTAAATAACTATATGGTAATTTCATCCCCATCACCAAGAGTGCACTGAATAGAATGACTCAGGCCAATGCAGAGGAAGGCTCTGCAGCTGGCCCACAGCCACAGAACAGCCAGCACGCAGCCTGGTGGGAAAGTGGATCTGCAAATACACTGCACTGGTGGAAGTGTGGATGTGCTGATGAAAGTCAACCTAAATTGGAAGTTTGTGGTACCACAGCGATATCGATCATGACAGCAAAACTTCAGCAAATGCTGATCCAAAATTTAAAAAGCTGGTATGAATGCATGGATTGTTAGCTGCCACGTGTGGTTTAGCCACTCGTGCACTCTTTTTTCAAAGGTAGAGCTACGAAGCCAGAGTAGGTTTTATGGTATGTTGTTTTTGGTTGCATATAAGCTAATTACTTCCACTACTATGCGTTCCCATTGCAGAACGAGTAAATGATTTCCACTAAGTAACGTTTTAAGCTACTGAAAAGTCTTGAACTTAAGTTCTTGCACGTCCTGAAGAGCATTATTTCAGGAAAATGAGAGGAATGAGTAAACAGTGGTAAAGATCTCATCAGACAGAGAAAGCTGTAAACTATAGAAGACACTGCCCAAAATCTTGTATGTCCTAAGGCAGGCATTTCTGGAATTGTAAGCATTGATGGAGTGCTCAGGCAGTAACTGATGGGTGAATTATAGAGCTGTAAATGGGAGGTCTGATCAGAAGATGAGCCATGCAGTAGAAGTCAGCTGACAGACAGGAAAAAAACAAACAGCATAAAGACCTGGGTATGTAAACATGAGGGGGAGCAGAGAGACAATTCCTATTACACAGGAAAGCTGGAGGACTTCTGACAGAAGCAGCCATTGCCACCTGTGTCCCACGCTACAGAAAAGCAAGAGCACACAAAACCAAACAGGTAAATGATAATTCTCTTCACTTAGAATAATTTACTGGGAGTAGGCATCCCTGCAAAAGGACATCTGTCTGACAGTTTAATTCCAGAATAACAACACTTTTGGTGGCAAAGCCAGTACACCAGTCAGGTTCCAAATATTGGTCACAGAGATACCAACTTTTCGGTGCAGAGGTACAATCACAACAACAGTTTACAGCAGAGGTCACGGAGTATTTATGACTGACAGACATGTTCTTGGAATTACTTAGACTGAGGTAGTACTAGGAAACTGCAGAACAATGTCAGCCTTGTATGAGAGGAGAAATTTGTTTCTATTCATTTCATTACAGTACCAGGTAAGAACACCCCTTTTTAGCTGCCTTACCTCATCAAGACATCTTTCATACTGTTCTCTCTGATTTTCATTTTCCAGAGCCAGTGCTGAATTCTCTGCCTACAATAAAATACAATAAACAAACAAACAAAAATGTATATTAGTCAAAGAGTATCTTGAATTACAGGACAATTCATAACATTTCTTAAGGTGCTTACTTTGTGTACTTCTTCAAGATCCAAAATAAAAAGCACCGTACAGTTTGTTTGAGTAAAAATAGTTTATGAAATTATTCACACCGTGCATTACAATTTAGAACAATACACCAGCCGACATTCGAAGTATGTCTAAAGACTCATCTTGCCAGGTGCAACAGAGTCTGCAATGAAACATTATAGAAGACCTTGGTTTATCTTTTTTATCATTTTTTTACTCTTAGAGTGAACTTGCTGTCTGAAAAAGCCACTTGGAAGCGAACAGAAGCTACTATCAAAAGGTAATGATAGGCAATCTTATGTGAACATTTACTCGTGGCAGCTTTTCATAAGCCAGGTTTCTGCATCGGGTAACTCCAGATGCAGACATGTAATAGATAATTGGTAAATTACACCCTTTACAGAAACCAGAGAAATTTATTAATCTTTACCTTAAAAACAGCTACCATCACTTCAAGAATACAAGTGGTATTTTACTACCTCTAAATGCAATCTTAAAGTCAGAATTTTTTTCTCTAGTGCATGTCAGTTTGAATACGACAATTTCCTGTACAGTAGTGCCTTTTATCTATCTTTAATTGCCATTACACTCGTATTTTTGCATAGTGCAAACTTCAGAATGGCAGAATCTGGTACATAAATTAAAGGAAATCAATGCATTTTTCTATATATTATGACTTGGACTTTAGGAATACTGTCAGTGTTAGAAAAGGAAACTCAAGTGTGATGTATACAGCTGCATCAGAACAAGTTTCAACTCGTTTTCTTTTAAAGACTGGGAAACTAAAACAATATATAAAAAGCTATGAGTTAAAGCAGGCTCCAGAAAGCTCTTTGCCTCCCATGTATAACTTCTCATCACGTAACCATAACACCACAATCACTGCATTCAGATAATTACAACTATTATACAATTTACATTACTCGCTTCACTTTAACTGTTCTGTCAATCTGTAAAAGTTTAACAAGTGCTGTTTCAAAAGAGTCATGGTTATATAATACAACACTCATAAATACGGTTAACGTATAATTTTAGAGGAAAAATTAATGCAATGTACTGTATGGAAAGAGTCTACAGAAGGATGCGCAGTTATCACTTCTGTGTTAAGAAAGGTCAATGATTCAGCAAAATGAAAATCCCTAAGTCCAATAAATTGATTTAGTAACAATAAAATTCAGATAAATCCTAAAAATAGTATTGGGAAGGAAAAGTAA
Source organism: Nettapus auritus (assembly GCA_011076525.1). Taxonomy (NCBI): domain Eukaryota; kingdom Metazoa; phylum Chordata; class Aves; order Anseriformes; family Anatidae; genus Nettapus; species Nettapus auritus. Next base: position 31,877,216 of record CM021771.1, read on the forward strand.
ACACACATAATTATCCAACATGTTGAGTAATGAATAGAAGGGAGGTAAGAAAGAAAGGCACACAGAGTTTACTTATTTAAGAGTGTAAGTAAGCAGCTGTATGGAATTAGCGCTTTATCTTGTGGGTACAGTCCAAGCCAGCAAAGGTGGCAAAAAACTCATCAGAATATTTTCACAGTGCTTCCTCCCAAAGGATTCAACATATGGCTGTAAAAAGTCTGTGGGTGATCCTGCAGGGAGCAATGTAAGACGAGGGAACAAAAAAAAACAGATGCAGAAGTAGCAAGGTAGAAGCAGAAGCCACAAAAGCAAGAGCAGCAGTAAGAAATCAGGAGCTGGAGGGTAAATAGTCCTCCTCCCCCCCAAAGATGCTATCACATACAGTTATCAGTTTGCTTTTACAGATGCATTCCAGCAGATTGACTGATAAAATAAAGAGATGATTGCTACATAAAAAGGTATTTCTATGAGTTAAAGATCTTCAGATGTTTTCTCTATGACTATCACCTTAAAATGTCAACCAAGATAAATTCTTACTGTTTTGAAGCTCTCATTAAAGGATTAGTCTGCACGGCCGTCTAACTCACTCATGTGGTGTACCTATGGGTTTAATTTTTTGAATTTTCATTTTCCATAATGTGAAAATACACTGTGTGATTTTATCCTAGAATAGTTTGAGCAGATTGCTTCCATATAGAGATGTCTAAAAGACCTACTACCTACAGTTGTACTACACAAAATACCCAGAGAAGTCCCCATTATTTCTTAGTCCTTTTTTTCCTTTGAATGCTGCGAGGTTTTAAAATGGAAGCTAAGCCTTCCTGGCTCTGTTAGCTGAATCTCTGATTTCAGTGAGCTATCCCTTTACAAACAGGCTACCAAAATTAGGAAATCTGAGCTTGACAGCATTATAAATAAATGGTACATTTTTCCTCTTATCAAGCCATAGTGGAAACATCTGTATAATGAAACCCTTTTCACACCAGTGGCTCTGAAAGTGCAGAGAAAGGATGTCATGCAGCCAATGTTAGCTTGACTTCTGTGCTTCTTGATTGCCGAGCAAATCATGCCCATTTATTTGGCGTTTTTGTAATGAGGACTGGACTAGAAGGGAACATTTGAACGACTTTGCTTAAGATTCTGCGCCGGTTCCCACAACATGGGAAAACCAGGACTTGATGCACTAAATCACTCTATTCAGCAACTGAATACTTGATAATAATCCACAATCCCCCAGAAGTATTCATTTAGAAAATCTGTAATAGCACTTGTGGTCTCAAAACCCTGCCTCCTAATCCAAATCTTCATTTATTTAAGAGAAACCACTGGGCTTTGTTGTTGCCGTACGTCTGCTCTTTCTTGCTCAGAGGGATCTGCCCACCTCCAGTATTGCTCATTCCGGGCATCTTCTGCCTGCTAAGCAAAGTAGGGCTCGTTGGAGGAAATCACTATAACATTTTATTTTCACTTTTCTTTTCAGGCTGTGCTTTCGCTAGGCTAAGCTGCATTAAGAAGCCCACACTTCTCTCAGCGTGACGGCTATTGCACACTTGCAGGCACCCAGAGGCAGTGGCAGAGAAGTTCTGACCCCTCTCCTGTCACTTCTCCCACACACTGATAGCCTAGCAGGGCTGCAAAATCGAGACTGCTGAGAGGAATACCCTCTGAGATACCACCTGATTTCCACCTTGATTTCTAGTCTTAGGTATAGCTATCATCTAGGCATTAAAAATGATGCAGCCTAGCAAACTGCTGCAGGCACACGACATGCAGCACCTGCCACCAGCACCCACGGACAAACTTGTGTTTTCTTGGGGGTCAGCTCCCAAAGCATGGTATCGCTCCTGAAACCAGAAATATCTGTGGCAGAACTTACCTCTAAATGAAGCATTGCATATGGTTTTTGGATCGTCATGGATTCAAGGATCCTACAGATGTCAGAACAGAGGGACTTCCTAGTTCTGATTTGGAAAAATTATTGCCCACAAAAGTCTCTCCAAACATTGGAAAATTTAAATATTTCAATCAAGACTTGGGTAATGCTAAACAGCCGTCAACTGCCTTAATTAGAGACAGCTTTGTTCTGAATGGTGCCAGTGAGTTTATGGAAAATCAATTTGAAATTGAAAACGTCAAATTACTTTGCATAAACCAGAAGTAACACTGCTAAAATACAGTCATTACAGAAGACTTTGTCAACTCTCATTTTAATCCTTTTCTTGGGGTGGAAAACATAGCCATAATAACAATGATTATCTTCAGGTCAACTAAGAGTCTTCTTTCTCTTTCACAGATGCTGAAGAAAACTACTTTCCACCTACAGGGCAGCTGCTCACTGTTTCATTTGAGACCAGTAACACTCAGACTACAGGGCTGATACTCTGAGGTCCAGTCTTGTTCGTGCTGAAGGCACTACGAATATGACATTTATTTCCTATGAATGAAGATCTGCGCCTGACGCAAAGAAATAAACTATATTTGTTTTCACATTACACAATGTTTCCTTAAAACTATTTTTTTTTCTCTGGGATAGCAGGAAGCTCCTTGGTTCACAATGGTTTGTTGCTCTTGATGCTATAGAAGAAACAAGGAGACAGAAAGCAGCCGTGGCATTTTTCACGTTACTGAAAATGTGTTACTATACTGGATCAGTATAGGTAGGCCAATTAATCACAATTTATATATATCTATATTGTAAAATGGTATATTTTATATTTTATATCCTTAACACTGGAACACAAGGAGAACTCCTTCAAGCACTATATGCACCTAAACATCAAATTCTTGTGAAAATCATCATCACCTGAAGTCTAAAATGCATGTCAAATATATCCTTAACATGGTCATACCTACTTTTTTGTTTAAAAAAAACACAACACAAATATCCCCCTAACACTCCCAAAAAAGAGAGAAGTGCTGTCTCCCCAGAAGGCTCTGAGACAAAAAGTGCTCTGCTGCCTTCCAGTTTTTTCTGTTTTCACATCCTCAAGATATCCTCACCCACACTGATAGAGCCTGGCACCTTTCAGCTAAACAGTATCAGACTATAAATAGTTGAAATCAATACGCTCATCATAAATATACTCTTACATCGATACACACATTTAGGATGATTTCTTCATTCTCTCCTCTTCCCTCTTAACTGTCTTAGAGAGGATTATTAGAACAGGTTAAGGACTGCCTACCAGCTATACTTTGTTCAGCACTTACCCGTGTTTGGTAGAAGTGGCAGACATTCTCGCGTCTGAGAACGCCATGAGACATCCATGTCTCCTCCAGATTTGCCTCTCTAAGTGGCACTTGAGAGGACACCTTTCACTTAACATCTCGCAAAAGCCCTTTCTGTGTGCTTCTTGAAAGAGGAGTGAAATGCTTAAATCATGTTTGAAATGAGATTTGGATTTTAGTCCCTAAAGTGCTTTTCAAAAAGTTTAATCTTAACCTTTATGTGCCTTGATTTATTAAGTCAGGAGAACGGGAACAACATTTTGTTATTTAGCTGGCCTATTTCAATGCGATAAGAATGAGGACATGCTGGGTGCGCTGGGGTCTTTAAGTGAAGAATGACTTAATGTACCTATTAGGGAATCTTCAACAGGCAGTCCTCTACGCCTTTAGCACCACGCTGAAAAGAATTAAAACACTGAAATTTCTACTAGGAGACATGAATAAAGGAGAAGCGCATAAAAACAGTTTTCCTTATTCAACCATTGTAGAGTGGAAACAACGTAAAAGAATGGGTGGAAGAAGGGAGAAGAAAGGGAAGGATAGAATGCGTTTACTGTGCACTGAGGGAAAAGCAGATGAAGGTCTAAAGGTTGTGTGTCAAGTTAGCAGCTCAACATGCTTTGAAGGTATCATCAATAAAGGTCAAGAGGAACAAAGTTATGACAGTGAACTTTAAAATCCCTGACAGAATGCTACAACAGTGGTTACCATGCGCATTTCTTTGCTATTCATACTAAACCATTAGTGCATTTATAGAAAGGTTTATCGATTTACACAGACACTCATTTGTCATGCCCCGCGCAGTATATTAATAGCTGTCCAAGCACTTCAGAAGTGCTCAGCAATTTTTTCATGCTTTCAGCCTCTGATTTTGTATACTTCTGTGGTCACAGCTGCATACAGCACACTATTAGGGAGGTCACAGCCTGTTGCTGGTAAAAGTAAGTAACAACGTTGTTGTCATCTTCCCCTAGGTCCTTATGGCATTCTTTTTTGTTAAGCTGCCACCCTAGAAAGTTTACCACTTGAACCACCTCCATATATTTGGTCACAGGAAACTTGGTATTATTTGGTATTATTATACCTTACACAGAAAATTTGTCCTTTGAGATCTAACCCAGTAATCATGCTTCCTTTTCAATTAAACAAGTTGTCAGACAAAAGTTTAACAGCCGAGTTATGCTGGCTAGAAGCAGATGAAATGGCATCTTTGCTTTAAAATCAACGTAACGATAGGAACAACAGCCTAAATTTATTTCTAGCAGTACAGAAGCGTCTCCGCTGGCCACTTGCCAGCATTTTTTATGTTGCTACAGACGCCTCCTCGCTAGGAGTAAGCTGGGAACTGCTCCCCACAACCTGTGAGCATTGTGCTGCTCCCCAAAGCAGGACAACGCCGGAGAGCCCCGGGGCCTCCCTGCTGAGCTGCCCCCAGCCCCAGGGCAGCGACCCAGACAGGGGAACGCCACGTGCTGATGGCGTAACGGGGCGCTGGGCAGGCTAGTACTTAACTGAACGTTACCAGATGCTTTTTCAACTGTTCCAGTCTCATCTGTTTCTTCCACCGCGTGGAGATGGGGGGAAAAAAGCAAAAAGGACAAATTATTGATACGACAGCCAAGCTTCTCGGCCTTGCTTGGGAACACACGGGCCCTAAGCCTTGTCAACTGCAGCATTTGCAGATTTCTTTTCAGCATGATAAAATAGCCTTTCCTCTTCAACCACACTTTTAAGATTTGACATATTTTATAGGAAATATTCAGCCAACGCTCAACACAATTCAAACAAAACACCGGATGAAAGCGACACGTGCAATTTTAAATTACAAAATACAGAACCATAAAAGAGTTAACCTTAATTCCGTCTGTAACAAGGCCACAGTAAAGCTCTCTGGGAGGGATCATTCTTGAAATTAAAAAATTTTGTATTGTTGTTTACTCTTCACTGACGCAAAAATCCCATGAGATTAGAAGAAGCCACCACCGGTTCCCACAAGCAGCCTATCTCACAGCCGTGCTAAATTCTGGCTGTGCTGCCAGCAAAGTGGGGTTGTAGCCTCGCAGAGAGCAGCATAACCTTCTTGTTTTAATGTACGTTAGAAATGAGAAGATTATTCAACATCAAAAGGCTAACCACTTAAGATTATGTAAAAACTTGGCTTTAAATGTTTTTAAGAAAAAGCAGCCCAAGGTCTCTGCAGCTGCATATGGTGTTTTACGAATTATTGATGAGCTGATGCGTGTATTTAAACAGGAATTTGCACTGGAGATTATATTAGCTTTAAAAATCATACAGATTTCATGCTGCCAGAGATCAGAAAGCAGAACTTGCCCGTTTTATGCCCAGATCTGGAGCAGATGGCAGGGAGAGTTTGAGAGTCCCCAGCCCTGGGTCCTGGACAGGGCTCATAGGCAAGGAGCTCCTCTCCTGCCCGCCGAGTGTCTCCCAGTTCCCATGGGAAAACAAAACTGGTTCTCAGCTTAAATGGCAAAGCCTCCTTTTTGAAAGGGGACAGCTATAATCCAGTCCTTCAAATCTACTTACGTTGGAGGAACATAAAAACTTCAGCAGATGAACCAAACAAACCCACATCAAATGATTCATACACATCTGATGAGACTGCCTCTTAAAATGTGCTAAAAATGAACCTCATATTCCTGGGAATTCCTCTGTGAATTCTCCCCCCCCCCCCCCCAGTGTTATTTCCAGAAGTTGTGGCTGGAAATTTTTAACTGGTTCAAGCATGGTAATATTTGTCTTTTTATTATTATTATTATTATTTTGGTTGACTCTAATGTGTTTAAGAAGGACAAGCCTTTAAAACCTTCAACATTTTCCCTTCTGACACCACAGAAATGTCTGGAGTTGACATTTTAAAGAGAAGGTTAGGAAAGGATCTAGCAAAACAGACTGCCCAGGCTTATCTCCCAGCAAATAAATATCTAGGCTACCAACAGATCTATCAATAATAGCTTTGTCTGTTTCCTTGCATACAAATTGTAGCAAATGGCAAATTCTAGCATTATTTACAGAGACTGTAATAGACTTACAATATGCCCGCTGGCAATGCACTGTCAATACAGGCCTTTGAACAAATAGGTTAAAATTGTGAAGGATGACTTTTTTTTTTCCAAAAATTATTCCAAATGATCACCGATAAAACATTTTTGAGGACAAGAAATAAAATAGATAGAAATAAGCCAAGAGAGGCAGCGTTAAGCTGTGTGTATTTTCTGAAGTTAAAGATACATGTACGAGGTACGTATCCCCCAACACTCTGCACAGGGACCGTGGCGCTCGGCTTGCCTGTAAACCACAGGCAAGACACCTCTTGCTCACGCCAGGCAGCCCCAAGAAGCTCTGTGATACGGAAACGTCGACTTAGGCAGCAGGAAGGAGCAGTGCTGGAAGTCATTCACCCATCCCAAAATTGCCACTGTGCCAACAGTGAGGGGCATCTCCCTAGGAGCGTGCGCCTGAGCACGATGCTACAGACCACGACGCCGTCACACAATTGTACGATATAAGACTGAAGTGTTATGCAAGGAACAGTGTGTGCCTGTCACAAAATTTATTTATTTTGTCATTTTCCAATATTTACATTTGGTGATCCTTTCCCTTGCAAACTGAACCTGAGGCAGCTGCTCAGTCTCCTTCATTTTCCTCGTTTTAAGTGATTTGCTCCCCTTCGAAGCAGGCTGTCCCTGAAGAACTCGGAGGACCTCACTCCAGCAGACTTACAGTGCTTCCCCATGTAATATTAAGAGGCAGTTACTTCCTCTATCAAAGAGCTAAAAATAAAATCCCTGGTCTATAAAAAAAAAAAAAACTAAGCAGTCCTGAAATTGGAACTGAAATTAAGACTCCTACAATTAATGCAGGTAGATAAAAGCAAGCAGTGTGGACCTGATTCAACTTAAGGGACATTTTGTGTTTAATATTAATTTGTATTTAACATATACATAAAGGTCTTTGTATTTTAAGCTCTTACATGGATTAATCCTATCACATTTGTTCAGCTGCATTTGTTTCCATTTTATTATTATTTTTTGGTAAAAAGACCAAGCTCTTCGGGGAAAATTCTAATTCTTTGAAATTAGTAAAGAGTAATTGAAAATCTTTGACTATGTATGCACCCAACACAGAAGCTTGATGAAAATAACTTCCATTGAAACCTTCTGCAAGTAAAATATTGATTTTCATTTGAAAGGAAACTTTTTGCAGAAGATTTAGATCAAATTTTAAAATTACACTGATATACCTATATATATATACAAATATTTGTACAGTACAACTATTTGCAGGACTTTGGGTCCTTCTGAAGTGAAATACATGGCAACTATTTTTTTTAAAAGTCACTTGACAAAATACAAGTATTTTTATAAAAATAAAAAATAAAAATCAGATCTTGAGCAAAACTCGTATACTTTCAGGACAGTTTTTCAAGCAATGAGCAAGGTAACTTTAGAATCATAAAACTTTGAACAACTTATCCTTCAAACCTTTGCAATCTTGACCATGAGGTTACTGACGCAGTCACAGCTTTCTATTTTCTGCGACTCCATTATCTACACCTTCCTGAGTAGCACACTCAACACCAAGGTTAATCTAATGTAGAGTATGAAAAGAATGCAGCATTTCAGATTTATGTATGAAAATTAATCTTTGGACAACTTTGTTTCAACAGAACCCATGTCTTATTTTTCCCCACTTGTCTAGCTGAGATTTTCATAGCAAATAGAGGCAATAATACTAACGATTCATGGCCTTGGGAAACAAGTATGGAAAAGAAACCCAAGAGATGAACAGTTTGTCTTTAGAAGACAGTATCTAAGTATAGGAATAGACCATAAAGGCCTTAAGCTTGTTTTCTTCGAAAGGTGAAATTCATAATTTTAGCTACTCTTTTTAGCAATTTTATTGCAGCTTTTCAAAGTTTGGCAGGTCACATTAAACTATTCAATTCAGGAATATAATCCAATTTTAGAATCTAATTTAAAAATAATGATGATGTATTTTTCCTTTAAAAACTACAATTAAAATCATAGTCAATGGAATGAAATAGAAAACCTTAAAATAAAGTAGAAGAAAGCCAAGGAATTTAAATATCTATATATAGGAATATTTTTTTAGATTTCTAGAAATTCTATCCATCAGGAGCAGTTTTTCTCTTCTAAAATGGCTTTTATCTATTTTTTGTAATATCACTGGAATGAACATGGGATATAATTACACAGGTTAACGCAAGCAATGGCCCTCAAGCAGTAATCCCAGGGTGCTCCTTGCACCCAAATGGATAGAGTATTAATAAATGATAGTAAACTGCAGATCTGGATCTAAAGTTGGCACTGTCTCCATGAACACCAACACACCCCACGCTCCCTGTTCCCCAGGAAACTAAGGAACTGAGCCTGTTTGGGGCTGATAATAGAAAGAGAACATGCAAAACTTTAAAGCGTTCCTGCCTTTTTTCCCTGTGTACCTTTTAACATACAATCAACGATACTACTCACTGTCTCCCATTAACTGGGTATTTTAGTTCTCACTGAAAGGCGAAACAACAGATGTTTTGCCCAGTCTCGGTAAATGAGGATGGTGAATTTTTATCAAGAAATCATTTTTTATCTCGATTATTTACTCAAAGCTTTTGCATGTAGTTAAAACAAAAATAATTCTATGTCATACACTAATTGAAACTGACAGCCTGGCAGACACAGATCCCCTGTGCTGAAATGTCACATCCATTGTCTGTGTGATGCGAAACTCGTATTAGTTCCCTGGTATCCAATGATTCTTTAAGTGGGAAAACCTGATTTTTCTTCTCCAAGTAAACATGGGTGGTTTCTGATGCAATGGCAGAAAATACACAAGTGGTTTTCCCTTATAAAAATATCCCGTGAGCTTATTTTGATTTCAACTGTGAGAAAAAAGAATGATTTTTCTTTGCCACACTATGCAATAGATTTAAAGTATTACACAATATTATAATTGATATTGTCAGAAAATTTCTTTTAAACATAATAAAATATAAAATATGTTATTTTCCTCCTTCTATGATGAATCATTTTATCCTACTCCTTTAAAGACCCAGAGTTAAAAGGTTTCCACCACAATAAGCTATTAATGTCAACCATTTCACAAGGCACAACGTAAATTTATAACAAGTTTCCCTGTTCTTAACTACATGGGAGCACTGAGTTATTTCTGAAGGCAGTGTTTCCTGCAATTTCGCTTTCTTCATTCAAGTCACCCATAAGTCAACAGCCCCAGGTACTTAAAAATGAACTTCTTTTGATGGTTTCAGTTATGTCTCTCCCTTCCAGGTAAGGAGTCGAGAAGCAAGGCAAAGCAGCACAAGGTAGTGGTTTGCCGTGCTACAAAAAGCATCAAATGCCATATAATGTGCAGGGATTGTTTTGTTGCCAATAGCTAACTTCTCATAACTGAATCACAAAATTACTGTTTCATTTCTTGCTGAAATAAAACTCCATTTGTAATCAGTCTGCATCTCCTGAAAGCTTTTTATGTACTATATATATATTTAAGAGACAGAGCAAGTACCGAACAATGCCCCTCACTCCACACAGCAATATGTGGTGGGCTGACTTCCGCATGGACATTTGTTAAATTATTAGTTTTATTTTTAACCTTTGAGAGCAGAATAGTGAATTTACAAAGTAATTGCATTTTGCTCGACAGGTAAGCAGCTCAGGCCTCAAATTCTGTCTGTTTGAAGTTTCAACATTTTGGAGTTCCGTCTGTTCTTTCTGCCCTGCAGACAGCATTCTTGTTAAAGAAGACAGATGTAGAGGAATGGGAATCCCTTCGAAGCTGTCTGATGTGACAGTACCTGACTGCTACCCTAATTTCTCACAGGGAATTTCTCCCATTGGGCTGGCTGATGTCAGTGCACCTACATCAGCTTTTTGCCTTGGATAAGCAGTGCGCATCCTTCTCAAGTATTTTTCAGATAAAGATCAGAAACTGACCAGGCTACAGTTCACACTGTGGTGTGGCTTTGGGGCCAACAGATGGAGTTTCTTTCAGACAGAACTGGAGGAGGAACACCAACACCTCCCGGGCTTGACTATAGCTAGGCCAAAGGACTGCAGCTCCCTGCACCGAAGGGAAAGGCAGGCCTGTTGGGAAGGCTTTCTCCTGCACGAAACAGAGATGTGCCAGAGGCATTTTTTTACTTGGATAATTTTACAACTTGGTATTTCATGAAAATATAAAATATGAAACTGTACAGAAGCATAAACATTAGAGTTAGCTACACAGAAAAATAACCAACACTTTAATTATATATTATGAAGTGTTACAGTGAAATACTAAATACTTTCCTACTACTTATTCAATCTTGCTTTTCAGTATATAAATTTTTTCTCAGAGCTTATCCTTTGTACTTTCATTTACTGGTACACTGTACCCCTAAGAGGTCCAAGAAAAGCCTTATACTATGCACTACGGGAGCATGTAGCAAATTGCAAAAATTCTCAAAAAAACAAGCTTTGGATAACAATAACAGTATGGAGCTTTTAAGAAAGGAAACAGTTGTTTCTTAAATGTTGTGTGTATTACAGAAGGTGCATTCAGTAACATATTGCATTGAGTCATTTGCTATTTAAAAAATAAGAATAGAACATATATTAAGTCAAATTTGATGGGATTCAGAGGTGTTCCAGCAAGAAACTCAGGCATAAAAAGTGCAGCAGCAGCAGCCCAACAGCCCAGCTCGGATCTACATACTGAGCCAGTGGCATCAGATGTAAGCAAGCACAACTGGAGTAGAGCCACTGGAACTGCACCCACCTGCACACGTCCCAGTTTGACACAAGATAGCCAAATACACTACTGCTAGTATCAAACATGAGGATATGTTGCTGCTATCTTATTCCAAGCTGCTGTTCAAAAGCAGTATCTGTGATTAATTGATTGGCCTAAAGGGAAAATGTGGAAAAAAGAACAAAAATAAATCAATGTGTGAAATACTATGCAATGTAATATATACCTAGGATCGATCATATTACTGCTCTGTCAGTATAGGCTGCAGCTGGGAAATATCCCTGCCTGGCAGAGGTCACCAGCAGGGCAAATCAGTTGCTTCAAAACATCAGAAGTTCTCATCTCTTATTTCTATTCAATTTCTCTGTGAAAAATACATTTTTCTCCTAATATTAGCAAGTCTTTTGTTACAATGAACTAGGAATGCCTAGTTTTATCAACCTAATTCAGTAAAATTTTGAATAGATACCCTCGGGGCACTGTGAAGGACAAAACATTTGATAAAAAGAGCACAAAAATACTTTCACTGGTATGTAAAAATATATATATATACTGCCCCGCAAAGAGGAACCAAGAGGAAGACACAAGCTCTTTCCTTAGCTTTGGAGATAAGTCAACACTCACCAAGGAGCTCTGCAAAGATCCCCCAAAGCCAGCTCAGGTTGCTAACATCCTGTTCTAGCAGGGCTAAGGCCCTGGTTTTCCAGAGGAGTTAATTAGTCCCAACGAAAATGATGCTTCTGTTACCTGAAGTATCTTGCGTGGCAGTGTGGAACGCATGACAGCCTCCACAGCCCAACAAACCTTGGATCCACTTCTTCGGCTGACCTGAAACTGTTGTTACAATAACTTTACAGAGGTCATTGGCTAGCAAAATAACCACTTTTTAGATTTTAATCTTAGATTTGTTAGTGAATGATTTACTGAAAAGGTGGATGAAAAACCTTGGTCTTACTTGCTTCCTCTTTTTGCTTTTTTCTAAAGAACTTGAATATTAAGACCAAGGTCATTAAAATTAGAAAGATTATTCTGGAAGAACATGTCATTTGATTGTTGGAAGACAATAAGGAAGCATGAAAGCTTATAAATGGGAAGAGGTGTAATTACAAAAGGAAATTTTTGTCTTCTAAATAATATCCATGTCTTGGCCGGCCTTGCATGCATCTGTGCTAACCAGAACAGGAACAGAAAGTCCATGAATTGCAAAGATGAATGGGCTCTGTCACCACACGTAATGGAAGGCTAGCAGTTAGCTCAGGTATTCCCGTGGGAAGGGAAGAAACTCTGCCCTCTAGATGGCATTATGCACCTGCATATCCCAGGCGCATGCAGAGCCCTGCCAGGCAATTTAATCATTTCTCCACCTGCAGAGGAAACGCGGGCACATACGTCAAGAAGATCAGATGGCAGTTCTTGGTCTCAACGGAAAGGTGACAGCTGCACGTTGCTAAAAGGCAGAGCGGAGGCTACCCAGGGCAGAGACCATGTCTGCGCCGTTTGACGTGGGAAGCAGAGGGAAGGTGCTCATCCTGAGAAGCAGCAGAATGGAGGCTCTCCCCGACACCATATGGGGAAAGGGAACTTAGAGCAGGCAGTGATGGGCAGTATGTGAAAACAAGTAATTATGAAACACTTGCAAAAAAAAGAGTAAGATTGTCCTTACAAAAAAAAAAAAACCTATACTTGGCATTTAATAGTATTGTATATTTGAATCAGACAAATGTATATTAAAGCATGGATATATACATGTAGGCATTAAGTCAGGGGATGTAAGGTTACATCATATCGATGTAAAGCAGTTTTGATAAAAAACTTAAATATTTGGTTAGTGGTTATCAAGCATCTATGGAACCATCAAGAAAAACCACAGTCCTGCATAATGGAGCAAAGTGAGACTATTACACGTTTGATTTATCTATTCTTTTTAGATATTTATTACTAATCTTAAGATCTGGGCTTGTAGACATGACAGATTAAGTAGATTTAAAAATAATTGTTTGAGTATTTTCTGCTGTAGTTTTTTGAAGTGGCTGCATAATAAAGCCAGTGAATACTGAATTCCACAAGTATGTTAGCTATAGATTTCACACGTGTAGTTAAACTTGCAGCCAACACAGGAGCCCAAATCCACATCACAACAGGCACTTACATGATGCCAGTCAGCATGGCTCTGGTAATTCTAGTAATTTGAGTATAACTATACCTGCCCAGAGTCTCAGCTGTAATCTCTAATTTTGTGTTCCTGCAAGATGGAAATCACTGTCAAACTACTAAAAAGTGCATCACCATGTGGACCTCATTATTGTTTCATTTTCCAAGGCCAGTGAAAAGAAATGAAAAGAGAGTAATTATTTCTGCTATGTAAGAGTTGTAAGGGGTTCAATTCAGCAGTTGAGGTAAATTAATTGGGATTTCCTGCGCAGCCAGTAGAGAATGCCCACAGAATACAGGGATTTTCTTGATAATGCCACTTTGACATGAACTGCAGCTATTTATTTAGTTTATGAACTATACGACTCCCATTACTGTCAGCCAAATTGCATGCATTAGCATGCAAATTAAAAATATAAGGCACAATTCTAAAATCTGTTACGCAGAATCTTTCCTCTGAAATAAGTGCCGCTGTGAGGGATGAGAAGGCTCACAAAGGGGCTTTCGTGGAGCCTGGCCCAGAGTGCACACCTGATAGAGACTGTTTGAAAAAACTTCTGAGTCACTCTCTGAAATGATAGATGTGTTGGGATAAACACAGTCACCTAGATCTATAACATACTATTGGAAAATCTCATTTCACTCAGCGAGGAGAGTGAATTTTCAATTGTATCACATGCCCGATTGCTATGAAAGGTAAGTCGCATTATCTACTGATTACGTGCAAGAAGGCTCTGTACATGGAGAGAAGGGCACTGAAAAACTACCCTTATTTAAATTATAAAAGTCAGCCCAAAATATCAGATTCCTTCAGTGCAACCTAGCAAGGACTCTTTGCAGAACATGGTTAACATTTATTTCAATAGAGAAAATTTGACAGGTTTAATAAAACCAAAATGATTTTCCTTCACTTCTGTAACTTACCTTTTCTCCACTACCTAGACCTATTTCTCAGACCTTCTGGCACCGAATCATTATTCTTGTTGCTATATTCAGTATTTTGAACTTCTTATAGAGTGGTTGTTACACCAGCCACGTAAGTACCACAGAAAAAGAACTATAAGAAAAAAGCCATTGTAAAAAATTGGAGTATCATGGAAAAATCTGCCCTTAAAATACATATAAGCAATTACAATTAGCTGTACTAAAGCAAACATCAAAATGTTTATCTCTGTTCTCCTTATTTTTTGTAAAAATTCTAGAGCTCAACATAACATCTTGAGTATCCTAAAGTATTCCTGTAATTTTCAAGTGTGCACACACCATAATTTGGGCAGAAACAGAACTGTACAGGTAAACTAAATAAATTTCTAAACAGTATCCTGACCCACATATAAATGTAAATTAGAAATTGTACAGAAGAGATGTTTCTTCCACATGGATTATGTTGGATTTACTGTCATGGAAGATGACATCTTTTGTCAATCTACCCTGGAAGGTACAAATCAGGAATAACCTAAGTTATTTACTCTGCCTTTGTACCTCTCTCAGGTAGAGGTGCTTTGTACCTCACTCAGATAGACTGATGTGTGTGATAAGAGCATATCTGAAATATCTGACTCTAGTTTAGAAAGCTAATAACCTTTACTAAAAGCTAAATTCATTCCATGAGCAGGTTAATGAAGAAAAACTCTGATATACACCCAAATTCCTGGTGATGGTGTATGACACAGAATTAAATGCAGTTTTAAAACTTCATAGAACAAGAATGCCTATCAGCACATATTCTGTGGCTCAAGGAGTTAGCACATTTTGAAAGATTACTGCTACGTGGGAATCTCATAGGAGAAAGCAGAGAATCAATCTGAAAGCTTTTACCTTTTCACCACATGCCAAAAATTCAGAAGCCCTGCATGTTTTGACCAAACCCAAAACATTTAACTTCTGAACCACTGCTGTGTTGCTTTGTGGGAGACGCAATTGAATATTCTTTTTTTTTAATTCTTCCCTATTTTTTTTCTAGACTTAGTTAGAAAACAAAACAATACCATCTGTCATTTGGACTAAAATTCCCAGGAGGCACCGTGGTTGATTTTAGAAACTAAGTACTTTAAGCTCTCATTGAACTGAACAGTCAGAAAAATTCAGATATGCACAACCTCCCTCACCAGTCATGGATGCAATGACTTACTGTGCAGACTTATTTATATGAAGGCTCTATCCTAGCTCAGGAGATGGAGCTCTTTTGGTGGAACAGAGGACCGGCAGTCTCTCTCTACTGATACCATCAAATGGTTGCAGCAACAAGAAAGAGCAAATCTCAACAGCTCTTCCAGTGGGCTATTTTCAACCTCCCCGTGTAAATTTATATCCGCAGCAGATCTTCTTGATTTCTGCACGCCAGAAAAGAAATGGACATGAACTTTGTCTGGCTTAGATAAAAAATTGTAAAGGGAGTGAGAAAATAAGAAAGCCCATTTAGATCCTCAATATTTTAAATGTCTGTGAGAACTATATTCTCTTTTCTTAAATACTTATCACCTACTAACTGAATTCAATTAATCTGCCCAGAAGAGGTTTCTCTTAGTATTCACCTTCTGTATGAAGATATAATTTCTATTAACATCCGAACTGATAAGGTGCATTGACAGTGAAAGCCATTCAGGGTGTGTGCGATCTATGGAGAATGCGGCTTCATGAACTCATCTGCAGCATGTAGGATGGGATGGAGAAGCCACAGTGGAAGACCTGATGGGCAGGAAGGCCCGTGTTGGCAAAAGCATGTGGCAAAGATGTGCATTTAAAGACTGCGGCAGGAAAGGGTAAGGACAGATGGCAAAGAGGAGCATATCCCAGAGCACAAAGGCAAAGAGACACAGGTAGAAGCCATTGGATTTGTTGCTCAAAGACTAGGAACAACTGAGCCACTGAAGATCTACAATAAAAGAGTTCAAGCATCAACAGATTATAGCATACGTTCCGCATGATAGTACTTGTTTTTCATTTAAAAATTTATTCATTTCTTAGGAAGCCAAAGCAGTTTGACAGTACTGTTACCAGCACAGAGCTGGAATAAACTGGGTTGTATTTGAAACCAGTGATGTGAGTCAGTGCTGATTCATTATCAGCCTTTGTGTAACTTCGGAAATAAAACTTTTCCAGCCTCATCTTCTGAACCCTGGCTATTAAAAAAAAAAAAAAAAAAAAAGGGAAAGACTTCTTAGGCACAGTTCAGGAAACAAATTATAAAAGTCTCCTACAAGGAGAGATTTAAAAGGAAGGAAGATTTAAAAGTAAAATAATCCAATAATTAGGATTAAGTAGATTGGCTTTTGGTGATCAGCATATTGAATCTATTTATGTGGATTGTCGAGGCATTGAGCTAAGAAGAGGCCTCTGGCTGAATCAGTTTAAATGCACTTAGATATTGCATGTTTCTTTTCACATAAAACAATACAATTATTAATTTTCTTAACAATTTACATTGTAGCACATGGAAAATGAGAAAAACAAACAAACAAACAGGAAAACCATGTAAAAGCAAAACAAAAATCACACAGTCCCAAATATAAAGCTCTCTTCTCAACACACCCAAAGGAATTAAGTCACCTTCTCATAACTCTTTTATCTCACAGTTTGTTAAAATCGTGTCTCTCTTCTTCTACAGGGTAATAAAAGCACAATATGGGAAATACTTGACATACTTTCTCATTTGTTTAATGGTGATGATACAAGGGAAATTACCCCTCAAATATATTTGAACATTTAGCTTATTATCCTGAGTGAGTTTTGTCCCAAAAGCACAATTTCTTAAAACAAAACACATCTTTCTATGATGAACTACAAAAGGACAAGAAGGCAAAATTCCATAATTAAAATTAGAGTATTTCCTTGACTTATCCCAAGCAGATATTGGTTCTACTGCAGCTTAGTTTGGGGGAACTTTCATTGAGTCTCACTCACCCGCAAGCAATGAGATTTTCACACATGAATTAGGCTTTTCATTTGATAACTTCAACGTTACAATTTAATGCTACTCCAGTGGCTTGCAATTCGGTGCCAAGCTGCAAGGCTGTGAGCAGCCTTCAACCATTAGTTTTTGAGGCCAACAGAATTTGTTCCCATTGCAGAAGGTCTGGAAGGGAAGTGAGGGCACTCAACAAACCAGGGCAACCACTTCCTTCTTGGCAGTGCTTGTTTTAATTGTAATGTATATGCTGTGTGTTTAGCAAGGTGTTAGTCGTGCCTAGTCATTAGTTAGTCGTGCCTAGTCATTAGTCGTTACGCTAAAGCAGGCAAATAATCTTTTCAGAACAGTGAAAACTGCCCCCACATAACTAAAACTTACGAATTCCCCCTTCAGAAATGCAGCTAAGGAGACAGGCCTGTGCCTACTTTCACAGGAGAACCAGCAAAGATTAGAATGAGTAGGAAGAATTCAGATAGAATTCAGATTCTCTCTTTCTTTTTTTTTTTGCCCCTGCAGAATGGATCTAGGATTTAGAGTTTAGATTTTCCTTGTATGTAGTAATGGCTGGATAGATACATCCAGACTTGAAACCTTAATTCTGCCTCATCTATTGTCCATTTTCCTCTTTGTTTCATGTGTAAAACGTTACCCTACCAGACTAAACCTGGGCATTATGGCCTGAGTTGTTTCCAGTTCCATGTCTTTAAGTAAAAGAGTACGTACAGACAGAAGAAGCTAGACAAAACCAACCAGCTTCCCAAGGTATTTGACTGCAAGCCCCATTCTAACCTCTTCGCCTGCCTCCAGATGTAGTACCAAGGTAGAAATAAAACAGTCTGCACAGGATGCAGGAAATCTGGAGCTGAGACAGGAACTGAATCCAGTCTTCTTGAGTTTTCATCCCATCTCGACTCACGATCCCCTTTCTTTTTGAAGAATTGAGGGCACATGCACTGTGTGAAAGGAAATGCTATCAGGAACAAAAATTTTTACTGGGAAAGGAGCATCTCTCATAGGAGGAAAGGCTGAGGGAGCTGGGCCTGTTCAGCCTGGGTAAGAGAAGGCTCGGAGGGATCAATCTGATCAACGTGAATAAGTATCTGGAGGGAGGGTGTCAAGAGGATGGGGCCATACTCTTCTCAGTTGAGCCCGGCGACAGGACAAGAGACAATGGGCCCAAACTGCAACGCAGAAGTTCTGTCTGAACATAAGCAAAAACTTTACTCTGGAGATGACTGAGCCATAAAATCAAGAGCAATTACTTAGAAAACAAAGTTGCTTTGAAAAGCAAGTTGCAGTACTGCAATGGCAATGAAGGAAGAAGTCTGGAAGAGCTCAAACATTTCATACAGTCAGACATAGTTAATTCATGCTGAATTATCGTCACCGCATAAATGTCTGTGCAAATGACAGACTTTAATAAGCCTTCAAAGCTGACACACTATTTATCACTGATTAAATTTTTTAAATCAAAGTAACTATGGCTTTTACAGACATGTTTAGATTAAGACTGACACTAACTCAGTATATCAGTTTTAAGTCACTTGCAATTATGCAGGTGCTTGGGCAGCCTGTAGTTCTGTCATTTAAGGCTAAATTGGGGCAAAGAGCCCGTATCCATGTTGGATAATGAAGCCCTTGTCTCAGGAGACAGATAATTACTTTTAAACGTAGAATATTCCCAAAGTTTTCCTCTGTGCACTGTGTGATTTGTTCTTGCTGGAAAAAGGCTGTCATAGGGAAAGTAATGGTATAAAATCTTGCACGTTGAGTCTGTGGAATACCTACCATACCCAGGAGGTCAAATAAAAGCTTTGTGAAAAACTCCCAACTTATACGCATATGACTCTGGAAAAGCAACAATATTGTTTTAATGTAATTTTATATGTGAAAATCATTATACAAGGGTTGATGCATGTCCAGAATAAATTATATTTTTTGTACATTCCTGGCTATCAGTTTCAAAAAAAAAACACCATAAAAGAATGCAATCCTTCTGCTGATGAAAGCAGATTAAAAAAATGAAATTCCACCAAGGAGTTGATGTTATTCCCTCTACTTCATTAACATTTCATTTTTTGCAGCACTCCAAATACAAAGAGTTATCAAGATTTTTTTTTTTATTTTATTTTTTTGCTTTGTAAGAGTTTTAAGGCATTTGATCATAACTGCTGAAGTAAATTGAGTGGCATTTCATGAGCAGCCAACTAAAAATGCTGAAGGCACAGAGCAGTTTTGATATCCAGGAAATCACAATTAATTTCAACTACATAAAACGGAATCCAAGACTGTACAAACCATTTGTTATTTGTCACCTGTTTCATTTGATTAGAAACGTATGGTATTTATCAGTCAGTAGAGTGGAAATAGAATTTGCTGTAAACGATAAAGAATGTAAAAAGATTACAGGTAAAAGGAGCAATGGGGGAATATGTATATATGTTTCTTATCGAAGTATATGATAGCTTTCACTTGGGCTGACTACAAAGACACTGTATTATACTGATTTTTATTGTTCAGTGAGAAAATTCCTAGGTTAAACAGAATTTAATAAAATCTAAAACGTATTACAGACATTTATTTGGCGATACATTTGACAGCACCCAAGTATATAAGAAAAGAAAAGAAAAGAAATGTTAAATACAACTCCACCGATAAGGAAGTCATTTAAAGAAAGTTTTTCTCTGAAAATGAAGCCTAAGCCCTTTTTCCCACTTAAAGTCAATAATTTGCTGGTCAATATCCGACAGTCCAAGATGACTACAGTTCTCCTCACCTTGCCAGAACTTCCTGAAGAAAACCACCACTCACCTCATACCTACCATAGCAGTCATTGACAAAGGACATGATAAAAACTATTTCATGCATGGAAAAGGAGCTTTTTTTTTTTCCATGTAGATATTAATAATAATAATAATAATAATAATAATAATAAACAATCTATTGTCTTGTATATGTACTGGCTGAACTGTCCATCTATTCCTATGCTGGTGGATAAAAGCCATCCTCTTTTTCTCTTCATTCACTCAAAAATCAGCTTGGGCTTACGCAACTTTTTTTGTTTGAATATGGCCCGTCAAGAGAAGATATAAACCAGGAAAAAAAACTTAACTACTGAATAAAAACCTTTCTATAGTAAAAACATTACACCAATTCCTCACACTTTTCCCCACATGGACATTGTAATACCCCTTTATATATACGTACATACGCACAGGCCCTCATTTCAAGAGAAGCACACCTCAGCAGTAGGACAGGTAGGGAGGATGGATGGAATGTTCTAAAAGACCAGGCTACATCCTGGTATGGGTTAAACTGCTAAAATGGACAGGAAAATCAAAGCAACTAAATAGAAAACAAAGTTATGTGAAGACATATTAATAGACTTTTAGAAGTGCTGATGTTCATGAAATTATAGTAAGAGGTGTTAATGAGTTAGGCCCCACATTTTCACTATCTTTTCCAGTAGTTCTGTTTATATGCAGTGTTCAGATTCTACAGTGCACAGATGGAGGACCGACTTTACTAAGTATTTTACTAGCCCTGCTGATTTTATTAATTGTGTATCATACTGTAACATCTAATAATGTAAAGTGAGATTAAAGATTCTGACACCCACTGCACAGGAACTAGCAAACAGCAATTTTTCGTTCCTTTTTATATAGACTAATAAAATATTTAGAGTAATTACTTTGCAAATGGTAAAGGATTAGAACTGCTAATTGCATATAACTAAAAAAAAAAAAAGTATGTCTCAATTAATAAACCATAGAGTCTTAGACATTACAATTTATATTCTTCACAAGAAAAAACAAGTGCAAGAATATATGCCTTTGAACAACACACAATTAACAACACTTTGTTTTAATTATCTTGGGCCACAATTAATGATAGTCCTACAGTTCATCCTTCAACTTTGATAGCTACTTAGACTACTTATGTAGATTAATTATTGAAGTATTGGCATTCACTAATAAGTGTTTTTTTTAACAAGCCACTGCACAGCACTGACATCAGTGAGGGGACCTGTTCACTCACCTTCCAGGCGTAGATTCTGTCTGTCCATTATGTTATGTTACATATCTGGGCAGTTTGCCACAAGTGATAAAGGCCGTGACATTGCTGAACAACTTCCTATTAACTGGGGACATAAAGAACTGAAACGGTCATGCAGACTGATTAAGATTCTGGCCAAGTAAACACAAGTCACCCGTATTTGAAAATTAAAGACCACGAAGAACATACAGTCATCCTCCACTGGCAGATAAAGCAAGACTGTAGTACACTGTATATTTATCAGTGGTTTATGGGCCTTAAAAATTTCCTATTGCGAAGTTGGTTTCTGTGCAGAGTTAAGGTTAATTAATATTCATAGAATCACAGAATGGCTTGGGTTGGAAGGGACCTCAAAGATCATCTAGTTCCAACCCCCTGCTATAGACAGGGATGCCACCCACTAGATCAGGTTGGCCAAGGCCCCATCCTGCCTCGCCCTGAAGACATCCAGGGATGGGATATCCACAGCTTCTCTGGGCACATATTAAATGTGTTTACTTTACAAACTGCTCATTATTTTAAAGGAAATAAATACTACAGAAGCTTTCTGTCCCTTTCAGATTTCAGAATCTGTATTTAGATCCAAACAGGGTTATAAGCGTCCATGTTTTAATTTTAACTAAGTTCTCAAAAACAAGAATCCAGAGTTTTATTTTGATCAGAGTATAACTCAAAAATAGTGATGCAAAAGAGCCATCACTTTGAACTAAAAATGTACAATGCCCAGTGATGAAGACCTTGTTTACCGAGAGCCTGCTTAGGTAAAAGGCCGCTACAATCATTGTAATGCATTCATTTATAAATACATAGAATACAACATAGATAGCTTGAACAGAAGAGAATGAAGCATTTGCTTGGTAAGTTCAAAATGTCTTATTACTAGTTTTAAATTATATTAAACTCTGCATTGTCTTAATGTTTTATACACCATGAAATCCATGTTTCTACCAGGGAGAACAAAGTAAGTTCATATATGTAAATACATGTATAAATATATAGTGGTTACAATCCTACCTGCACCTTCTTCGTGGTTGCTTAACAAAACTAGAACTTTTACTTCAAGAATTTTTAACCATCTTGAATTCTAGTGATGATGATTAGTACGTACCACAAGTACTTTGCATGTCCTGATTTTCCACAGGACTAAAAATGTGAAGAGTGCAGTTTTCCTTGTGGTCTACAAAGAAATAGATTTTCCACAGTCCAGCAGTAAAAAGACCTGAGCTGAGTCTTCGAGCACGTTGAGCAATAAACTACAATGAAGCGGCATTGGTTTTATGACAGTTGTTAAACCATCTGTATTTGTCTGAAAATATTAATAATTGAAATAAAAACAGTAACAAAATCTCTTTAAATGATCTCAGTTGAATTAAAATCAAGTATGAAGACTTTTATAAAGATATATGATGCTCAACATTAGAGAGAAATCCTTTCAGTGATTCTGAGACTGAGTTTCTTATTCATCCCTGGTAAATGAATTATAAAAAAGAAATATCCCACAATATGAGTATAGGTGAACTGTGAAAGATTAGATTTATACTACAGGGGAGATTCAGTGACAATAAACGAATGAGGCAGGGGACAAGGTGGGCTTTTATGTGTGAAACTGTTGTATTTCTTACCTCCAGAGCCTTCAAACGCTCTAATAGCAATTTTGTCTTTTCTCTTTCCTCTTCAGTGCTGCTGCTTTCACTTCTTGAATCTTCATCTACTACTGCGTGAATTTTTTCCATGCCTTCTTTACATTTCCTACTGTCTTCTGACAGCTTTTCCTGAAACGATTTTTTAAAATGTCATTACTCACAGGTGGAAATGAAGTTAACTACGCAAGTATCTTCAAATCTCCCTTGTATAGGAATGAAAAAAAGACAGAGCAAATTGCGACTTACAGAACTAAATAAATGGAGTCATGAAGGGTTTATTAAACATGATGCTATGCCAGTTGTACAAAAGCGTATGCACAAATGAACTGCTACATCTACTTAAGATATTTAAAATTTGGAACTTATTTTTAAATAGAGTAACCTGCATTTTCTTCTTTTAAGGTTGCAATGAAAATGGAGTGTATCTTCTTTCAATGGAAACATTCTGCCACAGAGATATAAAGCAGTTTATTAAGGAAGAGCTAACATATGTTCATGCCTGATGTATTTCACCTTTCTTCATCTTGAGCTAATATTTGAATTACTAAATAATGGGCTGAGAACCAAGCTACTACCTGAATACTGATTTAAGACCCACACTACCAGACAACTAGAGAGAATCAACCTGACAGCCAAATTTTCCGAAGTGCCCTAGTCTATTACAAGTCAGTCAGACTGCGTATTATTAGCTGCTGCTGTTTTACGGCTGTTCGGTTTTACAAGATGTCTATAAAAATGCTAGATTTGAACACTGAATGCTACTAACACCATTAATTATGTGCCCAAGTTCTCTGTTGAGAGAATGAGATAGAGCAAGCAAAACATCTAGACAAAAACAGGCAACAAAAACTCGAGACATAAAAATATGTATTTTCATGAGGAACTGTCCAGCTTGAATAACTGTGCAAATATCTGATAACTCTTCAAAGACTTAACAGCAAAACATTATCTTAATTAAAACCCATAAACACAACTGAATTAAAAATCAGCACTGTGAATCACAATTCTACAAATGCCTTTTTAAAAATTAGCTAGCTTAGGAATGGACTATTACCATGTTAAAACTTTAATCAAGAATCAATTTTATAAGCTATGGGCTTAATCATTGAATACTCTTACACAAACCGGGAGGCAGAAAGCCTCAAAACACTGGCTTCAAAAAGCCATTCCATCAGGTTTCCAGCATTAGTGTTATCCTGATCACATGGGAACCGTAAATACAGTGGTTTTTTTTCTTGCTTGCTACTAAGTGATACAATGATCAAGAATCTATAGAAGAGCCACTAAACACCTTTCCCTTCAGGTTACCCTGCTAAGTACATCCACATAAAGTATTTCAATGACCTCAGAAAAAAACTGACGAAGGTACCATTCAAACACAAACAATTATTTTTAGGAGAGAGACTGACATGTAATAGATGTGGCTAACAATGGTAGAACAGAGAGGAGAAAGCACAGGCTGTGAGACTTCATCACAGAATGGGAGTAATGCGACTTCAGTCAGAGTAAAGCCCAGACATCCATCACCTAAAGAAGTAACCAATTCATCTTCTAATTACAAAACCTGGTGAACTTTGCACACCAGTGGCATAAACAAGAATACACATCCTGCTTCGATATGATGTGCACCAAAATAATTCCAAATACTTAACACTGTACCCTGCTTGAGTGTTTAAATAGAGGTCACGTATTTAGTAATAAACTAGTTTCAGTGTTTCATGGGCTAAAAGAGGCCCCAATATATCACATACCCTACCTATTAGTGCTTAAAATCAAGTCAAGTAAGGGGGAGGATGACAAAGGCTTTTGGTATGACAGAATCTTCTTAAAAGTGATAAGCGTGCTAATGTCAAACGCAGCCGCCTGCAAGGGGGAGACAGGGAGGGGCAGAGACAGAGAGAGATTGTTGCAAGAGGAAATATGCATCTCCTACATGATGTTGATCAAATCTTACAGAAAGCTCTGAAGGGAGCGTGCTGAAGGCAGCAAACAATGGCATGGAACAGCCTTTTTTTTAATTTTTTGTTTAGATTCCTGTACTGCTGGAGTTACCTGGAACAAAGACTGTATTTTGAATCTTCTACAATGTCTCTGGTGTACGCCCCATGCATTGCACAATAAGGCAGGCTGGATTTGGAAGCTGAACAGCAAAATACTTAGGTTGGAAGTCCTGCAAAGGCAGAGTAAGTGTCGTCCTGCTGATCGGTGCTGCTTCATTTCTCTTGAAAGGTAACGGATGGAAACTGTACTCTGGAAGTAAGCTGGACACCAAAAAACAAGCTTGGCCCAGCTTGGTTTCCCCAGAGCACTACGAGTTTAAGACACATGCCTGTACCCTGAGAGGATGCAAGCACAGCAGCCTAATGAAAATTGTACAGTAAAGACTCATCCACGTCTCCAATGCTCTGTGTCAACAAAGAGACAATAAGAACATTAAATATTGAAATCTTACTAAAAGGAAACTAGGATTATGCTGCTCACTATGGACCCATTCCCACTGAAACTAATGAGAAACTTGCTATCAAGTCCCACCTCGTGGAAGCTTCTCAAACTGGTTTAAGCTGTCATTGCTTTTTTGAAGCCAACATTACTTTTCAAATCTAAAATGACATCCGAGCCTGATCATTATTTCTATGCATTGTTTGCTCTATAAATCAAACAAATGGTACGCTGATGACAAACCTTTTGATCAAAGGCTGTAGGCCCTACAGCCAATAGAAAACAACCGATGAAAACACGGCCGGCAGTCTGGAAATGGCAAGCTTTCTAGAATCAATGGGAAGATATAAATCACTGACGACATTGATCTATGAAGCTGTACAAGACAGCGACCTCACTGAGACTCATCAAAAAGTTGGTTTTCAGTTAGATTAAGTAGAAAAGAACAGTATAATACTTCCTCTTTTCACGAATAAATGTGAGAACAATAAATTAAGAGAGCAGGAAACCCAATTGAAATTCCAAATAATAATTTTCCTGGAATATGTGGGAATATAAATAAACATTTTAAGCCAGTCTTCGCCTGTCTGCCCACCCCTGAGAACACTGAGCAAGGAAGTGTTTCTGCTGTTTATAAATAAAGGAGTGTAACTGAAGTGATAGAAAAGATCACGTGGAAGATTGCAAGAAGATGAAAGACGCCAAACTGCTTCCTTGAGGAATTGCCTCCTCCTTCATCCTGAGGAAGGCAACAGGCTGACCTTCCGGACACTGCGTTAGTGGCTGGCAGCCGTGGTCAATGCCTGTCCTCGGAGTCTGGTCACCTTTCCGGGGAACAGCCAAATGTCAAAGGGATGCTTAGCCAGCTATTTCTTAACCACTGCAATCTCACAAATGAATGTACTTTTGCAGTTTTATTGGCAATAGCATGGCTTGTCATTCCTTGGCCTTTCATCTTTCTTAGGATGCTTTCTAGGAATTGCACTACACACACACACACGTGCAGAAAAGCTGGAATAAAAAATGAATACAATTTAAAATATTTCAATTTGTAACTACAAAATTTCAAAACAAGAAGGCTAAAAGTCAGATGATACAAAGAATAATAATTAAAAAAGGTAGCTCCAAAAAATCTGTTCTAGATTTTCTTTTTTTATAATGGAAAAAATGAATAGGCACTAATTGGAATCAGGACTCTTCTCTAGTAGTAAGGACAAATACATTCTACAAAGTGATCATACAGTTCCTCGGGTACCTTATGTTCCAATTTTTCCTATTTTGAGATGTTACCATGCAGGAACTGCCTATACAAATGAGAAACCCTTAAGAAAACAGAAGTCATTAACACCGTTAATGCAGCAGACAGGCTCCCGCAGGAGGAGCTCTCGCCAAACGTGAAACAAAAAGAACCAGCACAGCACGTGCCATAGCTGTCAGCATGGCAAATGCAGAGTCCTGCACTGGGGGAAAGTGGTCTTATGGTCACTGGAACAGGTTTCCTGGGTTCTCCTGAATCAGAGATATTCCCGAGTTCACTGGACAAGGGGCTATAATAATAGAACTTAGCCTAATTTTATCCTGATATAACTGGATCTGTACTCTACAGTACTGATCATAAACAGCAATCTCGCACAGGGACACGTGACATAATCCTGTTTGAACCAAACAAGAATTAAAAAAAAGATCATGATATTTGAGATGCTGATTTTCTCAATGAGCATTTGATGAATTGCTTGTCTGGAAGCTGATAAGTAATAATTATAAATGACATCTTTACTTACAGGAGCTAGAGATCATTCTCAGGTGATTAACCCAAGCCCTCCATAGAAGTGATGTGTTTCAGATGCAACATGGTAAAGATCCCTCAGATACAAACTATGCCTTTTTCCATTTGGGTGTCAGATTGTGATGCTAGAGTTCTTTTTTTGTTTGTTTGTTTTACTTTAATTCCTCAACCTCTGACTATTTGACAATGGTTTTATAAGGGTTACAAATTCAAATTCTTTGGAGATTCGTTCCTGTATTTTTCCAAAGAGCACACTTTAATCACACAGGAAAAAAAATATATGTAAGACATATAATTAAATAGTGTTTATAATTGGCTATAAAGACTGATTTGAGAAGAGACTCAGCATTTTTCACAATGTAAATCTCTACTAGCAGACTGTACTGAGAGGTGCCCAAGCATCCAGTCAATACCGAACCCAAGCTGTCTGGCTAGCTCAGCATCTCAAACCAGTCAGCACTTCCCATGAGCACGTCTCAGGAGCTTCTGCAGTACTTTCTAAGACAGGTACTGAGCCGTCAGTAACTCGGTTTGGTAATTCAGGTAAATTCCTTTAGTTCTACACTTTTAACACTCTCTTGTGCTATCATAAAGACAGACTCTTAACCTCCAAACCTGAACTGCAATTTACAAAACCATATACAGAGTTGTGTCTGTAATAATAAATTCTGAATGCTGCTTCTTGCAAGGCCGTTCTATAGTCTTGATGTATTCTTGGATTATGTACTTTCCGCGTTATTTCCACTGCAGACCTCCTAGTGTTCAGCACTATTCTTCACTGCGAGTGAGCAATATGAAACGAGAATTTTTAGACTGTCAGTGTAGATAAAAACAGTAGATGAGGGTTTCTTTGTACTTTCAGGAAAAAACAGCCCCAAGCTATGCACAACTAGCTCCCACAATCTGACTGCAGAAGCTGAAAAAGACAGCAATTGCTCCAAGGACTACTGACTTAACATTCCAACAAGTTTTAAATTGCTTTTCGGTGGCACCTTGCTCTCCTTTTTCCTCCCATCATAGTCTTTTTTTCCTTTATCATAATTAACGCTTGTTTACTGGGGCTCAATTCCTCTTAAATACGCCATTTGACCTGTTTGCAGTTTCTCCTGATAGGGTTTTTGGCCAATTTCATTTGGAAAAACCTGAAGTGCATAAAGGACGCTTGTACACGAAGTCAATGCGATACGAAGTAGGACTGATGAATTCACCAAGTGCTTCCTGCAAGATGCCCTGTACCCAAGTAGTTACTGATGTCACTGTGACATGAATATGCCTGTTCTAGCTGCAGCTTTTTTCTTTTATTATTATTTGCTCTATTTGCTAATGGCAATCCAATTGAACGCCGTGACTCAGGCCTAAAAAAAAAGTAACTGAACAATCAAGTTAGCATGAAAAACTATTACATACAACTAGGTTGTGCAACCTGAATGATCTCTCAATATAAGGCTGCAAACACGACTGCTGTTTTACCCTGCTTACTTGTATCTATCTAGTCAGCTGTTTTCTTTCACTTCTTCCCAGTGGAAAGATAGGCTAAAATATAGCTTTGTTTTAGATAGCACATCAGCAAATGCAATAATAATATATTTTTGTTTAGCCAACAGCTTTTGTTCAGAACGAGCTGACAAAATTGAAGAAAAAGAAAGGAATGCACATATATCACAACATTTTACACGAACATCCCACATTGTTCACAGGTTAACATTACTGTTGTCAGGAAAAACATATAAAGTTCTTCTTTTTCATCGCTGCTTTTGACTTACAGAGTGAACAGAGTGAGCAGTAGCATTCTCTAGATTAAATATGGGTGATGGATAAGAGAACAAAGTACTTTCTTTACGTTTCTGATACGAGCCTCCTACCGCTCACGTATCAATCTCAATGTACTAGATATTATTCTTCACTCAGAAGTCTCTTCGGCAGTGCAGGCTACCACCCCTGCGAACACTTCTGCGGTCACATTAATAAACTTCCTGATGATGCTTTTATTGGCTGCTCCATGCATCAGAAACAAGTAGTTTTGAAAAAGTTCTGATCAAAAAGGACTCTAAGAGAAGAAAAGCTTCGCACTGAAGTTCACTGCGAAGTGAACTTGGAAAATCAGAAAGATTAGATGGAGCTTCTTGTCTGGAGGTCCCCAGATTAAAGTCAGTCTGCGGTGCCAAAGGGAACGGCACCAACCTGAGACCAAATATTGCTGTTGACACCATCCTGACTTTAGTAAATGGGCATTCACAGGATCGGCAGCACCCTCACCTCTGGCACGACAGCTGTCAGAAGTGAAATCAGAGAGTGACAATTCTGGAGGTGACCCTTGTGCGCCAGGTCTCGGGCACGGCGATGGCAGGGCAAGGTGGCAGCCGCTCTGCATGTTGTGTCACTGCCTTTTCAACGTGGAAGGCTTCGCAACATTCAACAGTAATTGGCAGAAAGGAGGTATAATTGGTTCGTTAGCACCACCCCTGAAGTAACCACCTTTCTTCACGGGGAACCTACATGCAGCATTTCAACTTTCCCGAATGAGTTTCTAAGTGTTAAAGTGACTGCGCTTGACTGAAGTGACAGTATTAAAATATCTACCTTTGACTGAAGTACAAACAAACCAAACTATTATGAAAATTAAATTGGGTAAATTTTATGTGATGGCCATTAAGGCAACAGATTTACTCAGGATTTAAATTGCTAGAAACAAGCCCATTTTTCTTCCCTTTGCAACCCTCTCACATTTTGTAAAATAATATCTTTTCACTACTTGGATGAAGGCCAAATTGCTCTTCTTAATGAAATGAAAAACTTTAAGTGCAATTTTTTATTTTTATTTTTTAACCACAAGAAAGTCTCCTGAGAACTTACACTTGCTGATCCAGTTTTCTGTACGTGGTTTCTCTTCGGAATACCACAAAGAAGCTCTACAGAACATAGCTGAAGACGAGTATTAACTAGTATTTTGGAACGAAAGCAATACATTACCTGACTTGTTCCCACCGTAAGCACAAAAGCTGAAGCTGACCTAAGAAGCTACCTGTGTGATTTGGACAAAAAATCAACGTGTATTATTACATAGCTAGGCGATTTTTGCAAATTGCAGGATGAAGTTGGTTTGTCTCACAACCTTGTCAGGACAACTCCTGAAACAAACATCTTCACCAAAGCATCTTCACAAAAGAAATACGATACAGGAAAAACCATCATCGATCTCACCAAAACTCCACCTTTTCAAGTCTGCTTTTATAGTTTGTATCAAATACATTAAACTGAATACAAAAAGCAATAATACTTTTCTTGATCAGTATTGCAAATTATTTCCAGAACAGACAAACCTGTACTGGTATACTTCTAAGTGCATTCCTATGCTGAAATAATTGTCTAAGATAATGTTTGTGAATGCATAATACATTCCTTTTTTCCTCAGAAAACAAGCAAAATTTTGACTAGATGTTTTTCAATTTTTTAGAATTTAAAAGACAGCATTACCAGCTGCTGGTTTGCAAACATAAATGAATCACAGTTCAAAGTGCAGAGGGAGCAATATCTTTAACTGAGATGTGGAAATAGAGAGCAAGTGACTTGGCCATGTACAAGACCCAACCTTGGAATACCAAGGAACACAATCTGGAATTCAACTTCTCTGTCACTAGGCAGTTGATTGTAGTCTCTATTTCTTATTTCTATTTATTATTTTCTTTACAGACTCTATTTATTATTTCTTATTTGTTATTTTTTTCCCTCAGAAACCACAAAAGGATTAGAGAGATAAAGATGCTTCTTATTTGCTTGCTTGTCCCTCCTGCCCAACCAGAAGCTCTTCAATAGCAGCCCAGGATGCGCAATGCTGTGTAGGTCCAAAAAGCACTTCTGGATCCCGACAGGGATCCAGCCTGGCTCCAGCCTATAAAAATCTTCTGGTCAAGAGCCAGGAGACACCCTGCAGACCTGGGAGCTCGGAAAGC
The DNA here is from genome assembly GCA_011076525.1 of Nettapus auritus. NCBI lineage: Eukaryota > Metazoa > Chordata > Aves > Anseriformes > Anatidae > Nettapus > Nettapus auritus. Next base: position 31,908,164 of record CM021771.1, read on the forward strand.
AGGCGCCAGATGGGGGATGACAACAACTCCGTGGGGATCTCGCTGCTCTGCTGAGAATCGGAGCGGGGCTGCAAGTGGTGCTGGTCCCACAGCGAGCGCTCTGCAGCAGCCTTGCTTCCTCCCGCTGCCGAAGCGTGGGCCTGCTTCAGCCCCTGCGCCAGCACAGCTGCTGCTGGCAGCTCGGAGTTGACCTGCTTAAGGAAGACATGCAGATAAGGAGCAACAAATTGGCCTTCGCGTTCCAAGCTACTGGCATCTCTCCAAACAGCAGATAGATTATCTGAGAACTGATAGGTGCTATAAACTCCTGGAGGTTACTGCAGTCTCTTAGGACTACCAGGCAGAGGCATGTTGGAGCCATGCTCTTCTCTCAGATACATCCCCTAAATTAAACAAAAAAGGGCAACCGCAAGAACACCATTAAGGGCAAGATTTAGGCTGTGCGTGAATGGGAAGTCCCTGCATGCATTAGGATGAGCTGCAGCTGCCAGGCTGGGAAGCACATCATCGCCTTGTTTTCCTGCGTCTCTGAATTTCCCTTACGCCTGCTTCATATGCGTAGGGTTCAGGCACGGTATAGGGGCTGATTTTTGTGGACTTAATTCGAAAATAAGATCTAGAAGAACGATGTAGCAAAAGACAAATTCTATATTGCAGAGAAAAATCTCAGCAGAGAGTTCCCATCAGTACAACACGTAAAGGTATCATCACACCAGTCAATCTGCACCGCTTGTTACTAAAGATATACAGAAAATCCCGGGAAGGAAAGAGCAGCTTGTTTTCTGAGAAACACAGACACACAAATTGCAAATTTCAGTTATGAGACTTCATTATGTTAAACAAAACTCCATTGCTTCGTTACTGTACTACAAACAAACAATCAAAAAGGAAAAGCTATTGGCACACAACTGCCTTGCAGCGACGTTGCCGTTTTGAGCAGTGTCTGAGAAGCACCAGCGCTCCCCTTGGGGGGCAAGAACGCAACCTGGATTTAGATAAATGGGGAACAAATATCTAACAGAGTCCCAGCAACACTGGTGGAAAGCTACCAGAAGAAGAGCTGTAAGGAATTAGTTGTTACAGAGCTAGCTCTGAATTTCCCGGTGTGGAAAAGCAGTCCGAGAGCAGATGCTGGTGTCGCTGACCGCCCAGGATTTCTGGTGGAGGTCCCAGGAACGTGGGTGGCTGCTCTTTAGTCCTTCTCTGGGAGACACAAAGCTGCCAGCCTTTGCCTAGTGATATTCTCCTTCGTAGCTGAGGGGACCCAGCTGATGCTGTCTCCTGTGTGTCCTTCCAATCCAGAGATGTAAGTTTAATTTTAAGGATATATTTTCTCTCTCTGTAACAGCAGTTAGCATTAAAAATCCTGTGTGGATTTCAGCTAGGGAATTCAACTACTGCCTTTTTTTCAATTCCTGACCATGCCCCTTCTATAAAATGTTACGTATCAGTGGCCTGAACACCAAACTTGCATAATTTTGTGTTAAGATAAAATTATATTGCCAACAGATAAACTTTTTCTCCTGAAAGACCCCCACGGCTGTGCAAATTACAAGTGCCAGCCAGAACAACTGTTCCACATTTGTTGTTCCACACAACACGCAGACAAAATTTGGGGTGATCTGCCCAGCAGTGCCACCTGAAACGTGCCCGCACCAGCCATGCAGTCACACCTTGCTGACACCTGCTTCAGAAAGCAACTGATAAAATGCTGCAGACTTCATGACCAAGAGCTTTGAGACCAAGAGCTAAAGACCATTGCTTTATCTTTGTTTGGAAGTTATCAGTATTGACACTCTTGATAAATCTTCATCTATCTCCTTCCCTACTTTTCATTAAAGCTGGCCCATGTACACATATTTATATTCAGCAAGAGGGTAGGAAAAAGAACTGTACTTTGTTGTGTTCATAGCCACCGCAGCGAAGCAGGTGACTGTGCTGGTGGTGATGCCCTGTAAATATGACAGATCTCCTCCCAGGGGCACAGAAATGAGACAGGACACATACCTCTACCAGAAAGAACTGGAAGGAATCACCCTGCTGTTCTCTGTTGCGCTCAGGGCCAAAGAAACCTGAAGAAACCTGAAGAAACCACTAAAAGGCTACCTGCGATGCTCATTCAGTCTCTCAGCCAGACTTTGGTTGGTGATGACTCAAAAGCACTGACCACAGCGTAGGAATTTGCTCCTCAACAAATTTCCTAGCACAGAAGTTCAGGGATGACGGGGCCGGTGATGTTAGACTGGTAAGGGCTTCAGGCTGCGTAAAACGCAGGATTTCAGTTCCCACTTAGCAAAAGACCGTGCCTGCTCCTCACAGCAGTGATCTTTTGGAGGCCAAATCTTAAGAAGCACAGTGGGGCTCAGAAAAGGTTGCAATGGTTTTAGTCACACATGCTTTTTCCATAAAACGAGCAAATCTCACTCCATATTTTAAATAAGACAGGACAACTCTACTCAAAGACCATCCAAGCTCCTCTTCAAAACCGATGCCTCTTCTATCAGAAGTATCTGTATGCCAAGCAAACGCTTTGGGAGAAATATGCCTTTTTTCAAGATTACCAAAAAACATTGAAAGTCTGTTTCTTTTCATTATCTGGCTCAGTACTTGTAAGAGTTCCTGTTACCAGAAATAGCAGTTCATACATACCGATGACATTTTAAACACACCTGAGATTAAACGGCGTGTTGTTACCATCTTTTTATAGACAACATAAAAGATGGACAGATAAAGTGTATTTGTCCAAGGAAACGGAGACGTTAGTGGCAAACCAAGGAACCAAAATCTAGTCTCCCAAATGCAGTGCTTTAAACAGCAGATTGTCGTCCCTCCTCTCCCCTCTGATGTGACTGTGGCACGTCTGCTCTGAGCTTCAGTGCATATATTGACGGTTCCAGAATTGTAACAAATCATAAACTCACAACAAACACTCTTCCTCATCTATTTTGATTACTGTGCGGTGACAGATAAAGTCAAAAGGAGTTCAAAGAAAACTTGGAAGACTTTGTTTGCGTGATTTGTAATCAGGTAAGAGGCTAGATATCCAGTAATGCGAGCCGGCAGGGAACAGACTGGTTTTTGATATCCAGAAGACAAGGACAATGCGAGGGAGAAAAGTCTGCAGTGGTGCACATTTTAACTTCTTGGCTTCAGGTACTGCTCACAATTATTTCTGTAGATCACTTTCCCTCTTAGATAAAGTATTAGCATCTTGAATAACAATAGAAGTACTACATCAGGTATTGGTTTGGCCTTTCGTGGTCCTAATGGAGGTGGGTAATGTCTCTTGGAAACATCCTAAAAGCTCTTATTCGCTTGAGCCTTTTAGTCAAATAAACTTTAAGAAGTGAAAGAAGCACGATGGTTCACATCAATTCAAATCACACACATTCTTATCTACATTTATGTGAGCATTCATTATAAATTTTCCATCAGATATTATTATGCAGAATGATAACGACAAATTTTATTTACAATCCTGCTTCTGAAGTCATTTACCCCAAAGAAATCACATCGTCCATCTGTAAGTCCAGCAAATTAAATTCCCGCAGGGCAGCTGGCTCTCCAGAAGGGGTTAGAATATTTTGCTTCAAGTAAGAATCCAGACAAGCCCTAACATAATATTGCAATAATACTGCACACTCTGGGCTCTATCTTATTGTTATTCTTCTAACATGAACACTATGCAACATTTAATGTTCATTAGCAACAATATTTATTCTGGAGTCAGCCGTATTGATATTATAATAAGAACTCAATTTCATACATCCCAGAACAATAATTAGATTTGTAAAAAACAAATATGGAGACAACGGTCAATAGATCAACAGCGTTTATTGCACAGAGGTATCTTTTATGACTATTCAGATATTAATTTGAACAGGCTTCACACACTAAAACTAGCTTACCATGGTGTCAAAGAATACGGGACATATGCTGATATGTCACGCCGGAGATCTCCCAACACGGCCTCATTCGTTACAAAATACGTGGCTGTGAAGCAGCAGTAAAATCCGATCCTCTAGTGCACCGAGTGCAGAGCACATCACGCTAATTACAAGGAACAGCTACCAATACATTCTATAAGCTTGACTGCAAAGGATAGCTTTCAAAACAGTGGTAATGTTTATATATTCAATGCACTTTGTGTGTGTGTATATATATATGTATATAACTTGCTATTCTTGTCATAAAAATCTTTTTTCATGTGTTAGCTCCCATCTACAGTTCACTCCCAAATACAGGATGACCATATGGATACCTTGTTCCCAAAAAGCTGAATACATCAGGGTATAAAGAAACATTACCTAGGCCGTATTTTCGAGTTCCGCCTCCATTTGTGAATTACCCTTATAAATGTATCGACAAAGAGTCTGAGCACATCTGAAAAAAGATATAAATGGAATGTTTCTTTTCTGTTGGTGCCTCTTGCCAAACCTGGACTGAGTATTTGCAATAATATTCATCATATGTTTCCATGATATGTTTGTCCATGATTTCCACACAGTTGGTTTCAGTAACATACCCATTACTCCTACAATGCTCATTGATATGTTTTTCGATGTTACAATACTTTACGAACATTTCAGATCGCAGATTCTTTGCCAGCTATTTGTTCTGATGAGTCTTTCAGGTATGAACGTTTGTTATTACACGCGGTTGTTGCCTAAATCACTACACAGCTTTCACCTGGTGACCAACCACACAAGGGAATCCACCTCTAGCCTACGCAGCCGCAGGGGGGTAGAAATGCCGTTTTGCATGTGAATAGCGCCATTCGTTAGCATTTTCAGTAAACACGCTGTTCAAAAGTTTGGCATAAAACATGAACAAAAGGTACGTCAGGAAGAATGAACCACAACATTCATGGAAATGTTCCATGTTTACACTGTTTTACTCATCACAGACTGGTACATGATGCAGTAGACTAGCTGCAGTAGACTTTCCTTCAGGAAAGGAAAAACCATTGCTTCTGAGTCGCAAATTGGGAAAAGAAATTCATAAGCAAGGCAAACAACATATTGGCAATAAGAAGGAAATGAAAATTGCTAAACTGCAAGCTGACTTGCATACCATGAGCTAAATTAAAACAAACAGTAAAACTTCCCCAAGAACAAGAAGAGAGCAAGAAGAGAAGGAAGCTGCTATGTAATGTGGAGCACAATTAAAAACAACTCCAGAATAACAGGTATATGGGGCCTTGAAGGTCCTGGGACGGAGGTGGCTTCACTCTAGGTTAACAGTCAATGGCTGGACTCGATAATCTTTGATGTTTTTTCCAACCTCAATAATTCTATGATTCTAAAAGAGAGGTAGGTTCTGCCTGGGAAATAAGCCCTGACTACTAACCTAGCAGGTTCAAAGAAAAACCCACGTCCAGAAAGAAGGGAAAACAGTGTTAGAGAGCACTCTGCTAGGTGCAGGAGGCTGTTTGCTAGAGCTGAAGAGAAACAACAATTGTTCTCGTTACTAACCAGGCAGAACTTTTTCTTTTGTTGGACTGAAAATAAACACATGAGATTGTACACCAAACGCACCGTGGTGCCCATTCTTCTTGCTGGCAGGAGACAACAAATGTCTACGCCCCCAAGAAAGGAAAAAAGTAAACACAACAAATTCTTTCTCTTTTCAAAAATTATAATGCAAATAAAACACAAAGAAAAAAAATAGAAATATAAAAGTACTGAAATGGGAATGATGAATGAGCAGATCTCTGCTCTAGGACAGCAGCACATGGAATTTCAGATCTCAGAAGACCACATTGCTAGTATTTTTCTGGTTTAGTTCCCAAAATAAACCTAGAAAACATCCAAACCCTCAGTCTGGCAGAAATAAAAATACTTTCCTACTTTTCCTCAAAATTCAAAAAAAAAAAAAAAAATCACTACACAAAATGTCAAAGAAGTTAAAAACAAATTGTGGTACCACCTTACTGCGGTTTCCAAGGTAAAACAGAACACAGAAAGCAGGTAATGAAGTCATTCCAGCACCTGTTACAAACAGACACACATGTAATCCACCCAAGGCAGCGACGGAAGCCAAGCCCACTTCAGGATGCCCCCTGTATGGCGGCAGGAGTGAGCAGGAAGCAGTGATTTCAACTTTGTACCAAGAGGAGGGAACTGAGCTTCATTTTCACATCCCAGAGGGCAGCGAGTAAAATACAGATGCTTTTATAACCAGTTTCTGAAAGCACAATGGTTCTATCGTGAGTTCAACAAAAAGTTTAATTCATCCTGAAATTAAATTTTACGGGCTATCATTTTAACAAGAAAAATTGATTATTTTGGAAGGTTAATCTAAAAGATTCTTTTCCCCTCAATTCCAACTTAAAATGAAAATTCAATTACAGTGATAAATATTCTCCAGTACACATTTCTGTTTAGCAGTATGGCTGTATATTTGATCCATGGGTTGTTAGAAAGGACTAAGGTAACCACGATTTTATGAAAAATTTCTTACCAGAAGGATTGCTACCTGGTGGCAGACTTTAACGTATTACTTCAGCATTTCATACCCTTCAAAAATGCTCATTCTGTTTTAAAAAGAGAAAACACAGGGCTGACCTCCGTTAAGTGCTTTTTTTGAAGAACTAATGTGCAGAAAACCTAGTTAACTGGGATGTATATTATTCCCGTTTCCAGAGACTAAAAAAAGGCTTTCTACCTCCTCATGTTCCCTCCTTCCAGAACACAGTAGTGCAATAGGAAAGTGTTATTTCTCATAAACAGCATAAACAGACCGGGTTCCTTTGAAAACCTCTGAAATCATTGCCCTCTTATAATCTGTCCCGAGGCTCTCCCGTTACAGCACATGAGTAAAATGCACCTACCACAAGCAGCAAGAACAAAATTATGCAGATTCATAAGGAAACCTCAAACCCAGTAAGAATATGCGTTGATAATATTATCCATCACAATCTGAAGCTGCCAAAAACATCTGTGTCTTTTAGGGATGCCAGAATATATTACTTTATTAAAATAATAAACACTTTAATTAAGTCTTCAAAACTAGTTTCAGTGTCCCCTGCTGTGAGTGAGAAGCAACAACTGCAAATAACAACGTCAACAAAAACAGAAAACCTGTAACTGAGGTGAGAAAACACCTGGAAACAGGTAGCTGGTACCAACCACTTACATGTATTCGTAACTAATATAACAAATAGAGGAAACAATGCCAGACTCATTTACCTCAATAGTGAGATTTTTGTTTTAAAGAACTTTTCTAACACAAGAAAACAGGCAGTAAGTCACTGATACCTGATATGCCTTCATGATATTGACAGTTCCTTCTCCATTCTGGCCTGGGGATCCTTGGCTCTGTAGTAGATTCCTCACTGTCTCCTCCATTCTAGGGAATGAAAACATTTATGTAAGTCAGCCACATGGAAGAAAAATTTAGAGTTGCATTCAGTGTTTTTGTTCTTTAGAAGAGCCTAACGCATCCATGGCTACCATGAAATTAATATTTAAAGGAAATCCTGGCCTTATCATGTTCTCATACTCCATGTTATGAATAACACATTAAGGGCACTCTTTCATCTTTTGAATATGCACAGTAATTAGGTGCATTGTTAAAATCCTACGGTAGCTCAGTTACAAAAATTAAAAACAAGTGTCAGCTAAAAACCTCACCTTGTCAACACTGTAACCAAACACCATCAAAAAATTACTGTCATTTAGGAACAAAATCAGTCAGATTCCAAAATAAACTGTTGTATTGCCAGCCAATCGTCAGTTTTGTGCAATTTCGGCAAGCTGTCAAATACATTCCCAGTATTTACTCTCTATGTTATAGGTGCAGCAGCGTGTGCCAGTACATTTGTTTATAGAGGCACAGCTGCTTGAATACATTCACCCCTCTTTGCCCTTTCAAAGGGATGTAAAAGCAAGTGTAGGCTACAATCTGGCATTACCATCTCATGAAAACGTAATCAACTTCAGTTCCATCAGTGAACGAAGGAAGGTTTGTACTTTCATTTTACAAAGTATTAACGGCTACCATCAAAAGTTGCCTTTGATCTTCACACATTCATCCAGCACATCTGGACTGAGAATAACGTTAACTGCTACCCCCTTTTTTGGAGTTTTCCTCCATCTGCACAGGCTGGGTTTCAGGACAAAGACTGCAGAGTGCCATCCACACACAGCTCCTCGTGCTTCTCCTCACCCCTGTGCAGCTTCTTAGCTGTGCGGATGCAAGTTTTCCTGACTCTCACTTTTGTTTTCTGTTCTTCTCCTTTAAGCTGCCTGGGTCTGGAAGACTCAGCTGGAAGAGCAGCCCAGCTGGAAGAGGGGCTGGGGCAAGGAAAAGTGCTGGGGCATGGGTGTGAGGGTGGTGCAAAGGCAGGAGAGGAGGAGGAATACCTTTTGCCATGTTTCCAGATAAGCTGCACATCAAAACTGCAACCTTGAAAAAAGAGCCAATATTCCTAGGCATGTCAGGCTAGAAAACGTCTGTTGCTCATTCCTACTGTGTTTAGGGAAATATGACTTTTGTGTACCATTCTTTGCAAACGCAATCGAGCAGAATTATTCACAGCACATCTTTTTATTATTATTTTATTTTATTTCTAAGGTAACAACCCAGTGAGACAGCAAACACTAGCTAACTGCTCTGGCCAGAGGCCAATAACGTTATCTTTTATATAAGCTATGTCTGCCTCGTAGCCGTTCTGTTCTTTCAGTCTTACCAGGATGAATGGGACTGGCTAATGCAGCAATAACACGAGGTTTTACTAGGTTTTCTCCTTTCAAGTCAGCCAGCGAGGCTACTTTTCAAGAAGCTTACAGTGTGAGGTATTCATTCTACCAAGGTGCCCACTGACACTTTACTTATATGTATGATGGGTTTTTTTTGTCATTGATGTGCAGACTTCTACATTGCCAGAATGCCCACAGAATAGTTGGACCATCTGGTGACCAAATGTGAATAAAAACAAGCCAGCTCTAATCTCTAGTGCAGACAGTGGTGCAGTTTTTCACTTGCAGATTGGAACCATTGCTGCTCACAGGCTGACCTTAATCAGATCCATTTTACACAAAAGAAGAAATCTTTTTGTGGTTCACAATACAAGTATCCTCGTATTTCCTTTCCTAACATGCTTACTATTTCGTTTTAAAAATTAACAATGTAGTACAATTCTTATTTTAACTGCTAGGTTTACACACGCATATGCAATTCCAGCTCTACTCCTATAGAAAGTTAAAAAAAAATGGGAGAAAGGACAGATTCAACTTTCAGAGTTGAAAAATCAGAGTTTTTCAATTTAGGCCTAATAGCATTAATGAGAATAAAGCCGAGCTGCGTACTAGCATCACCAATAAACCGCTCAGAAACACGAAGCAGGATTATTGAACTCAGTAGGTCGTTTCACCTTCAAAGTCAGGTATTTTGGATAACAGGCCTATCTCATCCAAAAACCTTACAGGGACTGGCTGGCACACTGTGGCACGTGGCAATTAGAAACACCTCCCAGCAGGACACGGATTTCATAATAATATTTGCAACCTGACCGAGAGCTCAGTTAAATGCAGGGGAAACGTGTCGTTTCCCTTGCAGCTATGACACGAGTTTGTAGAAGTCGACAGCCATGAAGCTGAAGGACGGGGACAGCAGAGGCATCGCCTGAGCTGTCACGTCACCGCAAAACCGGCACGGAGAGGAGCTCAGAAGCCTTAGGTACCCGTGGCACCTCCGAAAATGGAAAGAGCAGACTAGTTTCTGTCAGCCAAGGAGGTGAAATATGCTTTTGGTCAGATTTGCTGCCGAGCTCCGATGGCCAGCGCTCCTGCAGTTTATGAGCTGCTACTTCCTCACTGGTATCCCGGTTTGCTACTTTTCTTAGGAAGGATTGTTTAACCAAATGTGGCACGGGGTAATAATTCAGACTTATTCCCCATAAATTAGACTCTTTGAAGCCTGAATTAATGGCGCAGTAATTAAAAAGCGATTGTTGTATCACAATCTGTAACACTCCCCACAGTGACATTATGTGCCAGGAAGATTTAGTATAAATTCTTTTAAAGAATGCACGAACAGTTGAGGCTCTGTAAATGTAATGCGAAATACCATCTTTTATTCCCCGAACAAGGCTTCCAGAGGACATGTAAATTTTGGAAGTGAAGCAGAAAAATCAAGCGCTTTGTGAACGGCTATTTCTACACATCAAACCGTGCCTTTGCCCCTTCTGGTAACCACGAAAGGTTACAAGCTCTCGGTTATGACTCGGCTATCCTAAACCCACTCCAACGTCGAGCACTTGCTGATTACATCTAGAATAGCTATCCCCCACATATATATTCGGGCTGCTTGCTGGCCAATGCTAAAAAACCTGTTTTGTCAAGGATTCTGTGTATCTTATATAACTATCAAGCTGTTACAATCTGCAACAACGGTCTCTAAATCTCTCCATTCCCAAGTCGACATTTTCCAATCACTTTAAGAACATTTCTTTTCCCTTTTCTTCTGGCGTGCTGTTTAGTGTCTACTCATCTGAAGCATCTTAGTTAGTATCATTAAAATTCTTGTTACGTCCATTATTTGAACAGAAAATTGAAGTTTCTTAAACTGCAGTGTTCCTTTCAATTCATATATATTTCAAAAAAAAAAAAAGAAAGAAAGAAAGAAAATGGATTTTCTCTTCAGGAGAAAAATAAATGAAACCTGTGTTTGATAGAAGCTTTCTCAAGTTTCTTGACAAAATGTCAGAGTAAGGCAACAGTCCTCCACCAGCCCTAAGCCGAGGACAAATTTCTCAGAGCATTAAACAGAAGAAGAAATGAGGCACTCTGAGACCAGAATCTGTTCAAGGAATACAGGAGTTTAAGGAACATAAAATATTAATGCTACTGCGGAAAGCACTGTCAAGATTTCATCTAGAATATTATCAGCGATTGCGATTACCAGTGTTCAGGAGCAGCTCACTCACAGAGGATTCAGTGGAGAGGCAGCTCGGGGGTTGTTTAGAGGAACGGAGAGTCTGTGTCATGAGCAGAGGCTGAGCAACTTATCTTCCTGAACCGAAGAGAACGGGCTCACAGAGGTACGGCTTCCCCACATGAATCAGTGAGAAAAAGCAGCACGGAGAAGAAAACAACATCAAGTTGAGGTCGATGATTGATAAAACAAAATGGAAATGTGTGGCTACAAAAACATTTGGGCTGAAATTAGAATGTTTTTTATCACTGAAAAAGTGAGACTGAAACAGCCTGCCAGGCAGCGTAACGGGATGGGAAACCTGAAGAGCTTTAAGGCAGTTGAGCAGTTTATGAAATTAATTAGATAACAGGGGACTGAGGACTTGAATTTATGACCTACAGGTCCGTGCATCCTGGAACAAAATCCGTTGTTCCTGCGTTTTTAAAATGTAACTTGCCCAGCGCTGTTGCAAGAACACCAGGAAATCAACCCAACTGCAACGTACGGTATTTATTTTGGCTTTTTTTCTGTGTGTGTTTCTGGCGAGACAGGCCCTGCTGGGGCTGACAGCTCCCTGAAAGGCCGGCAAGTTCCTGACTGTCCCCTCACTCTTCTTAGGGCCATCACCCTCCCAAATCGGCAGCTCCTTTTGCTGTCCCCCAGCAATGTTGGGACGTGTCAGAAAACTTTCCCATTTTGTGCCTGTCCCAGTTCTGCCTATTCAAGTGGACCAAAGCCATACGCTATTCTACTGGGGTCCTCCATAAGAACAGGATTTAATTCCATACAGGAATTAAAGTTCCCTCACACCATTCCAGGAGGCACAAATGTCCAGTTTCCTCAGCCCTCCAACTCTGTAGAGCCTTCCCCATACATACCCTTCCCCAAAAGGGCTTTCAGATGCCATTCGGTGAGGTTTATGGATTTCCTTCCTTGAGAGACGTCTGCCTCACAGTTTGCCACTGCTATTTCACATAAAGAGGGGATTTTCTCCGGCCAGCTCCCCGCTGTACAGCACACGCCTTTATGCCCTGTCTCACTGCAGAGGAAACTCCTTCTCCTTTGTGGTCCTCTGCAGAGTATCGCTTAGAGGTGTTTGATCTCCCCAGACCTAAAACCTTTTTGTGACAGAGCAAGCTCTCCTTGAGAAAAAAAGCCTTTCCATAAATCCTGATCTTCGATTCCCCTTCCAGCACCAGGGATATACACTCTTTGAAGCCTTCCCTCTGCTCAGCCGCATCCCACAGCCCAGTTTATGACTCTCCCCCAAGGGACAGGCAGCACGCAGTCGCTGCAGCTCTAGAAGGTGCTCGACAGCTCCAGCCCCTTCTCCCGTGACCTATTTCCTTCAATATTCCCACAGGCTGGCTGCTACCTTTTGCTCGGTGCCATCACCTTCCCTTTTCATCACCCTCAAGCTGAGGTGACAGCACTCGGTGGTTATTTCAAAGGCATGTCACAACAATTCCTGCAGCCTTATCCTGACTTCCAGCCTTACAGAGAGGTGTTTCTACAGAGCTGAGGTTTGTATTTCATTTCTTCCACTTTCCCAGGCCATGCAGCAGGCACAGGACTCTTTTTAAAGCCGTAGACAAAAGCATCGATAGCAGATCCTTCTGCATCTTTAGCTTAACTTACCTCTGTGCATTCTGAACTCTCAGGTGGGTATTTTCTTCCAGCTCCTCTCTGTGACACGGTGGAGCTTCCTGCCTCTCCCCTGGGCAGTCTCCAGCTCAGATTTGCTCATTGCTATTTCTAGTTAGAGCCTCCCGGGAGATGTGGCCTGGGTTTCAGGTCCTTGAGCTGTCTCGACCCTTCCTTACAGAGTGATCGTGGACCAAGGAACAAGTTCCCATGTGGTCTCTCAGCTCCTTCAGCCTCTGCCAGCTCAGCCCAAGCACTCCTGTGAAGCACCACGACTAAATATTGCTCGCTCAAACTTCGGGTTTGGGGCTGCCTGCACCACTCCGACAGGACCCAGACGAGTTCAAAGGTGAGACTTCTTCCTTACGGTGAGTTCCTCACACTACCAAAAGGCTTCAGAATAAACAAGTGTGCCTCCCCCTCACAAACAACGAGTCCAGATTTTAGAGTAAACGCTGGACTTTGTAAACAGAGAAAATATCAACGGGGCTTTACAGGCCACGCCAGAAACACTCTCTGCAGCCCTGTCGCTCCTGTGAACAGAGCACAGCCTCGGACGGTAGGCAGCCCGGAGACGGATGCAAGCTTCCCCAAATAATTCAGATATTGAGAATGGATTTAAAAAGAAGCAGAGAGAAGTGGAAACAGACACGTGGTAAACTTTAAAGAGAAGTGACAGATGGGCAACGTTGAGGCTCTAAACCCCAAGGGGTTTTCTCGGCGTTTTCAGTTCTGCTTAGGATACGACATTGGTACATGCCTTATAGAGTGCGCTGGGCAAAGCCTACAGAATGCACAACATCCAGCCTGAGCATTTCAGCTGGAAAACAAAGTACTGACACCCTCTGTAACAGCAACAGAAAGACCTCCTCCTGCGGCCCCGGTGCGGCCCTGTCCCCACGCAGGCTCGGAGCAGCCTGCTCAGCCCCGGGGCTGTTGCTGGTGGCAAAGCCAAGCTGCGCCAGCCGCGCTCTGCTCACACGCTGATGCCAAACCATTCTTCCGAAAGCGTTCAGAGCCTACGCCAAGTTTTGCCTGCAGGGCAAGCTATCTACCCAACAGCGGCACGAAAAAACAAACAAAGCATCCCGTGCAGGATGAGGGCAATTATTGCAAGGCTGTGCCAAAACGTATCAGGTCTCAGGCTCTGTGAACACGAGTGGAGGAGGCCCCTTCCTTCAAGTGGAGGACCAAATCTCCACTAGCCCACACCACCACCTGAAAACTACTGAGGGTTGAAGCACTGAGCACATGTATTTAGTTGAATCGCTGATGATTGAACCCACTGGAAATTTTCAAGGCATCCTGAAAAGAATGTCCATGCCTCAAGCCTGAGATAAGCGGGGTAGGATTTTGGAAGACCTCAGCATTGGCACATCGCTGCACCCACGCAGGCCTGAACTCTGTCATCGTGCAAGGGCAGACCTGACATTTCTCCGAAACTGCTCTAACTACCGTTGGAGCCAGGAAAATTTGGAAATGTTTCTGTCGTCTCTGTCAGCCATACGGATTTCAATCATCAAACTTATACCTACAGCAAAAAGTTTCCGAACTGCAATAGGAACCAGTGGTAATGTTTATTTCTGTGTTGACAGATAGACAAATGCCATATGGACTGTATGGGTGTCTTCCATCACCAGCCCCATGTAAGATTTCCTAAGTTACAGGCATGGAGGAGGATTAAACAAAATATAGTCCAAGACTGAGCCTCACAGAAAAGCTGCTTACAGGCAATGGAAAGGATTTTTCAAATGCTAAGACCATCCCTCCTATCCCTCCTACAACTCCCCAGTAACACATTTGGGACCTTATGAAAGGAGATATTTTCATTAGCTATAAATGGATAGAAGCAGACACACAGCGAAAGCTAATTCTCATGTCAGCTTAAACATATGCTCGTAAGTTCAAGCTTTATTCATGCTGGAGGCACCAGAAATAGCTGCAGTGTTTCAGCGTATCTCAAAGCATCAGAAAGATTACAGACAACTATATGACCAGACTGCAAATATTTCCAGTTTCAAGTCATGATTTTTTACTCCTCCCTGCCCGTTTTCTGTATTTTAAACAAATACTTGTTTGTCCATATTGGCAAACACCCAGATAGGTGAATAGATGCACTACCCGCTCCTCCAAATGTGTTTAATTTTGTCCACATGAGCACCCCGATAGAGACAAACCACTGCTGCTTTCAAGTATTTACGGATATGTAATGCCACCCAAAACCAAAAGCTTGCGTTCCACTTGGAGCCACAGCTCCAACCTCTATGTGCTGACATGGCTACATGAATTTCCATGTTTGCCACGAACGGAGGCAGCTTTTGTGGGGTTGAAGAGATGAAGAGAAGCACTGCAAGGCACGTCTGCCATCTGTGAGCATTTGCCCACCATGCAAACTAGTGGTTCTCCTGCATTTCACACCAGGCAGCCCATCAGGAAACTTTGATGCTCAGACCGCAAAGCATTGTAGTAGACACCCACCTGTACCGTCCAGACTACTGACAGCAGCTCTAAGAAAGCTAAAAAGAGGAGGATTTTTTATTATTATTATTTTTTTTTACCACAGAAGTTATCACGATTTGTTTTCAGCCTCTCCAGCTTCCCAGTGAAAGCTTTTTTAGGCCATCAGATTCTGGTTCCAATCTCAAACTCTACATAATACGAAGTTACTTCACTCTCTTCATAGCTCCACCTCTTTGAGTATCTTATAGAAGATATGAGACAGTTCCAGGGCTGTGACAAATACCTGGAAAAGCCCTGGGAAGACGGGTGGATAAGGCTTTCTGTAAGTAAAATGCCATCTTCGTGGAACCAACAAATAATAGTATTTTCTTTACCGTAACATTTTCACCTATACATTTAGATTCTCCCTAGGTTATACGTACACCACTGATGGCAACAGAAGATGCGTTCATGTTTGGTGACAGACTCACTATTAAGTACCCTTCACAACACACATGTAGCAGCAGTACCTTTCCAATACACACATCTGGGAAATCCATTGCACAGTACAGACATTTTCCCAGGAGTGAACAACAGCAATAAAAATCCAAGGATGATTTATCACAAAGTGGAGTTTGTTCTTCTAACTGACAGATCAGATTGGCTTTAGTTATCATAACTCACCATGTGCTAGCAAATAAGGTTATTCTCTCAGAAAGATCAGCGATGTGAGTCCTCATCCCAGGATGTACTTGTGAGAGGTCTGAGGTTCGCAGCTTTAGTGCTGTGATTATGCACGTTAACACAATATACTATATTTTTATCTTACAGGTGAATAGAAAGACACAGCAGGGTTAAATAACACGGCCAATATCAGTGTTAGAAGCCAGGATGCCAACTGTTCACCCTGCTGGGTCTAAGCAGCACATGAGGTCCTCTCTACTTCACATCTTTCTGTTGATATGACAACAGAATTTAAGGTCCTTTCATCAGTGATTTGCGCTCTGTATCTCAGAAAACATTTGAGTAACTTCAAATAAATTGGTAGTTTTTCTGTCTCTTTACTGACATGCTAATGTTTCACACATTTCAACGAATAGCTTATGCTCGTGCTCACATAACCTTACACAAGCCGTTCGATCTGGAACGAGGTATGGTATCAAAACTTCATTCTGTCTTTTTATCATCCTGACATTTCTACCATTCTGCATTAAAATGAAACCTGGAGGACTTGCGAAATGATATAAAAAGATATTTATCTCTCACCATTCTACATTTGTTTAGCAATAAAAAGAATGCAAAACGTTTAAAATATATAATTATTTTGATTAAGCGGCTAGTGAACATGCATATTATTGCTGTACAGAAAGATACATCATTCTTTTGATTAAGTGCGTACTAAATATGTAGATCATTGAAGTTTTTTTCAGAACGTTTCATTATATTTAACTCTGCAACATGCCCCAATGCCTTGAGAGACAAAGAAGGGGAAGTTTTTCTAGAGTTTTTTTCTCTTAAAATGCTATTTGCGAATTTAATGTCTATAAAAAACTAAGTACTAATGGAGCTAAAGGGAGTCTAACTAAAGAACATTCAACCACTCCTGGTTTAGTTCAGTAAACTACACCTTACATCAAAAATCAAATTCATAGGAGAGCACCAGCCTTTTCCTGACACCATACCGCCTACCGCAAAGGCACAGAGGCCAAAATCCTGCAGACGTAACTACACAGGACTCAACCATGTCAGGAAAGACTTACACTTTGAACTCAGGTGCCCCCCAAAACGGATCACCTCAGACGTTCACAAACACAAAGAGCAGCAAGAATCAACAGAACAGCGTGAAGCAGACAGGTTCCCAACCATGCGAGCTGCTGAGAAATACTTTTAAAGACAACATGGAGTCTTAATAAATGTAATTTCTTTTGACCTATTCAACTTAGCCTTTCCAAATTACAGCTCATAAAGAGTAGAATAAGACAAGAAAAAAACTTGAGATTTTCAGTTCAGCTATTGCTCACTGAAAGCCTCTACATATGAGACCAGCAAAGGCGGATGAAACGTGTAGGAATATTCCAAGTGATTTCTGTGTTACATAGAATGATACATTAATATTTTAATTCCTAAGGGGGACAGTGTGCTGTTGTAGGTGTATCTAGAATATGTCATTCTGTTTTTCTCCTCAGCAGAAAGCTTGCTTTGAATATTCAAATAGATCTTTATGAACAGGGAGTAGGAGACAGTTCTTGACTGATCAACTACCATTAAGGGTTTTCCTGGTGCACTTCATGAACTGCTGATGCCCTCTGTGTGTGACTAGGACCTTCTCACATACCTCTGCTGGCCAGGGAGGCTGTGCAGTCGCGCAGGGATGGCCTACCATGACATTAGCTACACTCTGGTGAAGTTTTTTTAACATGGAAAACGTGCATAGGATTTTATTTCCCAAGGCTGAAGTCTTCCTGGAAGAAATGTTTTTATAAATGATCTAGATGCAGGACTCGAATGCATACTAATTAAATTTGTGGATGATACTAAATTAGGAGGAACTGTTGACTCCCTTGAGGGTGGAGAGGCCTTGCAGAGAAATCCTGACCAATTAGAGGGCTGGGCAATCACCAATCACATGAAATTAAAAACAAGTGCTGGATTCTGCACCATGGTGGGGCAACCCTGGATATATGTACAGACTGGGGGACAAGAGGCTGCCAAAAGGGATCTGGGGACTCTGGTCGATGGGAAGCTGAACGTGAGCCAGTAGGGTGCCCTGGCAGCCAGGAGGGCCATCAAGCACAGCACTGCTGGCCGGTCAAGGGAAGGGATCGTCCCACTTTGCTCTGCCTGCTGCGGCCTCACCTTGAGTTTGGGGTGATCCAATATCAAAAAGACATAAAGCTATTAGAGAGTGTCCAAAGAAATGTTACCAAGATAGGGAAGAGTCTAGAGGGCAAGGTGTATGAGGAGCAGCTGAGGCCCCTTGGTTTGTTCAGCCCAGAGCAGGCCGAGGGGAGGTCTCATGGCGGCCTGCAGCTCCCTCACGAGGGGAGCGGAGGGGCAGGCGCTGAGCTCTGCTCTCTGGGGACAGCGACAGGACCCGAGGGAACGGCATGGAGCTGGGACAGGGGAGGGTCAGGCTGGGGGTTAGGGAAAGGTTCTGCACCCAGAGGTGGCTGGGCACTGGGACAGGCTCCCCAGAGCAGTGGTCACAGCACCAAGCCTGGCGGAGTTCAAGAAGAGCTTGAACACCGCTCTCAGACATGGGGTCTGGTTTTGGGTGGTCCTATATGGAACCAGGAGTTGGGCTCGAGGATCCTTGTGGGTCCCTTTGAACCTGGGATATTCTGTGATTCTACAAACAGTGGCATTCTGACACCTTTCCAACATTGTGTCTAGACTTTCAAATGACCAACTTATGGTATGAAAAATAATAAGTAATTTAAACAAAATATTTCTACGCTTTTCCCCCAGTGTAGATGCGGAATGACTGCCAGGATAGTCAATGCCAAATGTCTTCTCCTGAGCCTGAAGAATGCCTCCTCCAGCACGGGTTTCCTGCCGCACTGCCCTGGAGCACGGCAGTTTTCTATTCTAATGGCGCCCAGCTCCAAAGGAGCTTGATCTTGTGGAGGCCAGATGTAGTTAACAGCAGCACATACCTACTACCAAATAAATCTGAGACGTAGAAGTAATATCACGTCGGAGACATGAGAATGAAAATTTCCTGGTTGTAGATTTCCAAATCCTAGCAACATAGCAAAAGGGCCTAAACAAGTGATACATGGTTAGAATAATGGCCTCCAAGGGCTTAATTGCCTGTATCATTAGATAGTGGTAATCTCTCTTAAAACTGTATTGACAGCTCTTCTACAGCTAAGCAGTTGATAATGAGGCAATAAAAATACAGGACAATGCACAGAGAAGAGGGCTGGAATGGTGTCACATAAAGCATCGTCATCCTTGATGCCGATGAACAAGAAGAACTGAATTCAATTCTCTGTGATCTGGTCACAAAAGAATCAGAAAGTACCCGATATGAAATATTTTGCCATCGATCACTTTTAGTGTTCTCCCTTTCGAGGTGTGCAACCCTAATAGAAGGGAGAAAAAAAAAAAAAAAAAGGAAAAAAAAAGGAAGGGAAGGGATGGGAAGAATATCAAGGTGCAAATAAGATTCAAGAAGAAGAATTAACAGCTGCTTAAAAAAAAAAAAAAAGGAAAAAAAAAAGTGGCATAAAATACTCCCCATATCTTTCCAAACACACTACTCTTTTTCAACCATTATCCAGTGTACGACACAACAGGCACAAAAACCTGATCTCATAGGCTCAAAATGCCAAATTCTACACTACTGAAGCTCATCCTTTTGAATTGCATTATCTTGGAGCTAACTGAATAAAAACAGGAGGAAAACATTTGTGTTTTATTGCCCCTGTATCATGTGCAGTGTCTGAAATCTTCCTTGCCTTGTAGGTCCAGGGTGTAAGTTGTATGATGCCAGTAATTGGGTTAGAGGAGGAGAGGACACTTCAGAGGGATGGGCAGCTGTCAATATGAAAGAAAAAAAAAAAAAAGAGAAGAAGAGAAGGTACAGGGGTGTAGGACAACTAGACAAACTAAGATTTGGATTAGGAGAAGAGAGGAGGAAATACTTATAAACAAAGAGGGAAAAGAGAGGGAAAAGTTTTGAGAAAGCCTCTTAAGGAGTGAATGGAGAGAAAGAGAACAGAGCATGGCATGAGGATCAGAAATAAAGGAAATGGCAGAAAAGATCTAAGAGAACTTTAAGGAAAAGAAGATAAAAGGATATGCAAATGTAAGCAAGACATAAGAAAACTAAAAGACTAGAGCGGATAGCATCAACAACAAAAAGGTAAATGTAAAGACAAAAGAAGAGAGGGGACATCTAGGCATCTCAAAGATGCAAATGTATGATTATTTGCATAGTATTGGAATTTCATTTTCAGAAACAAGAGAGCTATTAGCTTGGACTTCCAACAGAACATCATTTATGAAGGGTTTTGAGAAGAACTTTCAGTCTAACTATAGCCATAAATGGAGAATCACAACACCGCTCCCTTCTTCCTTTTCAAGCACTCATTCTTTAATCATGTATCTTCAGCACAGCACGGGATACATTTTAAAACTGCTTTGCAGGATTTTAGCCATGCAGCTCCCATTGTGTTTAATGGGAATCCTGCGAACAGAGCTCTGTATGAGGCTTTCAAAATGCACTCAAAAAATCTCTAAATAATGCACTAGTTGAACATTACCCTGTTTACTTCTCACAGTACACAACTAAAATGAAACAAAGGTTAGGTCTTTTATAAAAGTAGCATTTAATGGCAAGCTCATCAGTGTTTCCTCTAAAGCTATTTTTCCTCATGACTATTTAGAATTTACTTTTTTTTTCCATAATATCTAAACAAGAGGACAAACTTGAAATCAACCGCATTTGCTTCAGAAGGGAAGATCTGACAGTTAACACATCAGCCTGAGATTTGAGAAGCCCTTCTTCAAGACTTCACACTGTGACAGGATACCTCTGTGGTTTTATTTCAGATTTTCCTCTGAAAATTGATTTAACAGTTTCTGTTTCATAATGGCTTTACGATGATAATAAATACCAGTGAAGTATTAATCAAAGATTCACCAGAGACAGAAGAATGCTCCCGTATTCATTCTCTCTCTCCCTTCAAGATGAGGACTGTCTCCATGATCAGGTCTGAGATAACATGAAAGTTTTGAGAAATGTAAATTCTTGCCACTTGTGCTGGGTTCCTGTAGGGTTCACCTTTCAGAAGCAGCCTTCAAAATAAATCCACAAAGATGCAATTTTAATCAGCTTTCTTGCAGCCAGACAGTGGATCATATTCCATCATGTTTTGCATTATGATCCAAATCACCCCAGCCCCATAAGAAACTTCAGGTATTTCAATTTCAGAGGACAGATCCTCAACCTCTGCAAAGCAGAACAGAGTTACTGTAGAGAAGAGAAGGCTGGCACATTTCTTAAGCAAAAGTTTATCCAGGGACCAGCAAAGAGATACAGAACTTACATTTCTGGCTTCAGAAAGGAACATGAGATGTAACGTTAATTTCAACAGCTCACTATAAACTTATGCTGATGCTCACATGTGAGATTTGTGCTACCATGTAAGTGGGAGATCACTTCAGGAATATGTGTACTTATGTTACGGTAACTCAAAGAATTAGGCTCAGCAAATAAAATTCTTCAGCCACGAACCAATTGGGCACTTTCTTCCTAGTCTTACAGGACAGATACTGAACGTAAAGGTCTGCCATTACAGCCTAGGGAAGTATCTGTAGCACATGAAATTCAGCCTTTTGCAAGACTCTGAGTTTGTCAGTGGAAGGCAGAAAAATGAGATGACTAGAAAGTACCGTGCCTACCAGCTTCAACTTGTACCCACATGAATTACTGCAAAATTGAATAGCTTTGGTCAGAAGTCATTTCATTGAATTAACAGTTCATTTCATGGGATCAGGGTCTTTGTGACATAAGTGAAGTGAGAACATGTATTTTAGCTCATCTGGCTGAAACAAAGCTTCATGAGCCTGCTGCACTAAGAAATAATTTAGTCGTTCTCCTGAGGGAACTTTTTGCCCCCTCAAAGCAAGAATCAACACAAAGATCCTTTTGAATACTAAATTAATATAAAAAGCTGAAAGAAAACAATCATTATCTTATAAATACACCCTTGCAGTGCAGGAGACCAACTTCTGAAAACCCAATTTAGATACCTGTTCATAAGGGGAAAGGACAATACCAAGAAAAAAGTCGTAGAGACATATGGAAGAGATGGGAGAGAGGCTGGGCTGGATATACGGGAAGACTGCTGAACAGCAGCTCACAGCGCGACAGCCTTAACAATTCCGTTTGTTCTTCAGAAAGGAAGGACAGCTTACCTTCCTCGTGAGCAAAAACACTACACAGGGCAGGAAACTGTGTGTGACAGGATTCTGTTAATGTGAGAAGTTACGTCAGGTCCTTTTATATCCATAGCTGGGCAGGGGGAAGGGCAGGACTCTCCAGTCCTTAAACAAATGCAGTGAAACCTGTGGGCATAGGAGGTAGGAGGAACAATAAAGCAAGAGGGCGAACGTCATGACTGTGCTAAAAAACTGCATCCTGACCAGGGAAGTGCTGATGGTGTAGGTTTCCCTGCCCGCTGTCTTCACAGCCAAGGCAATGCGAGCTGACACAAAGGCAAGGAATGTCATCTTGCGGAAAATCTAATGCTAGGACTGACTGCAAAATGGGACTAAAACGAAATAGAATTGTTTTCGATCATCCACAATCACTTTATTTTTAAAATAACTGCCATAATGGTAATTTGTAAATTATCCATATTTGCCTGTTTTATCAGTATCATCTAAACAGCGCTTTTATTTCAAGATTATTATGAAATAAAGACAATGACAGTATTTTTATTAAGATAGTGCTAGCACCATACTTAATTATTTTTTTAACCTTATTTTAAGCTCATCATTAATGAGTCATTTCAAAATAAATTCAGAATACCAAAAGGAAGTGTAACGTATTTCCCTAAACCTTCATTTTCCTACACCCTCATTCGTTGTTCATGCCGCCAAGCAAACTGCATGCTTTGAGAAATCCCTTGGTCTACAACCTACATAAACTAAACCTGCTAAAAAAATATTAAAACTGTAAAAATTATAAATCCCACAGCATTTGAATTGCTGAAGGAACATGGTAACTCCTTTTGCAATGAAGGCCACATTGTTCTGTAAAGCATGGGCATTTTTTGGTGTTGATTTTTACCCTGATGCATCACCAAAGGGACAATAGCCTAGTGGGAGGAAGGGAGCCAAATCTGTATCTGGCAGGTTGATCACTTCCAGTGCTTGACTCCTAACACTGTTTGCTAAAGACAAAGCTTTTAAAACTTGAGCAAATATATCTTGATTTTATAGATTGTATCTTCAGCTCTTTGAGCAAGTGGAAAGCTTCTGGGTTTTAAACTCATTTGGGAACAAAGCTTTCTTTTTATCACTGATGACAAACAAGAGAGAAAAAAGCTATTGTTAACTCAAAATGTAAGCAATCATCTACTCATTTCATTATTGGTATCCCATGCTGCTGTTAAAAAAAGTTCTTTTAAGAACCTGCTTCCAAACTATAAGACAAATGCAAACTAGAGGAACCTGGGTTCGTTAACCATTAAGGCCTGGAGAACGGTTCATACACCTAAAAGACTGCATATTATTAGTAGGTCTAAAAGAATGTATCTGCAGGACAAAGTGGCCTTGTAATAAACAGCACAGTCTTCAGTTATGGATATAAAATTCAGATATTTCTATGTTTGGTAGAATACCCGATGATATAAAGATAGCTGATATTTATTTACTCATGTAACTTAATTCATTATTATGACATTGTGAAAAAGTCAAACATAATTTTGAGTTGTTCTAGGAGCCAAGACCTAACGATGGGAATCTGTGCTCGAACAGTACCCTACACTTACACCAACATACATCCACCACAATAGTTTTCCAGAGCTAGATCACACATGCTATTGTTTAAGACTGCCTCAAACAGGCATAGATTCCACAGCCAAAATTCTATCCTGGGAAACCAAAGACATTTTGAAC
The DNA here is from genome assembly GCA_011076525.1 of Nettapus auritus. Classification (NCBI taxonomy): domain Eukaryota; kingdom Metazoa; phylum Chordata; class Aves; order Anseriformes; family Anatidae; genus Nettapus; species Nettapus auritus. The sequence continues at coordinate 31,931,801 of CM021771.1, forward strand.
AAGCCTCACGTTGGGCAACCAAGAACCAAGACATCCACAACCATCCAGCACTCCTTACACCCTGTGTTTTGTCCTTAAAGCTTTCACATTTTTAGTAGAAATAAAAGGCATGGTAAAAGCTAGGTTGCTTGCCTAGAGCCAGTCACTCGGGAGGGCTCAAACTCCCTCTCAGATTTCAGTGACAGCAGTGTCTGACTGGGTTAGTAATTTAGTCAAGAGCACAACAGAGCAGCCTAGCTTCATCCTTTATTACCGAACGGCACCACTTATACTTTGCTCCCATTTTCTGTAATAACCTAAAGGCATTTTTTACATCTTAGTCCTTTTTGTAGACGCAAGGTGAACTCTGTGGTTTGGTTTAATGTTTGCTCTGATATCCTAATATTTAAAGAGCAATGCAAAGCTGAAGTATTAGCTATATTTGTCTAAGCATTATTTTTTTTTCTATGACTTTCTCTAGCATATGAACAGCACATGCAAAACAGAACCAGAAATAATAATCAAATGAAAGTTAATTGTTTGTATTGTCTTAGTAGAGCCAAAGATAAAATCACAGCATGAGGGAAATAATGTACAGTAGGAACTACAGGGAAGCTAACAAAAAGGAAGCTTTTTTTCTAAAGTTTGAGGATTTTTTTTTAGTTACCAGTTAAATTTGTGAGTACTTGTGACAATCACAATAAAACCTTGTGTGTGCCTGACTGGCTATTCACCTGGCTAAGATTTACTTATAATATAATATTTGCCAGAGCAACCGGCCCATCATTACACAGAGGGAAGAAAAGCTGCGGATGGATACGAGCTGCACCAGCAGCTTTAACTGCTGGAATATTCCCAGAGCTATTGTATCTGTCATACTCCGCATTCAACATTTATGACTGAATTTACTGCTTTTAGCTGAGAAATCACTCAGATGCCATGAAGGACAGCAAAATAAAACCAGGACAAGCAGACAGTATCCACGAAAAGGGTGCCTGGTGTTTTAACACGAAGTCAGACAGACAGCATCACTCCTTACACAGAGCTACTCACCCTGTCTGCCTGGGATACAAAATCAGAGCACTTAAAACTTGCACTCACTGCATTGCTGGTGGATTCTGCTGGATCACTGCGAGTCCAAGCACCAGCACTGGTGCCGTACCGTGAGCACCTTCCTGCTCCTCTTGCTGGCAGTGCCCAGTGCAGCCATCACCAGCACTGCTGCACTTTGAGCGCTGTAGGTGAAGCTGCTGCCAACCTCACCGTGCAGCTGAATTCAGACCGCAGTGGGCATCCTCAGTTCAGGCTCGTCACTAATCAGATTTTTTTCAAAGGCAGTGTTATTTACAGCAGGTCAAAGCCATTAAAGTAGGCTGCAGGCTTACAGTCACTGGAGAAGGAAATGGAGATATGAAACATCCTGTTTCAGATCTTAAAAATACAATCGAAAAAAAAAAAAAAAGAAACAAAGAGACAACAAAACCTCAAGATCTTGAGGTATAAGGTGATAGAAGGTGCAAATGGCACCTGGTAGGAAAAAAGTTTGAATCCAGCTAAAATTTGACAGGGTAACTACATACAAATAGGGCAATGCAAAGGGTCTTTTCTTCCACGAGTCAGAAACCAGAGCTTACACATCCCTCTCCACCAGGCACTTGAGGAAGAACAAGGAGAAATCCTGACTTGAAATTTGCTTTGATACTAGTAGTCTGCTCAGACAGGATTTTCACATAAATTCCAGCCAGGTCTTTTAATGCAATTTTCAGTATCACTTGCATACATGATCTGGTAATATGAAAAAAGCACAAGACTTTGCTTTAACCTAACGGTGGCCATTTTCCTCGCTTCTCTTTTTTTTCAGGAGCTGTCTGTATTCAACACCACATCACGGCATGCCTTGCTGTGGCAGCATATAGCAGTTCTGCCCTGTCTTGTTTGTATAAATATCAGATAGGAAAATACTTTCAGAAAAATGTTTAGTATTTAGAGTATTTCTTACTTAGAGTATTGTACTTTAAGTAGGCATATGCATCTAACGTCAGTTTAATTGCATTAAATATATTTAATTTCTTGCTTAAGGTTTAGTTTGGTGAGTGTGCCTGCACTTAGGTCCTTGTATTTCACGATGTAACGGGAAGAGTGAGCAGAGGAAGCCACTCATGTTGTTTTAAAACAATTCCTTAATTCAGGTGATCTCCTAGAAGACCAGACTTAGTAACAGGTCTCCGATTTTCTTCAGCGAGAAAAAATTCAAAGCCAATCTTCAGGCGCTGCTGGAAAAAAGACAGCGTTCACCAATATACAGCACCCACAGGCTTGAAGCTCTGCCTACCTCTGTACTTGTGAAAGGCGCAGAAGTGATGCAAAGATACTACTTGGTTCAACCTTTGTGCTTGAGAAATGCCATGTCTTTTTTTTAAAAAGAATCTTTTAACCTTACCTTTGTTACTTTAGAGTTTCATTGCCATTTTGACTGAACACTATTTACACACGTGCGTTTATCAGTTTGGCTCCAGGGCTTCCATCTTCATGCCTTACTTTACATTTTTATGAAAGCTCAGTCCATGCACTACTTTGTTGTGCCCTAGTGCTGATACTGCCACAGACATGACTGCCGTGAACGTGATAGGCACATTTGGTTTACCCAAATACTGAGCTAATTTTAAGATGAACTTATTATTTAATTAAAGGAAAAATGGTGAAGAAAGAACTCACATTAACATCATTTTAAAAATTTTGCTGGACAGATTTCCTTAAATATTTTGACTGCTTTTATTTCTGTAGTTAAGAAAAAGGTTCTTAGTGAATTAGCATTACTTCCAGGAGCTTATGATCACACTTGCACGTTATCTGAGAGATACTGAGTATATCCACCACTACGAAAATCTTAATGCAGGATTTTTCTAACTTCTGAACTAGATAATAAACGCATGCTGTACTTAGGAACACTTAAAAATCTATTCATAAACCCTAATGGCATTCTCCAGGAGACACACCTACAGCCTGTTCTGCATTATCTGAAAGATTTACTCTGATTATCACTTTGTTGAACAACGTGTTATTACGGGCCTAGTCCAACAAACACTGGACTACAAATTTTTGAAGTTTACAGACACACATCAATTTAATGAATAATTCATTAGCAGCAATTTAGATCTTTTCCTTTTTAAACAAAGAACTTTTCTTCTTCTCTCCCATTATGAACAGAAACACAGACAACACTGTAAGAAGCTGCACAGAAGTGATCGCCAATCACAAATGCTCTAGGAGACTGCTGCCTCCTCTTCTATGTTCAGCTTGTACTTTTATAGATATTGATTTATTGAATATTGAGGAAAAAAAAAAAAACACTACTAAACAAGTTTTAAGATCTTGAATACAAGAGGAAAATCCCCCCCAGTTTTGGTCCTTTCCCAGCCAGTGACCAGAGGGTGCAATCCAACCTTCCTCAGCCCACTGCACACAACCAGCCCTAGAAAAGTATAAATGCAAGCTGGAATTAAGGAGGGATTGCTGAAATCTATGATAAAAGGCGACAGAAGCATATGAAATACTTCCAATTCCGTTAACTCCTCCAAACTGACAACAGAGACGTATTATCTACAAATTGCAACAAGCTTTAAAATGACTGAATCCCTTTGTATCTACCCTCCTTATGGGAAGCATAATCAAATAAATTCAGTTGTAATTACATGGGACTCAGATTCAATTTAATTTTAATTATTTGCAATGTGTACACACTCCTGAAAAAACTCATTAAGACGGCTCAGCCCGTTTGTTTTCAAATGGGATCTGTAAGTCAACATTTATGACTATCCATCATAAGTGCCAACCATGAGCTCCACCAGTTCAGATTAATCAGTTTCTAAGGTCGATTCGTATCTGGAAGTAATAACGAATAAAACTGTTCTCCAGTTGTATAAGGAAGATCTGATCTCCCAACAAGAGGAAGGCTCTCACTGCTGCAAAGTTTTGTTTCCCTTCCTGCTTCCTGCTTTTCCTGTAGGACAGTAAATTATGTTGTAGGGATGTGACCTCCACGGGTTTCCTCGAACAAAATGGCCTTTAAGTTCTTTGGATTCCTACTAGAAGCAGCGTGCTGCCATAAAGAAGAAAAAGATGTTTTGACCTCGAGTTCAGCACCAATAGGTTGATTTTTAGTGTACTGCCCATGTGCAATACATGAAACAGCACTATCTTCCTATTTTGCTGTAAGCAAAGAGTACAATCAAATGTTGTTCACAAAAAAATCCTTCATGCGGGGCTGTTCTATTTATCCTTTTCTCCCATTCTACTTCTCCATCTCCCCGTCTTAAACACCGTCTTTCTCTCTGTCTCTGAGTAATTCTTGCAATGCAAGACTGAACTGCCGCTGAATAAACAGCGTTTGTGACGCAGCAGTATGTTTTAGGAAAATTTTTGAGTAATAAAAAAGATTTTTCTTTTAATCTTGGCGTTTGAAGAGGCAGCATATGCTTCTTTTCCCACTACCTGGGAATTTTTTGTAGCACCAAAATGATTAGCATATTAAATCCATTGGTTTGAAGACAGCAAATGCAACAAGACCTCCGGCATGAATAGGAGCCTATTGTACAAAAGCACTTCTGTGAAGCCAGCCAAAGCTAAATCCCGGAGTTCAGCACTAGGTCAGTACATAGCTCTTCCCAGTCCAAGTAAACAATGGAAAAAGAAATCAGTGGTATCGGAAAACTCTGTTTGAAATCCTTATTTAAAACATAGTGTTAGTAAGTCCAACCCTTTTTTCATGGCTTCCTAAGAAGAATCACCATGCTGTCCATGTATTATGCCTTACCTTATTAGTAGCAATAGACACTTGGAAAACATTATTCAGATATTAATTTCCCTAATTATATATATTTATTATTATTATTATCAATCTAAAATTCACAGAGCGTGGAGGTGGAACAGTCATAGAAGATGTCACTCTTGAGAGCTGGTCGTTACCTTCACCAGATCATCAACAACCAAAGGCTTTATAACCCAGTTCCTACGCTGGTCACTTTGGCCAGTTCTTGTCTGGAACCTCTCAGTGCATTTTCCTATCCTCGATTTTCACTTTTTATTAATAGGGCCATTACAAAAGTTTGTTTGTTTGTTTGTTTTTGCCATTTGCTGCAGTGTCTGGGAGGTTGTTCAGGTTCTGCAAGAGTAACTGCCCAGCTTCGGAATGATGCTGATAAGAGGAGAAGGAACTGTGGAGGGTCTGACTGAATTCAGTGCAATGCATTGAGATTGAGGTTGATGCTTTGGGTGATGTACCTGTACTACCAAGGCAAGTATCTTGCAATAGCAGAAACTTCTATGTAAAAGAAAAGCAAAATGAGTTTATGCCTTTCAACTTACAAGAATCCAATAAAGCATTTTAGAAAGACAAAGGATTTACAGCATTTTTTTCCAGTGACTATACTTAGAATTCAAACATTGCATCTTCCCCGGATCTATAACGACACCAGACAATATGTTCAATAAATATTCACGCATCTGCACTACTGATAAACATGAGAAGTCTGCAGCACTTTCAGAAAGCAACATACTGTAAAGTAGGAACAAAATAGCTTTTATTTTATTCCACGACTAAGTGTGCCCAAAGAATGTTTTTATGAAGCACTAACATTACCCCACAGTAAGGAACTGATAGAAAATAAATGGTTGTTAAGCAAATACTGGAACTAAATAAAGTGTAACATTGACAGTTAGTAAGGTTCAGTGGTTAAGCAAGAATACCCATCTCTTCGCTGCACCTACCCTCTCTTGTCACTGTTCATGTCATTATTTAGCCGTAGGTCACTCAAATTCATTTTCGCAGGGTAATATTATAACCTTGCAGGTATTTGAAGCAGGCACAATAACACAAAAAGGTTAATTGTGCATTCTGTCAGGACCATGCGGCATCAGGCCATGACCATCATTTGTCTGGTAAATCTTATCTTGGTTTCTTTGTTATTTAAACTGTTCTTGGATGAATGATATTTTTGTCATTTTGTAAGTTGCCTAAAGGATAGGTTACAAAATAAAGTTCAAGTTTCAGGTTCTTTTGCTTATACCTTGTTTTTTCTTACTAAAATCCCCAATGTTGGCAATGTTTACTATATTCTTACAGCTCTCACCTCCTAATTAATCATTATACTATTTGTCGTTTAAATTATTATGAAACTTGTCCTCTTAGTACATAGCTACAAGCATAAAATATCTCAATTATATGTACTTAACAAATTGTATTCCCTGCTGTCAGCAAACAGGACACAATAAGCTTTGTGCACAATGTAAAGCAGGCTGAAATATTAAGAGCTGTAATGAATTTTGATTCATTTGGCCAAATTCAGTTCAAATAGGAGAAAGCCCAGCCTCGCCAAGGATAATTCTGGATTTCATCAGTAAGATCACTGCGAGTTGAATCCCTAAGAGAGCTGGTGTGTGCCAGAATGCTGAGTCTTAGGGAATCAGGAACGGTGCAGAGCAGAATTAGAGTTTTTGAAGGCCACCAGATTTGGTGCACGGGCTCTGAGCACAGCGCTGCTTACACCAAGGACTGGAACTCTCATAAAATGTAGTCGTGATTACCCTGTTCTGGGGGAGAGAAGGGTGATGTTGATCTTCTACGGCATAGCTCCGGAGTTAGAACACACAGTCAACCCATGATGGTCACTGGGAAGAAGACGTGCGAAGGGTCCCTAAATTAGTAGATGGAACACTCAGGTAGATGTGGGCAATTTTCATCCAGTGACTTCATGGGTATGTGGGTCCATGTAAAATGAGCTAATTCCAGACGAAACCCAGCTTTAAGGGGAGAACAGGATGAGGCTACCCCGATGCTGGTGAGGGGACACCCTCCGGGAAGGTGGGAGAAAGCAGCTGGACTCACTTGGTTGAAGCAGTGCACAGACACTACGTCTTCCAGTTCTGGCCCGAGTGCTGCCTTCATTAAGCGGTCCGAAGAGAGGATTCCCTACACCATCATTTCTTTTTTTGAAGTTTGAAGACCAATTCTGAGCAGCTTGCCTCCAGCACCACCTTGTGCATGAGCTCTGTGATGGGACATACTCTTTCCAACAGCCCTAGCTGGTTGCTCACTCAGCATGAAGGCTTTCTGAGCCACCTTCAGAGGTGCCTTTTGCTGTGCATTATAAATGGAACCTGGGCGTCTAATTGTGACTTTGTTATTCCCTCTACAAGTGTGTTTTTATTTCACTTAAAAAAAATAAAACAAAACAAAACCTGTCCGCAACATATTCCAACTATACAACAGACAAATGCAGTCGGAGAAGGGAGAACTCATTTGCTTCTTAAAGACAAGTGAACACTTTCTTACTCCGTTTAACAGCATACTGTGTACTCAAAGGAGCAGCTGGGCAAGGATATTAATATTATCACTCTGTTCCAGTAATTAATAGCAACGCCTCTCATAGCACTGATAAGCTAAGAAACACATTTCACTCTTTGTCATTTTGTGAAACACTAATGGAAGAGGAATGGGTGCAATATTCATGCAATGACCTTGTACCAGGACCGCAGCTCCTTTAAACTAACTCAGACTCAGAATGGAGCCGTTACAAGTCTCCAGCAGTAAATGGTATGGGACAACCAGAAAAGTTTCTGGGAGCATGCAGCTCAATGAGGCATTTCAACTCCATCACAACACACTATTAATGCCAATTACAGCGTGAAAGATGCTAATGCAAGGTACTTCAGGGACTAAACAAAACTGCTCGGTTTTGAAGATAGCCTGTCTTACTTTCCCCTCCCAAGCCCAGATTTATCTGCTGAAATTTTACAGCCTGCTTCTTTCCTGTTGCTTTCAGAGGTACCTAGAGACACAGAAATGGAAAGTTAGGGACAAGTTCCCCTCTCCAGGATGATGGAATGACTTATAAACAGGACAAAGATTTAATGTTACTGTTGTAACCTTATTTTCTGAATCACAGAATCATAGTTCAATGAGTTAATGTCCATAAAGTTTCCTCTTCCCCTCTTATTCTACATGGAGTAGTGAAACATACATCCACGTGTGGCTCACAGAGGGAGAGGAAAAAAACAAAAACCAAGACACACATCGCCTCAGTTACATATGGTTAATGCCACATGCTTTGACAGTGCTGGCTGGAGAGATGATAACGTAGTTTCATCAACCAGAAATACAGCAGTGTATCTTGAAAGCAAGGTATATCTATGAGAGCAAAAGGCAAAAACGCTCTCTTTGGATTCTGCCAAAGTTTATAGAAGGAAAAATACGTGTTGAATGCTCGACCTTAAGATCCTCAGAAGACGGCATATGAAATTTGTGAGGAATTTTAAGAAATTGTCATTGGCCCGGTACACATAAAAATCCTATACTAAACTAACAAGGATGTTCATTAGTAAAAACAAGATAATAAAGAAGCAGAATGCTGTTTTATGGTTCCAGTGGGCTATCACTAAACAGCATCAAACAAAATAATGAGTTTAAAATTAAAGACCTCCCAGGAGTGTCTTTTTTTTTTTCTTTTTTTCTTCTTTTTTTAATTAGAATTAACAGCATAACGATGCTGATCACCAGCATGCAACTTAAAGATGAATTAAAAGTCCACAGAAAAAGATGGGGATTAAAAAAAAGTTAAATAAGCCTTTCAAGAAAAAAAACAGGATATTACCAAAGAATGTGCTGAGTGAAAATCTATTGGACTACCACATGTTCCCTTGGTATTTCTTTTGCTTACTGTTAGTGATTTCTGCTGTGTGACTGCCATCACTTGTAAATCAACAGGATTTATAAAGGGAATAAAGTGGCTTCTTCCAAAAAAAAAAAAAAAAAAAACAGTTGTTTTTATTTAAAAAAAAAAAAAAAAAAAAAAAAAACAGACAATGGAGTTTGATTTTCTCACTGTATGTAACTCCCCTACCCAGTGCCTGCCACCCCACGAAGCATGCTTAATGGCACAGACATCACTGAGCAAATCCAGGTAACTGGAGGAGATCTTCCTTACCATCAGCAATCGGCAATTGTAAGGGACAGGAGATCAACAAGCTGCTGAAAAACATTTAAATGAACCAACAGCATTTGAGTAAAGTTATTCAGTTCCAACAGCATCTATGCTACAAGTGTAACTAGCTGTGGGGAAGAACTCGCATCGCAGAACTGCGAAGCTCTCCTGAAATCAATGGCCAATTCTTCTCAATGAAAGAAAAAATCCAAGTATTTCAGGTATGCATTAAGGATATCGGGCTCATGCAAATACACAAGAAGTATTCATTCTAGGTACCGCTTTTATATCCATGGAAAGGCAATAGTCACAGGGAATACTACCATCTATATTCACACATATATTCCAGTACAAAGACAGGATTCTGAAGTATTAGGAAAAGCTGCTTTATGTACGTGTTAATACATGCCGATGAATTATGGAAGTGCAAGGAGAGCCAAAGAAATGTCTCATATAGTATCTGCTTACCTCCATTCACATAAAGCCTAACAGTATGTCTTCACAACAGAAAGGTGACAGCCACAGTTCACAGATTTTGGGTTTTGAATTTGTTAAGTCATTTCACGTCTTTCTAGTTCTACGTGCCTGTTGGTAGAAGAGGTCTGTGCTCCCCAGTAGGGGGATTTTTCAATCTAAATTAATTACATATCAGATTTGTAAGAGAAAAGCACCAAAAAGAAAGCTGCTACCTGATACGTGAGAAAACAGTATTCTTTTTTGTTAAGTATCTTGGATTATTATTCTTCAGATGCCCACAGCAGTGCTCAGCCTCTTTAGCATCAAGTATCTTCCCTATGTATTTCTTCTGCATCTACTGAAATAAATTCCGTGAAATTGTAAATGAAACTAATTCCATTTTTACTCTCATGTGCACTTAATAGCAGATATAAGCATGTATCTATCCATGGACAAGGTGATGATCCTCTACAAAATCTCAGCAGGGACTTGCGTTAGGACCTTGCTCATCTATACTGTACTGGCCTTCAACTTCACAGCGTACAATCGCTGTTAGATATATTAAACTGCTGAGTGTAGCAACCAAGACTTTCTATTGTTCTTTACTATGTTTCATACGATCAACCAACTTTATAGCAGTTGCATAACCTGTTTTCGTACAGCACTTGCAAGGGAAAGTTGTGAATTATATGAACAAATGAGATTGTCATGCTTTTTCCTTTTTTCTCATGTACATGTTTCAGCAATTACAAGTTACAGACGGGTATTAACTAGATAAACCCTCATATACCCCTCTATGGACAAACTATGTGAAGTTTTCTTTTGGTTTGTGGGTTTTACCCTTTCGATTAAAATAGTTCTGTAAAAATGTCTCAACTTGCTGTGCTCCTTACAGACATAAAAGTAGATTTCCTGATTAACAGGAAAAGAATTCAAATGACTATTTGCACAAATCTGGATTCCCCCTATATAGTCTCTCCATTTTTGGAGCCAAATGCCACCAGTTTTGTTTTGAGCAAAGCTTGTGGTCAACGAAGGATCTCCTGAGTGCAGCACTGCAGTATGAAATACGGAGACCCAGCTTTATGCCAGGTAACTTCCCTGTGAGAACAAAAGGTATTCAGGGTGTTTAAGCACATGTAAATCCATCACTGAGAGAATTTGGTTTAACAAATGAGAACCTTTGAGTCAGGTCTTAAATTATGATACAGAAGACGATGAAAAGTGAAAGGCAAACTTATACCAATCTAGAACAGAAAAATCATAAAGCAATCTTAGAATGGTGACATCAACAGCTGTCCTATTTATAATTCTTTGAGTTGTAAACACAGATAAGTTCTTGCAAGTGCAGCATGGGAAAGCTTAACACACGAAAGCTCAAGCTGAAGAAAACAAGCCTACACAGTGATTCCTGTCAGAAACCATTACCTTCACCTGCCCCAAAACACACTGTTGTAGCTGCAACGATTCCCCAGATTACAGGTCACCAGTGGGAAAGAAAGGCTGCACGTTTATCACAGAATTCCTCTGTAGGGATTGTATGCGCTGCTGACATACAGAAATGCCCACAGACAAATCTTCCCATTTTATTGCTCTGTTACACCGAGTGGGTGGAACATACCCCTGGTAAGCAGCACCGTTAGAGCTGCCGGATGATTGTCATTGCCATCTGCATTAATGTAACTGCAGGATTTGAATGTAAAGGGATTGAGAGAGAATGTAATTCCTGGAATTAGAATGTCTTATGTATTTGTACATAAAAAACTGAGTAGCAGAAGGAAAGAGAATCCCAGGTGTAAAGAGCCTGTAGTCTAAACTAACCTCTCACCATCTCACCCCAGTTATATTTGTATAGGATAATGCAGTAGATAGATACTGTAGATATCAGAAGACAGTACAAGTAGCCATTTTGTCTTATTTTATTTTGTTTTTATTACTAGCACCTTCTCAGAGAGGTACCTATGCTACCTAGACAAAGAAAGAAAATACCTCAAACCTCTACAGCAATCTTGTGCTCCGAGTCAGTCCCATGCAAGGAGGACAGAGAGATTGTTTTCCCACAAACACGCAGAAAACAGATGCCTGATGCTGCCACCAGGAAACGTATACATCCACTAAAGGGCAGATTTGTGTCTTCAGCTGGCTGATACAACCAAAAAGAAATTTCATCTTAGTGCAAGTCTCATTGCAATCAAACTGATCTGCACAAAACAAGAAGTCTACAAAACACTAGATTGGCTTAAAAATTAATTACACTCAGCAGGAAGAATTTGATTTATCCAGATTAGTTACTAAAATGTCTGCAGGGGGTAGATATAATCTTTCCTTAGAAAAGAAATGAAGATATGATTCCAAATGTCACGCTTTGAACATATAATCAATACTCCAATTACCAAAATTTCCCCATCAAACTTCCTTAAAATAGTATCAGCCAATTTTGTGAGGTGTCTGAAGGAAGACAATTATGAAAACCTGCTTTTATACATGACAAAGGTACTCAATTAACCGGGACGGGTATGACAAATCTCATTACAGTATGCACACGTTCTCCAGTGACTTATTAGGAGTTCCAGGCTATGAAAATATACTAAAAACATCAACAGGTTTAGCAAGGTTTGCCATCTATAAATGAGGACACTTATACCTAACAAACAAGATGCACACAAAAAAATGCCCACAAGACGTATTCAAAGATGTTCAAGCTACCACTTTTACAGTAGTAACATGAGGGTACAAATGATTTGATTAGTAAACTGAAAAACACAACCTACCACTTTCAATTCTTACATCTTTTTGAAATTCAGACACTCTTGTCTCTTTCATGAGGCATCAATCTAAAAGACAATAGGGGAGCCAGACAAGGAAAACGACAGCGATGATTTCAGTGCCTAATCCTGGCTATGGTTGCGATTTATCTTGAAATGTAAGTTTTCCAGTATATAGAGGCTGCAAAATTAAGTTTTTAATCCTTGAAAAATAAAAGACAAAAATAACAAACTGACAATTTTTCTACTTCTTACAAGGACTGCACGGCACCGTATCAAAAATTTCATTCTCTGGGAAATCCTTCCATACAGTTTATACTTCTGCTGTAGCTGCTCCTAGACACCAAGGGTCTTCCTTGATATCAAAGCATAAAACCTCAGGGACGGAACAGCAAAGAAACAATCCTCCATTTTTATTCTACACCTTTGATGATTAAAACTGAGCAACTTCAGACAGTGGAAGCAAGAAACTGAAGAGAAAAAAAAAAGACACCTAATACTGGGTTTATCAGTGTTTAAAAACCAACAGCTATTTACAAATAAAGTCTGTCTTTGATCATATTTCTAACAACTATCTCTTAAAAGAGCATTATCTTATCAAGGAGCTAAACCTACAGAACATGAATATTAACTATAGGAGTGCAAAAGGAATTAGAAATAGGATGGATGCACAATGACAACTTTATAAAGAAGGCAGTACTTCTACAGATCCACAGAGATGCAAATGAGACTGAGCTGGTCTATGCGCAGTCGGTTCTCTGAAGTCATAGTCATGACAGTTCTTTAAATATTCGGAATTGTAAAAGTCAATCTAAAAATGGAGAGGGGAGAGAAGATAGAGACTAAAATGTGGAAGTTGGTTTCTTAGCCAAAAATATCATTATCACAACTTGCAAATGAGATTAAGTGTGCTTTTAAAAGACTTTTGCTGCAACGGAACTAGTTTCTGATAAATCTATGAAAGTACCACAAGTACAATGAAAGTATCTAAACCACGGGTGAATGACACATAAATTTGTGGCTGGTAAAATCACACGCTGCTACACATCACAGTTATACGCTTCCCATGGCATGAGAAATGATGAGATTTCAGATGAAACACTGAAAGAAGAAACAGTTCTTCAGACCAACGTTTAAAGTGCTGTCAAAGGACAGTGCTCCACTTCTGAAGACCTCTTCAAATTGATTGCACACAAGCGTGAACTCTAACTCTTAGTATACAATCAACTTTATGAATTTCACTGTATCATTCATCTTAAATTCTCTCAGACTTAACACAATCAATAAGAAAAGTTTCTCCAGAAAGACGCAGTACCTGCAAACAGCCTCTCTTAGCATGAAATTAAAGTCAGGCTCCTGTGAATAGGCTCTCCCAGGGACACTCCTCCTGTGCATGTTCCGGGACATTGCCAGTTCCTTTTTCTGACTTGGACAAATGACTTCTCACAAAAGGCTACTCAGGAACTGAGCTGCTTTTAAAAAAAGCATTAACGTGGCCCCACACTGTGCAGTCAGAGACTCTTCTGCATGAAGCCTTCATTACTCATACATTTCAAAACTGTTGCACAGCACACGGGACATCAAAACTAATCACTCTGTCTGGTCTTCTCTTTCAAAGTCCGCAGAGCTCCTGTTTCCACTTGCTGCTGGGGAAAACAGGCTTTTTCTCCACCACATGTTTGCTAGCGTCTGACCTACATCATGAAGAAGAATGATCTTCCACTAATCCACATCCTAATAGCCAGACTTTCTTAAACCCCAAACAGGAAAGGCAGGCATGTGATAAGAAGCATTACTCCTGCCCCCACCTTTTATTTAATATTCCTGCTCCTCAACTTTTTTCATATCCTCTTGTTCTCTTTGCAAAATGATTTCAGAGTGAATTAATGACATTTATAATAATCTGCTATGTTCATAAATTTCAAAGATATGATCCGCCGGTACTCCATTTATCAGAAAGCTAGGTATCTCAGTTGGAGTTTTTAATACAATAAACCTTTTAAATCAGCTTTAACAGAACTCAATCAGAATGTGCTTACAGTAAGCAATATTCCGTGCCGGACCTGCAACTTGTTTATCGAAATAGACTCATCTATGCTACATCATACCACGAAATCCAAAATTATGCAGTGGATTTTTTTTTCCTTCCAAAGATTTTATCGTTAAACTGATTTGGAAGCCTACAAACTCAGCACTGGATAATTGGGGCTTTCACGGTCTGAATTAGCGAAAGGACTGGCACTTATTTAAAATTTCATTTCACTGGACGGGCACCTTTAGAAATGTCTATCAGGTATTTTTCAAGCTAGGGTCCCCGGTGCTATCCTCTAGGAAAAAAAGAAAAAGTTCTTGTCTTATCGGTAGCATACTGGTAATTGGACCATGCAGTTTAGAAATGCAGATAGGAAAACAGTTTCCTGACATCCAGCAACACAGTTCTCTCCCACTTACCACATTTTTATTGTGTAATTTTAATCTTTTTAGAATTTTTAAAATCATTTCAGTGCTACTTACTAGCCTTGATTTACTATTACCCCACTGTGCTTTTCAAGTAAACTTTAATGCGTGATGAAGGACTCTATTCTACTAGGTGCTTTATGGCATTCAACACAAAACTTTATGAACTCTGTAGGCAAGAAGTCACATATATAAAAGTTTACATACAAAAATTTACTTTATTCATACATTGTTTTCTTCTGTTGTTTTCGCAGAGTGCATGAAGGAGGGAATGAAATCCACAGCTCGGATGTGCTGGGTTACTCAGCCCTCGCCTCCCCCAGCTGAGTTCTGAAGCCACAATAGTTTCTGATGGTGTCCCGGGGCACACCTGCTGCATTTGAAGCCCATGCAAGGGAGAGCTCAAAACTCATAAATTTCTCGTGAGGTAATTGCAGCCTGTTTAATGAGGTTATTTTCTTAAAGGAGAGATGATTCAGACCCTTTTCCATGCACATCCCACTGGGGAATTTAATTTTAGTGTTTTAAAACTGCTGGGGAAAATCTTGTGTCCATGTTCTAACACCCTATGTCTTAAAGAACTGTCACCAAACCTAAAAGTTTGTGACGAGCATTATTCTCACATGTGATTTTCTAAATTCTATTGAAAAATCTTGACAAGAATACATTTGAGTATTTGCTTCCTTAGTAAGCACAAGTTGTCTGCATTTACCTTTCCTGGTTTTGGAAAGGGGGACGACCTAGAAAGCTTCTTCCCTTTTCCTGCTTGGTTCCCTCAGAAGTGGCTGTTCTGGACCCTCGTGAAAGGGAGTTAGCTGGCTGAGTCTGAGCACAGGGGTACATTTTCCATGGCACACTCACCACATTTGCCCATTTCATGACATAACAAAGTGATTTTGATCAATCATACCTGCTTCAAGTGGACACGCTCTTTGGCTCTGATTCATTAGGAACACAATACCAAACACCACACTGGATTACCTACACACAAGGCTCTCTTCAGCAGTCCGCAAGACAGACTTTTTATGAGCAGACACATACAGCCGCTTCCCAAGACATCAAGGCTGACTGATGTCCTGCCACTGAGTATGGGGTTAGAAACGATGGGATCAGCAGGCACTTGAAACACCGACACGGCCTCCATTAAAAACAATCTGCCTGTGAGAAACTTGACATTCAGTTAGAGTTCATTTGTGTCGTTTCATTTGCACACATCTTTTTCATCTTTTTTTTTTTAAACCAGGTAGGCGGATTAGATTTGCAGTTACCAAAGTTTTCTTTCAGTGTTTAAATATCTCCCTTTCTACTTCTTGATGCTATGTATAATTTCACAGCAATATTAGTAAATAGTTCAGAATTGCTCTGCTTGCATAGCTGTAAAGCATCATTTTCATCTAGGAGCCAACAAAGGAAAAAAAAAAAATCCCAAGAAACCTGGAGTCAGTTTTATAATCTTTTTGTAAAGCCAACTGATTTAGATTCTGAAAAACAAAGAGCAAAACATGTTTACACAAGTGTTCCTTCACCAAAATTCAAGCTAAGTACTGGCTGAATTATTAGCAAGAGGTAATATTGTTTATTAGACTTGTATCGGCTTCTTTACAAATATCTCTATTTCCACAGACCAGGAAGGCAATGACACAGTTACTACCGCCAGATAATTCCTTCTTCCATTTTGTAAATTAATGTATTTTTCAAATGTAGATTTTAAATTTCTGAAAGTGTGATTATTTCTCCTCTAAAGCACAGCTTATCTTCCTAACATAATTTGCTGAATGTTATTTCTGCAAGAGGTGCATGCTCTTCATCAAAACCACTGCTGCAGCTCAAATAACCAGGCTAACTTTAAATGAGCTGGCTCAGCTCCTGATCAACAGCACTACATCAAGGAGCTTGGCGCAGGGCAGTCAACGGAATATTCATCTGTGGAACAGGAAAGCTTAGAGAATACACTGCTAAATACACTATGTGGGGGGCTGCGTTACTCACTGAATGCCAGCTCAAATACCTGCGTGTTAGCTACCATCCCAACTCGGATTTATCTCTAAGTGTTCTGGAGGAGGAATGCTATTTTGCTTTTTAATTGATCTGTGTAGCTTTACAGGTTATTAGTTAAGTGTAAAAGCAACGTGTTTCTTGGAAAATCTTTATAGAGCAGGTAAATCAAGGGTGCTGTCAGAATGCCTACGGTGGGATTTGTGCATTCTTACCAGCTTGAGCGAAAATAAGTACATGCAACACACAGTGGCACATGCACTTAGAGACTTTACCGAGAAGTGTTAATATAAATCATTAAGAAGTAAGCGGTACGGGATAGGATACTCATATCCTTTATTTATTCCCAATGCATTTACAAAATGGATGCTGATATCACTTACAAAAAAAGAAAAAAAAAATCAGCAATGTTTTGTTCTTGTCTACGTAGCAGAAATAAACACTATCAGCACAACAATCGGCTAGCACTTTTAGAATGTTAATCTCAATGCTGCAGACATAAATTTATGTTAGAATTGCACAAAAATGTATGGGGGCTAAACGAGATGCTGGAAATAAAATATATTCTCATCTACCATATGTATGGGATCACAAAATCACTGGTCCACTTCAATTTAAGCAAGACAGAATGAAATCACATCCTCAAAAGAATTAGTTAAACAGTCCTAATCCTTCATCTTCTAAATCCAGCCCTACCTCTCAGCCTTCGCATTGTTTAATCTGAAGAAGAGAGGACTGCCATCTAGTTCTCGGAATGCCGCGGTGATTAACCCTTCCAAATGAGAACGCGGGGCACAGAGGGAAGATTCAAAGTGATTAAGATTCCACATCTGACTCAGGCGGTATTTTTAACTAAAAATGTGCCTAACCATTTGAGATATGCTAAACAGTAGCAAATGCAGAGCAAATGGCAAAGCCTCTCCTGGAAGCAAGAGGAATAATACTGGCCATCCAGAAACTCAGCTGGGTGTTTCAGCTGAAGGAGAAGATCCACGTAACCAGAGGAATGAAGGATGAACAAGAGAAGACAGACAGGGAAGGCTTCGTGCCACTGTGCAAGGCATTGGTAAGACCCTTCTGAAATATATGTTGAGACCACCTATTTCTGGGAAAAAATAATTCACATTTGAACAGGCACAGGAAAGAGGCTGAAAGAGCTGGGTAAGTTTAGTGGGGACAGCATTAGTCAACGTCTATTTATTTAAATGGAGGTGATACAAGAACAAGTGGGCCTGCATCGAGCAGTACTGCATGTCCAACAAATCCGAGCAGCTGAGGCCAGACCAGTCACACCATAGCAGCAGAGGGACAGAACAACTGCTCGGCAGGGCGTGAGATCAGATCGCAGAAGGATTACGGGCCAGGACTGCCTTGACAAGGTGGGGGATGAAGCTCTTGGCCCAATTTTAGACCCTAAAGTTTCTGGGCATTAAATACCTGTCCAGTAAGTAGAGCAAGCCAAGAAAACAGTGGCAGAAAACTAGCCGGTTATGTTATGAATTACAAATTATTCTCCAGCACATGCATATAGTTTTATATTTGTAACTAGGTTCATATCCATATGAAAATGCCAGATTATTTTAAATATAGACCCCATGCATTTTAGATTTTAAATGTTATTAACTACTCAATTTCCTTCATAAATTGGAAGGTAGGGTTCTGAAGAACCTAGACAAAATCATGACACAGACTTTTTCTCAGCGCAGAGTACTTCATTTCATCGGAATTTTGCCAACCCCGGTACTGCGCCAGTAGCGCATGCCAACCTAATGAGAAAAGGTTATTTCACGTTTTTGTGTACTGCAGATGCCAATGATTCAGAAAGAACCCCTCTCCTTAATTCAGCAGGATTAGGGAACCTCTTAAACAACCTCAATCACATTTCTCATCCTGCCAGCACCCCAAGGGATCACGATGCATGTGTTTCACGTTGTGCTTGCCAGTATAATTGTCCTATTACAAACACACTGATTGAGAAAATACATACAGGGCTCCAATAAACACCAAATATGCAACAGAGGGCTCACAGTGAAACGTGGTCAAGTCTGGAATGGGAAAATATTGCTCGTTAGTTTGCAGTACTATACATTTCAGCAGTTCAGTACAAGACTGCCGTCAAAACCCAGAATATTTCAGGTATTTTTACAGAAAGAATACTGACTGATGTATGAAACTAGTGAAACCTGTGACCCATTTTACTTCCCTCTATCCACTGACTGCAACAAATATTTCAGAAACAAATCTAAGTGGCCTCTGTGAAACTCAAATACGTTAAAAAAAAATCAAGTCTTCCTCATTCCTTCCTCTAACAAGTTCTACAGTAAGTTCACACCAATATAACATACTCTCCCACTATTCAATACTGCATAGTCTAAGACAAAATGAGCTCTTTTCTCTGGGAAGGCTTGAGATTAAAATATAAGAACAGAATTTGAGACACGTTTTGCCTTGTGTTGACAGTTGGGTTGGTTCTTGATATCTTTCTCTGCAATTTACGAACACGTGCCTTGTAGCAGCAGCAATGTACAGTGCTTGAGAGGTTAAGAAACACTTCTAGCAGAATTCATATTCTGAGTTGTTTGCATTCAACAAGCAAGGGGAGGGATTTCCACAGTACACCATTTTTAACACAGATTCATTTTGATATACCCTAAGCTAAAGGCAACTTTGAAGTCTGTCAACTCCCTGGGTTTGTAAGCTACTGATTGCCTCTGCTCTGCCTTACCTACCTTTCAGAAAGTAGTACAGGTGGTCAGAATTTTGTTTTCTTATTTAGTTTTTGTAGTAAAAACGAATATACACAAAGGTCTACTGTGATTTACTCATTATCAATGCATGATACATACACAATTAGCTTTCTCCTGTTTAGTAGGTACAAACTGGAAGGAATCTGCACACAACTTAAGACAAAGAGAACACAGCAATGAAACCCCAATCAACTCCGTGCCGCTAAAAAGGCATTACGATGATGGATGAAACCCATAGCTACAGACAGAAAAAGGTTACCTTCTGATTAGGCGAGGTGGTATATCAACCCATGCCACATTCATTCAATTAATAGACTCCGCAGCTTGCAAACACTGATAAGGGCACTACAACTTAATGATCTAATCTGTGCTCCTAGAGAATGAAAACTTAGTTCAGAACAGACAGCACACTTGGATTTCCAATGCAGTCACAATGTACGGCAAGATGTACTTTCTCTGCTAGGCCTGCAGTGCACTAGCATGGGAAAAAATGAAGAAATAAATCTCACAAATACAGAAGAAGAAAAGGGAGGATTAAAAAAGCTTGCAGGAAAAGGTACGTCAAGTCCTAAAGTGCAGCCCGGTATCTTGCTCAAGACCAGGAGACTGCAGAGATGTCTGCTCCCTTCCAGCATTAACCTCATTGTCTGAGGCTCCAAAGCACCTTTCTCACGACAAACCCAACTCCCTCCGCATGCCACTTCTGCCTTTAAGAGCAAGAAGAAGAGGACCTTTTACCAAGATCTGCATTCAGGGAGGAAAATGGATGATTTCGGAAATATGTTTACCTAATGCTGTTTAATACATAATTGTACTGAAGGGTAGCACTGCCCAATTAGCAAAATTTCAGATTATGAGGCAGACTTTACAAATGCAATTAAAACCAAGTTACATTGAAACAATCACTCACATCAATCTACATTTTCTTACAGTATCTGCAAACTGAAGCATACATTATGACTAACGATAATCACATTAAGATTTTTGGCAATGCTTTGCAATGAAAGCTATCTGCACTAGCAGACAGTAATTATTACTAAACTGTAGCAGAATCCCTACGGAGTTAGGTATTATAACCATATTAGTCGTACAGGTTCAGCATGATTAATGACACTGAAAAAAAAAAAATAAAGATTTAAAGCAACAAATCCCTTACAGGAAAAGCCCATGGCAAGTACCCAGGTCCAATCCTGCCACAAACTGGACACAGTTAACTCTTGTCTTGCATTTCCAGGGCAGTCATCTAGCATCCTTCAGGAGTCGGTGAGGATCTGGCCCACCAATTTTCCTTGCCTAGTTGAATAGCTTGAATCATGTTAAATGATTTATAACTGCATTGTTTGTCCTTTAATGCTGTCTTCATCCTTAAGAAGGGAAATGTCCATTCCTCTGCAGGAGTTACTCCCTCTGCTAGGTCTAGATCCAAATTCAGTGAGAATCCTAAAACTTTTCCTCAAACAGGACTGCATGAAGACCTCATAGCTGTCCTTCCTGACACTGATTGACTATAAACAAGCTTTTTTTTTTTTCCAGTCACATTTTCCCTCTAAGCAAATTCCATGACAGACCTCAAGAAAATGAACAATCTACATCCATGCAGCTGAAACAAACTTATTCTGCCTTCAGGGCACAAATCCCTGAGGACACATCCGTAAAGTACCTAGCAAAATGCAGTACCAGAGTACGAGATGAACAGTTAGAACTAAACCTATAAGTCTGTACAAGAGCAGCAAATCCCGTCATGTTCTCTCCATGTTTGTCATACACTCGGAGAAGCACAACTCTGAAACAGCGAGTTTGTGCCTTACAGCTTTTCAGCGTTAAATATACTCGCTGCAACTTTTAATAATCATATTTGAAAGTTGCTCGTAGGGGAAGACACACACCCACAACATTTTGATAAAAGGAAAAGATTATAACTAAATTTTTAAGTTGCCCTGTCCAATTCTGAGCACTGACAACAAATTAACTGCTGCATGGCCTGTTACATTAGAACAATACTGTAGAATAATTACAAGTTCTAAGATAAAATTAAAATTACCATAATAATTCTCCTGTGAAACAATCCAATCTACACAGGCTACAAATTGTTGCTAGGTTGAAAAAATATATTACCGCTTCAAGTCAGGCAGAAAAATTATTCTGTTTCCATTAGTTAATATAGCTACTTAAGAGGTTATGCAGAGCAGGATGACAAACTGTTTGTATTTACAAATTCCATACTGGTCACGTTCAGAGACCAGCTGCTTACTTGCACACCAGCAGCGGGAATTGGCTGAGCAAACTGTGAGTAAAGGTTCTACAAGGGGTGGTCACTGACTAGAGCGAACAGCCCAGCCTACGGGGCCCACCTTCGGGTAGAACAGGCAACGTGATGCTGGGCAGGTCTTTGTGCACGTTTCTCGATTATTCTGCCACCTGTGCCGCTTCCATCCTCTTGGAGAAAGCCCTTTTCTCCTCTAGGCCTCGTACATACACGAGAAAACTTGTGTCAAGATCCCTACAAGACAAAGCATTCGCCTATTATTCTACGCTGAGAGGTAACATCCAGGATTTCATGTTCCCACCCCTTGCAGCACAAACCTGCACATCTGTACAATGTAAGGCAACAAACTCCTCAAGGGTACCTGAAGTACTTTTTTTCCTGATTTTAATGAGAGCAGAATGCACACCAGTACCTTAAAAAGGCTGAGCACTTTTCTGGATCAGATTTATATCTGCATGCAATTAGAAAGGAAGTGTAGGCTTCTCCTTCGTAGTCTGTTGTAAGATTGTACAGGTAAAATTTGGACCCAGTCAACCAATGGTCCGTTGAAGAACTCCAATCACACATATAAAAGAGAAGCATCGCTATCAAGATCATTTAGTTTTATGTCAGCTTTTTAATCATAACATTCCCCCATAATTTAATTTGTGCTGTACCTAACACCATCAATCTGAATATGCTCCGCTGCCCATTAATGATATATTTACAGTTTACAACACAAATTTTATAGGACAGGAGAATTATTAATACAAGCCACCTCAAGCACCTGCCAGAAAAACAGTGACCACAAAAATCCTGATTGTAAACTCTTTCTCTGTGAAGCATTAGTAAAGAAAAACAGTCTCTAAGCTGCTGCACGTCAGTTATCACTTCTAAGTATAGGTTCCCTATCAAGTGACAAAAGGAACCACAAGTGTGATGGGATCAGTAAATTAAAATGGGATAAATCCACGTTATCTGAGCAGTGAACTTAAATCTGATCATGCAATCAGAAGATCACTCTTAACGAGCATTCTACATATTGATTTTTGGAATGCTTGTCTTTTGGACTCTCCAGGAGAACTACCCGCTCTCAAGAAATGAGTCTCAAAGCCTAGGTGGCACGTGTACATGTGGCAAGAAGGAATTGTAAGTACGCACAAAGAGTGTAAGACAGCCAGTTGTGAAGGGCAATGGAAGTTTCAAAACAGTCCTGTGCTTTCCATCTCGTGTTTTCTTCCTTCCTAGGAAGAGTGTATCCAATAAAAGGCACCACTGGACAGCACTGTAAGGCAACAGAGGACCTTAAGGACAGACTGAGTCATCGTGTTGGTGTAGAAAACAACTCCGGGAGACAATCCTGCAGCTCAAACCAGACTGGTGCTGTTAAAGAGACCTCCTTTAAACTTACTGCAATCATCCGTGACAGACCCTAAAGTAACACCTGCTCTCTGCCTGCTTGCTTCTCGCTGTTTGCTTTGTCTAGTTTAACTTCTCTAATCATTTTACTGGGACATGATCTTCATTTGAACAGATCTCTTTGAATCACTAAATTCAAAAATGTCAATGAATGCTGCCTCCAAGGTGACTGTAATGTATTCTATTGTAAGGATTCAAGATCTTTATCGCTACATTGTCTTTCTCCCACAGGTATTCCGTCCATTTCCTTTTTAATATTCTTTTGTTATACAGGTACTATGAAATGAAGATAATCTTCTTCAAGGAGAGAGGTACACATATAATCTGAAGGGGGATTTTTTCCACTTTCAGGTTCAGAAAGGTGGATCTGGCTTTTACGTGCTGAGTAAAACAGACTGTTGAAGACTGCCATCCTGCTGCA
The DNA here is from genome assembly GCA_011076525.1 of Nettapus auritus. NCBI lineage: Eukaryota > Metazoa > Chordata > Aves > Anseriformes > Anatidae > Nettapus > Nettapus auritus. Next base: position 31,955,263 of record CM021771.1, read on the forward strand.
GCTTCACGCTCACTCTTGCTGTTTTGGTAGGGATCATGGCAGAAAGCATTACTGACATTTTTAAAAGCTCTTTATTATAGGAAAGGTCTTCTTTTTTGAAACCTAGGAACTTTAAGATTATATGAAGCCATTCTTTACTACGCACTTCTTCAAAGCATGAAAATAGTGAAGTCCATTAACAAACAGAAAGCATACAGAATTAACAGTTCTATACTCAATACACAAAATTAAATATACACAGTATACAAATATATAAGCCAAGGCAAGCTCCCATTTTGGTATTTTTAAAGCACACGTGAACTTTTAACAAATCACAAAGGTGATTTATAGATTTATAACTGCAATCTAGACAGAAACTTGTCACCTGTAAATATATTGCTCATTATCTCTTCTACAAATGATGAAAAATTATCCTAATACAGTGGGTTGGCAGGAGTTCCTAATGAGACAAGTAAGGGATTGACCTCACATCTCAGGACATGGGAACATCACCATTTTTTCCATCATGAAAACCTTTCCCAGATCACCTGTAGCCACCATGAAGGATTTAGCACCTGATTCTAACCTTGTTCTAACTTCAAAAGTGATGCAAGAGACACACTACAGAGCACACCACGGCACTTCCCGTATGAGTACATTTAAGTCAAAAACAAAAACAAAACAAAACAATAAAAAAACAACTTTTTCTAGAAGAGTTTCTTCAAATCTACTTATTAGAGCACAAGGAACTGAACTGAGCACTGGGACCATAATTGTTTTGTCTTCTTTATGAATATTATTGTGGAACCATATCAGAATTTTATGGTCTAATCTTCTGTGCACAATTCCTTATTTATATCCAAGTAAATAACATTCCTTTGGGACTTCGCTCATTCTCCAGACTGCCCACACACAGAATTGTCAGTGGAGGTTTGGGTATGGTTGATGCCTGTGAGTACAATCAAGAAGTCCTGGCTCAACGGAACCCACTTACGTTATCTTCGTTCTTTAACTGGTTTTCTTCCACATTCCATCTTGCGATCTCATATCATCCCTGTTGGTCTTTACTGGTGTATTTATGCTATTACTTCCCTTCAGGGAAGACAGCTGCTAAGCATTCCTGCTTTCCCAATTAGATGCTCTTCTGTCTCATATCTTGCACATGCTTTTCTGTTTATAATCGCTTTTAATCCTTTTATAATCTTTGCAAAACTGCCTTAGCTATATATGCAAATATAAATATATGCATGTATATATATGTACATGTATATCACTCATACTTCCAAATAAAAAAAGAGATGTCAAGTATGAAGGAGTTTAGTCTTTCGTGTAAGGGGGTAATCATGCATGGGCACACCACGGCAAGGTATGAATAAAAAGTGATGACAGTCTTCCAGCTTAATTAGGGCAGGTTCCTTCCTGAAAAATGGCTCTGAATTTACAGTATAATGTTAAAAGAAAGCATTTTAAAAGATGTTCTTCTTTTAAGAAGATACTTTCTTGTATCAAATGGCTTGACTTAAAGGAAAAATTAAACCTAAGGAAAACAAATCATTTTCTGCTGATCTTTCCAGATCTTTCCCTTGCAGATGTGCTGATCTTCCTGCTGGTCCTTGGAATTAAAGTAACTATCATGTCTTCACAGGAATCTTTTTATTAAATATGTGAAGGAATGTGTTGGTTTGAACAGTCCTTTTATATTGCATCAAGGAACTGCAGAATAACACGTACGGTAACTGTGACTTTCCTGCTTTCACATGCTCAAAAGAAACCAAACTAATGACAAGATCCACAGTAAAGCCAGCGCTTGTACTTGCTTGTTCCAATGCAACTGTAAAAACACATCCATAAGAACAGCAAACCAGTACTAAGTAATAGGAGCTCTCTTGACAGCCACAGGCGCTACCTACCTTTGGAAACACCTTACCATCCACGACTGCACAGCATTTAGGCAGCAGCTTTGCTCCATAATAGTACTTAGCTCCTATATCAGCACTTTCCTTTCATAAACGTAAACATGTTTTACAACCGAGAATTATCTGTAGCTAGGAATATCTACAAGAAATATACCTATTATCGTGCAAAATAAAATGCACAGAGCCGTGAACTTCAACAGGTAGAGGATTTTACAGTACATAAACAGCAAACATGAACCTTAATCTCTTTAAACAGCAGTAACAAGGGAGTCTGCAATTTCACCCAAAAGAGGTTTTCTCTGTCCTCTGACATAAAAGGGTCTGTAAACCCAATCACACAATCCGCACACGAATCCCTGCACTTACTTTTGAGCACAATATTATTTGGAATATGCTTCCAGGAGTTTTCTTCAGCAGAAGTGAGGATCTCACTTTGGGAACGAAACAGCCACGTAACAAGAGAGGTTATGGCTACGAACCACCCACTAACATGGATAGGTCCTGCTTTATTGATGACCATGGGGAATGAGGAGAATATTCAAACCAGCTTTCTGTCACAAAAAAAGCAAGGAGCAGAGTGGATAACATGCTGCGTGTGGACCCACATATGGTAACCTACTGTTAACTTGGATTGAAAATTTTAATGTCTTGCACTTTTCCTAGGGTTTTTTTTTACTTGTCTTTACTCGACAGGGTAAACTATCTACTGCTACTTTGGTGCTTATCTACTACATTATGTAAAGGAGAAAAAAACACAACGCAATGTCCTATTAAATTGTAGTGCTACATAGGAGAACAGAGGAAACAGTATCATTTCATGCTCCGATAAATCTAATAACAGGCAAGAGATGCAACGGTCCATAAATACAAGTATGATGCATACTGTCAGCATACAAATACAGACCCAAACCAGGATTTTCTGAGCACACAGATAACCATCTTTTTTTTTCTGTGAAGACAAAGATTGCCTACTTACCTGGAACCCTTGAGATAAGCTTTCATCAGCTAAGGGCTTTCATGAAACTCCACCACATGATTTACTACTGCGTTGGGGTACTAAAATAAGGCTTCCTTTTAACATAAGTTCAGTGCCTGAAGAGTCCACACAAGTTCAGGATCTCCACATTCCTCTCCACGTGTCTACAATAATGTCTGAACCAAAGCAATCCATTGCTCTCTAAAAGTGTTGTGTATGTCAATGAATGTCGCACAATATATAGTCTCTTAGAACTTTTGCTCCTTGTCTGACTTCTGTGGTTTGAGTTCACAGGTTCTTCAGTATCCTGCGGTCACTCTGACCTCATTGCTTGTTTTCCTTCTCAACTTCATTATGAAAATATGTATAGCTCAACCAGATGGTTTCTAACATCAGAATGAGAATTTGAAGCAAACTAAGGTAACAAACTCTTTGAAGAGTCTTTGAAACTCTTTCTCCTGAGTGTGTACCTTCAAAACTACAGTATTCAGATAACAAATGAAAAAATGAAGCTTGATGAGAAGTTATAAAATTCCTTTTTTCTTCCTGTTGGTAAAACAACACGACACTACAATGTTTAGTCCAGACTAGCCTGTGAAGTGGGACCAAAACTCCTATACAGCTCAAGGTGACCTCCTCTTCAGGCTTCAGTTCAGGGGTTTGGTAAAACCATTCTTTTTATTTTCTGCCACATAAGAACTATTCACACAAAATCTCCTTGATCTTACTTAAAACAGTGCTTGACACTTCTGAGCAAGGATTAGGGATGAAATATGTACCTGAGTGTTGTACATGCACATAAATAAAAATACTAATATGCCCACCCCATCAGTGTTAATCTAAAAGAAACTTCATCCTTTTACTCTGTCAATTCTAATCAAAAGCGCAGATCGATATCCTAAGCATTAGGTCAAAGCCCCAGTGAAATGCTATTCGTGCCACGTCCTGAGGCTTAGCAAGGTGAGCCAAGAGCTGAGCATCCCTCCAGTGAAAGCACCCTGCCAGCACCCTGCGAGCAGCAGCTCCGGAGCCGGTGCCTGTGACCCTGACACCAGACCCCTCCCAGCACTCCCACACCAAGGTGGGAGCAAACTGGAGCGGGGGAAAAGCGTGAGGAGGAAGGAGCAGCAGGGACAAAGCGGCATGGCCAAGGTCAACTTAGCACAGTCTGAGGATGGGCATCCTGTAGTCAGCAGCAAAGCAGGCAGTAAGTGTAGGAGTGAGACACGCACCCGACGTGGAACACTTTCACGTCCCTAAGTTTAGTTTCACATTTATTCACTAGTTTTCTCCATGACATTTCACACAGGAGCATCCAGTGAAATCCAGAGGTACCTAAAAGCCTCTGGGTTTTGTGAGGCAGTATGATACAAACGCTGTCTTTGTGACCACCTGCCCCCCAACAACCTGATGTTCAGGCCACTCGGCGAGGAGAAGCGATTTCTGCAGAACTACACGAACAAGAAGAGGAAGACTGCAGACAGCTCCTCCTGTGATAATTCTCGGAGAAAAGGAACAAATTCCTACACAGTATTTTATTCATCCCTACTATGAGAAAATCAGAGGTATAGCATAAATTGCTGCCAGGAGAGCATTTCAATCACCCAGAAACGAGACCGAAATGCTATTAATGGTTCCAATTGGCATTCAATGGACATCAGACAAACTGACCGACCACAGGAGCTGCAGATACATCCTGCTGGTTCATACTTTCAGAAATGATCTCTGCTCTATATGGACTACCGGTCATGGCAGTACGGCCTCTCTGAAGCGCAAGCAGGTGGTGACCTCTCGCACTCTCACATCAAGCAGATGTGACAGGGTTAGAAATGATGATGTGATGATGTTGGAAATGGGAAAGATCTCTGTCACAATTGCTAGAAAAACTGTTATCATCTCCACTCACCTGTGGACAAGCCTGAATAGAGCAAGAGGAATTAACAATAGTTGGAGAAAAGCACGTAGGCTATGCTCAAAATAGTGGACACACAGTTACTCTACACAAAGCGCTGTCAGATTTGTAGGAGTCACGCTTCCCCTCATCAGAAGCAACAGGCTTAACCCTACGGTCAGCACTAATGTGAGGGAATGCTGAAATACAGTCTAATGAGAATTACACTCATCCCATTTGCAGGGCTCTGGCAGACCAAACAAGGATCATTTCCTACTATTCCAGTAACATCTCTTCCTAAAAGCCTGAGGCAGCTTTCCAGCCACAGGCATTGATACCTATAAACAACATTGTTTTACCCAAAAGAATTTTTTAAATTGACCCAAAGGGGATTTTAAAGATTTGATACCAGTCTCCTCAATTATTGTTTAAAGATATACTTGGAATGGCGTGCTCTATTAAACTGGTTCCATTTAGACCAAAACACTAATCCAAATAACAAGTGTAGCTACTCCTTTTACTGCTTTAACATTTAATCCCAGTTTGGAGTCACGTGTACTGTATGCGCTCAACAAAACACAATTTGTATTACTTACTGATATATAGCAGAGAAATGTAATCAATTTATATTGCGTATATCAGTGTGCTTTGTAGAGTGAAACTATAAATCACACCTACTGCTTCGGGCAGGGCTGCTGTGTTTCTGCTCCTACCGCTGTAGGAAGATGCTGAAATTAGGAAAAGCACGGTTGAATCTAAGAACGAGGAGATACACAAGACACCGTGGTTGCATTTTCTTCTCTAACGTCCAAAATGGAACATGTCCAAGGAGGATCTAATGTTAAACTGTGAGCTATCAACTAACTAAATAAAAATAAAATAAAAATAAATAAATCAAGAAGAATTGACCCAATTTCGTACAGAGCGGGATAGAAAGACAGCAGGCATAATCCTATCCTGAATGCTAACCTGTCAGTATATGCATGAGATGCCAACAATCAAAATGGAGAAGTTGCACTGCATGACACTATCTTGGGAGAAACTGGGAGATAGGTATTTATAGGGTTAGTCACTGTGCATTTAAGCAACGCTCATCTATACACTGCCGTGCCAAAAAGGGCCTTATAGACTAACAGAGTAGCTGTAGTAAAGCAACAGATCTCTGTGGTTTTAAGAGAGAAAACATCAAAAGATTTCACCTCAAGGTGAGATTATACTAAGGCAATGAAAAAGTAACTGCATTCAACTACAATGTAAAATCCTAGTTTTAGCATTAAACATTTGTTGTTTTTTTTAGGATCTTTGTACACCTTAAATGCATTCACCTCCAATAAAAGGAGAAAAATTTAAACAGCATGGATACACCACAATGCAATTCTGGAAAAGAAGTTTGGTCTTAAAAGCTCTTTCTTCTTCTGTGTAGCTGTCACATATTTATCAAACTAACCACTGTGTCATTTTAAGGCTCTGGCAGATTTATATAGATGTTAAGAAAGAGAACTTCGATTTACTTCAGACTGTTAGTCTGGAATATTGCTTACTTGCTAAGAACAGAAACGTCAATCAATTAAAAAAAATCAAAAAACCCTTGTGTTCTGAAGTCCTCATCTCAAACCAGATGCTTATTTGATAGACTAAAGTCACACAACTTCAGTGTGGAACAGGCAGCTTTCCTTGGCCAATTAGAAAGGTCAGCTTACAGCTTTCATAGAATCATGGAATCACAGAATGGTTTGAGTTGGAAGGGACCACAAAGATCACCAAATTCCAACCTCCCTGCCGTGGGCAGCCACTATCCACAAACCATTATGTTTCACTCTTTCAAAGCAAATATTTGAGACGCAAAGAAACACCCTCCAAATCACAGCTTAACCAACTGTACTACATGTAAATGAACTCAGTTCAGGAATTGCACAGATTTAAAGGATTTATGCTTTAATACATGTTCTTACTTTGGTCTAACTTCGTTTGAAATCCAGCACATTTGGGCCCAGAGTATTATCCTCTGGCCACTTTCTTCTAAAGTATTTCCAATTTGCTTGATTTTAACATCTCCTATCACCACCTGTATTGTCCCATTTAACTATGCTCAAACTGGAGAAAAAACCCACTCAAATCCTTCAAACAATACAGATCTCCAAGGAGCGCAAGATTATCCCATTGCCAGTTCCATTTCCTGCTCAAACAGGGTGAGAAAAATATACTTATTTAGGGAGAAGGTCTGTACCTTAATATTCTACTAAATATAAAAAAAAAGTCACTTCTAATATTCATCCTAACACAACGTTTTAAAAGCAACTGAAGTATGTTTAAATGAGGCATTCTCTTCCTAGCACTGGTCTACACTAAAATAAAATCATAGCACAACGAAGCCCATGGCAGTTTTCATCACTGGCAATAACAGGGCCAGCCTCAGGTGCTACTAATGAAAAGTGCTATTTAAGTTTGTCTTCAATTAGCATAGTTAATGTGCAGACAGTCTTGTAAGGAACATAACGCTGATTTAGACTGTATTCATTTTTATCTGAATCAGAGATACAAAAATAAAGAGACAAACAGCTTTAATCCACAGAGCTTGTATCCCTCTGCTTCTTTATAGATAGAGCAAGCTGGACTGCAAATAAAATAATAGAAGAAAAAGAATGGATTAATTTGAAGATAGTGGACTTCAGGGATCCTAACTAATAATACAGTCATTCTTTTCAGAAATACTGTAGAAGAGAATCAGGCTACCACAGTTTCACAGGAATAATGAAGCTTTATCCTGAAAAGATCCAAATATGCAACGGATAAAGTTTTACCAAGTTACTGGACATGGTATTCTGGAGACTGTTTGGTTTCCTCTCACCTCTTCTTTCCTTTTTCTTAATCAGGACTGCACCAACTTAAAACGTTTATTTCAAAGGCTTCTAGTTATTGTAACTGGAATTACCGTTCTAAAATCAGCACCTCAGGAAATTCGTCCATAAACCAAGATTAATATATAACAAGAATGTCTAAACAAGAATACAGGGTGTATATAATTTGTGTGTATTATGCAGGGACTGATCAGAATAAATAAAAATTGAAAACAAAAATCATAGAACAGCAGCAACAACAAACAAAAAAGAAAAAGGAAAGAAAAAGAAAATGAGTATCTTTAACATTTTTAGAGAAAGAATTTCGGACTTCTCTGAACACCTTTATAGTTTCTTGAAATCTAAAGAACATTAATGGAATTTTTCCAAAAACAAAATAACAGATCAGAACAAATTTTATTATTGCTATTAACTGCTTTTTCGTCGTTGCCTAGAAACCCAGTCTCAGATAGAGGAGCAGCATGGTAGACACTGAGCAAAAAAAACCCAAGAACTAAAAAAAATAAAAATAAAATGAAAACCTTTAAACAAACAAAAAAAAAACACAAAACACAACACAAAACAACCAGAGGAAAAAACACATCCCACAGCTTGTTTTCATCATATGAAACTGAACTTGAACCTTTCAATGATTTGGGGGCCTAAGGGAAGGAGACCTGAGGGACTAAGTTAAAATACTGGATCTTGATGGAAAATGTACAACATAAAATTCCATTGTCTCTTTCAATTCTGGTTTGATTGTTTTGTTTCTGTTCACGTGACAAAAACAATAAAAAATTCTATCTGATGTACAAGATCTCATCATGCCTCATAAAAACAATAAAGAGCTCCAATCCTTAATGTGGCCATCTGAATTAATAGTTTGTCTTCAATCCCCCTTTCAAGGCTGGCTCCCTGGTAAGTGGAGCTGTGCTCTAGCACAACCAGTAAATGCAGGATGAGACACTCAGCTCGGCCAAGGAGAACGATTACCCAGCTGGTAAAAGGCATCGCTTTTTTGTCATTATTGAGATAGATCAAAACCACTGCTGTTGGTTAACAGAAAAGCAACCAAACATGGACTTATTTTTAAGAAGTGAAGACTTGTACGTCTTAGAATATTACCGGGAATTCTAATCAATACAAAATCCTGGAAATTAAAATGTTCACCATTATAGTGAATAATGGCATAACCCTTTTAAATTTTACCTCATGTAGAACCATCACAACAGTCATTCTGCCAAAATCCTGCTATGTTTACAGAACTTGAGGGAAAGCAGTTTTTGTCTTAGATTCCACCCATTCAAGCTACAAAGAGGACTGATCAGTCTTTTTGAACCAAAGTTTGTTCTTCCCTTATTTTGAGCGTAATTTATTTATGCAACATACCTGGAAAACTGTTCCTGTAGCCCACGCATCTGAGCTCTGCTACGCTCTGACTCCAGGGTTACCTCCCGTAATCTTTTTTCACTCTCAAGTCTCAAATGTCTTTCTTCCTCCAACTCATGTATCAGTTTCTCACGCTGAAAGACCATAGAAAGTTATTTATTAATTGTACATGTAAAACACTTTCAGGATAGATTATATTTAATTTGAGAAAAATCATCAAATATTCAACTATACAGTCCGGTCACTTTATTTTATTTTTGGAAGGGCAATGATACACACAATAACAAACGAGGGTCTGAGAGCCTTTCAGAATGTCCCCATCACACTGAGCTACACTTACATAGCTCAGACTTCCTAAAGTCAGCCTAACAGCTATTTAAAACCAAACACCATCCTCTCCTTCCAAGTGCTTTTTCTTCAGCTCAGCTCAAAATAAATTTCACAAAAATATTTAAGATCTGTGATCTGTCTTGCTTGATGATAGACACAGGAAGCCTGAATCAAGTCATGATGACAACCTGCACCCCTCCCTTCAGTCTCCAGAACAGAGAAGGACCTGATTCTGCAGCCCTGCTTTTGCTGTAACCAAACCAGAAAATAAAACAAAAACAAATAAAACAAAACTAAAAAATAAGGGCAGGATTCCTATGAGAAGGACCAAGTCTATTTGAGTCTATATAAAGAAATACTATGACAAATATATCAATATGTTTGTAAAAACTGGGAATCCAATCAAACAATTAGAGGAATAAAAATGTCATTAATTTTACTACTAGTTCTCAAAGGCAAATAGATTATGCTTGTTGCTAATTCTTAAACTACAGGACCAAATATACTGTGCTACCTGGATATATTGACATGTGTCATAGACTACTTGATTTTGTGTTGTTTTTTTTTTTAAACTTCAGGTCCAGATAAAAAAACATCATAGAAAAGCATCCTAATGATTTCAAAACTCTATTTAAAAAGTAGTTACATGTGATTTAGGAAGAGTAGAATGAACTGAAAACTTATAAAAAATGCTAATTTAATAAAAATAATAAAGAAAAGAAGTATGCACAGCCTTTTCCATGTGACCTCGTTACACAGAAATTAAATTAAATTTATCCTTGTGCATTTAAATGGGATAAAAGTCAATTAAAAGAAAGAAAAAAAAGCAATTAACATGGTACTGCAGCATACTCCTCCAACGAAGGGCTTCCAGTGTTAGTTGTCTAAGAAAAGGTTAAGTCACTGTAAAGCTATACTGGGTGCACCACCCAGTGCTTTGAAAAATTTCTGTGTGCTTGGTAGCCTGTCAGACAGTCCAATGGAGTCCCATCGCTGACCTAAATTTTCATGACATACCTGCAAAAAAGCTATCTAGAAATTATACATACGATTTCATTAGAAAATAACAAAGGCATCGTAGTGTTAAGCCATTAAACGGGAGAGAGATATTATTTGTACAAGTCTTACAGCTATAAATCTTATTGGATAATAATTTATAATAGCGGTAACCAAGGGACCAAAAATAAGAACATTACCAAGTGGAAAAGAGATCTTAAAGACAGTGATAAATAAGCAGATGCCACAAAGGGAGGCTGCGAAGGATTAAATGAAATATCTACATACTTGTGCAAAAATATGGGGAATTACTCAGAGAATAGAGGGGGTTTGTCTAGTAAGTCACACACAATATCTGGGAAATGTAACACTGCAAAACAAGAAACAAATTACTGGAAAATGAAGATATTGTTCTAACTAAACCATCTAATTTCTGTTCTTACTGTTACATAACCACGTTTTGACAGGTGCTGAGTAATCCTTTGTTTCTGCTACAACGAAAAGAGCAGAGTGCTCAGCACCAAGAAGACACACAGCACCTTCAGGAATCTGTCCCATGAACAGGAACTCGGGCAGTGATATGAGAATAATACTAAAAGCAGCTAGATTTTCATGAGATTTGATCCCAAGAAACTTTTAAGATGGTGTTGTTCCAGTGGCCCTTGCTGATCACCCTGCTACAGATGCATTTCACTGCTGCTAAGGAGACACCTGGAGCTTGCAGGGAGTCAGAGGACAGCACAGAAAGCGACACAGTAGAAAGGCATGGTTACTAATCAGTGCTTAAGACAAGTTTACAAGACTACAGAAACGGGACTTAAACCCCGATGGCTGTCCCTACGGTAACTGATAAGCCACCTTGGAGGAACTGCTCTGAAGCCCGGAGCGCCCAAGCTAATTCAAAGCGCCAGGCTGTGCCTGAGCCTCGTGACGCACCAACAGCTCCACACGCTGAAGAACAGAGATTTGGCCATGCCTTCAGCACTCATCCAGCGTCATTACCACCACAATGATCTTACTCAGGTACAGAACCAACCTCTGTGTGCCTGCTACACTGGCCATGCTCCGGTCCTCAGATAAACCTTCTTTCTACATAAGGTACAACGCCACAACTCCACGGGGAGGGCTACAGAGAAACACAGTTGTGAATATTTGGGGTACTTCAGAGCATTTCTTACCAAAACATGACACTTCAGAAAACAGATGAATGTCCTTTCTTCCATCTCACTGCCTGGATCTTTTGTAGGCTGTGCACAGCTCCGCTGATGCTGCCCTACAGAATGACTGTGCTGTATCTCTGTGTACAGCCATGTTGCCACTAACCACAGAACCACATTTTCTAGCAGAACATAGAATATACAGCGGAGATTCACAAATTCAAACTGTCCCCTGCAGGTCGAAGGGCAGCGTAAGTTATCTTGAGGTTTCATTTACCTCTTGCTGGTAGGTCACAGAATGCTGTTGCTACCACTTACTTTGTATTTTGATGTGGGAAAGTCTGCATTATCATCCTATGTGAAAAGATCAGCACATCCAGAGGATTTTTTCTTTTTTTGGAAGAGTTAGAAGAAAAAAGGATGTGGGAGTTACCTTAAGGAAACTATCCGTAACGCAGCAATAAATGAACTTATCAAGAACAATAATATTATAGGAATTAAATGTTTTAACATAAGGAACTTCCGGACTGAGTTAAATGTCCAGTCTTTATTCAGTCACCTCAAGGGCAAGCATCACGACACAGCATTAGTTATATGAGCAACTTGCTGTACAAAGCTTATGCTTTTTTACAGGGCATGGGATGAATAACAGGCAAATCACAAGACTTGCTACAAGACCAGAAACAAAAGTACTAACCTACGACCCTGAAAGTATGGGTTCTCTTCCCAGCTATAAGAAATTTCCCATAAGAATGAGGAGAAGGCTAAAGAGTCCAAAGGGAGAAAAAGGGAATAAAATACCATGCACACCTGGAGAGTTTTCAGTCTCCAGGACACAAAACACTCACACATACTATGTAGAGTAAGCAGCTCCCAGCAGCAGTGATCTTATCTACAAGAAAAGATGACTACATTTTTATTCAAACACAGAAAAGCCATAATGAAGAGTCAAAAGAGAGAAGTGAACCTCATGTACTGAAAGGCCAGGATTAAACAGATTTTTTTTTGTCCCTGGAAGCAGATTACATCCTGGAATTCTCCAGAAATTTTGTGTTGTCATAACACCCTTTGTAAGCTCGTCTGTGCTAAACCCACTTTATTCCTGTCCAAAACAAAGGTGTGTGAAAAGAAATGAACTAGCCACAAGTGGTTTCAGTTTTTGTACTGAATGTGTGCTTACTAGAAGGGATACAATTAGCATGCAACATGAAGAAAAGGTTAAACAAAAAAGAAAGTGTTGTGAAACATCAATATGTTTTAACACCAGAAACATTGTTGCTATCTTCAAATGAAGTGATATGTATTCCCACTTGCCAATTCTTCCTTAATTGCAGCTTCTTCTCGCCATGAGCTCTTTCCCTGCTGCCTCTCCTCTCACAGCTATAACCTTCTCCTCTTAGAAGTATAACCCTTACCTCACTCCTGTTTCCCCTTTTTCCGCCTCTCCAGAGAGCCTCACTTTCATCACATCTCCCTGTCAAATCTTGGGTAACTTTCCAAATATGCAAAAATTTCAAGTGAACAAACTAGACTGAAAGTCAGGGTTAGCAAGCTCAACCAATACTTTTGCGTTAAGTACTAGAATATTTTAACACTTGAACAAGTACTGTTTGCAATTACTTTTTCATGAACGTTTGAGCAATTTGAGTTTCACTAGCTGCTCATTATGCTTGTGAGCAAGCATTTGCACGTCAACAAGTTCCTTTTTGTGTAGATGAAGAAATGCTCATGTCAAAATGTTTCCTTTCTCATCCAGTCAGGGACATGTACCACACATTAATTCGTCTTCTCAAAGTTAAGCAAGAAATCAGAGCGAGATTCATGATCAAAACAAAATGCATGAAAACTATTTATGGCTCAACCGAAATTAGGACATGTTTTTGACAGAAAGATCCAAATTGCTCCTCAGCACTCCATGAAGAGGCAAACAGACAAAGCTTATTTTCAGAGTCCCTGGTTAATAGGCGTGCTCTCGGTCTCAGGACTGACCCAACGCAGCCACACGATGAGTGTCTCCTAAGAGGTGCTCAACCATTTATATCTCCTGTAATTCACCAGGACTCTGTTGCAAATGTCAGGACCTGGTTCCTTCACGTTACACCCAAGAGCAAACATCTCCGCTCTGGAGCTCTTGAACGACTCCTAACGCTACAACACCCAGTGGAAAACACAAAAGTGACAAAAAAATAAACGCACACATCACGGGTGGCAGCCACAAAAGGCAGACCAAGGTGCATGTTGTACAGGGCAGGGGTTGTATGATCGGGGTTTCATTTCTGGTGACAGTTTTACCCCCCCACTGTGACTCAAACTCAAACACAGTAGGTTAAGATTTTATATGGAAAGGCTACCTTCTTACTTTCCCCCCCCTCACCCCCCCCAGGGCATTTTTCCTCTCAGGACATTTCACTGTCAACCCTAGATTCATACGTGGACAACACTCAAGCCTTTGAATGTGGAGACTTGCAGTTAAACTCCTTTATTTGTCATTGCAAATAAAACAAGCAGATCCCTCATTTGAGTGACAGGACTGGCTACATGACAAAAACTTACCACAGTACTCTCTCCACTGGGGTCAGGCATTTGCCCAACTCAAGCAGGTTTCTTATTTCAAAATCCTCTAGCCTCATCCTACTTTTTTTGCTGGACGTGCTTGACTGCCCTCCCGAGTACTGACAATCTTGTCTCCTCTGAACTCAAAACAACATCTAAAAACATATTCTCCTTCCCCACCCTAACGTGCCATGCCAACAGCCTCGCTTTTTCTAAAAGTCTCTAGGTGAGATGTGCTGGGTCTGCACGGCTGGGTGCGGGCAGGAGGTTCTGTGAGGAGAGGCCAGGGCTGCCCTGTGAGGACACGGCTGGCCCCAGCTGCTTCCGGCTGGTTCCAGGCAGTTCCAGAAGGTTCCAGATGCTTCCATCTGGTTCCAGCCCTACCACAGGGCCCCGCTGAGCCCCTCAGCCACGCTGGTGGCACCTCAGAGACAGAGTAGTTAAGAAAGGACAAAACTCTGCAGGGCAGCGAGGTGCTGGATTAAATTTGTTTCTCACTATCCAGATCTACTTTAATTGGCAATAAATTAAATTGATCTTCCCCGAGTCAAGTCTGTTTTGCCTGTGACAGTAATTGGCATGTGATCTCCCTGTCCTTACCTCAGCCCAGGAGCTTTTCCATCTTGTTTCCTCCCCAGTCCCATTGAGGGACCACGGTCACCCCACCACACCAGAATATTTTATTTTTAGCTTTTTTATTTATCTTTCACATAAAAATCATACCGCTCCATTAATCAATAACATTATCTCTATGTTAAAAACGTAGCTGTGCATCAAGATTTAAAAATATAGTGAAATATTCAAGGGATTCGGCCTACACCTGCCACACGTGCTGTACAGGTTGTGGCTGCTCAGAAGGGAGTCAGCCCAGCAGCTGCACTGAATGTGGTCCCTCCTTTTTCTGTTTAGCCCTTATTACAAACTACTGTTCTTACAGACGGGTATTACAGGACTGTTTAGCTCCAATATGAAATATGTCTTATATGAGACACAAATGTAACCTCCCCTCATATTTAAGATTAATTCAAAAGTAGTAAAATGGGCTACTGTTTACACAGAAGTAAGATTCCTCTTTATTCTTTAATTTGTTCATTACTTTCCCAGTGTATCATAAGATTGCACTTCTATGGCACTACTAATCATGCTAACATCAGAGGACAATTTTGTCAAAAAAAGTCTACATGAGGATAAGTAACACAGGCTTAATGTTGCGCTAAATCAGGCTATTAACCTGCACATTAATTTTTTAACAACTATTTTTAAGCATTTGCTAAAGAGGGCTACAATTTCTGTATAATTAATATTGATTTCAAACAGCTACTTTGCACTGAATTTAAATGAGGGGGAGAAAAATAATACATTTTTTTGTTGTTGTATACAGTCTGAAGCACCACTAAGCCATTGCTAACCTGAAGTATTTCTGTAAGGTCTTATACAATTTCTGATGATACACATCTGATACCTTGCAATAAGAGTAAAAATTTAATAGAATCACAGCCTGGTCTGGAAAAAAAACATGGTACCAGCCTGAGGATCAACTGGCAGAAGCAGACAACAAAAACAAAACCAAGCGAACTAATAGCTACTACTAGAAGCACATTAAAATTCTGCAAATCAGTTTCTGTAGCAAGTCAATGCTCAATACTGTTATGAATAAATACATATATTCAAAGTACTCAAAACCACTATTTTGCTATAATACTGGGGACTATCTGTGCTAATACAGTAGTGCTGGGGGTGTTCAGAGTGTGCTGCATACTGCAATCACTGTCATATCAGCATTCAGTAACTCTGGAGCCTCTTAACTAAATTAGCAGATTCCAGCTCACTGGGCAGGATACAAACATAAGGACATTCATCAACCTAAAGGCTGTGCTGCAACATATACGAGGGCTTGGAAAATTACTGTCAGGAAGGTGTGTATAGAAATATAAATTGCCTGTTCAAGATGATGTGCAAGAAGCCTGGGACGGGTCGCCTCAGGCTAAACCCACATGTGGACCTTCTGCCCCAAGACCGTCCACCTCTGCCTCCAGTCCCTATGCGCACACAGACAAATGGCCTGGGAAGCAAGGGGAGATGGTGGTAGCTCAACACCAGGTGAAAAGCATACTCAAATGTAAAGATATACTCATAAAGATATGGAAGAAAAAACTCTTAAGCTTTTCTTCTGTCTGAGAGGAGCTAGACACTTATGCTCCACTTTTGAAAGCCCGCTGCAAGCAGCAGCCATGGAACAGCACGGATGAGGGGGCCTAACCCTCACCCCCTCGCTGGTGGAACAGTTCTGCTTTCCAAGAAGTGTGAAATATTAATTGAAATGGAAACTGGAATTTGTGTCTTCATCTCTTAGTTGGTTACTTTAACAGGGTAACTTTTCCTAATGCGGTGCGTATTTAATTCCCCCAGTATAAAACATGGTAATCAAACAATATTTGATCAAGTGCCTCTTGTCCACAGAAGACACCTGAGTCCCCATTACCTGGGGCTCCCACATGAGGCGGGACCTTTCCATCAAATTACCCTTGTGCGACCTGGTCCCAAACCCAGCACCCAGGAGACTAAGGTCCTCTGTCTAAACTTACTTCACTCACAGAAGACAGGAAAGAACCATGATTATAAGAACAGAGAGAGCAGATACCATTTGCTACTTCATCATAAATTGTACCAGGTACTGTATTTTTGTTCAAATTAAAATGAGTGAAACTTCAGTGTCCTTTGTTTGCTCCTCATCGATCGCTGTTAAACCAAATGTTTCTCATTCTGTAATCAATACTTCTCTGCAAAAATAAACCAAGGCACTGACAAACAACTTTGCAGCACACTGCAGCTTTCCTTGCAGCGGACTTTGACAGCATGAAAAAACACTACCCCAACGAACAGATAAAAAAAAAAGAAGTGCATTGCTTATTGTACTTATTACAATTTTAACAGGCTGCTTACAGCTGAATCATTTTACTGTAACAAGACTTTATTAAATCAGCCAGCTATTGAAGCCAGAAGTTTCCAACAGTGGCAGTTAATATGCCTTTGTCCTTTATTAATGTTTCCAGCTATACTGGGAAAACTGACAAATACTCTTAAACACTCAAAGCTTTCCCAGTGATGAAGTTATAGGTGTTTTTAAACCACTGTGAGGCATTAAGATATAAACAGTAATAACTTAAGAACTTGGAGGGTTCATGGAGGGAGAGGTGGCTTTATTTCCCCATCTCTTCAAAATAAACTTAAGGGTGAAATTATGCCGTTGTTTTGTAATCAAAATGAATTACCCTTTCATCCGATACAGGCTTGTACCACAGAGGCTTAGGAAGACACTTCTTTGACTTATGTTACACCTCTAATTTTTTCCCCAATTATTTCACGATGTAATCATTTTTCCTAACCTTATTCCCACTAAAGCTCTGCAACAGCAAGATATAAGTAGTTTAAAAAGCATCTCCTAATTTTAGGCTGGTATCTTCTCGCTCTTTCATTCCGGTAAGAAAAAATGACGACTCTCTGGAATAGGATTCTGCTCCCAAACTGACAAGCTGCCCCAAATAAGCCAGGAAAATCTAATTGGCACTAAATAATTTGTATTAGCATTTCCTAAAGCTGCCTTATAAACAGTTAAAGTGAGTAATGTCAAGCAAATAATTTATTTTTCACTATTAAGTTTTAATATGCTGATAGATCTCTCCCTTTTGCCTCATAGCAGACTAGCGCGTGTATTCCATGACTACCAGATGTAAACTTCAGCCTTTGCTTGGCTCTGAGATGAATAGCAGAATAGGAAACATTTATTATTACTAGTGATATTTTAGTGACAGTAGTTTACAGACTTTATATTCTTGGGTGATAACACTGCTCCAGAGCAATTCAAGTAAATTAGAAACACTTTCTTGGTATAGTTGCTACTTCCGAATAAAACAAGGCTGGCTTTCATTGTGCAGTAGCTCAAAATTGCCACCATGTGGCAGGACAGCAACTTAATTTAGCATTATTTATGCTGCATTGATATGGTTTTAATTGCATCTGTACAACAGAATAACTGCTGTGCTGAAGCTCCTTTATCATTGCAAGCCTACAATTAATCTGAATTAGGCAGGCTATTACATGAGCAGCGCTGTATATATAGTTGGAGTTGTAACATTTATTTTACAGATTTTTTTATTTTTTTTTTACAGAATAATTCATAAAGCCTTTGAACACAGAGCTACATGGCTAGCGATACTGTCTGCCCATCTCCTTCGACAACTGTGGTTCACGGCCACCCCTTGGAAAGAAAGCTTACTGCTCTTTAACTCTGTGAAACACGCAACAAAGGCCACAGAAAATAGGAATTACCATTAAAAATATAGTAAAATAAAAATAAACACCACCAACAACACCAAACCCCACTGCAAGTCTTCCAGAATCAACCAAAGGCAAGTACGTGGTTGACTTTTACCACCTTTCCTGGCAACACACCTGTAGATGTCTGTTGGGTTACACCCGATCCACCACAGCGACACGCACCATTCGCAGACATGCTTCGTGCAGGTGAACCATCTGATCCCTGGTAGCCACCATTACCTAGAACGTCTTAAAGATCATCTCCAGATTCTCCAGATCATGTTTTCAAAGTGGAACAAAGACAAGGATTATTATTATTTTTTTTTAATTTATCTATTTTTTTTTATAATCCTGCCTCTCTCAAACAACAATTACTGTTCATTCAAATTCACAACTGGTGGCCCAAATTTCCAAGACTGGTATCGATCCTCGGTTCTCAGCCTAACTCTTTTTCCATGTTGGATATATTATTTCCTCACAGGGGATGAGTGTAAAGAGAATACTCTTAGTGAACAATGAAGTCCCACACGGATCAAGTTTTTTTTTTTAATTATTAATCTTAAAATGATAATGCTTTTCAAAAATGAATTTGCAAATGTAATTGAGCTTTTAATAGCTTCAACAGGCAGTAATCAAAGAAATTTCATTTCCCTAAATTAATCATAATGAAATGTTTTTCAAGATCAAGTAAAAACTTGGAAACAATATTAAGACAGAGATAATTCTTATGAATAGCTAGTATTCAGAAGTGTGCAGAACAAGCTTCTGTCAATACCAAAATGAGAAGTAAATACGTAATGTAATGGAAAATTTTGTCTCCTCTAACATATGTTAAGGTTTAACAGCTGATTATAATTCCAAGTTCTTTGCTACACAGTTTATTGATAAGGTGACATGATTATATTAAGATGTCTAGATGTCTAACTAAACACAGACATGGGATTTTTTTTTGTTTTTATGCTGTTTTAACTTGCAGTGCAGGCAAAACATTGACCAAAGTTCTCTCAAGCGCTTTACACGTTCTTTGTTTTGTGCCCTACAGCAATGCTTTCAAAACAACTATCTAGAAAAAAAAAAAGTCATGGAAGTTTGTAAATAAAGAAAACTCTCACTTAGGGAGACTGCTTTGGCAAGAAAGCCAGTAGGTCAGCAAAATATTTCATTAAAAAGTTGATGTTTCTTTACTGCTACCTTTCTACAACCAACAGAGACAAACACGGACTCTTCTTCCACATTTTCCTCTGCTGCTCAAAAACACGGCTGCAGAGAGTTACCCATCCCTTCTGGAGGCAGAGGAAGGAATTCAGGAATTAATACCATCCATTTTCAGTGTTCTCTTTGACCACGTCCGAGAAGGGCAGCAGATCCTGAAGGAAGACTCGTGGTGGGGTTGGTATTGCTCGGGGCTGGAGCTGCCAGCAGCAGGACAGCTCTCTGCTTTATGCTTGCTTTCTACCACTGCTGTTCTGGGCAAAGGGCAAACAAAGCAGAGGAGTAAAAAGAGCAAGACAGGAACCAAAAACTAGAGAAGCACGGCCTTCTGATGTTCCTTCTCTAGACCTGACAGGGGCAGAACTAGCACTGAACACTACAGGTCTGGGCCGTACGACAGCGTTGTTTCCACACTTGCACATGCCCAGATTACATTTAATTTTTGATACGGCACAGTTGTGTCTTTTAGTTAAGTAGTAGATAATCACTGTCAGTTGAGATGAAGTTCCAGCCTAAGCGCTATTGTGATTTCATAGAAATAAGAAATAAAGTCCCATAAAGAACAAAGGAGAACCTGATTACAGTACTGCGCTATTTTGCTCAGCGCTAATTTCATTAACTTGTGATTAGCACCAGGACTTATCGGCCATCAGAAACCAATCAACTTCTCCAAGCTGATTAATCCCCAAGATTAATTACAGCACAATCCACAGAGCTGTGCAGGATGCCTACATCGCTTAACGAGCGCCGCGTGGCTTACGCTTCACGGCTGCAGGCACGAGCCAGGGCAGCACCTCTCTGGGCTAGGTCAAACCACAGGTAACGCTGCCGGTCCCAGCAGCTATGGCTACCAGCCCAAATATAAAACTCCTTGCACTTATAATTCACTCTCGCAACTGCTAATAGAGGTATAAAAGCGTATTGCTCAGCACAAGAACTGTGACGGAGCGACACCTCCGTGGCAGCCAGCCCACCACCAGACGAGCTTTGAAGTCCCCCGTGGGCAGAGGCAGGCGATGGGGCACCGCCGGGACCCTCGCCACCTCTGCCGCGGTCAGCGTCTCCCCGCTGGGGTTACTGTCACAGCGTAAATTACTTCTGCTTATCTGAAAGGAGCGTGAGCCTATGCCCAAAGCACATGCCTTTTTTTCCCCCCCCGTAACTGACCAACGTGTTCATTAGATGATATAAACGGCTTCTTTTCTAAATGGCGGAGCGCTCACAGAACGAACGGGGACGTGGCTGAACCATTTCCCACTTGGATCTGTCTTCGAGAGATAGGAGGTAGGCAGCAGAGCACACACAGGATAAGCATAACTAAATAAATAAATATTAACTTCTAAGAGTTTTATTTGGTGTAAGGGGTAGGCCAGTGGAACTGTGCTTCACTGCTCCAGGGACCTGTGGCAGTTACTCAGAAGCCGGGAGTAGCACGCATTTCCTGCCCTGATGCTAGGGACAGTTAACACTTCTTCACTTTCTGGACTTCTCAGGAATGTACTTGTATTTCCCGCTAATAAATGGGATATCAAGCAGTTAACTGAAGTAGATGTCGGGCTAAACAAGCGCTGGGAGGACAGGAGATGTAGAACTGATCATGATAACTGTCAGGAGTGGCTCAGAAACAGCTGCAGTGCCGCCAAGCCCCCACAGATCTGGGATATGCTGATATTTTAGTTTCCAGACACACACTTCTTTTTGCCTTTCTCAGCTGACACACTCAACACCTCCGGCATCGCTGTTTTGCTGCTAGCTACCTTTCCATCTAGCATTTTTATTTCCCAGGCTCTTTACAGCATTGCTCATGAACACGTCAGATCTTATTACAATTTTTTCCGTGTTCACTTGAAGAGTCCATTTATGGCTGGTAAATAACTGCAAAAAAAGGCACCTTCTTTACTCAGCTGTTTCATGCATGTATTCTAGAGGCCTATTGCTTTAGTTTTCTGATGAATGCCCCTCTATCGTTTTCCTTCCTTAGGCATTGCAGGCACTGCTGTAAGCAATGGGGAAATATGGTGCATTTTTTGTAGGCTGGCACGTCTTAAATGGTATTTTCAACAGAGCTGCCACTGCAAAATCGTTATGAGGGCTGATGATGCACTCATCCAGAAGAGCTGACATCACTTGCAGAGGCCAGACTAAATTTGCAAGCTTGGTAGATGGAAGAACTTGAAAGAAAAAAAAAAAAAAGAAAGAAAAAAACAAGTTTGCATCATGTTTTTCATTTGTTCACTGGTCCAACTGGAGTAATTGAAAGACTGTATCACAACCTGATAGCATTTTGCAGAGTCCCTTTTCAGTAATGGGTTCACTTCGATGTCTGTTCGAGTTTCCACAGACCAATTTCAGCCCAACTCTCAGCGCCACGCAGTCTCCTTTCCTTACTGGAACACGTGGGCCAGGTGTACTGCTACAGGAGCAGATCGAAACCAGACACAAAGCCTCTGACATCGAGCTCTCTGGTTTTCATTTCCACCTTTATCTATTTACATAGAACAGTTTTATTGCATCTAACAGTAGTTTATTCTGATTTGTTAACTGCACTTAGTCATGTACTCATCTCTCATTTAAGACACGACTAAAAAGTCTGCTACTTTCCAACCTAACAGCAAATGCTGACAATTACAGCTGCTTGATTTTTCTTGAAGAAAAATAGAAAAGATGTTTCTTTCTTTACAGAAAGCGCCAACTGCTAAAACCAAAGCGTGCAACTCCCTTCTCTGCTGCCTCCTCCACCTTCACACTGGTGGGAAATATCAGAGAGAAGGAGGTGCAGCTATTAGGCTGAACAATAAAACACTTAACCACATAATTAACATGCCGTGTTCCTTCCAAGCGAGACCTTCCCTGTGCATCTTCTATTGTGTAGAGCACTGCAATAGGAGTCAGGGGAATCGTGCTAAATTTTTGGTACGTTTTGGCCAGCACACCAAGGCTTCCCATCGCTTTCACCCATGGTTCCCTTACAGAAGCTCCGTAAAAGCGACAGAGCGACTTCCCCAAATCACGAGTGCTCAGCAATGCTCTCGAGATTTCCTGGTTCACAGCCATGCCGGGTTTGTGTGTCCACTGGGTGTAACAAGCACGAAGAGCAAACTACTTGTAATTATACGGTGCTTCAGCTGTGGCGAGAAAGAAATTTTGCTGTTTATCTGCAAAACAGGAAATTTGCTGTTCACTAATGCTTCTGTGGACCGCTGCAGTACATTACTGCAACAAACAACTTCCTATAACTCACTCAAGGCATCAGGATTGGTGTCAATTTCCATACAGGTGAAATATGAACAATCTTTTATCTAAATAGGGCTGAAAAGAAATAACCCAGCTGCACTGACCACAGAGGCGAAGTCAAACAGAGCTGGGCTCACTGGAATTAGGCTGCACAAGAGTTTCGGTCAATTGTTCTGCTGCTGTGGGGACAGGGGGATGAAGCCCTGCTAGTACTGGTGGCTCTGCCCCTGCCCTGGCATCCAGAACCAAGTCAGGAGCTACATGGGAAGAATAAAGCCGAGAGAAGTTTCTTCATCCCACTTGCATTAAATTTCCAGAAACTTGATGTTCTTGCTTCCTCGGACTCACACGGATATTTCTGCAAACCTGTTTACGCCCCATGTAAAGCTCTTCCTTTTGCAATGCGTTTTACACTCTTTGCACCCAACTTTCATTCACCTCCTCCTACGTATCCCAGTTGCGGGCAGGCTTCCCTCACCGGCTGATGCAGCATACAGCTGCTGAATGCAACCAACACCTCTGAAAAGCAAGTTTTAGCATGAAAATCCTTTTCAACTTCTGATTTAAGGCACGTCTTTTCGTACGGTATCTCCCACGTCACAAGCTTTCCATCGGAGGGGGTAACATCACCCCAGCAACATCTGTTGGGCAACTGTACGTAGCACAAGATTTCCAGCAACAGCCTGGGAATCCTGACCTGCTCCTCCAGCGACAGCCACGGGGAAAGTTTTTTAGCTGGGAAACTGCCAGCCAGTGCCCCAGGGTGCTTGTTAACGGATACTACCAGAAACAGGATGTTCCCAAGAGATAACAATTTTTCTCTGGCACTCAGGAATCATTTCCAAATAAGCAGTGTCACCATGGATGCCAATCACAAATCTGCAGCGTAACGATGTAATTACAAAATGCCTGCTGCACGGCCTGCGCACACTGAGCCAAATTCCCTCTCGGTGTTCATCCCAAGTGGCTGGGCTGTGATTATCCACGGCACATCAGTACCCCCGCGCTCCAAATGCCTCTCAGCACTGCTTACAAGCGCAGTAAGATCCTGCCTCTTCCCCAACGAGTTCGCTACCTACGCTGACAATCACACAGCCAGCAGAAAAGTCAGAATAAAGGCCGTTTGACAAAGACTTGGATCAGACATTAAGCGTTTGCCAAGATTATTAAAGAATTTGGTGCTGGAGGTAGCATTCTGCCTTGTACAATGCTAAAGCTAAAGGAGAATATGACCCTTAATGAGAACAGCAAGGAGGGATTTTATCCACCTGGTTATCTCAAGTCCACAGCAGGTATTGGAAAGGAAGAAGGACTTAGCAGCACTGTTTGGAGAATGAGTGAAAGCCGCTTCACAGCCAGGTAAGGCCCTGTATCAGGCCTGGTACTTCTATTTGTATTAGTTTCCAGGAGAACTGCAGAGTGCATCATGCCAAGTGGTATGGAAATAACGCAGTCCAAACATCACAGTCATTCCCACAGTCTAGACAGCCTCCTCTCGCAGGACATTTAAGCAAGTCTGATCGCCAATTCCAGACTTGGAAAACTGTGTCATGAGATCTTCGTTATGAAAGATCCCATAGAATATCAAAAGATGCTTTATCACAATGCAGTGAACGTAGAGCCAAAACAAACATCAAGTATGTAAAAGCAAATTCCTGACAAAGCAAAAACTGAATTAAAGATTATGAGACTGAAGTAGGGCGGAAAAGAGAGGAAGAATCATAGTTGATAGCTCAAGCCATACGGATCTATGCAAAGCTAGGTAAGTTTAATACACCATTTCCTCGCTCTATTTTAATATTTCTTTTAAGCCTCGAACAGAAGTTGCAGAGAGCAAGGTGATTATGAAATGCCAAGAGGAAAAAGAAATAATAAAAGTAAACCTTTGCTTAATGGCATAAAGAACAGTCACAAGTTCAAGTCGTGCTCTGGTTGCTGTGACTAGTTCTCACGTCTACTCAAAAAGCGCTCCGTGCTCTGAAATGAGCAAAAGTTTTTTTTCCAGTTTCTCCTATTTCTGTTTCACTCATCTCCCATAGAATATTTTCTGTATATATACATATGTTTTGGGAACCGGACAAGCCACTGATACATTCTGATGTTACCTTGGTGCTGCAGAACTCGAGTACAGATCAGGACTCCATAGCACGAGATGCAGAACAGAGCTGGTGCAGTGAAGTTTTCCTCTAATGCGATGCAATCTAAAGCCTAAAGCAGTGCTTGAGCTGACTCATTCTAAGGGTCAGCACCAACTTAATGGTACAAGCTCCGAGAGCGCTGCATTCATTTAAATAAATGGGCATTTAATGGAATCACAGCTGAGCAATACTCTTGGTACGTAAACTTTGTCCTTCCTCATGCAGAAACTTTGTTTCTCTCTCTCCTGATAACCTTTTCTTCCACATTTGGAAAATAAGGTCATTCTGCTGGACCCAGGCAGGAAAAGCGCCTTGGTTTGTGCATTACCTAGTGCCACATAGCCAAAAAATAAAAGAGGGAGGAAAAAAATTACATTTAAGTTCACATTTAGATGACAACAACAATGAAGAAATTAAAACCTTACTTTGTGAAGCAGGAAAAATGCTCGCTGACGTTGGTCGGCTTGATTAGACAGAGGCAAACTCAGGGAATCAGTATTGCTGTGCTGCTGCACCCTCTCTGCCTTGTTTCAGCCATGCTCTATGCAACAAATCAGTAACTATTTGCCCCATGAGGGCAACTGCAATGCTACAACCCACAGAACCACTGGAAGAGTTGGTACAGATGCTGTAACAGGAAAAGGTTGCAATTTTTTGGAGGGATATTGTGACCAGAACTGCATCAATGGACTGAAAGCAGCAAGACAACAGTTTGTCTTTGGTCTTACAAGTGGGCCTACGTGATTTAAGAACAACACCTAAAAATACTAACAAGGAGGTTTATTTAAAATAAACCATAAAAAAACAACACCAGGTATATCAAAGGGGTTTCGCTCCTATTAATCTGTAGGAATTTTTACCTTCCCGGTTCACAGGAAATTCCAACTGTTGGCCCACTTTATCCACTCACCTTTCCTCTTCAGACCCTCAGACGTCGCGACTAATTCAGCGCGAGCCGAGATTGCTTTCCGGCATTAGAGAAAAGCTGACCGTAAACGCTCTGCCCGCAGAATGACGGCTCTATTCAGGTCATCCTTGCAAGAATATTAATCCAGTGAGCGTGCAGCTTCCCGGAGTCAACTCATGCCATTGCCTGGAGGAGTTCAGGATTGCAGAGCTTAACCTTTGATATGAAAATGGCTACAATTCAGTGTTATTAGTGCATGTGCGCATCTCTCCTATCAGGCAGCGACGTATTGCCTAGAGCGGGGTACAGCTGTTCCCAGTCATAAAGTGGGATTTGCTTCACGTTGAAGCCAACTGCCGCTCCGATAGCGAATACATCCACAGATACTATGAGACTGCACGTGCTTTTTCTGTGCTGCCTTCAACATCCCCTGCCTTTGTTATCTAATGTATAAATGGCAATTTCCACTTGAGGGCAATTTAGTTTATGACATACTTCCTACAGATTGCCTCTTTTGGAGCTTATATAAATGCATTTATATATATATTTCTCTGTTCAATGATTCTTATATAATGCTATTTCTCTCTGTATGTTGACTAAATACCTCCAGAGACTTGTTGGAGAGACACACCACTTTGGTAGACTCCAGCAGGGGAGGCAAAATTTATTTCTGCTCCTCTGGATTTAACAATGGTCTTCCTCAGTGCTGGCACCTACAGCAGCATCCCAGGCAAGCGCAGCGAGAGAACAGCAGAACTGAGGGCAGCGTATCGCTGCCTCTACAATGCCAAGTACCAAGAGTCCCTGCAAAGCTCAGCTCAGTTTCAAACACTGTAACCAATATTTTCCATCTCAGAAACAAAACCAACAAAAACCCATGAATTCCAGCGAACCACAAATGACTGCGTTTGTGTCCTACTTTTACAATAAGGCACACATCCTGCGCTCGAGCAGATGCCGCAGAAGGTTTGTTTTTTAACAGGGCTTTGGACATAGGTGTTATTTTAAGTGAACGTAGCTCCCTCTCCTGGTTGAAAGCCAGATTCAGAAAGGCCACTAACTGGGGCAGGGGGAATTGTCCAGCATCTTTCTATCCCTCTATATGCTCCCACAATTTCTATTACGTTTTAAACAACGAGACTGAAAGTAAATTGGTTTTAACGAATATGTTTCTTACAATTTATCGTTCAATTTGGTGACCAAACCAGGCTCTGAATTTAATTAACCAGGAACTGACATAGGCCTGAAAGGGAGAATTATTCTGAGCAGACATAATCAGGCTTTTAATACTTCCATTTCAGAAGAGTGAGCAATTTATTTTTTTAGCTTTAAAATAACTCTTGAAAGGTCTAACTACCATAACTCATGAAGAATCCTTAGATTCATAAAATCCATAAAATAAAATAAAAATGAAAACGTCTATGTGCCTGCAAATTTGAAGAAACCAAACCAAACATAAATATATATACACACACACGCACACTTAGGATGTGTAAAGATCTAAAAATAACTAAAAACCTTTCCTGGACTAAAAATTCTGAAACAACTAAAGATGAAACTGCTAAGTTGTGGATGAGGACATCTGGCCTAATGAGGTATGGACAATTAATGAGGTCCAGGAGCATTCAAGCAGGTTTGTGGAGAATTTCAATAGCCATTATTGACGTTAACTACTACTAATGCCACCTAGTTTCTCTGATGGCCGTATGACAAAGTTTCTAAGAAAAAGGAGCTGGACAGCATGGCTGGCTGTATAAACACACAGCTTCACGGAGAAGGCACAAGGGTCAGACTGCTCCTTTCTGGTTTCGGATGTTGAATATTCAAAGAGATTTTACAACAGTGGCTTTGCCTCTCTCTGCTACTTTCTAATTAGAGCACAGATAGATGATTTCATAGATGTAAGGACCCAGAAGCTGGGCAAGATAATTTAGCCTTTTGTACCTCATCATTAACACTTCATTTATTACTAAATATCATCTATTTTTGCACGACCCGGGTGCTTCTGCAGCTCTCCCGGCTGCCCCTGGCCATGGTGCGAACCCATCACGCCGATGACAGCGAGTGCCCCCCGGCCGCTCGTCGCATCGCGCTGCCATCCGTCAGGCTGGAGCTCACGCACAACCTCACGATTCCCTCTCGGGCGTAAGGGCAAGGTGCCTGGCGCAGATGTGAGGGGCTGGGCCTCTGAAAATGCTGCCCGTGCTCCTTTTAAGAAGGCTCCCTGCTTTAGTGAGGCAGCGTGAGTATCAGCTTCGGCGCTGAGCACACAGCTGGAACGTGGCACGAGACTGGGTGCCTGGACAGTGCTGGGAGCCAGGAGAGGTACACACAGCTTCTGGGGGGGGGAACAGGTGCAGAGAAGGGGCAACTTCCTATGGGCATGGCCTGCCTCTATAAATGCACAATTCTAGCTTCCTGCAAAAAAAAGACGGAGATTTAGCTTTCTATTTCTGACTTCATTTCACTTCAGCTCAACAAAGCATCCTCAGGTACGGCTCTGATCTCCTCTGTCTTCTCACCAAAACCTCATACCTACATTAAAGCTCTACAAAGAGGAAACAACTGAAATTACACACAAAACAACCTGGAGCTCGGAAAAGTAGAGAATACGGTCAGAGTCTCTACTGATTTTAATAAGATTTCAATCAAGACCTTTTCTGCACTCTAGCACATCCGTCGCCATGTGAATGCTCCAGTTCAGCAGCCCATGATGAGAAGAGGGAGCAAGAGAGAGATCTTATCGCAGCTGATTACATTAAAGTTCAGCTTCAATCTGGGAAAAAGACTGGTTTGCATTTCAATCCCAGCAGTTTTACAAGGGGCTGTTATGTATATCTAAAAAATTACATTAAAAAAAGTTGTAACAAGCAAATGTGACACTGTTCCTAGTAACAATGGGGTATCTTACTGCAGGGAGACTTTTCCTGCCTTTCCCTTTTACTTCTTCCACTCTTTAAAACTTGCAGTCTCTAGTATTTTATAGCAAAAACTGTTTGTAAAGCAAGAATTGTGCTGATCGCATCAGAACTCATTAATATAACTTGTTTTTCCATTATTAGCACCATCTGAGCCTGTTGAAAGCCTTAACCAGGGCTTTAATTTTTCCACAGAGAGCTTTAAATTAATTAGTGGTTTACATGCTAACAAAGAATCTGATACATTCATAAATCAATCTAATGCAGAAGGATTACCAGAGGGTGGAAACCTATTCAGTGGGGACCTCACATTCAGTTAACATGGTGGTTTTTAACAAAAGGGTGCAGGTGTGGAATAGACAGACACCGGGAAGCGCCCATGATAATCACTTTGCATCACTTAAATACGCAGCGGGACACATGGTAAATCAGAGCCTAGGGCCCACCCTAAGTGAAAGCCATGTACACATAAAAGGCACCATCATCCCACTTTAACCTTCACAGCTAAATTGCCAAAGTGGCACAATTTCTTTTGTGTAGGTTACAGGCCACTGAACTAATGGAAAATAGAGTAGATCTAAAGTACTTGGATGCAGAAGTACAAACTAATGAAGCAACCCCGTAACATGTATGCGTATAAAAGGATCGAATAAATAAAATATTGAACTTTTTCTAGGTAATTATTAATTGAAGTTATTAAAACATGATGTAATTCTGTGTATGTTTGGTTCACGCAAGGTATTTAATCTAGATGTCAGCTAACACAACACTTAATCCATCACAAAGACTCTTCTATGTAACTAAGGAATCATTTTCTTGTATTTTTCCTAACCTGGCATTATTCACTGTTAATAAAATCTCACAAAAAATGAATGCTTTTCCTAGTATTGTTCTGTGTCCTAAAGGTCCAAAGTCCCTGAAGTCAAGCACTTAAACTTTGGTAAAAACATTTGGATTTAATGAGTCAAAAATAAATAAAAGAGGACTAAAACAGTTTCTAGCTTTTATGATCTTTTGAAATAAACACTTCATCTGTATTGAAAGCTGTTAATTTTAATAACGGAGACACCTGCTCATTCTCCATCAAATTCATACACACTGTACACACATGAAGTGATCGTATTCTTTTCCTTTACCGAAAGGTAAAATATCTTTGATGAGTCAGAAGTAACATGACTAAGAAAATTCCTAAAATGCACATTAAAGAACTGAAGGCCAGAAGAGCTTCACCACAGCTAGGCTCACTGCTGCTAGTGCTTCCAGTAGCTTGACTGGCAGCAGAGCAGATGTGCCTTCTGGTAATGACTCATCATTAATATTTACTGATGAGAAACTTGAGCAAATGTCAGGTATTCACAGTCTACATTTATTTGGTTCTCCTTATTCAAACAATTTCTAAATACACGTTCAAGCAGTCTTATGTATGAGGTATCAGATTTCCATACAACCATATGGAAAAAACGGGATCTCAGAGTCAACTCATATTTTTGGTGATGAACACGTCTTGAAATGCAAGACTTCCATTTATTCTCTTCTTTAGAGTATCTCCTGGTACATTTCTACTTCCAATAATCCAGTCATGAAAAATACATGCCTGGGACATATGAAAAAATACGTTTCTATGGGGACTGTTGTGGAGCTGACACACTGGTATCGCACAGAGTTCAGCATGCCTGATTTTTCAGCCTTAGCCTTTAAAAAAGGTCTCCTCATAAAAAACACATTCCATCATCACTCACCGCGTTATTTACACAGATGCACAAATCCCTTTTTGAGCAAAGATATCACAGCTTAACTAGTTTCTACAGCACATGCTTAGTGTTGATTGTTGGATGTTGTTTCCGTGTCCGAGCAGGCCTCGCCGCAACGGTTCCTGTGCTGGTGGGTGAGGGCGAGCGCAGGCCTTCCCTGCCTCAGCTTCCAGGGACTGCATGAGAAACGCAGCAGCTGGCTGCAAGCACCACAAATACTATCTGACGGCCCCCTGCGCAGGGAAGCAAATCATAAATAGCATATTCTCCACATGATTCCTGCAGGGAAGGCAACAGTGAAGTCTACGCACAACTTTCTCGCACAGCGATCAAACAGGCGCCAAACGGAAAGCAGGCAGGACAGGCCGAACCCGCCGGCACCACGCGCTGTCCTGCGGCCACACGGTGCCAGGGACAAACACCTCCGGCCCTCTGACTCTGCTCGTCCTAGAAGTGGCCGTGGGTTGGTGTAATGCCAACACTTCTTACCCTCATAACCCTTCTGAATCGCAAAACCTGAATAAAACGTATTTTTTTGAAGTAAGGAAGGAGCACTGGCACGGTACTAAATGAGGTGCCCCCTGCAGAAGGCTGGGTGGTGTTTCATGCGGTTTGCAGAGGCAGGAGAGGCAGCACGGCTCTTCCTGCAGGCTGCCTTCCACACACCCCACAATGTACAAATAATGCTCCATGTTAGACAGCACGGTGCTAATGGCACCAACTGCCGCCACCCCTGCCCTTCCCAAACGAAGGCGTTAGCTCACCAAAAGGCCAAAGCCAAAGGCTTGCTCTGCCCAAAATCCCCCTCCAAAATTTCTCTGGGCATCTTTTCTAAGAATGTGCCCTGAGACAGGCCTGTGGCATGGGCTCCATGCCCCAGGAATGCAGCCTACCTGAGTTATTTGGTCCACGGCCTCCCCTGCATTCAGATACTCCATCTCCTGGACCCATGCTGCTTCCACACTGCTCACAGCTGAGTTCATTAATGTTAATTAATGACTGCTGTGTTTCGTATTAAAATTACCGGTTCTGAGCTCTGAGACACAGGCAAGTTTCCATACATCAGCTGCTTCAAAGCAATTGTCTCTACAGGCACACTCTGCCTCAGCAGTAGTTGCAGGATAATTGTGGAAATGACCCTCGGGAAAGAGCAGGAAAACAGTCTGATATTTACCTCGGGGAGAGACTGCACCCCTGGGGAGCTACCTGTCAGTTCGTAATGGGTTACAGCACTCAGCCTCGCAACCAATTATCCAAAATCACACCCTGCTTAGCACTGCCGTGTGAGGAATCTCACAAGCCCGTAGTAAAAGGCACCCAGAGTGCCTGACCCCCAGGAGATGAAACCACCAGGCGGGTGCTACAGAGCCAGAAGCCCAAGCCTGGGGCTTTTCCAGGGCCCCCCTGCAGCCCTCTCCCAAAGGCATGTTATTGTCTCCAAGCTGCTGGGACAGAGGAAGCTCGATTCCCATTATTCTGTGCTGTTCCTTGAGTCCAAAAAGTGTGTCAGCAAAAGTTATTGAACAGTAAATAAAAGGAATTGTAATGGTCTTTGAATCCGAGTGTCATTTAGCAGGCAGTGAGGTCTTGCAGCAGTTCACTCGTTATGACAACTCTTCTTCCACTATAAATTACTTCAGGACAGGGACAACCTACAAATTATAGGTTTTCTACTGAAAATAGGGGGTCTCTGGAATCACATATACCAAAAGCATTACCAGGTCTAGAAGGTTAATCACTGTTGCTTATTTCATGAAGTCTTGAATTATCCCGCTAAGTGTATTTTACATGCAATATATTATATTAGTTCTTTGCCTCCAAGGGAAAGACAGTTTTAAAAAAATAAAGGAAACACTTCAAATACAGTAAACAGCTCTTTTCAGATTTTGAAAATTGTTTACGCTGGAAACTAAAAAGCAGTTCTAAACCCCATGCCTGGTCTTTGCCATCCTTCCTGAGGCAAAATCCCCTCTGAAGTCAGCAGGAGTTACATTGTGGTTATGGACTGCTGGATTACTGCTCAATGTGACAGAAGTTTGCTTCTCGGTTCCTAGAGAACTTCTCCCCCAACACACACACACATACCCACCTTCTGTTGGCCAAATCAGCCACAGCCCAGACCCAAGGGAGCTGCTTTGGGCAGTGCTTGCATCATGCCCGGCACACAGCAGGGACTAGGTGCAAACCCCACTGCCCTCCTTCCCCTCACTACAAGCCATGAGGACTGCCAAGGCTGCTGTCCCTGCAGAGTCAGGCACCCTTCCTCTGTTCTGGAGCTGCACGTGGCTATGGTCATATGGTTCACAGCAGGTTTCTCCTACCCGTCACCCACATCCCTCCAAATCTTGTTGCACTGCATTGATCACTAATAATGATTTATAAAATGCACTCACTGGCGGCAGCTGGGATTTTAAGGACCCTGCACCACACAGCTAACAGTGTACTGATCGCTCACAGCTTCTCTCCACCAGATTAAACAAGCTTTGCCCCAAATTATTTCACAGCCAGCTGTGAGACTCACTCAGATCAACAGCAGCTTCCTAAGTACATCTGAGGGAGCTGGTTTGGGTTTGGAACTTGTCTGCTTTGTTATCCCATGGAAGCCTAGGACATTTTATCCAAAGACAGGGACAAACAAACTTCTTAACAGATGGGAAGAGTTCCTCAGATATTAAGTAATTAAGCACATTCTGCACATGTTGGCTCCGAAAGAAAATTGTTTTGAAGAGATAAGGCACTCTGTTAATTGAGAGCTCTCGTTAACCAAAAATCACTCATTTCAACTTTTGCTCACAAGCCTAATCTCAAACAGCTTTGTGAAAAATGAAGATATAAAGAGCACTACATGATGTACAAATTGATTGGATTGACTTTTTTTTTTTAAGGCATCCATGTTTGCATTCTTCCATTTTTTTTGTAGTTGGCCAAGATTTAACAGGCAACTTAATTTACAGCATTTTGATCTGAAATTGCCCGTCTGTGCTCATGGTCTTGCTTGCTTTGCTTCCCATTCCAGTAAGCACCATCAGCAGGGAAATGGAAACATGGAAACAGCTTTTTGCTACCACAGCTTTCCCCAGAAGCCAAGATGGAGCCTTTCGTTTCCTCAGATGTACGAATGCGTGGTTGGCACCCATCATCACATCCGTGACAGCCTTAATCCTTGGGTGTTCATCTCCAGCGAGACAAAATGGACCTAAGGCCTGGACAGAAGCAGTAAATAAGAACCGCAAAGCGGACGGTTGCCGCAGCTTACCATGGTTCCTTCACTCTTACTTTGTGCAACTTCTCGCTGCAGCCGAGCCACAGACAGCTTCTCCCTACGGAAAGAAAAGCGTGTGAATAGCATTTCATTTGTCACTGGCGGAGAGGACGCGCCACATCCACGTCACGGTGGCGTTCCTGCACGTCGCTCGGGTACCCTCCTGGCAGAGCTCTGCCCTATTTCTTTGAGGTGTTTAACAGCTGTGTTATTGTTTCATTTTGCAGCAGTCCCACAGAACTGACAATAAATCAACAGAATCTCAACATCATTTGCTCTGTTCAAACACCAAAACAGCTCATCACGCTGCTGGTACGGAAGCAGACCATGCAAACCAGGCCGTGATTTGTTTTCCTACGGCCTTGCACATCAGCCTTTTCTGCACTACATTACTACAAGCTAGAGGGCTGGTACATTATCAGTAAATGTATGCATACAATTAAAATAAGAGTTCAATTCCTAAACATACTGTACATATTTTGCAATTTTATTCGTTTTATTAACCTTTTTTTTTTCATATAAGGCCCTTACCCAAATCTTTGTCTTGACTCATACAGCAGCTAACTTGCTTAATTAAGAATTCGGCAACCACAACACAATTTCTTCTGAGAAGTTGTAATAAAGGATTGGAATTACGTTTTCAGTATATGTAGAAAGGGACAGACGGTGTATGGACTGGGAGAATGCAGCACGTACCAAGTATGCAAACTACAAAACCAAAGACGGCAAAGTGGTGCAGAACCTGCCACTGCCGGGGGGAAAGGAGGAGAGGAATTTACTCTGGAAGCTCAGCAAAACAGAAAATACCTCTTGGAACAACTTAAGCAACCTCTCATCAGTTAAAATGGATTTAAGAAAAACAGATGACACTTTATCAAGCAGGTTATTTTTAAAGAATACCTATTTTTGAAAGAAAAGAACCCTGCAGAAACGTCAGAGGAATTTACCAGCACGTGAAGAACTTATCAGAACACAAGGAAAGATAAAATTTGCAGATGAATAAATTCTTTACGAACGATGACCGGCTTTGAAAACATCTGGCAAAAGGATTTGTAAAAAGGGAAGATAACCATTACCAAGTTGGAAACGTTCCATTTAAATGGTAGATGTACCACCAGCGGGGTGCCGGGCTGGGAGCACCCGGCTCTGCCCCATGGCGTGGGAGATTCACCAAGAACGAAACCTCCCGTTGTTCAGGAGGTCCAAATGGTTGAGGAACTGGTGATATTGCGGTCTGTACATGTACACAATGCTGAAGAGACTGAACTTTAGCAAAACCTAGGCACAACGCAGCCACCACCCTGGGGAAGCTGCGTTTGTGTTACTGATTCCTACAAAGTGCTTCTAAACCACAGGTGTAACCCTCCCTCTTCCCTGCTTGGTCAGTGTCCCACCGGCACAGCATCACAAGTTACAAACCTGGTGAAAGCCATTTTAAGAATGTGGTTCATCTGCTAGAAATAGCCGGCTGCCTTTTTGCGCTGGTTCAGTGCCCTAATGTGTTTTAGCGGAAAAAGCTAGCATAGCCTTTGAGGGGGAGTTGACTTTTTAATTGCAAAACAAACGCCTGAAGATGTTTTATGAGAAAAGATGTAGGGAAACAAACAAAAAACCCACAAACCAGCCTTCTGTGTACTTCCAATCTGCATAGGTTTGGTTATTCCTCCTGAGCGAGGACAACTGCTTTTCCCCTCTCCATTTTACCCCTAACAGCGATTTATTTACACGTTTCTGGAATTCTGTAGCTTTTATAAAGCCTAATTCTATTCAAGCTCTGTCAGTAAATAGAGCTGCTCTTAATGAGATCCAATTTTCGCCATTCCTACAGGGTAAGAGTCAGAGAGGGCTTCCTGAACAATATTCCCAGCAAAGGAGGGCAGAGCCAGGTGTTCCCATACTGTGCCTACAACACTCCTGCTATTGGGAACGACTCTTCAACAGCAGAAAGCAACAAACAAACCAAATTATCATGAATGGGGTAAATCCTGCCGTGAGCCAACAGCATTTAGCACTAATTTGCAGCACTGGAAGTTTCTGTGTAAGCTACGAGACAAGGGAGAAGTGGGACCTTCGTGTGCAAGCACCACCAAATCACCCAGCTCATCCTCAGCACTGGGAGAGTTTCCATTCCTTTTTTTAAACCAGTGTTACAATTGGATAAGCACTTTTACTAGGACTGAGCTGCAAAAATAATAAGCTTTCAGCCAGTTTAGCCTTTCGGATGCAAAGAACATTTGACATGCAGCTTCAGCGTTAATCTTGTTTTTTTAATCTTTGCTTCTAAATAGAAAAAAAAAAATCAGTAGCGTTGCTTTGTGGCTATATGGCTTTATTTATTTTTAATCAAGCATGTTTCAGCCCTATAGCATGATTAATTAACAAAGTTAATTAGCAACTACAGCCAAACTACAAGAAAACAGAATCCTTCTGAGGGTTTAAAAAAACCTAAGACATGTTCATTGAGAAGTCCTCATGTTTGCTTTTGAAAAACTACCAAATGATAAAAGGTTTACAAAACGCTCTTTGAAAGCACAGTTTATGCTCTTAAGTTCGAATATTTGCATTGTAAGTGGCAAACCTCCCAGCCAAAGCCTTTGCAAAGAGATAATTAAAGGAGCCAAACAAGGATGCAATTATATCCTTTCCAGATGGAAGCAAGCACACAAGTGTTCAGTGTGTGGATGTAAGAAAGATACGTTTCAAGTCTCAGTATCACCGCTAGATTTTGCGGTAGCTTTTTCTAAAAAACAGTTTGAGGAAAGCCCATTTAACCCAAGAAAAACAGGATTGTTTTAAATAATCCTGCACATGCTAAACCCTCCTCAAGCCGACGTTTCTCCTTCTCTCTCACCCACCGGCGAGACTCCACCAGCCACCAGACAGAAGCGCTGTCTCCTACCACCAGCAGCAGCCACCCAGCCCCTGCAGAACCGCATCACTTGAACTTCTCCCAGTCCACGGGGACAAAGAAAGACAAGAGGATGCAACTGCAGACCCCCACCTACCACAGAAATTTGACCAAATGCTGGTCCAGTTCCTCATCTGGTCACTTAGATCCTCAGATCCAACACGGCGATAGAAGCAGTGCTGGGTGCAGGGAAGACCGCCTTGTTCTTTCAGTTCTTCTTTATGTGCGTTTTACATTGCTGAGACAAACAAAAACCTCCAGCAGCAAAGTTCAACTTCCCAAATGTAAGATTTTCATTCGTATTTTGAAACCTCAGGCTCAGCAGCTCGTAGATGTATATGGTGTTGCTTCTCCATCTCACACAGGAAAGGTAATTCTTAAAATAGCTTCTTGACAAAAGGCATGAAGACCC
Organism: Nettapus auritus; assembly: GCA_011076525.1. NCBI lineage: Eukaryota > Metazoa > Chordata > Aves > Anseriformes > Anatidae > Nettapus > Nettapus auritus. The sequence continues at coordinate 31,992,346 of CM021771.1, forward strand.
CATTAAGACCTCAGCCCTGCAGACTCAGAGTAGATTTTCAGTGGTAGATAATGATTCTACAGTTTTAATGAAAAAAATAATAATTTTACAGTGTTAACGATGAAAAAGAACAAATCCCAGCCTCTACAAGAATGCAGAATTTCCTCGTGACATCACCTGAACCTCAAGTTAATGCTTCACCGAACCTTAATTGCTATGATCCACGGAGAAGAGGATGGTTACACCAAACCCCAACGGTGTTCACCCATGCTTTAAGCACACATCAGCAATGCCACACCATGCCAGCATCTATCAGCATCTTGCGTTTTCAACATCGATGCAGGCAGATTTTTCACCTTTTCATTTATCTTATAAATTATTACGTTCCTATACAGGGAGCAAATGAGGACAAGATTTAATAGGCATGGCAGTTCCCCAGTTACTAACTTAATTGTTTCTTTACTCTCCGATTTATTTCACGACCAGGAAAGTGTTTTCTTCACGTTTCGTCCTTTCTTGGAAACTTTTGCTCAGCAGCAATTTCCCTTACAAGCGGTCAGCTCTGCACCAGAAAATAAACCCTGGCTTCTCCTTTCATCTTACAGCTTTCACTATTGGCAAAGATGGAAAGCAATCACTTGACCTATGGAAAAAGTCAAGCTTGAAAATGTTGCTGTTACGATTTGTTTTATTTTTAGTGCTTGTGTCCAACCACAGCGACCGCGCTGTATTCCAGGGAGCTTTTGGTGCCTTCCGCAGACCACTTTGGAGCAGAGAAATTACCAGGAGTTTCCCGCTCTACACTATGGAGATTCAGAAAGTGAAGAAATATTTCATTCGCACCAGGTTAAAATCCACGTATATTTCAACGTATAAAATCAGCAAAATGAGAAAAAAAACTCAGAATCTGCATTTGCAAAGTGTCCCCAATCATTACACCCTGAAATGACTCCCTAGTTATCACCTAGAATTAGCTCTCCGTGATTTTCTCCCCCCAGCACCCAGTTGTAGCCACGACCCCGGCTTCCCAAGGCACCAGAAACCCCAGCACCGAGCCCCACTCCAGCACGGGGCTGCCCAGGCTCGAGCCCCTCGCCTGCTGGGGCCTGAGGAGGGGACAGCCATGGGTGTCGCGGGGAGCTGACGTGCCTCCTTCGGCGCTTCGCGATGCCACGACCTGCCTTGCAGCTGAAGATGAGGCACAAAGGGTGTGTTTGGTGTGCTCGAAGTGTCAGGGCTGCGCTCTTTTCGAAGCTGTTAGTTTGGAACCACAACAGTTTAGCCAGATCTGGCAATAAAGAGTTGTCTGACAAAGAAATATTAATTGAAAATTTAATGCCGGGCAAAGAACGAGATTTAATTATTTTTATAATAATTGCAGACTGGGGTTACGACAATAGAAGGAGCAACGCTGTCAAGGAGAAGCAGAATAGACAGGATGAGCCACCAGCAAGGCACAGGCTCCCCCTTATTGCTAATTTATTTCTCAGTAAGATAAGCACACAGAAAACATTTACATTAAAACTCTCTTCCACAGGACGTGTTGCTGCCAAATCCAGACAAGCCGAACAGGCAGCGACTTACTTAAAGCGTATTTCCTTTGGGACGGCACAGCGTGCGCTGGGGGGAACACAGGATGTACAGCTGTGATCTAAAATATAGATCAGCCACCCCCTGGGGTCCTCACCGATTTCCAGTAGATTGGGAAGTATGTGAAATCTGAAGCAGCAGGTTCAAAGACCGTCTAATTACTTCCAGAAGCTTCCGAGAGACCACATATAACAAAATCCCATGGGAGGCCAGGGGGTGCCACAGGGCTCAGTCACACACCTGGGCTAGCAGAACTTTCTTCTCTCAGGTGGACAATCCTTACTGCTTCTCTGGCGTTTACTGCTTTCAACAGGGGAATCCTGGGTGCAAGCCGGCACGCGTTAATTATTCACTGTTATCTCAGTCGACACCTCAAACAGCTATTATGTTTTTTAATGCTGGGGGAAGTCTCCTTCCACTGTCAGCGCTGACCCCGCAGCACAGCCACCGCTCAAATCCTGTAAACGTTTGGGCCAGGAGGAAGACGGGAGAAAACTCCGAATTTATTTATGAAACACAAAAACTGAGAAAAATCATTTCCTAATCATTTCTAAAGTCCAGGGGCAGGAGCGAGAGATACTTCAAGATTTGTTTTTAAGTCAGCTCAAACATAAACCAGTAAACTGCAGCAGGCGAGGGAATTACACACATTTACTTTAGCGCACCATCAAGAACGATGCTTCAAACACCCAAGCTCCAAGAAGAAGTAAACAGCACTGCAGTACTGAACCCTGGAATACTTCTAACGTACACTTTTTCACATTATAAATAAAACATTCCAAGCATTATGCTGAAAACCTCGCATGTCTCAAAAAGCACATGAAGATTTTAGCAGGGCCAAAACCTGCCCAGATTTGTTCCCTGTTTAAGCCTGCTTCCTTCGTATGTCCCGCAAACTACTAAAACACACTGCTACAAACAAATCAGCACAGAATCTGTCCCACAGTTGCTTTTTTTCCTTATAAAGGGACATGTTAACTATAAACCTTATCATCCCCCTTCTATAATCCTCGCCACACAATAGATAGCAAAAGCAATTTAACAAAATTTGACGGCGTGGCTACAACTTCGGAATTTCTTGACATAAGTGATTGATTTATCAGTGTTAATGTTACATTAACAGTAATACTCGTAGTTAATGCCAGATTATTCCTGCCCATAAGTTGGGATCCAAGAAGCATACAGAGCGAATTTGTATGATTAGGCAAGCTGCCAAGTTCTCAAAGACTTATCATGGAAAAGCTCGGTGTTGGGGCAGATAGGAAAAGAGATGAAAAGGACTAATAGAAGTCAGTTTGGAATATTAATTTAGCCAAAGAAACTTTAAAGTGTAATATTGGAAGCAGTTGCATATAGAGCCCCACACTTCACTTCGAGAATAACTGCTTGTTCTTCTTTCCAGGTGATAGTTTAAATTGTTATGCAAATGAAAGCATCTGTTTAATGAGAGCCCTGAAACACTCTAAAATTGTACTGAAATTCTTTCTGAAACTTCTTTCACAGTACAAGGGCTGCAGTTAGCACTTTTCCATAGTAAAAAGGAAATAAGGGTGTATATCATCCTTCTGACAGCATCATTCTTAGAACCTTATCCGGCACGGGGCAGCGCGAAAGGCATGTTTTACGCTACCCCATCTGCACCACTAAGCCAGCTCATCGTTCTGCAGCAGTTCGTGGTCCAGCAGCTCCACTTCTTTAAATGGGAGGACGAGACAAGGCAGGCTGCTAAAAGCCTCTGGTTTCAGCTTCATACTGCAGGCAGGCACAGAGAGGGGATGAAAGAGCCGAGTGCTGGTTTAGCTGCTGCCTTTCACCTCTTTGTATCTTGCACCATTATTCGTAACGGTGCTTCTCGCATCTCGCCTCTCCTCGGCATCTCATTCACACTGCTCTAGATTTAAAACTGAACACACCAGCAGGGAACCTGGAGCTGCTTCTTCTCAGCTTAGCTTCTTGTGGTGTTTCATCCTGCGAGCACCTAACTTTTCACTTCCCATCTTGTTTTTTAAGTTGGACGAAGCTGTTCTGCAGATAAGACGGATTCTCAGCTCTTGTGTTTCTGGGGACTTGGTGGGGTTTGAAGTACTAGATCCTTAGAGCTTATGGAACTATCTATCTATATTCCTTCTTTTTAGACACTTTACTGGTGTTAATTGTTTCAAAAATTAAACATTTGGACGTCAGAAGCTGTCTCCCAGCATGAAGAACTCTGCAGATTGTTACCCAGACAGAACTGGCTGTGAGGCCTGACCTGGTTCAGCCATTCCCAGTGAAAGAGAAGTATTTCTTTCTCTTTTTTTTTTTTTAAAAATAAGCCTGCTCCCAAGTAGTCCTTGAAAAAAGGAAAAAGAAAGGAACAAACAATCAATAAATATTTTCTTTTTGCAAAAGACTTGGAAGTTAAGCTAATAAATCCCCCGGTCACTGGTTGTTCATATTTTTCCTCCAGAGGTTTGTCACATGGACATGATGTGCTGTGGAAATTCTTCTGAAAGGATATGCATTTCCCTAAAGGATTTTTAATGAGAATTTATTGCTCATGAAAGATTCAGGATTGGCAGCGCTTCTGTCTTCAGCTAACGATCTTTGTTTATTAACATAAAATGCATCGTGCTCAACAGTACTTTTACTTTCCCAACCAATGCATCAAAGCATGAAAGAATTCTCACTCCTTCCATCTCATTCCCCAAGGCTCTCTGCGAGGGTGCTAACTGATATTTATATGATGGTCCCCTCGCAGGATGAAGTCAGAACCCTTGTTTCACATAAGGCTGAAAATAGGGGAAATATGTCTTCATAACCGATATTGCTCAGACATAAACAGCAGCAAAGAGCAGCAGACTGCCATTGCTCCCAGTGTCTGCGCCTTCTATGTATGCCTTTCACAAGTAGCAGATCTTTCCTTATCCTCTTTCTATTCTCTCTTTCCTAATTGCTCTTAAATTCCACGATTAACATTCACGCAAAATGCTCCTTCCACATGCTGCCAGTGAACTACCAGCTTCTGAAGCTTCATTTCATTGAATGTGCACAAGAGCGATGAAGGCTGTAGACAACTGGGCCTGCAAACCAGAGATCCTATAAAGGAACCACCAAGCCCTCTCTTGTGTTTCTGTGGAAATAAAATCAAAGGAGTACATACATTTCTTCAGGAAAAAAGGACCAAATGCACAACTGAAGAAAAATGGGGGTGTAAAGCTCAAAAACAAACAGACAAAAAAATTAAATACACTGATATGACAACCAGCCAAGCTCTTAGATCCTACTGCTTTCTTCATAACTAGCTTTCCTTCTGCTAAGTCTCAGTGATGCACTCACCTCCCTGGTTGGCTGTGACAATGTTTAGCAAGATTTTCTCCTCGTTCTCTGCAAAGCTTCTCAGTCTTACACTTACAAATCAAAGAGGATATCTGATTTTGCTTCATTACTGGTTGACCTCTTACCTCTGTTTTCCACTCCTTTGTTCCCAGATCATCGTAACGCATTCCTGGTGTTCTTTGTAATCACTTTTTTTTAAGGGTGCTATACAGCATATGTCTTTAATCCATCCAGAAAGCCCATAGCGTCAGGACTTGTATATTTCATACCAGACTGCAATTACAAATACCATGTCTTTTCTCTCTCTCCGAGTGTCATTTATTGCATGCTCTGTAACCTTCCTGCTGCCATTCATGTCCTGTTCTAATGAAGCACTGAAATATATCTTGGAAAAATCATCCTTTTTTTTTTTCCTTGGTGGACAAGAAATAAAAGGGATTTCACTCCATTTGACTCCCTGGATTTTTCTCTTGCCTTTTTCCATTTCTGTAGCAGTTCAATGCTTTCAAGTATTCTGCCACACGCAAGCAAATCTACAGTGACCCTCCGCTCAAAGAGAATCAAAATCATTCAGAAAGATTCCCTTTCTTTACTCTTTAAACTGCTCTTGTTGCTTCTTGTCATTCCCTTTAGCACCCTCAAGACTACCAATATCCTTTTATTGCGGCTCATGAATAATGCTCAGTCACGCAGGATGGGGACCGGCTCTGTTTCAAGGCCAGAGGCTGCTCACGCTTGGATCAGGTCCCTGCAGCAGTTTTATCCCGCATCCCATCTTCACTTTCCGTTACCAACTAAGCTGAGAGAATTTCTTCTCACATCATTTTACAAAAAATAAACTGAACAGGGAGATGCTGTACACATCCGTGGGCGCAGCAGGACAGCAGCACCGCCAGCTCCCAAGGGCATTAACTGCGTGCATCAACACCCTGCACTGGGCACTTGGATTGCACAGCAGTACTGCCGAGTGCTTTGCACTCGGGAAACAATCAGAATGGGTCTTAATGTACACCAAACCAGCCCATCAGGTACATATTGATGATTTCTACATGAGGAAAAACATACACGTGTAAGTCACGCAGCCCCTGTATCTGTACCTCCAAATTTCCATTCTGGGATGCCGTGCACAGGAACCCCACGTGCACAGGAACCCCACGCGCACGTCTGTGGGCGCCCAACAAGTCTCAAAGCGAGAGCAGTAAAACTCAACTAACCGTACAAGACAGGCAATGGCCTTGGTTTCTTAAATGCATTTTGAAGAAAGGTCCAATGGAAGGAACTGAAAAGGCTACTGAAAGGACAGAAATATGGTTTGCAGCACAGAATTTAATAATTGATCGATACTGAACGCATACGCTGGAAGATGAGCAATACCTGCAATACTTACAACACCGCTATGAAATCAGCTACTGTTTCACACGTGTATATCCTTGACTCCATTGTTAAAAGCTCTTGTGCACCTATTCAATCACATTACACTGCAGCAGTGAAAAATAAACCAATTATTAAAATAATTCCAGATGACCATCCATTTTTCATAATTCTGGAAGGAAAGAGCCTATTTCACAGTTAAAGGACACGTTAGATAAAGTCTGCCAAGGTCATCTTTGTACAGATGTGCCCGCAGTACGACATAAAGCGGATGATGTGCACTTCCAGAGCAACAGGTCGCTCAGTGGCGTGCAACAGTTGGCTCTCGGGCCACCTGCAAACAGCCGGCAGCAAGAGCTGCCCGCTCCTGGCGGACGCCGAGCATCAATGCGAGCCCCGCAGGGGCCTTCTGCTGGGACTCCCAGCAAGAGACAGATAGAAGAAATGCATTCTTCCCAAACATGCATAAAAATGGTTTGGATTTACTGACAGACAGTAATTGCCGCTTAGATTTTAGGTTTCAGAAACGTGAGTCCCTGTAAATTCCAGCAAACCTCCTAGTTTTGTGAAGAGAAGTAGGGAAGGAAGTAACAGCAAATCCCTTGTTTATTTAAAGAAAAAAGTGATACCATAACAGTTTTCTTGGAAAACTTAAAAACTGTTGGACTTCCCCCAGTACTCTCCCAGCTTCGGGAACGTGCTTTGCCATGCCTTAAACAAAATAACGTGGTCTAAACCATGTCTCGTTATGCCAGAAAAAAAAAAAATAACATGATGAAAACCACTTTGAAGTATCCCTCAGTAACCCAGTCCATGAATTCTTATTTATGCAGCCTTACAGCAATAAAATCAGTTACATGCTAATTATATAATTGTTTCTTCTATCCCTCTGTCTATAAAAGACAACTAGATAAAGTCAAAGCCAGTGGCCTCTGGCTGATTATGTGTTTTGACAAATTAAATGATTAACTGGAACCTCAAACTCAAGCTTTGCAGTCTCAGTAGACCCAAAAAGAGAAGAAAAGACTGGCTTTGAGAAGGACACGGATCTACAGGGACCCTCGGCCAGACCGAGGAGAGCTTCTCAAAGAGCAGTATTTGCATTGGATCAAACAGCGGCCGGCACGCACACGGGCTGGTTTTAATACAGAAATTACCCTTGTCACTTCAAATAATGGGCATAGCACACAGTAATGTATGCAACACGCCTTCAAACACGGTCAAGTAAAGGTAGAGAAACTAAGTTCCCAGTGACAGCTCTGCCAGTGTAACACTTAATGACAGCGAAAATTAAATCCAAAGCACATCACAATTATCACTGGAGCAGTGAAAGTATTTGTGTGTATTTATGAAGCCGTTTAAATTCACACAGTCAAGTCACAGCCCCGGTAATTGTCTGGGGGTGATGCAAGAGCTGAACAGCAACAGGCACAAGATCCACCTGCCTTCCTCAAGTTGTTTTACCGAGCACAAGCAGTTATACGGTGAGCAGAACGTGCTTCAATACAGAATCTTTAAACATTGATCTCTTCATGTTCGATTAAAAACTTCCAGATAAGCTCAGGCACATCCTGAGCTGTCCTTTCAGCCAGTACAGCTCAACAAGGCTGGGACAGAACTGTCATTTAGAACATTCCTCATTACTCACGATGCATCTGAAAATTCTAACAGAATTATGGAAATGTGTACTCCTATCATTCACAAGGAAACTCTACCTGTGGAGAGGAAAAAAAAAGCTGTTTAAAACCTGAACCAGGAAAGCAAACACCTTCAAGAAACCCCGGATAGCTTAAACCCTCTTAGGGCATCTTAAACAATTTTCCCTGAGGACATCGGCAAGATCTGCTCTGTGAATGAGGCCAGCTTCTCAAAGCTCAAATCGCGTCACCTTCAATGGAAGTTTAATTCCAGCAAACAAAATAAATAATTTAAAAGATAAGGGTGAATCACCATGAAGATGTGTTAGCATTCAGGCATTTCCAAACAAACATTAAATGTATACTAAAAATGACTTAAATATTAACTGTCTGAAGTCACAACAAAGAAAGATTTTCTGATGTTCAGCTGTCAACCAGATGCTTTGACAAATCTGCATTTCTCCAGTTTCAACTAAGAATAACATTTTGAAGCCAATTTGATGTTTGAACAGAGCTCCTTGCCATTTTTTTTCACAGCAGAAAAAAAATCGGGTATTTTATATAGGGCTGAGTAATAAATTGTGGTCTGAAATGACTTATCACAGTCATTGCCACTAGCCAGACACCTCACCTTTCTAGGAACCAAAATCCAAACCACAAATAGCGGTCACGTAACATCACCTTAAGAATTATCTCATTTACAGAATCAGGAAAGCATCGGTCTGAAATCAAGGTATTGATTATTTCAAAATTTAATTCCCCAGGCAAAAGCTGGACTGACAAATAAATCCAGTAAAGGGCATCTGCCCATTACCTAGGTGAGCCTGATCTTGAGCTCAAGTTGAACTACGTTTAAAGTACTCATGTTAGTGAAGAAGACAAACAGCCATATATGAAATTGGTGATCAACTTTGCAGGTAAACTCCGTGTCATTATGTGGTCATGCCTTCAGGGTATGAGACCAAGAATGCCGACAGAAAACACACATGGACATCTTGAATATTTGCTGCTTAAACCAAAGGTATGAAGTTACCTTGAGTTCTGAGGATCGGTGTGAGGCTGCAATAAGCAGCTGCTTTAACACCCAGCCCCACCAGTAACTGCCTGTGGGAAAGCCAGCTGAAGCAATCTTCTCAAGAACCAGGGTTCACGAGGGAAATTTTATCAGTGGCTCTTAACAGTATTTTACAAAAGTGCTAAAAGAATTGAACATCCTCTTCAAGACAGAATGTATGCCATTAGTGTTCTGAGTTAGTGAAATGGGTGTCAAGAGCTTTTCCAAACTCAGAGGATCAATATCTAGGGGACATCTGATTCACCTTCCTTTAAGTCCCCAAAGCAGAAGAGAATAGCTTCTCCTGTTTAATCATGCTGCAAAAAACAATCACAGACTGTGTTTCTATATTTCTCTATAAAAAACACGGTTTTACTTAAAAACACAAAGCTGTCAACCTCTCAGAAGTGCAAATGAAAAAAGAGAAAATGATTTTCTAGATAGGTACTAAATAATTCCTATTTTCCTCTATAGACAGGTCATGTCTCGCGGCTTTCCCAAAGCCATATTTTCTTTAAAATTAGTGGTATCTTGCAGATCAAAGACTGCAAATCATTTAACAAAACATCAGCCACCAGTCTTTGTATGAGGAAAACGTTTGTAAGTAAATGCGCACAAGCATCTCATAATGCCAAAGGTATTAATGAAGAGAAGCATAAAAAATACCCTAGCAAATTACGTTCATCGTACCAAGCAGCAGTGTAAGAGTTCAGGCAAGCAGCCCGTCCCACTGACACATACTTCACCGGCTGATTTGACCCAGACAAACACCTAGCTGGATCTTCAAGAGACAGACACCGCAGAGCTGGAGCTAGCAGGGTTCAGGACTCGCCAAATGCTGCATCTGGGAAGAAAAAGCTCTTGCTGCCCCATGGACCCTTCAGATGTTACACAGCCCAGCCCAACACTTCATGTGGGGAGAATGAGAAGAGGGGTCAAATTTACACAAATCACTCTAATATTACAGTCCGCGTACTCAAATATTTTGGCTTTAGCCTCTATAGGAAGCATGGGGCGTAGGGTGGTGAGCTCACAGCTCCCAGAACCAACCCCGGCAAGGAGGTGGTGTTGCCTGCAGCCTCACCACGGGGCAAAACCAAGGCTTCATCACCCCTACTTGCCTCAGGAAACAAGCTCATGCTCAATGCATTTAAAAACACACACAACATACTGCCATACTCTTTACTGCCTTTTTTATCCTCTTCTGTACATACGAATCACAAAACGGTTTTTATTTTAAACTTCTGAAAGTTGGTGAGCTTTTCTGACAGGTAGGGTTTTTTTTAAGTTTCATTTTTAAAAGGCATGAAAAAAAATCTAAATCCCAACATCCAACACCAAACAGCAGTGAAAATCAGTGACAGGTCGCTTATTCTCAGAAATAAAGTTGAGCAATTTCAGGACCTTGTCTTTTGAGCATAGATTGCATTCTGGCATATCAGATGCTGCGGTAATGGGATTTTGTAAATCTGAAACATGTTCATATTGTGTACATAAAGAAATCTCTTGATATTTTAAATAGTTTAATGCTTTTTTCATCATATATACCTTCCCATGCCCCCTTGCTTTCAACAGCTAATAACCCATACATCTGATGAAAATTAATTGTCTTGACAGCTTGCATAAAACCTATAAAGGTCCAAATGAAAAGTGCTGTAACAGCAGTTTCTTTCCATGTAGGACAGTAGCTATGGAAACTATCTTCAGAGGCCAACTGGCCTTCATCCCAGCACAACATTAAAAGAAAAAAATCAAAACGCTACTTTCACTGGGATAGCCAGAGGCACCAGTCTTAATTGTCAACCTTTACAACTTGGCTGCATGTTAGCTAAAGCAAAGTATTCATTGATGTTATTGGGAGCATAGCTAGCAGGACTTTATAGTAATATTACAGAGTTAGATAATATACACCTTATGAACCGTGCCCATATTGATAATTATGATAACCTGTTAAAAAGAATCTATAAAATGTGGAAAACTAGACAGATACCTCATCAGTGTGTAGATTGAGTTCCTTATATAGAAAATACTTTATTAATTATTACAATATAAATAATTTTGTCTTATCTTTAGGTAGATATTGCAACCAGAGAAGAAACCTCTAATCTGATTTAACTCTGTCACGTTTTATCACCTGAAACACCTATCTTTTGGAAGGGATTTATCTCATACAGCTAGCCTGAACAAAAGCTGTGATTTCTAATACAGCCTGACAAAATCATTTTTTATGAATGCTGAGAGTTTATGCAGGGTCTTTCCCTCAAATGGTAAGGCACAAACAAGCCAGAGATCGACTACTGCAAACATATGTGGCAACTTCCACCATCAGCCACAGAATCGTTCCACAGAGCAGCAACCACAGGCTGGTAATTGGGCTCCTCAACTTTTTGAAGTATGGTTTTCCTCAAGAATGGCATTCAGAAAGTAGTGAAAGATTTAACTCACACATAAATGTACCTGTATGAAAGGAAGCTGCACATATACACCTCCAGTACACACAAAGAACCCAGACCCTCACAGAGCGACGCCATTTTGTCGCGCTGCGGTACCCTGTTACAGCAGTGCTTCTGGAAAACACTTGCCAAGTCTCCTTTGAAGCTTCTGTCCACACAAGCAATTCTCATTGAAATGGCTTTTGGGAACTACCCAGGCAGGTCAGAACTACACAGACCTGGTCTGGGTTTAATCAGGACCCAAGTGCTCCCAGCTGCCAAGTGACCCTACCCGGATGTGGGCCTACTCGGGCAACCAAACACAGCACCTGAAGGATTCTTGAAACACCAGTACTTTAGTTCAGCTCATAAAAGAAATGCATGTATGATTTTGGTCAGTGTACCAAAAGAGGCACTAGGCTAACAGCTGGTTATTCAGATAACCAGCTAGCATCCATAAACATGGTTGCATTCAAAAATATCTACACCTGTTGGCAGAAGACAACTAAAAGCAGGGTGTAGGCCTAACTAAAGAACACTTATCAAACATTAACACTGGATTTAGCTCACGGATTACAATTGTTGGGTTCATGAGAGCTCACCAATTCACCTGTTATCTTCAAACAGATTTATCAGTGTCAGACTGCAGTAAAATGAAGCAAAACTATTTATTACATGCTTCACACTGAGCTCTGATCCAACTACTACTAAACAAGCCAGGTGTGTTTCAACTCACTTGGATTTCACTCAAAAATACTTGGGCTGTGTCACCATCATTAAAAAGAGGAGATTAACAGAACTAAAAAGGCAGACAATAGGGCTTACGTGCCAAAAGCTTGACTTCGTTTTCCATGTTAATCTCTTAACAGACACCCATGACTGAAAACCTTGTGTTGCTTACCCATCCTTAAGCCTATCACAGCTACACCACTGCTGAGTGAAGATGTTAAGGAGATTAATCCAGACTCTAATAATATTTATCTTAGTATTGCCATAAATATCTCTTTTTTAAAAAAGCCTTTCCGTGCCAGGGAAAGAGAAGCTCACACACCGATACATCCCAACCTACCCTACCTCCACTCTAGCACAAAACCTAAAATCAGCCTACAAAATACATGCTAAATACCCAAGTATCTGTTCATTACTCTATGAAGTAAACCCATCTGGGAGCACTGCCATCATCTTTTTATGTTAAGTGCATTCATACTGCAGTGATGAGTGACAGCATTAGCTTTTATTAAAAATAATTTAACAACTTATAAAAAAAATTGACCCTTTGTTTGACATAAGTATCTCCACCCCGGAAAAATACCAGTGAAAACAAAGGACTTTTAACAGCTGTTAATAGCAAATTTCCTTTCCTCCAGTTTTACAGTGTGGTTTCACACTTCATAACATCTGTATCACGAATCTCAAGACCCGACAGACTGTCCCGCTACATTTTTTTTTTTATTCCCTAGTTCTCACAATTTCCTGGTACTACTTTTCAAACTTAATAGAACATACCTCTGCAGCTAAGTATTTCCTACTTTTGGTTCATTCCTCCAGACCTGCAGTTCTCTTTCTGAACATTTCATCACTTTCTTTCAAGAGGAAGTAAACCAAGATCCAACACGGCCATTTTCCTCCTCCTCACCTGAGAAGACAAAGCTTGCCATTTGACCTCCTGATCCCTTCTCTCACCTGTTCACAATGCCTGACTTGCCCTTCCTCAATATTTTGCTGCCTGTGGGTCCTGTTCCTTGCCCTACAGATCTCTTAGTCTTCCCCAGCTTAAAACAAGAGTCATCCTTGGTCCTACTTTCCCCATGATTTTCTCCTTCCATCTGTGGGATCATTGAATGTTGTCTAGGCTGCCACCCAACCTCGCAGCTTGTCACCCATATCTTTCCTAGCCAAGCACCCGGAGTAGTCTTCCTCTGCAGGAATGATTATGACTCCACCTCATTTTCAGCAGCCCCCAGGAACCACTTTACTGCCAATGCAAAGAAGGCAGAGATGTGCCACATACTGAATACAGATCAGCTGGTAGCTCTGGACTTCACCCCAAATTAAGAGGAAGATGAGTTTATTACACTGGTTTGGTTTACATTCCCTATTTACTCCATCTTGCATACTCATTATGGACACAGCTGTCCTTCAGGTTGCAAGTCAGTCAGGTCAGCATCTTACAGAGTGCACTTTGGCTTCTCTATCTGACTAGCAACATATGCTAGAGATGTACTTCTGTCTGCACACATGGCAATGATGTGACAACAAGAACTGGAATGATCATTCTAAGGACATCAAGCACCTTTGGAAAAGTAGAATCACTCATTATAAGGAATTGGTGCATGCGGTCAGTCACAAGAAATTTTCTTATTAACAAACATACAATGGGATAAAGATTTTAGCTTCCTGTAGTGGATTAGAGCAACAACATGGGCAAAATCTTGGCACAGAGAAGAACTGAAAAGCCTTAAGGATCCAAGTGAATGTAACGAGAGAACAGCTGCATTGTCTATTTAGAACAACACAGGCCACGAGGAGCCAGGAGTCTATTTAAAGGGGGTTAGACACAATGCAAGGAAAGTTATTGGAAAATGGAACAAAGATGTATATGGAAAGCAACTGGTAAACGTTTGGCTCAGATCCTCATAACAGCAAAGATTTAAGGGAGATCCTAAGAAGGCAGATGGGAAAAATAAAAGTACTTCTTTTTGTTCTTACACGACATACAGCAGTGGTGAAAATTTTGTTTCTGTGATACACCAAATTTTTTTCCATACTTTTTTTCCCCTCCTGATCTTACTTTCATTCTGATTACTCTGAGGAATAATTTATGTTTCAGATGTGAACTGTCAGTGCATACGCCACAGCAAGAGAGGAAGGAGTACTTGACTCTCCTTTATGAGCCATTAGTTTCTGTATTTTAAAGCTTTTCTCCTTTTGAAAAAAATATCTTATTTTCATTTCAAGGAATAAGTATAGAAGAAAAATCAGTTCTGAAAGAAGAAGAGAACTCCAGGGTCTCTGGCTTTTAGAAGAATTTTGCATATTGAGTCTTGCTGGCAGAACACCCAGTCTCTCTCTCTTAATGTTTAAATCATTTGAATATATTAAGAAAATAAGAATTTCCCTCATTTTTTATTTTTAATTCTATCCGTATCAGCTGAGGTCGGTATCCACTATCTAATATCCTAATTCTGTCAGTTCTTTGGTCATTCCTAAGAGTTTCCATTACACAACTTAAATGAGTTCTAAACATGACAGAGTTAGAAACAATAAACAGAATTTTGCTGTAACAATTCCTCTGGACCTTCTTCGAAATGGAAACACAAACATAAAACCTACCAGGCTCCTGGTTTTCTCAGACAAGTATTACAATTGCCTCCCCATTGTCCGACGTCTCAGCAGTGGCAGTTCTGCACTAGCGCCCTGACAACCTCAACTTCATCACTGTGCAGAGTCAGTAGGAAAAAGTGGCTCCAGCCTCCACAGACACACAAGCAGAAACAATGCCTGCTGCTTGATACCAGTCCCAAGCCAGCTCCATCCCACGGTGTGAATACATTTTAACTGATGGCAACTCCCATCCATGATTCTTGAGAATAAGAGCAAAGCAAAAGGGATTGTTTTTTGGTTTTAAGTCTTCTACATTTTTTGTGCAGTATGTTTTTGTAAGCCTTAATCCTGCAAATACCTCCACACACCTGACTTTACACCCAGCCACCGATCTGTTTCAATGCTGTAACTCTGAGGTTACGCAGGTGCTCAACTGGTTGCAAAATCAGGGTCGTAAATGGAAAATTAATCAGTGTGAGAAGGGGATTTATACATGACACCTGGTTTCTGCTGCTGAGCATCTCTGTGTAGGGGTTCATCCGACAGAGCGGCACAGCCATAATGCTCTGCGAGAGCTGGAACCAACCTGACCTGGTGCAGGAGTGGAGAAGCTCACCACAACAGAATTACTACAGAAAGGGAGGTTCTTAAGAATGAAGGCATCACCAAATACCTGTTAAAATATACAGTTAGACTTCACTCCAGCAACAAATCCTGTCCGTAATTAAGTGCTGCATGCAATTAACAGCAAAGACACAGATGAAAAAAAGCAGAGGCAGGAATAGCTTTGAGGAAACTCTCTAAAAACACCAAGACAAAGGGACCAGAGTGAAAATGCCAAGAAATACAACCGATTATATTTCAGCTAAAGGATGTAACGCTCCTATCAGAACTATTTAACAATGTGCAGTGAGAGAGGAAACTGTACAAGAGACACGAAAACCATCCTCAGGTTTGTTCTTTCCCATTTTCGTGTCAGAGCTCCGCACCAAGCTTCCAACCCATCCTTAACTGTCAGCGCACTGCTGAGCTGGGCGCGGGGGGGCCATATGCTTCACTTTAAGCGCGTAAATGGTACGGCATGACATGAATGGAGCTGCTCCACGCACACAGTTAATCACAAGTCTCAAGTATTTGGCGGAATACTTGAAATCTTGTGTTTGTGACTGTACCGTGCTCTGCAGCCACTAGAGGAGTTGGACCTGGGCTTCTGCGACACACCGCCGGCACCCGAGCAACTTCCGAGACACTTTAACTGGAAGACTCAGGATTTTGTATGGGTATTTTTAAAGCAATGGCAATCTAACAGTACACTTTTTCATACCGTTTCCCTGCACAGCAATTTTCACATTTTAAAGAACATGTAAATGTGCAGTAGCAGGGACCTGATGACTCTGTTACTCTTGCTACTGGCAAGCCTCATCCAATTCCAGTGGCATTACTCCCAGTGATCGCTGGCAAAAGGAAACAAGTCTTGGTAAATTCAGCTAGGGCTACTGGCCACTCGATCCTGAAAGCACATATTGCATTTGGCTTATACAGCTTGTTCCCTGTATTAACAAAAAAATGGAAAAAGCATTCTCAGTATTCAAGTATTTTTTGGTTCATCACCACTAACAAGCATCAAAACCCACAGAAAAAAATTCCTCCGCCTGCTGCGTAGTTATTCCCCAACCACATTTCAAAATCCAGCCTGTCAATTCCAGCATTTCAGCGCAATTTTTATTGACCTACTAACCTGTAACTCTGGGAAGCCTGGAGCTAAGAATGCAATAATGGCTAGCAAATACGAGTCTCCAAACAGAGCGTAATAACCTTAAGTAAACTACTGCCAAGCAAAAGTCCTGCAGATCAAACAGTTCCCACGAAGCCTCATGCTATTAACTGGCAAAGAAGTCCCACGATATCTCCATAGCCACGCACAATAACAGAGCGCCGCGCTCCTGTTTACTTACACAGCTTATCTGCAATCCCGTAATGTATACAGCCAACCCCGCCGATGTAAATCACTTGTCTATTTAACGTTACTTCACTTGTTACAAACTTCGCTCGCTTTCCACGGGTAAACAAGGGTTTTATCTGAAATACCCACTTTCAAGGGAAGTGAAAATTTGCGCTGGACGTTTATGGGTCCGAGACTGAAATGGTTTAAGTTTGTTTATTGTTATGCAGAGAAAAAGGGTCTTATATACAGAAAGTTAGCAGCACTGTTATCTATGAGGTTCTGTTTTTCTTTCTCATGGGGAAACTGTGAGGCCCTGTCACGCTTCTCCAAGCTTATTTAGGGTATTTCCAGGTCAAACCCACCTCAGAAGATGGACTGAAGATCCAACACCCACCTAAAGCCAAGTGACACCCAGCACCCGCGCTGGGTGACCCCACACCGCCTTCCCCTTGCTCCCCACCGCTCCAGCTCATTTTGGGGCACCCTCCTTCCTTCTCCCCCCAGCACCACCCCCTTTCTCCACGGAGGAGCCGAGCCCCAAATCAAACAACGCACAAATACCCCCCAACAACCCCACGGGCTCGTCAGGGTGCCGCTGCCTCAGGAGCAACAGGGCCCGGAGGCCCCGCGTTGAGGCGGAGGGGGGGGGAAGCTCCGCGGGGCGGAGGCAGCCGGGAGGGAGGCCGGGGAGGAGGAAGGAGGGAGGGAAGCCAGGAGGGCGGCCGGGGCCTCCGGGGCTCTCGGGCCCCGACCGGGCGGGCCCGTGGCTGCCCGGCGGCGGGGAGCGGGGCGGGAGCAGGTGCCGGGGCCGGGGCCCGCCTCCGGCCGCGCCCCGCCGGGGGCAGGCGAGGGGGAAGCGGGCGGCCGAGAGGAGCGGCGAGCCCGGCGCTTACCTGCCGGGGGCAGCCGGTGCCCGGCTCCGCGGGCCGCCCCCCGCCGCTTCAGCGTCGCTCTCCGGCAGTAGCCGCGTCCCCGTCCCCCGGCTCGGTCCCCGGCCGTTTAAGGCGCGGGGGCGGCTCCTCCCGCCGGGCGGCCGTGCCCCGGCCCCGTCGCCGGGAGCAGCGGCGGGCTGTCAGCTGCAGCCCATCTGCCGCCATCAGCCGCGGCTCAATGGCTCCGGCAGCTCGGCGGAGGGGGCTCCCCGCGGCGGGGGGGCGGCCCGGGGCGGGAGGGGAAACCCCCCTGGTTTGGGGGGACAGCGACGAGGGAGCCGCCAGAAGAGGCCTGGAGGGGAAGGGGTGCGAGGCAGAAGGGCGCCCGGTCGCTGTGTGGGGCTGGTTTGGGGTGGGAGAGGGGCACGGCACGCTAAGGGAGCCTAAGTGTGGAGACGGACAGGGCTCCGGGGTTTAATTAGTGAATTTAGGGTTTAATTAGAGAAAGTGCAAGGTAGAGGCCTTGGGAAGTGAGGAAACCTCAGGAACGCTAGAGTAACACAAGTGCAGGGCACTCGGGGAGCTGAGTAGATCCACCCCATCTGATCCACCTGACAGTAAGGGCCAGGGCTGCGTCAGGGATCAGACGTAAAAAGTCCTGGAGACATAAGGCCGCAAAAGTGAAGTTTGTTTTCCTAGATTCTGAATGTGGAGGTGGCCGAGCAAAGGAGCAGTAGGCTCTCCAGAATGAACGCATCATTGAAATGAAATGTGCCGTCAGAGATAATATTCGGATTGTTCTGGCTGTAAAGGCAGCGCATTTTGCAGAAGGAACCTCTTCCTGTAGTGATCCAGGGAGCAATCCAGCAGCCAGGCTGTTGTATCTTAGCCAGCTTTGTTAATGCAGATTTTCTTCCAGGTTGGGAATCCCTTTCTCCAGTGTTGCATGGGAGCCTCAAGCATTGCTTCAGTCTGCCAAAGCAAAAATGCCCTCCCCAGGACAGGTGCCTGTGCTGGCACCTCCGTCTCTCCTGGAGAGATGCAAGCCCTGTTTGCTGAGGGCCGATGGCGAGTCCTGGGCTAACCAAAGTCATTGGGTTTCATTCAGTACAACTGGGTGAAGTATGAAGCCTGCACTCCGCTGAGAATCGGAGCAGATGATTTAGTCATGACTCCTGTTTGAAATACTTCAAAACTACCAAAGTACGCTGCAAAGAAACATGAGAAGGGAGCTAGGCAGAACGGTGGCTAAAAAGTCCTTAAATCCAGTCAGTTTGGGGTTCTCCAAGTGGATTTTGATTTCTCCTTCATTCTCGTGGCTTAAACCAGGATCCTGCAGCAGTCACACAGTACTGGAGTAATGTCAATTGATGTGTTTAATTGCTTTGTTGTGCAGGGAAACACCTTGAGCAACTCTCCGAAGAGCGAGGTTTTAATTACTGAGTTTAAAATATGTTAATGTTCTGTTTAAGTAGAAATAACAACATTCCAATAAAATGTAATCACATTGTAATGCCTGTTGCTTGCACAATCAATCTAAATCACCTGTTCAGACTCCTTTATAATTAGTGATTCAAACTGCAAGCGCTAAATGTTTCTGAGGCTTGGGTAACACAGGAGCGGCAGCACCGGATCCGACTGAAGCGGCTGTGTAGCTCAGCGTCATTTCTCTGACAGTGGTGAAAACTGAATGTCCAGAGAAGGACAAAATGCTTTTCTGCTCCCCCACCATCTGGGAGCTCGGGGATTTCCAGAGCCAAGCTTGCCCTCTCTGCTTTCGGTACCTCTCACTGTGTGCCGTGATTTTGTCCGGTCCCCAGCTGAGCCCACGCACACCTTTAAAGTCCGCAATATCCTGTTGCAGAGGCTCCGAAGCCTGATTACTTACTGCATGAAAAATCTCTTCATTTGTTTTTTTTTGGCATGCCACCTGTTAGTTTCATCTGATACCGGGTATTTCGTGTCTTGCAAGAAGCAGCAGACAATCTGCTCCTCTCCATGCAGCTCACGTTGTCAGACCTGTCGCTCCCCTGCCTCAGTTCCTGCTTCTTCAGACCGAGGAGTCCGGGTGGTGCCGTAAATGAGAGCCATCATCACGTGCTTCTGCGTGCCCTCCTCTGCCCTCCTCTGAACCTTTCCAGTTCCTTTGCACCTTTTCCGAGGTGGGGAACTCGAACTGCAGCCAATATTCAACGTGCAGGAAAATCACTGGCATAATGATGAGCCTCTCCTAAGTCTGATGCGGCAGATTTTAAAATACAGTTCTAGTCTAGTCAACAAATCCCTCAGCCAGTTGTAAATTATTGAATAGAAAGCATTTATTTAAAGACCACAGCTATCTTTCCACAGTCCTGGTTTCTTCAAATTCCTAGTGAAGTCTGCAGGTGTTAGGTCATCGAGTGATCTTACCAGGTACGCTAGTTAAGCTGGGACTACTAGAATTAAAAAATTACATTGCCAGGTCTTTAATTATTTTCAGGCATGAGCTTACATCCACTGAAGTCAAGAACAATAGAATTGGTCTCCTATAACTAGACGTGTTTTAGAATTAAAAAAAATATAATTACATTTTTAAAGTATTTTTATGCATATCGAGCTTCTGGTGCTGACAGCTGAGATACTGTTCTTTGTGTCTTTAAGATGAATTGTATCTCAGATTCATACACAGCAGTAGGTACATGCCCCAAATCGTTAATTATTTCTTGACCCCAAGGTTTGAGCAATTTTATCTAGCATTTTTAAGACGATACACCGGTCCTCAAACCAAATTCATGACTTTGCTTACCAGTGCTTTGGAGTGATGCTAGAAGTACAAGGCTGGTATTTCAGAACACTGAAATGAAGGCAGTACACTAACGGTAGCCGCAGCTTAAATACAGAAACCTGGCAGCCTTGGGTTGGCTTCCTTGGCTGTCAGCTCCTGCCGCGGGCTGTTGGGCTCAGCCTCAGTCAGATGCCACGTTGAGTTTTCAGTCGAAGTCAATGGCAATTCAGAATTTACACCCCACGTAGGAATTCTGTGTATGAAACATCTGAAGGAAGGCACAAGTGCTGCCATGCGCACGTTTCCACGCTGCCGTAGAGAAGCGCAAGGAAATCCTGCCGCTGCTGGCGCAGCAGAGCAGCACTCGGCCGCTTCTGCAAGCGTTTATACCAGCGTTATTAGAGAAAAGGAGCAGAGCTTACAGCTTTGATCTGCGTTTCTGGATCGATCTCTCTCCGGGCTCTGCAGGAAGATAGGTCCTTCCTTCGCATTTGATCTCTTTTCCTCAACCAGGAAGAGAGGAAGATCATAGAAATACAGGCGGCCCAACAGGAACCGCGCTGCACGTGCTTACTGCTCAGAAGGGCTTAAAAGGCTCCCACATCGCCTGGAGGAGGACTGAGAATCTGCTTCCACTGACGTGAATGAAAAACGGTATTTGTTTTATTACGGCATTATCGTGAGTGTGCCTGAACTGGCAAGAATTTGGGAGCAGCATCAAACTAGCAACGAGCCTCCTCCGGGACTGGGCAGCACCGGGAAGCAGACGGGGTTGTTCATTCCTCCGCCGTCCTCAGAGGTGCTGCACAAACTGCAGCACGTAGCCTGCCAAAGCTGGTATCTCCTGACTGCTGAGCTGTGCTGGAAATTAATCCAGGGTTTCTGGTTTTTGCATATTTACGTTACACTTTCTAGACTTAGCTAATCAGGTGGTAATGAAACCGTGAGGACTGCATTTTGCAAGGTTTTATTCATTTTCCAAAATCTCCGGGGAATGTCTACATAAGCAAGAGTTTGCAAATTCTGAGCCGTGCCGATTTAAATAAGAAAAAAATATGCTCAGGTCTTTAATATCTAATGAATACTGCCTTAGATTTGAAACCTTGTCCCTAGTGGAACCCATTACAATAATGTTTATACAGGCTTATGCTGTAATGCATGATATTTTCCCTACAGCAGAATATGTTGGAATTTATTCCTGATTAATGAAAAAAAGTGTGCAAATGGGCCGTATCCCAGAACATGGGTTGCTACTGTCACAGTGATGCCCTCATATTAACAAATAAAGCAATAAAAAATTAATTTGTTAATATAAGAAGGCGGGCAGCATTCACAGAAGTGCACTCTGGGTCCCGTGCAATGTGTGCCAAGAGGAGGGCAGCCAGATCCTGCAGAATTAAAGGAGACTTTCAGAAAGTGATGTGGTCCACATTTCACTTCCACGACAACACCCTTCAGGGAGGGCGCTGAGTGTCGGGGGGACAACAGGAAGGTAGCAGTGATAGGTCAGGGCTCGCTTTGTCTGCTCCATAACTGGAAGAGGCGATGGCACAGGAATATTTGTGTTGCACAGATGTCCTGTGGTATTTGTCCTTTAAGAGCCCCGGCTGGGTGTGACATGTGTCTACATCCATGGTTTTGTCTGTAGTAAAAATCCTTTGCACCAGCACTGCAACATCCACGTACGTTCAAATAAACTGTCCTAAGAGAAGAGGGTAGGGCTCTTCTCTGCTTCTGCCCTCGTGAATTCCAAACCTCCTGACAAAGATCCCTTGCAATGGGCTTCTGCACGGTGGGGCAGGGCCACGGACAAGAGCTGGAGGGGACGCTTCCTAGGACGGGGCTCCTCTTCCACGCCTCACCACGCTGCGAGCTGCGGACACTGGAAGATGCTCTCCGGTTGAAGAGCTCAGGATGAGGTTGTCACCGAGCCTGCTTTAAGCAGCAAAACCTTTGAAAGATTCAGGCGGTGCTGTAGGAACTTCATTCCCCGGATAGCAGTGGCAGGCTGGCACACGGTACCGTGACATGGGAAATGCAATCTTATTATTCATACACCAAACTGGAACACTGAACGGCTCAGCTCCTGGCTTAGACACAGATCTCTTCTATGAGCTCCACCACTTAGTATATTCACAACTTTACTTTCCTCTGTAAGAAGGGAATTATGTTATTTCTGGTTTCATCCTTGGGGCTGAGGGGATGAAAAGCATTTCTCACTTTGTGTAGGGACAGAACAATGAGGCCTTGTTCTTACGTGGGGTCTTAAAGCCTTGCTGTAACGTAATTTAGGAGAAATAAAAACGGCAGAGCGTTACAGGATGAAGCAGAAATGCTAAATGTGATTATTTAACTTTACTTCCACAAGTGGGACTGATTTATGGGGAAAGCTGCTAACGTGACTCGCATGACTTCATGTGCAGTTCCTCCCGGGCCTCAGCGAACGCTGCCATCAGCGCTGCTATCCAAATACTTCATTAGTGAAATACATCAGTGACATGGCACTCCACTCCTTCCTAAAATATTGTTTTTAATCCTGGTTTTATAACAGCACAAATTGTCATTTTGTTACCTTTATGTAATTCCATGGGTTTTCCTCTACCAAGGAGGAAACGGCATGCAGATGCTGCTGCTGTTGGGTCACCGAGAAGACTTCAGGGCAATGTCACTGTCACGCGTACAAATTATCCCTTGCTCTGTGAATAATTCCAGTGAAATCATTGGAATTATCTGAGGAATTAAATATGATTCAACACGGGTAAGCGTGGCTGTGTCTAGCCACCAGTGGGATCAGAAGACTACATTCAGTGCGAAATAATAAAAGCAGCCCACACATGATTTTACACGTGGAGCTGTGTGATTTTTAAACACGGCTGAGATAAACTGGAGATAAACAGCTAATTGCTATTCATTTCTTGTAGTTGGGCGTTTTGATCTGTTGCTTGGATTCACGGCACAGAGCAGGGTGGCAGTTTCGGACTGGAGCCCGGCCGCGTGCCCGTGCCGGAGCAGGGTGCTGGCAGGGTCAGACAACAGCAGCCCCAAGCATCCCGTTCCTTCCCGACCTACAGAGCCACCAAGGTGATATGCGTATCTGCATACACAAAAGAGTTCGTTTTTATAGAAATGTAAAACAAACAGAGAGCCGTGCCAAGATTATACATTTCATTTCCCAGCATACAAATGAGGATCTAATTTACTCTGGGCCGTTCATGCATTTTGCTTTTAACAAACATCCATATGTCAAAGAGACCTTCTGCATACTTCCCTGCTGGAGGTTTTTTTTTTCCTTTTTTCCTTTCAACTTCGTAGGGAACATTTGTGATCCTTAGTCTACCAAATATATCTAAAGAATATATTTTGCTCAAGGCCTTCTATTTTTTTAATTTAAGAGAAACAAATCAATTCCTGGTTCGGGCAGTCTTGCTATTAAGACAAGCATGCATCTGTGCAAAAATAGCCCAGTCCCTAATTAATCACAGAATGTTATTAACATTTTAACGCTGGTTAATTTATTTCATTTCATAAACATGAGCACACCGAATTACTTTTTAAAGAACATTTTTCCATCTCTTGTCTGCAGCTTTATAATTCGGGTAGTTTGTTTTAGGTACGGAGATACTTGCTCGCACCGTGATGATTTTATATTTGGATGGTTCCAGACCCTCTCTGTAATGACTTCAGGAACTGAGGCTTGACGCTTCACCCCCGACTCGCGCGGCACCGAAACCATCCCGAGTCCTGTTTCTCATATAGCACAGCGCATCAATTTGTCCTCATTTTAAGCCAGCTTAATAAATACTCCACAGAAGCAGGCCCTGTTCGTGTTACAATGACTTGCTGCCAGAGCAGATTTACTTATTGATCAGGCAGATTGCCCACAAAGTGACTATTAACTTCAATCAGTTGTGGACAATTGTGTAATTTGACTGATTGGTGCACCTGATAAAATCTTTTGAACAGGTGTAAACTTAAGTAAGGCATCTATCTATTTGACTTGTTGTTTCTTCAGAAGGCAGTGATCAGTCTTGATCTGAACAGGAGTTAAATTATGTTCCCTTAAACCTGCAGTTTTCCCTGCAACTTGCAACAAGTGCTCTAGCTTCCAGCCAACCTTTTCCCTTTGATAGCAGGTTAGTATTTAGGGGGGACTGAGGCACTACATAAGGTTCACTTGTGATCTTTAACCTGCTACCTCTTACCTTTCTGGGATCCTATTAGAAATATCGTTTATATGGCTAAGTGGCAATCACAGTAAGATGGCTGCTTCTCTATGTCCTAGTAATTCCCGTTACTCTCATCCAGCTCAGTCATGGAGAAGTATCTTTAACAGCCATGGGGCGACACAGGCATTGTAGCAGGGATTCAAAGGAAGCGAGCCTTTCTCATTCACTGCTGACACAATGGCAGTGCTTTCTGTGACCTGGTAGCTACGCATGCACTGCTCACTGAACCATCCAAATTTACACTCATCGAAAGAAAAGCACATTTGGCCAAAAAACAGATACATTATTAATTGGTAGTCTCCTAATGTGCATATTCAAGCACTAATCTTTGGTAGAAAGGCAGCCTTATGTATGTCCTAGCCATATATTGTGTGATTTATTTTGTTTTATTTTTAAACGTTAAAGGCACAAATCAGAAGCCCCAGCTTCAGAGAGACAAATATATGATGTTGTAATTTTAGTTGGAAACATCTGAGTAACTGTGATGACTTCAGAGTGCCAAACTAAATTGTGCTCTGCCCCTGCCAGCCTCACCTCCTAACTCGAAGGATTTCCTGGAAGAAACACATCAGTGCTTGAGGGAACTTCACAAATTAACATTGTGCTAAATTATCCAGTGTTCTAGGGATGTAACAAAATCAAAACCCACCAACAACCACCCAGAACGCCGACAAAGGGATGACAGGCAGGTGCGAATGGCTAAGAGCACAAAACACCTTTTTCCTGGCTTTATCCACCGGCTCGATGGCGGGATGGGGCAGTGGGACTGAATACCAAGAAGCAAATTGGAAGGAAACCTCCCGTTCTTACAAATCAAACCAATCCAAACCGATCCCAGCTGGTCATGGGCTACGACAGCATTTTGGCAAGATCCTGCATACCATCTGTAACTCAGGCTAGCATCATAGACCAGAGGCAACATTTGTTATTAAGAAGCTTCCAGAAGGGGTTAAACCGGGGTTGCAGCCCCAAGATCTGGCTGCTTTGACCTTAGTTCCACTCGGACCAAGTCACTAAACCCCTGACGAGAAAAAGATATTTGTGCAGAGCATGACCTTATGTAGCTGGGGTAGCATTTGGGTTTTTTCACAGCCTTCATTACTGTAATATCATACGCTGGGTTTTCATTTGTTTGCCATGCAACTTATTCCCCTAAGATTAGTCCTTTTCTAGTCAAGCAGTTTAAAGCTAATCACAGTTGTTATTTTAATCTGTGCTTACCATTAAGAATTCTTGCCGAGCTATTTTGCTTGTTAGCAATTATGGTCTCCCAATGGAAGTTTGTGATTACAGCAAAAGCAACCTGTTTAATGCTTGGCACCTCTTTAGTATACAGGCATTAAACCCAGGAGCACAGAAGCATGCTAATGCTGGAGATGAAAGTAGAGCAAATCTATTTAGTAAACTCTGTTTTTAAAACATGAAGTCAGTGAGATGCCATCTGGTCCTCGCAAATTTTGTGGTGCTCCCCCTCTGTGTTTTTCCTTACTTTTACAAGGTAATAAGGTGTTGTTGCTCCGTGGTTTGTTTTACGATTGTCATGTCTGAAAAGCAGACATGCTTTCTATGCAGTATATCCCAACGCTTTCACCAAGACAGACTGAAGGCTTGGTCCCGGTTCCAGAAGCACTAATAATAAAATTCCTGTGGAAGTCCTTAAGAACAGGACCTGACCCTTGCATATTTCGACGAGCATCCTGTGCTGAAATTCTTCCTTCAGTTAAGGGAACAAGTAATTGCTGTCATTGACCTAAGTGTCAAGAATAAAAAATTATGATCTATTGTCGAGGTCAATTAGCAAAGACTGGAGGAGCAAATTTCTGCCTCTCACATTGTTTCTTCATGTGATTCTGCCATAAAGGATGCTACATAGTAATACAGGTCAGCGGAATTAGAAAGAGAATTAAATGAGTGTGTGAGAAATGCCACTGCAGGAGCATCCCTCACCCATGACCCCTTTCTGTCCTATTTAAAGTTATTTCCAGGCACGACAGGGCAGCGAAATCTAAGGTAAGGCAGTGCTCTAGCTCAAGCTGGCACACTGATGCAAGTTATTCATGTAACTCCAATAAATGTTGGCGATGAGAGTTGAATTTGCCTCACATCAAGTAGGTTTCTTCTGTTCAAACAATCTAGAGAAACGGGGAGAACCACTGACCACTCAAGTACGCTGCCACATTCATCGTTCTTCAGGTGAAAATAATGATTGGAAGACCCTCAGTGCCAGAAAAGCTTAAGAAAGTCCACGTGTCCATGTGCTAGTGGGGTACCTCCGCTCGTTGCGAAGGTTTTTAAGAACAGGAACTCCAAAGCTGGGTAAAGTGCTGCTTTAGTAGAAAGCTATGAAACATGACCTAACCACAGCCAGTTCTCCGGGGACTGCAATTACAGCAATAAATGTTCGACAGCAGATGCTTAAGCCATGTATAAACAGTAGTCCTCTAAAATGAAAAGAAATTTTTGCCCCCACGTGTCTTTTAGGGTCCCATTGTACATGTGGAAATGTAAAGGAAATGTAAAATTGATATGCGCACCATGACATCGGCTTTAGTCTCCTCGGTCTTAGCCCGGCTGCTATAAATCTGTCCGGCCGTAAGCAACACTGAAGGAGCTAAGCGTTGAGGATTTGTGTCTGCCCTTTTTATTAGCTCGCCTCGAGTAAAGTAGGGGTTATCGGTCAGTGTCAGGTTCAGCGCCCAGTGACCCACCAGGTTAAAACTGTGGTAGTCACAAATCAAGAGCATAATGAAGTCTGAGAAGAGGTCCACGCTGATTTATTAAGACATCTGTCTGCCTATAGACAGTCTAGTCCTGCCCTTGCGTCGTGTGAGCTATTAGCATAATCCTCACATGAAACATATTACAGTCTTAAAAGAGAAATGAAGTGTTCAGAGATGACTGGCAAACCAGAAGGGTTTACCTTCCAGGGCTCATTTTAAGTCTTAACCTTTTGTGCCAATACACCATAAAAATAATGTTAAACATAAATTAATATCAAAACCAAAAATCAGTCTTGAGTTTTCCAAAACCACTGAATTTTCAGACCGCATCTAAATGTCTGTTCATAATAAAACAAAGCTGCTCTCTGACACTTTTCAGACTTTTTCATCTCTTCATTTTTTTCCTTTTCATTTATATTTAACCACTGCATTGTCTTCCACATGCACTGTTACTACCTTCATTCGGACAAACACAGTTTCCCAGATGCTGTGATTTTAAAGGTAAAGTTATGGGGTTTGTACCAATTATTTTGACTATTATTTTTTTTTTTAAAGCATGAATCACAAACTTTCAGAGTTTTGCCTATAAAAAGATGAAGCCCATATCCCAAATGCCTTATGCTGTAAATGCTGTAACACTACTTTATATCCTCCAGGACAGGAAGTTTGTGAGATGCATGCTAACTAGTACTGTCATGTGCAAAGCTACTTTTTCTGTGCATGAGAGGCATTCAACTGAAAAATCAGGCAGATCATTGCGTCTTCCCTTGATCAGAACTAAGGCGAATCAGGTTTTAGTCTACAAAGATTAATCTATAAAGATTAATTTACAGTTGAATATGTATTAATAGAGATTGTCATCTCTTCTGTGCCTTTAGAAAAAAAAAAAAGTTAAATCAAATATTGCATTTAAAAATATATGGATTGAGAATGTTGAATTAGTTTCATCACTGGTATTATTCCATTTCCTCTGTATTAAAAGTTATTCCAGATATGAATCTAGCTATTAACTATAAAAATATGAGATACTGAGCAGTTAATGATGAGATACTGCATACTTAAGTAAATATAAGTACAAGGAAATACTGCAAAGTGCTGTCATACAGATCTCTTTATATCAGCTTGGTAACAACTCTATGTAAAATAAAATTCCGGAAGAATTAATTTAAAAGTGATCAAGAGATAATTAACTTATTAAGAGCATGAGACTTCTGAGGCTTCTGAAGATTAGGTAGTTTCTCAGCTATCTTTATCATTCTCATTATATTCTCTATCAGAACAGCCCTGAAATACAGCTGGAGAACAGTACTGCAGAATTACCTAAAGAATCTTCAGTATTTGTGCCAACATGTCACACTTAGAAATGACACTTGATAAATTTTGTGAAGATGCAAACAATGCACAACAGTTTGTCCTACCCAATGAAGACATCAACAGTAAAACAGCAGCAAAACTACTGAAGTAAATTATGTGATAAAATGGTTGTTTTAAAGAGGAAACTGTGTCTGCAACGAGGGAAGCACCTTTTTGCCAGAGAGCGGATGACCTACCCCTGTGAGTGAATGACATTTACTAGACTGGATGAATGCCCAGAGATTTGCAAGGTCCTATAGCCGTCGTACCAGAGGAACACAAATTTTGAGACCTTCAAAAGAGCTGGTGCAGTCATCACAGTTGCTGTACAGCAGAGTAGAAATGCCCTCTAGTTTTACATTAGCATATGGAAATTGCTGCTTTGCTTAAATTGGAGTTACATCTGGGCAACCTGCACTGAGCAATATGAACATAGACGAAATAGAAAATTCTGGACTATCGAAAGTACTGCAAAATTTTAAAACTTTGTTTATTTCAGTTTTGAAACTCTGTTACGCAACCTAAAATGCTGTTATGCCGGGTTTTGTGCCAAAACACTTATACTCAAGAATATCAAAGCATTTATTAAGATCAGTCCAATTAAAAGAATCTGAAGTAGAGTTAGCATCCACTGCTTCGAAAACAGGACATGAAAACTGTGCATGTGTTTAACTGCCCTGAATATCAACTGGTGTGTGATGCCTTACTGAGCTATTTCATTTAGGTGAGACTCAGTAAAGAGACAGCCTGCAAAGCATTAAAATGCAGAAACTCAATACCCATCCATTTATTTGAAATCAAGAACTATGGAGTGGAGTATTTCTTCCAACAGAACAACATAAATAAAGATGTATATCTATTGTACTTGCCTCCATAAATTCCAGCGTTGTTCCTCCAGCTGAGTCACTAGATGCTCTATGTATTTGTTTGAGTCCATATACTCCTAGATGAAAAAGGATCAAAAGTTATTTCTTCAATGTTCAAAGCATTTCTAAACGTCTGAGTGAAAGACGCAGTCACAGTTTGTGGAGTCCACATTCATTTTGCTCCCAAGGTTATCCCACGTACACACAAGTCCCAGTAATGAAAAATCTAGATTAAAATCAAATTTCTATTCATTCCAAATGAGTAAGGTAGTAGCCCAACACACTCCTCCGCGATTATCTGAGGGGAAGATGAAAGGCAGTGAGGATACGCAAGCAGCTCAAATAAATTAGAGTACATATAAATACATATCCATATTCTAAGCCCAGAATTATATACCTTATATAATATATAACTTTTCATCAGTGTTTTGGTGCTGTCATTATTTTGGTGTACATTTTGTTTACGCTGTGTATGTATCAAAGTGAAATGAATATTTGACTCAAATATTTATTTTGTGCCTGGTGTGAAAAATATTATACTATGTACCTATTTGAAAATGGAGCTATAATTCAAGTCCTATATCATTTTGCAGATGCTATAACTTGCAATATCAACTATATGAAAGATACTGTATTTGTGTGTAGAACAAACTTCTGATAAATAATCATGATCAGATGAACAATTGATACTTTTTAAAATTGAAGCCTATTCTTTAAACTCAATGCAAAGAGATGATCATCAGAGAAATATTTCAGTAATAGAAATACACCACTTAATTTCCGGGAGGAAGGCAACTTGAGTGCTATATATATAAAATATTTCAGAATGAACCCACAGAATAACATGTGATATAACATGATATATTCATATGACATTGGTACCAACACAGCAACATTACTGTTATTCTGAAAACCTATCAGTAATAACGTAACTCTCTTGAAATAGCTCACAATATACATATATATATATATATATATATATGTTTCCAACCTCATACTTCTGAAAATAGCAAGTACTGGAGTGCTATCCAGGAAAGAATCAATCTACAGCTTCTGGAGACAAAAGGTCCGGTTTTATAGCTCTGATTTTATAGCTTTGGACTTATCACGAAACCACTTTGTGGGGTTCCTGTTTGTATTAGGGGTTGTTTCACTCGTATTATTATTTATTCTCTGTACAAATATGTTTTTTCATTGCAAAGCAGCTGGTTCTTCTTAGCCATTTATCTTTATAATCAGGAATATGAGACAGCTACCGCAGGGACAGTACATCATCATGTCTTCTCAGGCTGGAGATAAATGTTAGCTGATTCTAATGACCATAATTTATATAGAAATGTACATTTTCATTTCTCAGGACTGAAACTGTTCTAAGTGATTGGGTAATAGTACGAGGCAGTCGTACAATATTTCTTGAAATCTTATTAAACTTTTAATACTCTGTATAAAGTAGCGAGATATGTAAGATACATATAATCAATAGCAAATATTTTCCTGTGCATAAACACAAGCACGCCCAACGGGTGCCCATCATTGCTGAGTGGTACAGCTCTGCCCCGAGGCAGAAGATAGCCAGGCCAAGGTAGTGTGGGGCTTTGACATCCCTCACAGGAGCTGTGCCTGCACTAGGGTGGCACCTTTGGGTGCCAGCGGGTGCTCCCAGCAGTGGGGGATCCACAGGTAGGGCGTCACGCACCGTGTTTCAGCCCATAATGTTGTCTGACTGAGAGAGATGCTTCCCAGAGGTACCCAGCAATGTTCCCTGGCACAGGCAGCAGTTCTCTGAAGGAAGCAAGAGCAGGACTTTGCTCCCGGGGAGCTGTGCAATGCATCTGCTGCCGTCTGTTACAAGGCTGCCTTGCTTGAAAACCTCCGCGTATCGTGAAACTTTGCATTAAACCCCATGCTTGCCCCAAGCTTAAATTTTAATTTAACTGCTGTAGGTAGACATATTTTGTAATGCTACTTGCAGAAAACACTCAAAATGTAAATACTGAGAAATGCCATGAACTTCATAATACAGCTTTTATACTAGTGCTGTTTAGACCAGACACTGGCTCAAGCATGGAGCTCTCCCCGTTAATCAGCTGAGCTGCATTTCACTCAGAGTACACCACGTAATGTAGGCAGCAAGCTTCTTCTAAGCCAAAACAAGTAAAGTCATTCTGTAACAACACATCACAGTTTAGAAAAATAATGCCATACATACGTATAATGATGGTTAGTTGCAGAATCAGGTTCTTTAGAATAGTTTTTTTATTATTTTTTATTATTATTTTTTACTACATTGCACCTGTTGTAAATTATTATTAATATCTTTATATTTTTAATGTAATATTAAACAATATTCCTGATTTATTCATCAGTGCACTTTGCCCCACAGGCAAGGATAGGATCAGCAGTTTTCTTCTGCATAATTCTATCATGATAATATAAAAAACTCATTCTGAAGCAATTTTCTGAAAAATATGGTCAAGAAAATGAAGACAATGGGGAAAAAGAAAGCCATGTGTTTATACCGCATGATTCCTGCCTTAATGTCAGGTTTTTCCTGTGGCAAATCAGAAATATTATTCTATTTCTCTTTGAAGACCTGCAGCTCAGAAGTATGTACGCTGTCAGGCTGCAAAAGTGTAAAAAAATCAGCCGTGAGTTGATATAAATACCACAACTGGAAGTGCCTCCGTTCTTCTGCGCCTCTCTGGCACCTTAACGTGCCAGCCGTGTACAAAGCGAGCCATCTGCTTAAGGCAAGGTCTCCGTTCCCAAGGCCAGGTTTCTGGTTTCTGTTATCAGATATCCCAATAAGCCAAATTCTGCAATTTCTGGACCAGGAGCCAGTATTATTTTGTCTACATGAAGCACACAGTGCTTTGAGATTTAGAGCAACTTTGTGATTTAAAATAACTTGATACATTCAGTGAAAACATAAATTCTGGAATAAAACTAGTACCCACACTTTTTCTCAAAGACTATACAGTTTAATAATATACACTTTAGTGATGTACCAACACTTTTCAGTTCCCAGCAGATCACATCGAGAGGGGAATTACAAATGTTTTGAGGCTTCCTCGGAGCAATGTTGTGTGCATGCTTGCACCGTGTAGGATTTGGGCAGCGCAGTTGACTCAAATATGCAAAATTACACCAAGTGTGGTTTTCTGGTACAAGTACATGACTTCAGGAGTTTGCATTATTGAAAGGAGGATCCAAGAGACCCACACATAGTTAGGAAAAATACCTCTTCCATATGAAAACAGAAAGAAGATCCCATAACAGTGCAGGGATAAGAACCATGGAAGAAGACAAAGCTGGTACTTTTACAAGATACTGATCAAACAGACCCGTCATCTGGTAGAGAAGGCCTGGGGAAGCAAAGTGACACCAGGTTTGCACAAGAGGCATGCACATTCCTAACAAAGAGTGAGGGGCAGGAGGGCTGAGTGCTCAGCACCTGGGAAGCAACCCATATGTAAGGCCAAAGCAACATTTCTAAAAGTATCTGAAGCCAGAGTTCATACCCAGGCCCATTATGAATCTGAAGGTACCACACGGCGACTCTGCAGGCCGCGGAACCAGTCGGCCTCTTCCCACAGGTAACTAGTGACAGGACTAGAGGGAAGGGCCTCAAGTTGCACCAGGGGAGGTTCAGGTTGGAAATGAGGAGACATTTCTCCTCAGAAAGAGCAGTCAGGCGTTGGGACGGGTTGCCCAGGGAGGTGGTGGTGTCACCGTCCCTGGGGGTGTACAAGGAAAGGTTGGACGTGGTGCTCAGAGACATGGTTTAGTGGGTGACATTGGTGGTAGGAGGGGTGGTAGGACCAGATGATCTTGGAGGCCTTTTCCAACCTTAACGATTCTGTGATTCTGTGATCCCTGCCACACTGGAGCAGAGCAAGGCCCCGCACCAAGCCCCACTCCCACCTCCGGCAGCTCCCCCCCGGCCTGCAGGCCCAGCAGGAGGCCTGGCCTGAAGTCATTTCTCTTCTATCCTTCAAATAAAAAAGGGGAAAACCCGCTCCCTTTCTTCCCAGTGGCAAAACAAAGTCGGTAGCTTTCCAGCCAGGATTTCACCGCTCCATCTCTCCTCCTGTGATGGCACATAACTACGCTGTTTTAAGGAAAAAACCTTCTGCAACGTGCTTAACTAGAGTAAGAAATCTTTCTAGCAGCTGTGTAGATTCTGGCATCCAGGAGGAGCTGGTATGCAAATGTCACTTAACGGCTCATCTAATTTAGAAAAATTTAGAGAGAATCAGAGAATCACTTTACCAAAATTGTCACTGCACTGAGCTGAGGCACGAGCCTACCTACTAGGCTTTTTGACAGGACTAAATATGAAGCTTTGTGATGCTCAATTGCCTTTTTTTTTTTTTTTTTCTTTGTTAGCTGGACAAAAGTCAGGAAAGTCTGCTAGTCAGGAAAAAAGGGAAGAGAAAGGAAATGAAGCGCCTCCACAGAGGCCTGGGATGCACCGCTCGGTATTTGGGTTGGTTCGTGGGTATTTGTTCTGGCATCTGCACGCTGTTGTGCTGGGCAGCGTATCAACAGTTATGCAGCACACGGAGCATTTTCCCATCCACTGTTACACAGCAAACCCGGGGGCAACCTCAGGCTCCTAACACCGGGTTCCCTCACTGGAAGGTTACAAATTCAAGCTAAGGAAATAACGCGTATTCTCTGCCTCTCGTAAGGAACTTGCACAGCTTGGTATCAAAGAGAGTTTAATGAGCTTAGCAATATGTGAAAAGGATTAAGGATACAGTCGCTGATCCAGCAAATCACTTGATTACATACTTACTTCAATAGGGCCACTTGTGCTCAAAGTTCAGCGTGTGCCCACGAGCGGTGGGCAGCAGGCAGTGGAAAGTGTTGTAGCTGTGGGACTGGGGCACCCAGGTCTGGATCTGGCCTCTTGATGCTTACCCCTAAACCCACATGTGTGTGAAGACAAGGTAATTGCCCTGTCTGCCACCACTCTCCTGCTCAGAAGCAGCTCTGCATACGCCCTGGGCACCCAGCTGAGGTGCCCGAGTTGCAGAAAATGGGGAAATTTGGATAGTTTTGGCCAGCACTCATCCTCCTGCAGGGCTGGGAGGTAAATGTCACACACAGCCCCGCAGAGCCCCCAAACATCCTGTTCTCCTTCTGTCTCATCTAACACTGCTCCCAATGGGTTTGGAACACCGAGCTCACAGCCCTCGTACACCAGTTCCTCCTCGGATATTTGCATCTGAAACCAGACAGGAAAACACCAGCGTAGGTTCAAGCTTCACAAAGGAAGGCGTTTGTCACTGGGGGGGTCAAGAAAAACAGGGAATGAACACGGCAGTAAAGCACAGACAAGTTGCTGCGAGCGTCTGGAGCCGTCCGGCCCTGGAGACACGGAGCTGCCCTGGGGAGCCCCGGTCGTCTGCCCCAGTGGGGGAAGTTGTATTTTCACAGGGAAAGGTTATTAGCAATCAAACAACAACAAAGCTGTCTGCAGCCCAAAAGCAGACTGTTGCAATTAGGAACTGATGTTAGCAAAGCACAGAGTGGATGCGATTGACCTGTGAGGGGGAGACGGGAGCTGTTCCACCACCGCAGAGACACAAGTCAGCTTCGAAGGATCTTGGAAGGGTGCCCTGGGGTAAGGCTTTAGATCTAGGGAGAGTGCCTTCAGAGAATATTGTACATTTTGTAAAATATTTATTTTTGTTATCATCCTGCCGCATAAACCTTTGATGGAAAATGGGCTTTTTTTCCAGCAGCCCGAGAGGATATATATACATATTCTTGTCTGGACTATGTTTTTCGCATGTCTGAAAGCGTTATAATTGAGGATTTGTGAGCTGTCTGTTATACAACATTACTCAGCTATGCACTAAAAATAAATCACATATTAAAAAAGATAAAAACCTCTTTGCGTAAGATATTTTTCTGTCACTTCCTTCAATACCACACCTGGCCAGACTGCTCACTGTCAGTGCTCAACAGCAACAAAAGCTGAACTGTGCAGCTTAAGCAAATCAGATCTTTTTAAGCTGCCATTATTGCTAATTTATTATTTTCCTACCTGATTTCAACATGTTATTTTAATTGCCAGTTTTATTAATGCCCGAACAAAGCGTGTACATTCAGAGTGTCTGCAATGGAGCAGAAGGCTGGCAAGAGCCCTTGTGCACATACTGTGGAATTACACCATTATAGTAAAAACAGTAATGATTATTTTAATAAACGTGTTGAGCAAATTTCTTAATTGTTTAAAATCACTCAAGCCTCAGTGAACAGTTCATATTACATCTCAGCTGCAGTGATTAAAACTGATTTACCGACTCATCCGAAGCCAGTTGTTTTCATCAGAATCAGCTGGGTTTTCCTCCTGCTGCTGCCTGGTTTCCGCTCAGCACCCTATTAAATGTCACCAACCACAGAGGACAGCAGAGTTTAATAAAGCTTGAAATAGCACGGGCTTGTTAGCTAATGGACAGATCCTGCATCCCGCGCCCACTGCAGGCAGGGATGCAGGGATGATACGTCCCCCAGGAGCAATGCCCAGACTCACAGAGCCCCACTGCATTTGGGTTTTTGCCAGTTTGTCCCCAAAGAAGCACAGGCTCTGGGACAACAGTGTGGGTGTTCTGCTGATTGGTGAGACCTGAGAATGCTGTTGTTTTTACATTTTTGTACAAAGCCTTCTGTTTTCCAACAGTACACTTTCTACATGCAATTCCCAGGCAATTACATACACGAGGGATGTCGGGACCAGTGATCTGAGTGAGCTCTGCCCCAGCTTAGCAGACCACAGCTGGGAAATGAACAATGAATTTGGCAGAAACCATCAGCACCACCTGCACTTCCAGATGCGGGCTGGTTTGGTTTGCTTACCCTCGTGGAGTTTCAGTGGCTTCTCATGTCACTTACACAACGTATGTGGGCTTGGACAGGGGCAATAAATCCTAACAGGTAGGTGGACAGCAATGGTACTGAGAGAGAAAAAGCTCAAATGTTGACCTAACTGAGGTTAAAGCAGATCTATATTAAATCAGTGTATGAAGGGTGCAGGGAAGAAGGACGAAGGGAAGAGTCCCAGCGCCCCAGCTCCTGTGGCACTAAGGAGTGAAGCTGGAAAGACAAAAAATAGATAGCTTCAGCTTTCCAAAGGGAAGCCTGATGAGAGACTCAGACAGAAAAATAACACAGCAGTTTTCAGACAGACAGAATCAGTACGGCTCTGCTGAATTCAGCCCTTTCTGTTAAAAGCAAGCACTGCCCTGTCATAATTCATTGCAGTACAACGCTGCATCTCCCCTGCAGGAGATGCACCTATCTCCCCTTCCTTCTAAGCAATACCTGCTGCCTTGGGACAGGACTGTTCTGAGGAAACACCAAACTTCCCTCACCAAAACCAGATGGCTAAGCAGGGGCCACGGAAATCGTTGCAGCATCACCACATCGCAGTGCTTGCAAGCCAAGCCGTTAAGATCAAGACACAAATAACGCAGAAGGTCCAGCTGGTGCCCGGGTTTCCCATGGAAGATCTCCGGCAGTGGTAACACCACAGTGCTGCACCTCGTGTCAGTGTAATCCTCTGGCCCCTCATTTTCAAAGCAGTTAATGGTTTTAGAAACAGCTGTGTTAAAGGGCAAATGCCAGTTTATAAAGCAGTACGACAGCTTTCTTCTCTCAGGGCGATGAAACAGAGCCCGAGATAAAGTAGGTGAGTGGAGAAATTCTTAGGAGAAATTCCTAAGATCAAACAGATTGATGAAAATAATATTTTACAGAAAATAGGCACTTGGGCAGACAATTTCAAACTAGGATCCATTAACAAAAAAAGTGCTTATTTGACAGAATGGAATATTTTGCAAAATGAGATATGACATAAAATAAGATAGCGGGAAGTAAAGCCAGAAACCAAGAAGATGGATGAAATACAAGAGGGAGGGATAACTACAAACAGGAAAAAGGGAGAATGGGAATGAGTAAGTACAGAGAATGTGTCCAGAACCTGAGAGATTTTTTTCTACCAATATCTTTTACTCCAAAAATTTTATCGTTCCTTTGTCCCCAAAGGCTCTATGCAAATATGCCAATAATAGGGATGAGAGGTTCTGTCATTTCTACTAAATATTGATCTAATTCTTCTGTTTGGCTCTATAAGAAACCAGACATTGTGTCCAACAGACAAATCCACGCTATTTTTGGTTGTTTTTCTTTCCTTGAAAGAAAATAAATCAGCCAAAGCAAATACAAAGCATTAACTGGAATTTACTATAATTATTGTGAAATAGGAAAGGATAATATCATACCAGAAAAATGTGGATTTATTAGACACCCTGTAAGTCACAGAGCTTTTAACACTGGTTAACAGCTCCAGTGAGCGATACATCAGAGGCACACACCATTAAGGTAGGAACAAACCCCAGGGTTGTAGAGCTTTGTGTCCTACAGCATCACCAGGGGGGCTTCCAGAACAGAAGTGGATGCCCTTGTATGTGTTTGGGGTAATCCTCAATCTCCACTGAAACCCATTTATTCTGGCGTGTAGCTCCCTGTGACTGCCATTCAAGAGGATCTGCATAGAGCCTGGTCCTGGCCAGCGAGCAGGAAGCATGGGATGCAGCAGAGGCAGGTGATGAAGGAGCACAAGGCAGCCCTGTGGGCTCTGCTCACCCTCACCGAGAGCTGAGAACTCTTCAGGATTGGAAAGCTTCAAAAAAATCAACACGGTCATTGTAGCAGTCAAGGATTTTAGGGGGAGATGGGACTGGGATGCCTTTTTTCAGGGAAGGAAGAGATGGGGCCGCTGTGCTCTGCCCGAGCAGGTTGCACTGCTGTGCTCTGCCCACATCTCCTGGGCAGGTTTGGAGGCTGCTCTCCCCACTTCCTCGAGTACGGGAAGCTCTTGTCCTCTCTGCACAGTGAAATGCAAAGCCAAAAGAAGAAGCGAGGCTTAGTGGAGTGGTACACCTGACAGTTCCCGGGTGTTCGAGGTTATTAATGACTGTGTGCAAGTTAAGAAGGTGTCAGAGTGACAGAGAATCTTGTATCTCAGGAATTCCACCTATGAAAAGGCATCGGTGTTATTTAGGGCAGTAGGAACTTAAAAACAGACATTCTGAGTTAAAAAAAAACTGAGTGCAAGAAGACGTGCAGATTTTATGGGTTCAGAATGTGTATGTGTACGTGAAATAATTAGCTGTAGTCTTGTTTATGTCAAATCCAATTTACATTAATAAACTTCACACAGCAAAGACACTGATGCTGTAAGAAATTGCCCAGAAATGTTAGCAGTCATAACGATGCAGGGTAAACACTGCAGCATTTAATTAATCAATTTCTGACATTACCAGGTAATTATAATTTCTGAATCACTTCTTGATGTTTTTGAGGAATACAAACCAAGCAGAACACACGGCATGAGCGCTGGTTGCAGGCATCTGACATACGTAGACATACGGGACTCATGTGTGGCTCACGCTGACTGAAGACAAGGAGAGAAAAACATTCCGGGGATCTATTGCAGAGGTGGGGAAACCTCATTCTAATGTTATTACAGACACTCGGTAGTCACAAATAAAGACCTTCTTCATTCTCTGCATGTGTCAGATGTGTTAACTCATCTGGAATAACCGCTATCATCTATCCTAGCAAATACATCGGGACCTTAAGTTTCCTACCATTTCCTCTCACTGCTTCATTATCACCGTCTTTGCATTTATTCTGGCAACTTCTGACAAGGAACAAGGCACATACTCAAAAATCAAGTGTATCTTCACCTTTGTATCGCTTCTTAAAAACAACTGTACACGAAACCCAGCTATGCTGAGTTCAATCATTCACTTATTAAAAGTCCAAAGGGAAATGTATTAAAATACTTAACAGTCCAACACAGTGTTATGGGGGTATCGGTCTGATCATCCCTGCCTTGCTGCAGGGAGCTGTGTGAGCTCACGTATGTCCTGGGGGACATCCATTGCCTGCTGTCATTGCCAGGCTTGGCTCTGCGCTGTTCAGGTTGGGTATTGACTGAGAACTGGGCACCACTGAGCCTAAGGTGTGCGTCAGTTGTAAATGGGGGCCCAAATCACACCGTTTATCCAGCTGAAATCCCCACTAATTTCCATGAGATATTCAAGAAAACAAAACCATTTGTAAATGCAACAAGATTGGCTCCGCTTTGTGCGTTTACATGCGCAAATGGGAATAGACAAAATTGAAACCCTCGCTGTATTTTCTTGCAGGTAACAATTAAATGAGGTGTGTGTGAGGAAGCTAACCTTCCCCGAGACCTCTGCGGGCCCATGTCCTATCTCCGATCCCAGCCACCACACATCTCCAGCAGCCTCCCTTTGTAACTGGGGCTCGTGACAAGATCAGAGCCTACACGGACTAGAAGAGATTCAAAATGATATAACTGAGGCCTGTTCTGGCACACACATTTTTACATGGGCGCACTGCTCTAGCTCCTCACTTGGCCTCAGTGCTGGAGACATTTTGCAATGCTGGGAAGCTAAGAGATCTGTGCTCACAAACAGAGCAGCTGCAATGCATGGAGAGGGCAGCTTGGGAGACTGCCTGGAGCCAGATGTGCAGCAGGGAGATGCTGTACTGGAGAGAACAGGGATGCACACTGCTAGATGTAACATGTAGGAGTAACAGAATATAACATAAAGGTTGTCATAAAGCAGAAATTAGTAGTTTTTCTTCCTCACTTGTGTTCCAGACAAAGCAAAGAACTCCCCCTTCAATTCTTGCATGTAACAATTGCATTAATAATCATTATTATCTTGTGCTTCTATAAGTGGTCTAATGCATTGTTAATGTTTTGTCTTCTGAACACTTGTAACTTCAGTGTTGCCATATATACAGCAGATGCTAAACAAATATAATGACATTTCTCAATTTAATCTATGTCCTTTTCATAAAAATTAAAGTGAACCTTTAATTTTGTTCAGCATTTTAGAATTCACTGGTGCAATGCGGTATTGGAGAACTCAAAGCGGTAATTTAGCTCCCAGTAACACTAATAATTTTTCTGCCATTGAGTATTGCTGCACTGAATTGCAGATCTGTCTCAAATGTTATGTGCCTAGAGATATTAGTTACAGCTATTGCAAAACATTATATTTATTCAAATAAGACCAAAACAAATATAAACTGTAAAATGAAAGGCTTGAAAGCACTCGTTTAGATAAATATTCATTGTCGGCTTCTTTGCAGGATATATAGTGAAAATTCAGATTACATGATGGCTTTCTGTTGTATACCCTGTCTTGCTAGTTAGCATTCAAAAGTGTATCTTTAAAAATGTCCTTAATTTAATGTGTGAAACAGCAAGAGGAATACTTAGCTTTCCAGGTTTCTTAAACATGAATCTTTCAATCCACATCAAAGTTAATGTGACTTAACATGAGGACAGAAGCATAACCCTTTATATTTCTGCAAATCTAATTCTTGTCATTAACTGCGGCTTACTGGAAAAGTTCTTCACAACATTTAACTGAATTACATTTTAAAGATCTTTCTCATCATCGGCTGGAAAATCTATGGCAACAAGTGATGAGTCATGTTAGTGTACCTTCTGCTCTACTGCAGACTTTGTGATATTTAGATACCGCGTCTCTCTCTTGGGAAACAGACATACACAATTTCCTGCAGATGCCTTGGTTCCCAGTATCTAAGACACAAAGGACAAATTAAAGCAAAATACATATTAACCCTGTACCTAAAAGAATTAGTTTCACACAAAGGTGACATCACATTTCCTGTGGTTAAGGGTGATATGGGTCAACTTCAGCTGGAATCATGCCGACCTTGATGGAATTAACTGAGGGCATGGCAGTCCAAAACGAAGAGAGTCACAAAGTGACCAGCTTTTCTTCTCTACAACTAGTGGGTGATTTTAGAAGTAATTAACAAAAAGGGTTTCAAATAAATTTCTTAAAAAAAAAAAAAAAAAAAAAAAAAAAGATCTCACAGTTGTTAAGCATCTCATGTTTTTAAGTACTCAAAAATAGTGGCAATAATTTATATAAAAAAGGAGAGTTGGAATGCTGTATCTCAACTGAGTATGTGCTGCATGCATGACTCACAGACTACTGCATGATTGTCGCAAGGGCTGATGATGGAATTAACTTACATAAGACTTCAGACGTTTGCATGCATGCTCTAAATCCGAAATATTAAATCACAGGAGGAAAAAAAAAGAAAAAACTTTAAAAGAGAGATTCAAGCCCAGACAGTGCTACAGAACTAGGTATGCGTTTCTTTTCAAATCTTGTTCATCTACACTACCATGCATTTCAGACATATTATTATGGGAAAGGTTGTTAAGTCTTAAAAGCGCTGCCCTGTCTCATGGCTTACGCAGTTGCAGAGCCTCCAGCTGGAAATGGAACAGGTCTCTGGTGCCCAGCTCCCACTAAAAGTCTGCAGAAATGATCTTAAGGAGAAGCCTACCACATACCTATGGTTTTAAGGTGTTGCAGACATCAAGGCAGCCATAAAACTGAGCCATTTTACCCACTCAGCCATACTCACATAATCTTGCACAGCTTCATTGTGAAAAGCGCTGAGCATCTGCAAGTCTCATTGATATCACAGAATTAAACTTATTCAGGGGAGGAAAAGCAATTTTCAAACTTTAGATACAGTCCTTAATCATTCATTTAAAAAGAATTTCCATAGCCATCAACTTGACAGTGTTTAA
Source organism: Nettapus auritus (assembly GCA_011076525.1). NCBI lineage: Eukaryota > Metazoa > Chordata > Aves > Anseriformes > Anatidae > Nettapus > Nettapus auritus. The sequence continues at coordinate 32,034,494 of CM021771.1, forward strand.
ATGAAAAGACTCTGAAAACCTCTTGTTTTCCAAGAGGAAATGTTTTCAGGGACTGGCATTTCACATGTATAGAGAAATTTACAGTAATCATATCCTGATGACAAGTCTAGGAGAGGATTTACATCTAACGGGAACGATCTAATTTATCTTTCATACAGTAATACCCAGTGGCTATTGTGAACATTTCATTATCAAGGAATTAAAGACAACACAAGAAAATTAATGTTTTAAGAGAAACTCATATGGTCCATTTAACTCTTCTTTTGACTGTCCACATAATGTAATAAGATAATTTGCTTCCTTTCATATGCCTGAGTAATAGAAATAACACTTTTCATAAATCATCCACAAAAGCTTTAAGAACAAATGCATGCTATTCAGTGCAAAGCTTTCAAATTACTTCTATATAAATGCATATCGTGCGTATTTCAGAAATTCCCCTGTCAAAGAAAAAGCCCTTGCGCTGAGTAAGAACCTACCTCTTCTTCTCCTTCCCAACTGCTTCTGTCTGGGTATCAGACATCCTCTCTGCATGACAGGACTATCCCCCGCTCTGACGGGACTCAAAGGAGATTTTGTCACAAACTCAGGCTCTACGTGGATGTGGAAGCGGTGACACGCTGTGAAAGCACGGCGTGCCTTCCCAGCAGGAAAATGCCTCATAGCGCTTTATGGGCTGGGACTTGGAGGGAAGTGCTCAGAAGTTTTGCTGCTGAGCAGAGCCATTTCTCTTGCCTCGCTTCCAAGTACCCTTAAAAACCCTGCTTCTCGTAAAACCAAACAGTTCGGCCAGAAGGTTTTTGCAGTAGTGGGGAAGGAACAGGGCCTGAAAGAGGCCATGTGGTTCGGACCTTAATCCTCCTTCTTGCCCCAGGGATGTGGCTACAATAAAAAAGGCCCTGGGCCCGGCATCCCGACGAGGTCTCCTGCCAAGGCCTCTCCTGAGGACGCTCACGGAGGCCTCCACGTTACGCCAGGCCCGGCAGCCCTCACACAAGTGCCCCTCAGAGCTCCGAGTGGCCTGGGGCCATGCTCCGGCCTGCGCCGCTGCTCTTGTGGAAGGGACAACAGAAATCACACAGGAATCAAACCAGCACAGGGTCAGACGAGGCATTTCAACATCTACAGATGCAAATAGGCACCTAATGGGATTTTCGGGAGAATGTGCGCATTCTGCCCCCTTGGAGATTTCTGAGATCCCTCTGGACCTGTGGTAAATTTTCAGATGTCTCCCAGTTCCTTCCCATGAATCAAACAGCTTTGCTTTTCTTTGAGTGGGGAGGGCAAGGAAGCACAGCGTATAAATTCCTTTCCTTTGATACTCGCGTTCATGCTGCATAAGGTGAAATACAGCCTCCTCTGTGCATATTTGAAAAACACAATCACTTTTGTGGATGGCTGAATTTCCCCTTCTACTAGTTTGCACTCACGCACCACATGCCTGGGGCTAGAAGGGCAGCTGAATGTGAGAGTGTCTGTCTAGCCACAAAGTAAATATGGGGCAAGGGGAGGATTAGAATGAGGCAAATGAGTCTGTCATTTCAGACAGACGTTGCAGGCTTTCCTGAAATGCCATAAGAGTGAGGGATTTCACAGAGGTGATTGGATTTATCTCCAAGCCAGGGGAAACTGAGTCACAGAACAAGTCACAGTCACTGAGTCATTCTAGCAATGAAATCTAGATGTGGCTGAAATCTAGACGTCCTCAGTCCTCCCATCCATCCCCATAGCCTGTTACCAGAAACACACCAAGCGTGTATGTGCTTTATATGTGTGGACACACATAGGCAAAAATCAGCCTCTTTGAAATGTGTACCTAGTTAGGATGCAATGACTTCATCTTATGGTCTTGAAAACCGGAGAGGTCCTTTGCAAAAGAGAGTTATGCAGTCAGCTCTAGGGATGTCTCAGGAACAATTGATTTTTCTGCTTTGACAGATTGCACTGCCGATGCTAAAATGCATCAGCTAATAGATCTCAAGCCATATTGCATTGTTTTATCTTCTAAATTTTGATGAAAAAGACCTTTGGATTATTTGTCTCCTAAAACGCTCCTGATTAGAGCTTGTTCTTTCAAATCTAATATTAAGTTATTAATCAAGGCAGAGTTTTCTGCTTTCCACAGACTGGTGATTATCCATTTAGCTATGTGCTACACTGTGAAACCTTAGTTTTAGAAAAGGCAGCACTCAACCTTTAACCGCGCATCAAAACCTCAGCTTGGAAGTTGGGATCGTGTAGAAGTGTACAGCTCTGCCGGGAGGTCTGAGGATTTGCTCCTCATCTAATTTTAATTTACAGCGTTGTTATGCTATAACTGTTTTATCTGAAAAATAACCTGTGGTTAAGCCCACCAAAGATATGAGACACATACTAATACCCACCACAAGAAATTCATAAGCATGATTGCAAAGTAGTTACTAACTTATAATCTGTATGGGAACAGTGATTAGTTGCATGACCACATCCAATTATTTGCGTCCTCTAAAAGCTTTGGGAAAGTTTGTAAAACAGGCTGCTTTCCCATGGAGAGCGTTGCAATTCCAGCGACACAGTAGCACAATATTAGGCTAGATTTCACTATTTCTGCTACCAATTAATATTATGATTATCATCAGCATATATTAATTTGCAGAACCAGTCAGACATGGAGCCCAGCTCTACTGGCTTACCAAGGTGCTGCTCCTGCCTTGGCCACCTCAAGGTTTTAAGGTTAATCATTTAAACTAATGATTAAATAACATCATTTGGATTATAAACTATACCTTAGACTTGACAATGTTTTACATTCGTGTACTTTCAGGTCTCAGTCATGGCTGCAAATGGCATTTCCAAGACACGGCTGGTGACATTTCCCACTTCCTCGTCTATTTTTCTCCTGTTGCTCCTGTTATGACTAAAAGCAGCAGGATTATATTTTTCTCAGTGGGAAATGTGTCACCTGCTGGTGAAAGGAAAGCAATTATTGTGTCCTAGCTAACTCTTGGGCCTATTTGTGTAGGCTTTAGAGCTTAAAAATATAAACATGCCTCCCTGAGCCAGTGGCAGTGGGGAGGCAGTTTGGGACCCAGCTGGGATCCCCTGGATGTCACCTTCAGCGCCTGTTAAGCACGGGGAGAGATGCCAAACCCGTGTGCCTTTCCCGTAACTGTGTCTAATCAATGGAAAGTAAATGTGAATGATGGGCTCGGAGTTCCTGCACAGGACACCTCAAGTGCTAAAAATTAGGTTCTCCCTCTCGCCCCTTATTCGAGGAGCCAGATTATACTTTTCAGCTTCACAAACAACATTTCTGTCTGCCTTGCATCTGTGTGGTTGTTTTCACTCCTTCTGTGTGTTTCTATGTGACTGTAAACCTGTCTGACAAAGGCACAGGAATTTTATTTGCACACTCTAAGATGCTATTTTTTTGTGTGCAATCCCTGTTATCAAACTAAAGAAGTGTTATAATGAAAAGGGGAAGTAAAGCAACTGGAATTTTACATTTGCAGTTGGCAAAAAGCAACAAAAAACAAACTCACAACATGTGTGTGTATATATATATATATAAATATAAGAAAGGATATAGAGTTGTATTCTAAGAGATGGTAGATTTTAATACACAAAATTTGTTTCTAGTGAGTCTATTGTTATTTATACATTTTTTATTTCCCTCATATATTCAGTGAAGAAAACATGTATAGATACTGGAAAGGGAAAAAGCATGAGCATGACTAAATTTAAGAAAAAGTAATATTCCACTAATTATGAAAGGAAGTTTCTAACACTGCTGATCACTTCCCTGGGATCTAGGGAAGTAGATCTAGGATGCTTCGAGGGGAATGATCAGCAGGGTCAGTATCAGGCATCATTTTAGGTAATAAAAGTGTTTCCAATTTTTACTACCATATGATCCCAACCAAATATAATAACCATCAGAAGATCTATTTTCCTTAACATAAATTAAACACTTATGTAAGATTTAAATACAAGTAGTCTACAAACATGTAGAGGAGGTCTTGTGGTATTTAGAAGAAAATACACTTACACACGTTCCCATTTCTAACAAAGTATGCAAATGCAAGCTAGAAAGCTGTTTTTTATGTGAAGCACTATGTACAGTGACCATATTTGTAGACAACTGTCTATGGGCATTTTCATAGTATCTATTTTATGTTAACCATGCTGGCTGGACCACCAAGGCCTAGTATCTGTTTATTCAGCTAATAATTACACTGATACTTTTGCTGTCTTCTGGATGTTCATAAAAACGGATAGAGAATTACTGAACCCAATTCATCTACTCCATTAGTCCTGATAACAGCTAGACCCCTAAATCTGGATGTCTGAACCCTAAATCTACATAACTGCTGAACTCTATGGTATCATGTATTCAAACCTACGCTGCTTACAGCAGATTTTCTATCGCATTTTTATAAATGTTGGATATAGACAGTTGTCATCCAAACAGGCAATTTTTTATTTTTTTGATGAATACACATGAGGAAGATTTTACCCCTGGACAAGCTAGTAGAAACACCAGGTTTTGGTTGCTTGATTTAAAAAATATCCCAATTCTATTTGCAGTGGTTTGATTAATTGACAGCCTTTTCTCTGTGCTTGTTTTATTACAAATATGCAGGGTGCTCCATCTTTGAAAACCGACTCAGAACAATAAAATTATGATTTTACATACAATTCATACTTTCTCAAAAGCCCTCTAAAGACCAATTCTTGCTGGCAAAGAATTAATTTCATGTGAAGAAGGAACATTGTATTATAGAGTATATACAGTATTACCCCAGCTTTCCCCTCTCTGTACCACCAAACATTTTTCTAAGAGAATTCTTCTATTACAAAATTAAATATTGTGCTTTAATGTCGTTTGTTATTAGGAAAGACAGTGGAAAATTTCCATGCTGAAGAGCAACCTTCTGTTCATTTCGCTTCAATGATCCTTATCTGTTTTGTTACAGAAATTCTGATCAGAAGTCCAGAAACAAACCAGCAAAAATCAGAGGGCTACACATCACAGAGCACGTTTTCCTTCACATGATCTGCTAGAAACAAGGGCTTTTAGCATTTGGCCAAATTCAACCACTCTGGCGTATTCATAGGTAACTGTTCAAAACTGCAGTCCATGAAATAAACCAGTATTTAACAGTTCGACCTATAAAATCATTCCTAAATTGTGACTATGAAAATAAATAGAGCATATGGTCTTTGCTGAGACATACCAAAAGATTCAGTGATAATATAAACACAACAAGACCGGGTACTTCCTTTCCAAATCATTTCGTATATAAGAGTTGCCAAAAGCTATAGCATATGGACGTGTTTTATTTTATTTCATTTCATTTCTCTTCCGTTTCTCTTAAAATACTCCGGCTACACTGACTGTTAATTCCAGATTCATTGTTAGTTCACCTTTGATCAGGGAATTGCCATCTCAGTATGCAGTGTGAAAGGTTCACGAGTTCCACAATTGCTGTTTTAATACCGCTTTGTATCCTCTGCTTTCTAACTTCATATGGTCTTCTTATGTCGAGTCACAACCAATATCACAGTAATGTCTACAACAGATTTGCACTGGAGACTACAGAGGAGCAATACGGTATTTCTCTTCTTTTTTTCAGCTGCGGATGAAAGTTCTACAAGGCCACTAACCCCTTCTGTATGGGCAGATGGCCATTTGTTGTACGTACTCATTTACAAATGAAATTCAGAAATTCATCTGGCTTTATCTGCATTCATTATGTATTATTGGTCTCTCTTCATTTAACATCAAAAGTGCAAGTAAGAGGAATGCCATTAATGGTAATGGTTCAGTTGGTTCCGCATGAATAACACTTAGCATTTATAGCGTTCTTTACATCTCTCAATTATAAATTTATAATTCTTAGTTCATCAGAAAGACTTAGATATCTTACCAGAACTTACCTTCTAGAAATAATGACTAACCAAAAGGGAAAAAAAAAAATAGAGAGAGAGAGAGAAAAAAACAGTGTCATAGTGCTATTTGTTAAATATTTAGTGGTTTAAGGTACCAAAGCAACTGAGTGCATGAGCACTGAAAGGGGCCTTATGTTGTAAACTCTTCTCACCTGCTTACATGGAAGCAAGTGGGCTAAAAAGGGATAAGAAACAAGAGCGAGTCGGGAAGCATTATGCCACTGAAAATGAACTACTTGAAGGATTTTACACCATAGCTTCTGCTCTCTGACTGCCCAGTACAGGTCAAAAATCAGAACTTAGCCCACTAACTTCATCCAGTTTTGAGGTCTGTGCCAGAACACTAGTCACGGATAAATTGCATCCCTGTGCCTGTGGCTCTCCATACTGCTTGCTGAGAACTTGTTGCTGCTTTTTGGCAGGATTTTGTTAGCAGATTCAGAGTGGTAATCTTACAAATCGATATCCCTCCATCCCTTCACCGCCCAAGCTTATAAAGCTGCTTCTTGCACAAGTCTTCCTTGTACGTGGCTGTCAAACTACCCAGTATAACGGCCAGAAGTAATGAGACCAGTGACTCAAATGAATACACTCACGAAAGCAGAGAAGTCAACAGAATGTCCTTGTAATAAGAGGCACAGCAGTGTAAGTTTTGATCAGGAAGAACCGGAGCAGAAGAGTGAGGTAACGTAACTGGGCGGCCATGCAATCCAGCGCAGTGTCACCAGCTGGGTCAGGCCTGCAGCTGAGCCCGGGTGCCTGCTGTGCCCGGCACTGGGTGTCCAGAACTTTCTCCTTGCGTTATTTCAATTAAACAGAAAAGGGAAGAGAAGGGACTGACATGACATTTATATATATTCAGTATATTTTATAGGAAACATGGAGTTTATCCAAGATGCTTACATGCTACAAAACAACTTTCTCTCTGAAGCAGCCTATTCTCCTCTAGACAGAGCAAAATAAATACAGACTGTGTGTCTGTCCATACAAATGGAAGGCTGTTTACCTACAGATTTGTATGAGAATAGATTTTGCTGAAAAAGAGGACTATCCCAGAAGTGGCCACTATCTCACAGAGCACGGCATGGAAATGAGTTCATAAAATAATTGTAGTCCTTTTTGAGGGGATCTAAACACATCTTCTTGCCAAGAACACATGCACCAAAAACAGATGCAGAAAGGGATCAAGGCCTTTTTTGGTTGCTGGCCCACCACAGTGGCTAGGGCTGCTGTTAGGTATATGTTGGTAGCTCTGTGCTGTTTTTACAAATGCAAGGACCAGCTGTGCTCTTTGCCAGCTCGCGTTAAATACGAGGTGACTCTGCAGCTGTTCTGTACCTCTGCACTGCATAAAAAACCTGATTATTAAAGTTGGTCTTCCATGGGACAGCTTACTTGAGCGTCACTTAAAGTTCAAGCATTTGCTGGGCTGAAAATTCAAGCACAGAAAAAAGAAATTGTTTTTTGATATTAGTTGTGCTACCAATTCTTTAACAATCATAAAAACAATTGCAAGCTTCAAAATGTGCTATTTAAGTGAGACGATTAAAACCAATGGTCCAGCGTCAATGATAGCTGCTGGGGGTTGAACAAAATAAAGGCACCTTTTAAAATAAGTGGATGCTCAACCTCCGCTCATCACAAGGTGTTGAATATCATTTAGAGGACTTTTGCTAGCTCGTAAATGACAATGTCACCACAGTGTAATTTTTGTCATTTACTGTCCAGAAGTCAAGAAGTCTCCACTGAAGTAAGGCAAAATGCAGCCTCATACCTGTAAGAGGAGTTAGCTCTATGCCAGCGTGTTCTCTAGCCCAGGCTGCACTGCCTGATTTTATACAGCCTTCCAAGCAATGAATCTGGTTAGAGTTTGAATGAAATGCGGATGCCACAGCGTCATCGCGGCACTTTGGCCCATGGTTTTTGGGCCATTTTTACTCTGTGCAGGCAGATTCTCGCCCCGTGTTGGAAGAAACCCACGTATGTGCAGTCATTTCTAAGACCCAGACTCAGCACAGTTTTCTGAAGGAATACTTGATTTCCTAAAGTTCCGACTCTTTTGGTTTCAGATATATTTCTGATCCTCTTTGTTTTAAACCGTAGAGATATAAGTCATCTTGTGAATTTCTGAAGCACATTAGCCAAAAGCTGAGTACTGTGAATGTCTCGTTTCATCCTGGTGCTTGTTAGTGTTAACTATTAACATGCAATAAACCCCCATGTTTAAAACAAATTATAATGGTTTAATAGACAAGATATAATTCAAGTGTCCAATTTCTGCATTGCTTGATGTAAAATTTGGTCGTTGACTCCACTTACAGTAAAACGGTTGAAACAGCAAGAACAAGCAGCAATAGTCACGCAATCCATCTGGACCATAAACACTTCAAAAATCTACTTCACCAAAAACATTTTGATTAATGAAAAGTGGTTTCCTCTTTTTAATAACTACACAATTCATCCTTATTAGTGTTAAAGTGAATGCATTACATCCTTAACAACACAAGAAAGGATATAAATGAATTAACAGGCCATTTTAGCCATCTTGACATGATTAGCTTGTAACATCAACTGTGCAATGTATCAATTGCATTATGACTTTCTGGAGAGCCTTGTACATTACAAAAATGATAGATATTTAGGCTCCTGTGCATTTTTTAGTTTCATTTAAAAACTAATCTCATGGGTTTCTGCTTAATAAAAAGCAAATGCATTGCTGTGTAAGTCCCAAGTAAGCCTGGGCTTGGGCCAGGGCTCGTGCAGGGATCCTGGAATTCACAGGTAAAGAGAAAGTGCCTATGACATTTGGCATCCTGGAGATGTGCATGACTTCGTGGGGATGGGCGGCTGGGCTGGTTTGATTGCAAGCATTTGCACAAATTTCACTGAGAGCGCTGGGAGCTCCATGGGAGGTAAGAAAGTACAGGCATTCAGAGAGAAACACCGGAGGCAGATCGTTAAGATCTCAGGTGAAACCTCAAGAGAACCCATTACAAGTGAGCGCACCCTTCAAAAACTGAGCTCTTCTGAAAGGCTTTTAACCTCGGGCTCCTCTCAGACACCCAAGAGGGTTGTTAACCTGACAGCTCTCCATCTTCTGTATGCCATGAGTGTATGTGCCAGATGGTCATTTCTCCTTTTCTGAATTGGATTCACAAAAGATGATGATGAAGAGAGGACAGAGCTGGGGAAGTCCAGGTCCTCTGGTTTCTGTCCTGACTTTTAGAAGAACAGGTAAGCTTTAATGCAGGAGTTAGGCGATGGGTGAGGAATGAGGTGTGATACGGGGCTGAATCTCCTCAGACAGGGAGAAGGATCCCAGCCCCACGTCTGCCCCAGGATGGGGACAGAAAGCTCAGTTTGGCTGGCAAGTGATGCAGTCGTGAAGGAGAAGACAAGAGCGTCCTCTCTCAAGACCCCTGCAATCCCACAGACTCTGAGAGGCCTGCAGAGTGCCAAGGTTTCATAGTGATTAACCAAATTAAATTACTTCAAAACAAAAAATAATAAAAAATATATTAGTACCTTGAAAGATTCAAATATGCCATCCAAATATGCTATCCTCACGGGAATTTCCAAATTGCCCTTCATAATCCGGGCACCATCCCATTGAATGAAAGGTTTCTTGGTTGATTAGAAAGAATAAAAGCAAGCAGCCCGTGAGCAAGCGTGTCCCAGCGACTGGGTCTGCCTGTGGTGCTGTCAGCCGAGGGAGGGCAGTGGGGGCAAAGACCCGGTGGCTGGTTTCAGCAAGCTCCCCTTTCTGCCAGTGCTGTTGCTGGCAGTGGTGTGGGGTGGGTTTGGGCTGTAGGAAGGAGGTGGCAGTACTCCCAGGCCCTGGGTCTGGCAGCCCTTCCACTGCAGGCGCTAGATTTCAAGAAACCCAAAAAGGCCTCAGGTTTCAGAGAAGAAATATGACCTTTCATAAAACAGGGGTGGGGGGGAAATCCATGCAACAGTGTTTGCCTGAGGATTACCTCAATAACCTGCTGTCAGTTCCAGAAGCAAAGTCCATTATTACACTTCTACTGCTGCCTTGAACAAGTTTCTGCAGTGTAAATGAAATGATTCTTATTATCTGCCCACGATAGTGATAAGTTTGCACTTTACAGAAACAGCTCGCTGCTCTCAACTGCCTCATCATTGATTTTCTCCAGGCCATGCCTCTCCTGTCATGCCACAGACAGAAAGCCCCCTTCTGTGAGGTTTGTCAAGGTGCAATGAATTTTACCACTGCCAAAACTCACTTTCTGCCAGGGAAAATTTGTGGAGACGCAGCTAATGGAAAATCCCGTTACCTTGTCCTCTCTGGCCCTGCCATCTGCTTCCTGCAATCCACCCCATGTGTTCCCACCGAGGCATATCCAGGGCTCGATTTTTCATCAGGAAGGTGAAAATCCATGGCAGAGGACAGAGAGCAGGCGAGGATGAAGCGGTGTCGGCCCTAGCACTGGCAGGGGAAGAGCCGTATCGTATCTGCACACCTGCTCGATGAGACACGCTGAGCAGGGATCCCTCTGGGTCTTGTGAGATAGGTGCACGGGTCTCAGGAGAAAATTAAGAGTGAGAGAACCTCAATTGCTCACAGGATAAATGGGATTACATTTTTTAAAGCCGCTAAAACTCAAGACCCTGAACCTATACATATATATAGATATATGTATGTATGAAGTAAAGCATTTCTCTCCATCCAGCTTAGGCTCGGAATTTTCTCCCGCTGATACGCCAAAATTAGAAACACATTTTCAGAGAAGGCCCAAGTCACAAATAGATGGCCGGCTTTCAGAAAGGCAGCTCTGTCCCTAAAGCCTCCTAATTTTTCTCTCAGCAGCCCCTTGTTTGGCCAATTAGATATTAAAAATCCAGTCAGAAGGAAAAGGGGATAATTCACACAGGGCAGCTACAGACTTTGTCTCCCTCACGCGCAGCACTAGCAGCAGTCTGTCCGTCCGCCTGGCCACACGGCACACAGCCACCAGCTCCTCAGTCTGCCAAGCTCTGGCCAAATGCTGCTTCCCTCCCAGTCGAAGCATGCTGATAATAAGAGCACGACCAGTTGATCTTCTTCTCTGGTGAGTCCTTTGACGCTGCTCTAAGAGCTGCTTGAGTTTGTGGGGAACACGAGATCAAAGCAAGGCTGAAGTCTGAGGACGGGATTCAGTCGCTTACTGCATCTGCGATACCTGAGCGGTGTCTGATGGGGAAACGTGGGCCGCTGTTTTCTCCAGCTACTTCCACAAAATATTTAAAATACATTACAAAGATGATAAAATCACATAATAAGCTACAGTTAATCAACGTACGAAAGGTGTGAATTGTACCGTGATCCAGAAATTACCAGTTATTTCAGATTCCCTCTTGTGAGTTACTTGTCTGTGACTTATCTACGTGTGGTAAGTCACTGTCACAAGGCAATAGCGGTGCCTCAGAAGAGGCTGAGCCTACTCACTTTCTGGGCTTAAACATTTCCTACTGGTGCTCCCATACCTAAGAAAATAGTGATACTTAAAAAGTATTGTCAGATAAAACATTGTTTCACAGGGCTCCACAAACAACTTGCATTGGCATTAAAAGGAAGTGTGTTCGTGATCTGGAGTCCATCCCGCAGCAATACAGAGGTTTAAGCAAATGTTTTGTTGAGTAGGGGTTTTTGTGACTAAGTGGCTTTTTCCATTTTATTTTTTTTTTAACTTTTGCATTATGTCAAAATACCTACACATATAAGTTCAACCCCCTCTGCCAACCTACCCATTTATCACCCCCAGGTACCAAGCTGTGTACTCCTCGGCGCTGGGGCATTGCCTCTTGGAAAGTGAACAGCCAACATTTGGGAAGTTTTAACAACAGCAAAACTGAGCTGAGGTGATTTCTGTGAAATTCTGAAAGATCACGTGCAGCGAGTGGCAGCAGACTATACTGAACTTTGGGAGACCTCCATGCAAAAGGACATGAGCTGATCCCTTGTTCTCACGGCTGCTAGGAACTAACAGCCGTAGAGAGGATGTGCTCAGCCTGCAAAGGCAGAGATAACAGTCTTCCAGCTCGGAGAGTGAGTGCACAGGGTGAACTATGGATATTCTGACCCTTCCTCCCAGAATATAAATGAGTTTGTGGTTATACTATATGGGGCTGGAGTTAGGGAAATGGGCCAGAAGGTTTAAATGAGATCCCAGTGCATAACAGTGCTCTCCAGAGCCAAGGTGGTAACTGGGGTATGGGAAAAATTACACAGGTTTGGGTCTCATTTGTGCCCATACAAATCTGCCTCTATGTACTGATTCCTACCGACTGAATTTGCAATCCATATGTACCCTCCTCACACCTTAACCTTCAATCTAGGTAACTTTTGAAAAATACTGAAATAGTTAAAATTTATAAAACAACATGTCCAGATCCCCAAGACAAAGCAGCATGAAAATGTGTTCGGAAAATGCTTCCTCTTTTGGCAGACCTGCTGAAAACCTTTTATCATAATTAGAACTACTAAGTAGCTTTATAATTAGTTTCCATATAAGGCAGTCATAATATTTGAAAAACAGCAAAATTCCTGCATGCTTTTTGAGCTACAGCATAAAACGATGGGAAACACAATCCATACGTCATTTAAGGACACTACGGGAGAGAAGGCAGCATCGACACAGTCAAACATAAAAAACACAGAGCAATTTTTTCTTCAGATAACTCTCAAAATGCTACATAAGACAAACATAAATAATTCCTTGGAATACAATGACAATGTTTTGTCTATCTTCAGCTTTGCGAGCTCATTCTAAAGTATTTTAGTAATGGGCATGAATGATTATGAAGGTTGTCATAGATGGTTGCCCATTGCCCTGAAGAAAATGTTTATGACCTGAATAGATTAATTATATTCTCCTCTTAAATATCATTCCTTCAGGACTAGTTATTGTTGAGTGTAAATGTGCCACTTTATATGCAAATAAAATAGACTGAGAGTGGAATAAAAAGTTCGGCATATATCTACTGACAAATCATCTTATTATGTTTTATATTAGCAAGTGGAACGTCTTGTGGTATGAAATGTTAATAGAGTTCAACAGGATGCAGTACTTGCTTCCTGGTTTCTACAAAATCTTAGTCAAACTTTCTCTTATTTTATGTTAGTCACGTTTGCTTCGTTTTAACTGAACGGTAAGAAAAAGTTATACACTGAATGCAAGAAAAATATCTAAAGTTCATTAATACCCAATATTAGTAAACCTATTTAACAGAAGTGATGTAAATTAAAAATAGGAGCTAATGTGATCTTGAACAGCCTACGAGAGGTGATTCAAACCAGCATCTAATTTAGCACTGCACTCTTTGGTCATGCAAAAATTTAGATATTCAAGAGAAGAAGGAATCTCAAGACACAGACTTTAATTTTCATCCTTTGTTGCAATTGCATGTCTGAGTATCAAACACCGTCAGGCTACACAGTAACTGAGCTTTGGTCGTAATTTTCAGATATTTTAAACAAAAAAGGAAGTCGCTTGCACCTGCATTCATGATAAGGAACTCTTCTGTTCCTACCTACCTATAGTACTTGGTTGGATTGTTACTCATTTTTATAGAAAAAGATGCTCTGGAGTTTGGCATACCAGGACATTTATTTCTGGGTTGCCCAAAGCAACAGTCCACTGCCTGCCATCAGCCATAAGGAAAGAGAAGATGGTCACCAGCTTTTCAGAAGACATGACCTTTGTTTGTAAAATAAAGGAAACGTTCAGGAGACCTGAAGAGGAAAGGATGCCATCTCTAGAAAACTGAAAGACATAAGGGCAAAAAAATGTCTTGGCTTAATTCTCACTTGGGAGCTTCACAAGGGATGCAAGGTTATTCAATTCAAGAGTTATTAATTGTTCGTAACCAGGAAAAACATAAAATAGGAATCATGAGGTTTGACTTCTCTCATCTCCTGAGAACTGAGAGTCTTCTATAAAACAAACAAGCAATGTGAATGTGGTAATAGGGCAGCATACTAAAACCACCTCTGCTATCCCTGAGATCTGCTGTAAGAGAAAGACAAGTCTGGAATGAAGTGGTACAGTCACATACAGCATTAAAATGTAAGGTTATCCATTCCTATTGCAGTCTAAATCAGTTCTAGACCGAAATAAATCTTTGAATTTAAATTAAGCACTATTTCATTGAATGATAATAGCTGAATGTAATTTTATGGATAAATATAGTATATATTCTCCCATAGTTTTAGCTAAAATGTTAATTAAAGTGATTATGCTTTTTTTTTTAACATGATGATAGCCAAAAGTCAGCGTCAAAGTACCTGACTGAGTTCAGAGATGCCAGGATAATTGTAGAGCTCTGGATCAGGCCATGGCAATTAAAAGAAAATCATAATCATAATGATGTAATCACAGATGTCTTGACATAGGATTATTGCCTTTGAAGTGTGAACATAATTATTGAACCAGCTGCTGGGAATCCTCAGATACTACTGAAGCTGAAGGTACCTAGGGGCCTCTGAGATGCCCTCACTTCTGTGATGGATCAGCACCAACGGTGGGATCACTGAGTTCATCAGCACAGCGATATATGAGCAGGGTATACAACCTACCTGCTGCATTTACACTGCTAATGTGCTTGGTAATGATACAGAGTGATTGCAAGTGGGTTAGCTGATGATGCCATACAAAGTGCTATGAGCACAGTAAGACAAAAAAAAATACTAAGGAATTTCTCATGCATAAAAGAATAATTTCCCTTATTTTCTCATTCTCTCCCAAATCCATGTGCACTCTTGGAAAGAAAAACTGTCCTTCTTTCACATGTGGAAATCTGCTCATGCGGAAGGTAAAAAACAATCTTTGAATTCCAAAGAACAGACAGATAATAAGGATGACAGCAAAAATCCACATATTACTTTTAAGATCCCATTAGTCAAAACTGTTCAAACAGATCGGAACAAAATTTGGAAAAAAAGAAAAAAAAAAAAACAAAAAAACTGCTGCATTTAGGTCTTGAATGCCAAGTTCCTACTCAGAAATCTTTTTTACAACTATAATAATCCTGTGAAATTGGGGTAAAACTGTGCTGACATTCTTTAAACTGGGTGGCACTATCAGGAAACTCTACATTATTAGGAGATATTTGAGCCCCTCGTCTCCAATTTCCAGATAATGCACTGACTTAATCACCACTCTCCACATACAAAGCAGGCAATCTTTCTGTCTTTTGTTCATTTTTTACATCTTAGAACAGTTGCTTTTCAGTCTTCTGTACCCCATCTACTCCCACATCTGTCTCACCCTACATAGCTGTTCTTTACAATTCCTGCCCTGCTTATTTTTGTTGCTACATTGAAATCTTATGCATAATTATGGGAGGTTGCTATGGAGATTATGTGTGATTTGTCATGAGGAAAATCTATTGTGTTTGAGATAATTCTGCGCACTAATGACCGCCAAATCTTTCTTCTTCTCCCACCAGGGATTAGGAGAAGCTACCTGCATGGGTGTCACCAGCTGCAAGCCAAGCAGACTTCATGAACAGGACACGGTGTGTTCTGCACGGAGCACAAGAACCTTCTCTTTTTTAGAAAGATAGATATGAACTTGTACAGGATGGTGATGTCACAAAAGGTAGGTGTCAGTGAATTTGAAGTTAATTTTTTCCTTTGGTGAAAATCCCTTAGTCAATACGTACGACTTCACGCGAAGATAAGGCACAGATAGGTTCCCAAAATAGACACCATTTAGGAACTTTGTAAATGATCTTGCTAACAGCACCTTGAAACATTTAAGTCCTCTGTTCCTAGTTCTGCATCTTTTTTAGATCCGGGAAAGCTTGCGGTGTGATTGATTACAGCACATCAGTCACGAGCACTTTGGGCCACCCAGTTTGGGCTGAACAATAGCTGTTGGCTGTCACGCAGCTTTCAAGCAAGGTCATGGGTTAGTTCTTCCTCACCCCATCTAACAACTTCCTTCCTTTCTCAGGCCGGGACTATCTAGGAAAGCATACCTATTTGCATAGCAAAAGGACAGAGAGGCACGGGAACGCACCAAACATTTCCACCATGGAAGAGTCGCCAGAAGAATTCACAGGGACTTGGTAGGAAAATGCCCCCACAGCAGGGGAGGTGGAAAGACAGCAAATTCCTGCTAGTGAGGGAATGTGCTCATAGAAACACAGGTTTCATAAGGAAAGTGCAATTCAAGGAGCTTTTTAAAAAAACTTTTCACGTGACAACTCCAAAGTCAAAACTAAACCCTCCAACAGTCACCGGCGTCATTCAGTGCGGGTCATCATCACGAGGTTAGTGCGGGCGTGATATGCTCTACCACCCAAAAATGCTGGGTGGAAGGGAAGGGGCAAACCGTATACACAACAAAAAAATAGCAAAGTCTTTAAAAACTTCAAAACATTCATCATCATCTACCATTCGTTCACTCCCTGTAAGTGACCCTCTTCATTTTTACTGCCCTCCTACAGATCACCTTGTAATTTTTGCTTTTATTCAATTAGTTATGGGTGTTTGCTGGTCTAAGCAATCCTCAAACGAGCAATAACAGAAACACTCAGGCTGAGCCTGTAACAGAAGGACAAACACACCCTGAGGTGTATGTATTTTTATGCAGAGCGCTGTATTGCCGCATAATCTTGCATTAACCCGCTGTTCAGTACTGCTGACTACGAGCACAGGAATACATCTGAAATGGAGAGATTCCTCAATTAAAATCCGACTTTTGATAAAAAATATAACCGCTATGGCCAATTCTTTGATTCAGTGATTTAGACTTCAGAAGCAACAGGACTTAGAACAATTCCTTTGTGTCTTCCATGCCCTACACTGCGCGCTTCCCATGCAGCCTGGCTGATGCTTGCAGCACTTTGATTGCTGCCCTACCACGCTCTGGAGGGGCAATCTGCTTCAAAAGCTGCGTAAATTGATTGGCCTGACTTTGGTGACATTAAAAAAAATATATAGAGTTTGCTCTGGTGGTTCACAACGTTGCCAGAACCCTTGAATGAATTTACAACCTCATTATGCACAAATGGGAATACATTATTCTATATACTGCTAATGTTACGATTGGGTTGAATAATAGAACTTTTTAGTATTTAAAAAGCTCCTCTACAGCACTTTCAAAGGTAGTTGATAAAATACGGTCAGGTAAAGCCAATTATTGACTTTAACAAAGCACTACTCCATGCATTTTTAAACCCCTTAAATTTTTGACAGTTAGAACTAACATAGAGGAGTTAGAAAGAGTTTTTGTTTTGTTTTGTTTGTTTTTTTAATCAGAATAAATGAGAGAAAGGAAGGAATGGTGGTCTGATAATCAGTTGCATGTGTTTCTTATACTCTGAGGCACACTGGTCTTGAACGTTGTGTAGGAGAAAATTGTGCAATTCGTTCTGTCCCTGATACACACCAAAGATGTTCTCCCAAAGAAAGGGTGAGCAGAGGTGATCTGGAAAGGGCTTTTAATCTGTGTGATAAATTGCCAAATGCCATTACGTTTAATGAGTCCCATCAATGCAGCGCTGGAATTGCACAGATAAATAAATAAATAAATAAAGCCCAATCAAAAAACTCATATAAACAATTACATGAATTAATAATAAGAATCCTATTAATGCCTACATAATTTAGAGAAGTTAATGAAGCCAATTTTTACTAATGTATTTGGTGCTCTGAAGTCTAATTTTCTAAAGAGATCTTAATACTCCTTTTCCCTATTCATCCCTCACCACCACCACCCATTTAAGAAATGAGCTTTTCTGGAAAAAGGGATGAAATTTAATGGAAAATTGTATTTTCTGCAGGATTTTAGAACTGTATTGTGAAATCTCTCTTTGCTGTAGAATACCCAGTGGCTTTTATAAACAAAGCCACGAGACACACAGAACTGCCCTTTACAACTGAAACAATTGAGAACAACGTCCAGACAACCCCTGGAAGCCTGGTAGAAGACTCTATTGTTCTCAGTTTTCAGATCCTATTACTGTCATCTTATTAAAATTAAATAAATAAATAAGTGTTAAGGAAATGTTTTGAAGGGGAACCATCACGTATATACACGTTTTCAGAAGATTTTTACACCTCGACACCTGCACATAGGAAAACAGGCCCATCTTGACCTGCAATCAAGAAATGAGGTTCTGAGTTTAAATCCCCCCACACTTCTTTCTAAGGAGCTGATATTATTTATGCTTTTCCAAGAAGTAATTCTTGGTCACTTGATGGTTAAAAAAAAAAATAAAAGATTAAATTGTGATCAGAAAATCAAAGCCACGAACAAGAAGCATCTACAAATCATTCGGTGTAATGAAACCTGGTTTGGCTAGTTCTGCATTAGAGAAATGAGAAAAACTGTGTTGTTTGGCATCAGCAACTGCTTGCAGAAAATATTTTTGTGTTTTTCAAGTACTGGCTGTGACAAATACACTTTTGCCCAGCTCCAGACATGACTTCTGCGCTCAGTGATGGGGAATTACCGGGAGTTTCGCACTGCTCGCAGCAGGGCCTGGGACTGAATCTCGATCCCTGCAGGGATCAAAGTCTAAAGCTCCCATCGGCCTCAGCACGGCCACGAGGCTGTGCCCTGTCCTCGCTTCCCACTAACGGGGTTTATGGGACCGGTCGTAGGTCTCCCTGTAAAACCCATGAGTGAAGCAGTTTCCCAATTACACCCAAAGGCACAGTCTCACCCCCTGCTTTCCCCAGCTGTGCTGAGATCCAGGCGCCTAACTTTGTTTGTTCCACATCCAGTGAGGGCAGGCTAAAACAGAAACCTGCGGTTAGGTAACGTGCAGTTAGGTAATGTGGGGATCTTGCCGACACCTTTGCTAGGAGAAATGTTCACCTGCTGTCTGCATACAGTTCTTCAAAGCTGGCTGCTTACAGCTGCCACCCAGCTTGGCACAAACTAGAGGGCTGGCTTCAGCACCGGGAGCAAGTCGGCTTTTTTTAAGGATCCTCACTGGGAGTCAGCCTGGGAAATGTTCCTGCACATCACCTTTAATCATCCTGGTGCTTAGTGTATTTGTAACCTCAGTTCTTCACCTCAGCTTTGAATAGGGGAATTAGTATTTTTTTTTGGCCATCCTCTTGGTACTTCTCACCAGGCTGCACATTTGCAAGGGGTCACTTTTGGTTTGCCCAAAATTGTTTCAGGCAATTCTACCTCAGAAAATCCTTGCATACGACATATACTTCTTTTAGTTACCATTTCTTAAGTAAACCACGGCCTGAAAAAAAAGTGGGGGAAGGGGGGGTTGAACTGCCAAAGATTTACAATAGCTACACTGGAAGAGTTGCAGAAATGAAGAGGGCACCACGTTACCTGTAAGGCACTGGGCTTCATGAGGTGACTGCAGAAGTAAAATGACAAAAATGACATTTTAAAGCTCCTGGTGATGTCTGTTTCAAGTTGCAGTGCAACAGAAAGTGATGTTACAAGCTGACATCAGTCATCCATCTACTTTTTAACAAGGAAGGAGTTCACAGATACATATTCACTTAACTGCAGCGATATTGTTTTCTACTGTTTTATCCATTTCCTACGTTATGCTTTGAAATCCTTATCTCCCACTTGGTAAGCATACCAGATCCCTTCTGTCTTGCTGGGCAGCAAATATTGATTCTTTATTTATCTGTTATGAGAATGTACTTAAAAAAAAATAAAGATTTTATGAGAAGGTAAATTTAAATGTACATTTACACTTCGAGCTAAAACCAAACTAATAAAAATAAGTAATTGAAAGTATGGTAGCATCTGCTTTATGTGCTCAATGCATTGGACACAACAGAGCTGAAACTCACCTAAAAAGCTGTACATCATGTTCAGTCCAATCACACACAAAGCAGTAAGCATACTAGGTTTAAGTGATTTTCATCAAAGATTATAAATACTACTGCATTTTTTTCTGAGGAATATTTCAATGAAACTTATTTGTAATCTCCTGGAGAGAAAGGTTGTAGCACAAAAGCTGCTGTAAGAGAGCAGCGAGCAGCAGGTACCTTAAGAAGTTGGCTCTGCAGCTGGGTATCTTCTGAAGGTATTAACCATGCACAGCAATGTCCTCCACATCATCTGTGCCATTCTCCCAGCACCTCCAACGTGACAAATGACTTCACTTCCAAAGGAAAATAAAAGAAATAAAAATGAAATTATAAACTTGGGAAGGTCATAGGCCAGCTCTCTGTCATGGCAGGGCCAGAATAGGCACCTGGAACGTGATGGAGAGGATTTGGTTCTCCAAATCCTGGGCCCTCGAATGGTGATTAGGGAAGGGTAAATAGCAAGGAAGTAATGAGGTTGAAAGCAATCTCTAAAATAAATGAGACTGGGGGTTGTAAAGCAATAAGAGTATGCAAAAAACATCCTTATGTGCATAGTGGGCTCAGCATGAAGAGTCTAGATAGTCTGAGATGTGTCTGTCTCCACTGCCAATGAAGCGAAGAAAAGCACCAGTCCCACAGAATCAATAGGCTGAAATTTCAAACAGTGGCATGGGTTTCCATCGGAGAAGGGCTGAACCTCAAGGAAGATCTTGTAAGAACAAAAGTGAGTCATGGTGTTGTCCATTCTGCACTGTGAGCTAGATTTACACCCTTAATGAAGCATTGACTCTCTTGCTTAGAGTCTTGGGCTCCAAACAATAACTGGGTGAGACATTGCCATTGTCATTAGGGTGTCATGCATATATATGTTCTAGAAGAACAATTAAAAAAGAAAAAAAAAAAAAGAAAAAAAAGAAAGAAAAAAAAAAAAAGTTGCTTAGAGATGTTGGTCTCCATGTTTCTTCCACCTGAAAGTTGATGGCCTCAGAATCACTTGGCACATCTCAGCAGGCTCCAGAAGTATGGCTTTATGTACTCTGCAGCTCTGCCTCATCCCCCCTAGTCAGCCTCAGCCCCCTAAAAACTGAGTATACCTTCCCAAAGGGTCACAACACTAGTTACCTTGTTCAACTGCAAGCCAGACACTAGAGTTACACACATCCTCTAAAGCAAGAAACGTATTTCAAAAGGATTGCGACTCATCCCAAATCTCCTTCATTTCAACAATATTTTTTCTCACTCAGTTGCCTGCGAAAGTGTAAGCTCATTATGCGCTGTCCAACACTCATCAGAAGATTATCATGTATTAATTTTAAAACCTAATATTGCATTTCTTCCTTGTGATAAAGTTTCTCAGAACAGAGAGCTAGAAATTACTTTAGAGTGGCAATTTGTAAAGATTAGTCTGGCAAAGTGGATCTGAAGAGTTTGTTTCTAATTATTTCCATAAATGAGCTTTACAGGAAATTCTAATAGCGAGTTCCAATAATCAAGCAATTTATGCCAAAGTAAGCTGTAGTATTCTTCACTTTCAGATACTGCATTTATTCCATTAAGATCTATAGACATTTGAGAATAACACTCGAGTTCTAAAGTAACAATGAGCATTTATTTCATTATGAATTTTACAAAGTACTCACATCTTGTGCTTGCATTTGAGTTCTGTGTAATTGTGCCTGATACCAAAAGGAATTTTATCACATTAGGTGGGCTGTGTCATGCATCTGTGATCAACTCGAAGCATTATTTCACAGCTCAGTGCTTTGAGCACAGTAAGAGGAAGCTAAAGGCTTTGGCTATCGTTTTGCATATGCATTAATGTCAACCTGGTAAAGAGCACAGCCTTTAATAACACCATGCAACTTTTAAGGTTGCTCACAACAGAATAAACACTGTGGGATGCATCATTTTGCCTCAGTATCAGCCTTCCAAAACTCAAATACAAGATCAAAGTGACAGCCAAGAAAACTGCACGTGTACCCTCAGCTACACAGGTACCCTGCTTTCAGAGTGTATGGGCATTCACTCCCTCCATTTGGACAGGAATTATGTAAAGCTCCAACAAAGCAAACAAAAAACAAATATTTGAACATCAGTGAACCCATCGCATACTTTGTATATCATCTCCAACATTGTTTGTTGAGGACCATCTGTTTGTGTTTCAATCTTATACAGATATATACATCCTATACGGTAAAATCTCCGTGAGCAGCTACCCTGCCAGTCTTCAACAAGACCTTACCCCAAAGCAGATGAGCTGCAAGACTGACATTTCCGAAGCAGGGTTCATGTTGAAATGCCTGCAGTGTGGCACTAAGCGCCTGGTGGCAGGCAGTGCTGGGATCCTGGCAGTGACAGCCTCTCTGCTTCCTGCCTGGTGCTTCCTAGACGTAAAGATCTGAGGGGACTCATCTCACTGAGGAGAGCATGTCAAATATTTTCTAACTAAACATGAGATTTTTTGCCAGTCAGAACGGTAGACGCATTCATAGTTCTGTGTCACTAGGAGAGAAAGTATTTCCACATTTCAGTCTTCTGTGTTAGTTAATAAAAATTGGTGATTGCATCTATTATTCTCTTGCAAGGCTCAATATTTATGTTTTCGGCTCAGTGATGCAGCCCAGATAGCTTTAAATGAAACAAGCATGAAAGAGAAAAAGAAAGAACAAACTGCTGAGACTCATCTGTGACGTTTCTTCCCTCTCACCCCGTACATGCTCACTAACAGGGTGAATCAGGGAAAAAACACCCAACTGCAGCTCTTTCTAGCCTATTTCATAAGTCTTCCCTAAACTGCAATTTACATGGTCCCCTTCACCAGCTTACCCAAGAAATTCAGGACATGTGGAAGGAGAAATAATAAACCACTTCATCTTTCCCTTCTCATTCTACAAGAGGAATGTTCACTTTGACAGAGTGAACTCTCTGTCAAAGCACAGGGAAACTGAGAGTCAGCACAGGGAATGGCAAACCAGGACTTATGTCGCTCCATGGACTGACACTCCACTTGTAGAGTTGTCAGGCTACACAGCTTTGCATATTCTGCTCTGTCCTAATCAATACTATGAATCATGGATGTGGTCATCATGTTGGCCGGGTGTGTGCCCCATAGCCTGGGTTGCAACCTACCGACTGGCTGCATACAAAGCTTAAAAATCAGCTGCCTGAGAGCACTTCCCACAAGTGCACAAATCAGCTCCGCTCAGTAAAGTGCAATTAAAAGAAGAGGCCATCATGCTGCTGCAGAAAGCGTCAATTGTGCATTCATCAGTCCTCCAGCGGAGTCCTCTTCGCCCCTGCCAAGGCTCCCCCTGTGCCCCTCTGTCTGTTTGGATTGCCGGGCAGGACTGTAAGTCGGCTAACAAACAGCGAATTTACGGGCTAACGAGCAGAGCTTTGTTGAATGCTCCTTTGATATAAGTTCAACCATGATCAAATTTGCTGGCAAACAAAG
Source organism: Nettapus auritus (assembly GCA_011076525.1). Lineage (NCBI taxonomy): Eukaryota > Metazoa > Chordata > Aves > Anseriformes > Anatidae > Nettapus > Nettapus auritus. The sequence goes on from CM021771.1 coordinate 32,057,692, forward strand.
CTGAAGGGCTAGCAAACACACTGGAGAGGAGAACAAAACTGTAACTTGACCTATAATATCAGGACACACTGGGACTTGCAATTATCGCACGCTTCGGAGTGAATGAGAGAAAATTAGTGTAAAAGGACACCTAGGAAATTGTGAGATACCAGGCAAACTTCTGGTGATGCTGTTCTGACACTTCTGGGTTGGGTTTAGGCAGCACGGGTTTGGTAGCAGGGGGCTGCAGGGGTGGCCTCTGTGGGCAGAGCCCAGCCGGGGCGGCCATGTCAGAGAGGAGCCGGCTCCAAAAGGGACCTGCCACTGACCAGAGCCGAGCCACAACGGTTGTGAGAACACACTGAAGGGAAAAACACACTGTGCAGCAGCAGCCGGGAGAGAGGAGTGACAAAATATGAGAGAGAAGCAGCCCTGCAGCCCCCGGGGTCTGAGGGAGGGCAGGAGGGGCCCCAGGCATGGAGCAGAATTCACCTGAGGCCTGTGGGGAGGCCCATGGTGGATGGGGCCTGAAGGAGGCTACAGCACAACTGCAACAGAGTACCTGGGCTTGAAGGGAACAGTCCTTATCTGGGATGTTACTTTATGTTAATGCCATGTGGTAGCCATCGCCACAACTGAGGGGTGCAATACAAAAGCCCTGCAAGGAGCTCAAGTTCTGCACCATGCCTCCTGAGGGTAGACAAGGACTCTGCAGGAAGCTGAGGAGCTGTACAGTCTTCCTTTTCTGTAGTTCAAAGGGAAGTTTGGTTTGTTTTTTATCACTGAAGCCTCTTGTAATAAATTCAACCTTACACTGCTGAAAGGGTGTTAAATCTTGGGTTTTCGGCAGGAATTCTAGAACCAGCTACTGGCCACTTGTTTTATTTATTTAACCTTCACAGGAGGATACACAGGGCTGAAGCCATTGCAACTGTGCCCACAAAGGTACATCATTCATGAGTTTTCTGTATGTGGCACTAGCACAAAGGTACAGGGAGTCCAGAGTACTGTGGATGTCAGTGATAGCGAGAAAAGGACTGAGCTATTTTAAAATTACATATTTATTTCTCTCGGTTTCATCATGGAGACAAAGAAATCATTTTCTTTCCCTTTCCTGCACTGAAAATAACTTTTCATAAGATTTTTTTTTTTTTATCAGCTAATCCACATTTTATTGCTCTCTTTACTAACTCCAAGGAAATATGTAGCTTATTTTAGCAAAAAATTCACTGCAGATTATGGTAGCTTGAAAGTTATGTGATGAAACCCAAAACCAGAGAGATTTTCCACTTCATTTCAAATGAAAGGTATGCCAAGCTCACAAATATTCCTACAAAGGCAGCCAAGCAAGTGCTGGATAACACAGCATCTGAGTTTGGGTTGTTACAAGTAAGTAAAGCCCCAAGCCAAGCAAACTTTTGTTCCTATAAAAAGCCAAACACAGTTGGAAAAGGGACCTCAAAACCTCTGTTACAGTTCAGACTTGACTACCAGCTTTCTGGGAGCACCTTTCAGGGTACAAAGAACAGCAGAAGCATTGTACCTCCCCCATCCTACACCGAAAGGAGGAGCACAGAAGGCACCCACAGCACCTTAAATAGCATGAAATGTGTCTTCAGGAACGCTGCATACTTGGTCACAGTCATTCAGACTAAATAAGAAAAACGTAACATAAGTAAAGCTGCTGTGCTCCTCTGGAGATTTCCTATTCTGTGTAGAAATTTCAGAAGAAATTTGTTGTAGCATTTGCTTAAGACTGACCCCGCTATGACAAGTCAGCTGCAGAGCGGTTTAGTCTAATTTATTTACTCTGGCAAATAATCTACCACGTCTGACCCGACAATACAGATTACAGCCATTTACACGTGTTTGAAATACTGCTTAAAAAGGTAAAGAGAGAACTCGGTGAGTCTCTCTATAGCATGTAATCAGTAAGCGTTTACTGATAGACATACTCTGCGCTGAGACTCTCCTGATACTTAGTGGCATCTGCTCGTCAGGGAGCAGTTCGTTATTTATAAAAACCAGCCTAATTCTGTAACCTCTCATTGTCCAGGTTAGAACAGTGAAGAACTGATAAACATGGCAGGGAATCCAGATGTGCTTTTATCCACCAAGACAAGCTCAACAGACGTAGAGAAGCTATTGCTCATGTTTTAGAGCCTTTGGTAGTATTTAAAGGTGCAGATTTTCAAGGTTAAATCGATGTATTCCCAGCTATACTAAGATGCTATAATGAATTAATATAGTAATCATGTAAATGAACATCCCAAACAGTCTGTGGTACAGAGTTCCTTCATCATTCCCTAAATGCTGCAGTGTCCTTTATGAGCTTGAGACCACCTAGAGTTTGATTCCATAGACTTTTAAAATGCAAGGGTTCTCTTGGAAAAAAAAAAAAAACCAACAAACAAACAATAACAACAACAAAAAAAAAACAGGTTTCTGTACAGCACACAGGAATCAGAGTTCCAAGGACTCCGAGCTTCTCACTGGATGGCTGGGATGAAGGATGAGCGGGATGCAGGGCGCCCATCCCTCCCTCACCCTTCTCACCATGGGAACTCGTCCCGTGACACCCTGCACTCCTCTGCCCCCTCTCCATCCCTTTCCCCTTTCATCATTCTTTATAAATACCATCATTTCCTGGCTACTCGCCGTGCTATGTGTGCTGTTTTTACTATCTTGTTTACATTGAAACTTCCTCTCCTTTACAATTCCCTGGCCATATTTACGTTCCCATTGAAGGCTAACCCCCTGGGCGCAGAGCAGGCACTGGGGAGCTCTGCAGGGCTTCCTGCCCGGGGGAGCAGCTCATTGCTGTTCTATTTTAAACTTGATGTTTGTTAGTTATCTCCAAGATAACATCGGATGCTGACTTACATGGATCAAGGAGAAAAATCCAGCTCTCCTTCATTAAAAGCGTTTGTCCTATTCTGCCTGAAGCCAACGTACGGCAGCCATAAATTTCAGAGCTAATGAATGGTATCTCAAGGAGCCGAGTTTCAGCGGGCAGCATTACTCGAGTTCTGTCATGAAAGTCATTTCTGTACTTGCTGAATCCTGGATAAACAGAGGTTTTAAATGCTGGAACAGTGTCAAGGGTTTTACAAGGCTGTCACCATTTATTTACTTGTGCAGCAGAGTCTGAAGGAGCATATGCTTGTAAGTTGCTTTGCCTAGTGGGGGAACCAGAAGATGTGCAACCGTCTTGTGTAATTAAGAGGGAAAGAAGGATGCTATTAGTAATATATAGGAGCTGTGTTATTAATACCCCGTGTCATTAGGGTGTCAAACATGCAGTATCTTTAACTGCACATCTTCATCTCCCTGGATCCATTCGTGGCCTTAGCCCTGCTCGTCTCTGAGCAGATCCCGTGGCCTCCCGCACTGAGACAGTGACTGCTGCGTCTGTCTGCCAGGAGGAGTTCTGATTTTTAAATATGCTTGGTTTGCCTCATCTAACTCCAAGTTGGCAGCACAAAAACTAACTGGAAACTTATAATGAGAGTGTAAAGAAAGCACAGATTAATGTCAGGTGAGAACAGAAAAATCCTGGTGACACAGGCCAGATTTTCTGCTTCCAGTCAATCTCTGCACGGATACATAGCTGACTATGTAAAATGTCTAAAACACAGAGATTTGGCAAATACAAGACTTTCCACTTGTAATTTTCCCACTCTCCGTTCTCCTTGTAGTCATATACCCTATAAAAAGATTTACTGGGAGGCTCCAATAAGTGCTGTGTATTAGCTATAGCTGTGTATGTCCGTAACATGCCAATCCTTGAAGTTCTGCACTTCACACATTTTTTATTAACGGAGCCCCACTCCACAGTTCTTAACACTAATTGTTCCCTCACTGCAATCCATGAAACATTCGCCAGGGTTAAAACTTGGAGGTAAATCCACAAACTCTCGATCTCTGTGGGAGCTTCACTCAGGCAAGGGGTAGACAATGAGGTATGCGATGCGGTCTTGTGGCAGGCCCCTCGCCAGGGGATGCTCTGCAGCGGAGGATAAGCCGGAGCCACGCACGCTCTGCTAAGAAGGGATGAGCTGGAGCCTTTGCTTAGGTAACCAGTGAATTTTTAAACAGTAATGCTAAAGCAGAACCACAATGTACCTATCTATTTCTGTACTGGCAATGCCTGGTGAGTATTTAGCCAAACAGATGTTTGTTTGATTATCGTTGTAGGGGAAACAGCCCTCCAGAGAGCTCTGGACTCTGATGACGTGTGTCTGGATGGTGCTTGCCTCCCAATCGGCACCCGACAGGCAGTGAGCAGAGCGAGGCACCGCTGCTGTGCAGCCCCATCTGGGGCAACCGCTGCCTCATTCCCCAAGGGCTCCAAATATCCCCAAATTACCCCATGACTCGTGCCAGGCTGTAGCACAAGGCCTGGGGCATAGGCATTTCCCTGCCTAGGATTTGAGCCTTTGCTGAGGTGTCCTGAGGGTGACGTTTGGACCCTCACACGGGAACAGACAGAGCATCGTACATCATCCACGGGCTGGTCACAGGAGTGCTGAGAGCCAGCGACAGGGTATGGCTCCAGCCCCATCTCCGATTCCTCCTGGTCCAGCAACACACTTCTTATCTCAACATTGTCACAGGCTGGTGAGATCAGAGAACTCAGAAAAATAAAAAACAAAACAGCTACCTGATAGATTTTCTTGGGGATTACAAAATTCTAATTAAGACTTTCAATGGAGTTATAAAAATTATGGGTTAAGCTGAAGCCACTGTCACCAAACATGACAGAGTATTAAAACATTACACAACGAAGCATAAACAATGTGCTTCATTTGGCCATTTGCTTTACAGCCAGCCGAGAGAGTATTTAGGTCATTACATCTAAAATGCCGTTGCGTTAAGCCATCTCTCGAACAGCACCACATCCAGGTATTAGCAGATCTGCAGGTCCCCTAATGCCTTCCCGGAAAGATAAAAAAGCTACAATTACTGCATCACGGTGTTTCGTAGGAAAGTTGTCCAGGGCTAGTTTGGTGGCTTCTAAATAAACACTGTGCCATATCAAAAGCTTTGGGTGATGTCAAGAAGGTGATTTCAGGAAGTTAAATTTGAAAAGAAAAAAAAAAAAATCCCGTAAGAAACACAAGCAAGGCCTGGAATAAGAGAGGAAAGATTGCAGAAAAGCATGATTGATTGCCAATAGCAGAGGGCAAGCGTGCAAGGGAGAGAGGTCCTCGCACAGAGCCTCTGCAGCACGAGCTGCAAACGCCGGGAGCTGCACTCAGGAGCCAGCTGTGTGCACAGACAGCACTTAGCACTGACCCCACGTCTGTAAGTTAGACCAAGAAGGGAAAATAATAATAATAATAGTAATAATAAAGTTCGTGAAAACCAGAGACAAATCCAGGATTTTAGATGTATGTCAGGATTGGAATGAAAAATAATTCAGAAGGGGTTTCACTGTCTGTATTTACACGTCTGCTTTTGAGTATTGCTCCATCAAATGTGCCATCAAGGCACATTGGTGGCAACTTCCACAAATACAAGTACACATAGTGTGTGAAGAGAAACCTCAGTTTTGAGAGAAAAGATGTAAGATACTTTACTGCGGGTAAAGGTGAGCGTACACAGGGCATGGAGCTGTGCTGCCTCAAGTCCCCAGGCACCAGCCATGTCCATCAGCCCAGCCAAGCTCCTAGGTTAACGTTTGCTAGCTACCAAACATCTTTAAATCATGTTACCAACCCTCAGTATCCACCTTTTAGCAGCTGCATTCGAGGCGCGTTTCTTCAGCCCTGTTTTACCTTGAATTCGCTCAATCAGTGTTTGCTGTACGTGCCTCATTAGGTGCTGGCCTTGACTAGTAAATATTTTGCCAAACAGATGTTTGTTTGATTAAAATTATACGGGAAATAGATTGAGTTCTGTGCCTGTGACGATGCACTGCAAATGACTTCTCAGCTTTTGAACACCTATGAACTGAAAACAGGAGATGTGCCCTGAGCAGTCGACAAGGCTAGAAACGTCTCCAGTGATTCACCTGGCAAACCACCTACAAACATGACACGGAGAGCAGCAAGCCCTTTGCGCCAGCCAGACCCACACAGAATATCTGTGGGTTTTAGCCAGCCTGTCGCTGTATGAGCAACCCAAGCCTTCCCTTGCCCTTATGTCTGGCAGTCTGCAGGGGGACCATATGGGATGAGGAAAGCACCACCACTGTCTAGGCTGATATGCTGGTGGGTCGGTCAGAGAGGCTCTGCTCGCTATCCGTAACGACAGAGTTTTACCTGGTGCTGCTTGTTTTCCATAAAACAGGCAATAATTCACAAAGTCGTTGTTTACCCTCACATTAAGTGTAAAGACTCTCTAGTAAGAGCTAAGATTTACTTACAATTTGAGTAATATTGTCAAATCTTCCATTCGTTTTATTTTGAGTAAATTTCTTTTACTATACACTGCTGACACACTGCATTTCTCTCCTTGCCTCTAAAAACACACAGCTATTTCCAGAGTTTATTCTCCTGCTAAGCTTTGAAGACATTCTCTATATTCCATATAATACATCTTTTAAAATATCATTTTATGTCATATTTTGGAGCCTGAAGGGTGGATTACATAGGAGAAACGAACACGGTAGACGGTGAAGTTTGAGAAGAATTCGAGTCACATTTCAAAATGAAAATCCCCAAATTGGATTTTAAAGCTCCAGTCTCAGGGAGGAGTTTCCATGCAATTTGATTTCTGTCCGAGGCAGGGCCAAGGATCAGAACACAATCCAAAGAAAATACAAGTTGCAAAGATCCTTTCCTCAAAACTCAGCCTGCGCTGAAACTACATCCTACTCAAAGGTATTAAGAGTAGGGAGAAGGGCTCAGTATCAGAACATCAAGGAAGTGCAGCAACTGGACCAATGTTTTATTACTGCCACCAAACCAGAAGCATCGCTGGTTATTTATGGGCAGGTGGCTCGTTCTGTACGAGGATAACATACTGCATCTGTGGACAAATCCCTGCTTCTTTCCAAGGCAAAATTCCTTTCAATGCTAAAGAAACACGAAATGTAACTAAGAAATAGCAGTTCTCTGTAGCATTTGTAGGGAGAGCCTGATGAACCCCTTGTGCCTTACCCAAATGTGATTACATTCTATTGCCTGCTTGTGCTGAGTGCTTATTAATCACTTTTAAAGCCAATTTATGAACTTGGCTTGGAATCCTGTTCTTACAACATCTTTGCTGTTCTCCTTGGCTTTGTTTTTAAAACGATAAAAAGGACAATGAAAAACATTGCCTGAACAGATGTTGTGTTCTTTTACAAACCAGCATGAAAACTCAGACTACCGGTCTTGCTTCGTTATTGGAAATTTTACACACAATTTTATTTTCACCCGTTTAATTACAAAGTAAAATTCTGTTCCTCTGAAGCTTCTGTTTCCATAGTTAAACAAAACCAGGCACCAAAAGGAGCATCTTCTAATTTTGAAAGTCCCCAGTCCCCTGCCAAGCATGTGGTTTAGCTTAATCACACAGAACAGCTCCGGAGTTTTCACTGCAGAAATAGGAGCACGATATTAAGTGACAAGTGAACAAAAAATTATGTTATGTCTGATCATTCGCAGTTAAGTTTCCCCTGAATTACAGTACTTGTAAGTTTCTGAGATGCATAGTAAAAGTATTTCTGGATTTGTTCAACATTTTTCCTGTGGCTACATAAGCAAACATTTTCTCTGAGTACAGCGAAACAAACAGGAGAATCCAATCAACTCCATTAGATTTATTTTACTTCATAACTTCTGGGCCGGATTCAATAAAAGCTCTATCTGATTTTAGTCTGTGTGACAGAACATTAAAAAGACAGGGTATTTATTTAATTTAGCACTGACTACTTTTTGCGCAACAAATGATAATTTCCTGCTGATCCTTGTTTACCATGACTTATTCATGGGAATGATGCTTTAAATAGCCTAAGTCCATAGGATGTCAAAAGCTGGAGCTCGGACTGGAATGCATGCAGATCTTAGTAATTAACGAGGCCTGGGAAAATAAATGGGATTGAGAAAATGTATTTGGGCTCTGGATTCAGCATGAGAACAGAGTCAGCATTCAGATTCAAAGCCAAATCAGAGCAAGCATTCAAATATGTGTGGAATGAGGCTCCTAGCAGCGGTTATTGTGAGATTCCGACGCTGTGACAGAAATCTCCTGACATTTCCCTCATTTCTAGCCAACTCAAAGCAACTTCCTTGATTTCCTTATTCCTTTACTCACCTGGCTTTGGGCCCGTGGGCTGATATCCCAATCCTGCAGATTTTCACTGTACACCTAAGGTGATCAAGCCCTCGTTGGATAGAAAGTTAGCAGGGAAAGCAGGTGCTGTTGCAAGCTGCCTGCACATCAGTAAGCACCATGCTTCTTTCGGAGCTAGGCACGAAGTATGGGCTCACGATAAGCAGCTCTCTCTCTGCTGCTTGAGCTCTATTTTCATACGAGGGGTAGAACCGAGCACGCTCTGCCCACTTGCAGCAGTGAAAACTGAAAAAGGCTCAAATCTCGTCCCAACTTCATCTTAAATTGTGTTTTGCACACCTGCGTAAGTACTTCCTCCTACTTAATACTTATTGCAACATGCTGGCAGAACTGCCAACCTAATGAATACAGGATAACTTACGTTCATGTCTGAGCGCTGTTTGCAAAAGACTATTTGTTACTGACTGTCCTCCTAGGCCTTCATGACTTATCCCTGCAGAATGGGCAGGGAAAGACCTGTGTGGGTGTTTTAAATCAGATTTCCAAATTATTTGTACAGCTCTGATGCATGGGAATGTACATGGGAGCCCCGTGCATCCCAGCAGACACTGCTCTATGTCCACACTTCTCCCAGTAATTTACCTTTCTGCAATGTGGTTTGTGCTCTGCCAAAGAACACGCAGTTCAGCCTCAGCCTCCACCCACACATTTTCTTTCCCAGCATCTCCCATTCCCCAAATGTGAAGGATATTTCTTTTCCTTGCTCTTCTATGTGAAGCTTTTGTTTGAAGCTGTCCTTTTGAAGGCTTTTAGGTGCATGAAAGCAGCTTCCCTAGCTTAAGAAACTCCCATGGGAAACCCATAGTTTCTTTCCCTTCTGCATCAGCACCAGAAAAATCAGGAACATGAGGCCACCAACAGCAGCACAGAGCAGATGCAGCCCATAGTCAAACATTTGCCCCAGGTGGGTCAAATTCAACCCAGGTGATCACAATAAACACTTTGAATTCAAAAGTTACATGAAGAATTGTAGAGCATCTTGGAGTTTTTTCTTTCAATCATAAGAAATTAAAGGCTTCAAGAATAAGTTTTAAAGATCTCTTGCAAGTTCTCAAAACTATTTTTGAGTTCATCATCTTCACCACACACATTTATATTGTTGCATCCTTCTGTTTTAATATTCTTTTGTATTCTTAATCATTCTTGGAAGTGGGTTGTTTGAACAGTAGCACTAAATTGTTTGTAGGAAAAAATAGCATTGCTTTATTAATACACATACTAATGCCATTCCTTGTGGTGGTTGGATTCCTAGCCCCATTTTTCCTTTCTGAAAAACTATGTTCAGCTTGGAAGTCTTTCCATATGCAGAATTCCCTCCTGGCTTAACAAGGCTGATGTCACCACTGTGCAATTCTGGGTTAAGCCGCAGTAACTCCCCTGATCTCCATAAAGCTGTAACAGCAGAAAACTGGAGTAACGCAGCAGTGAGTCACATCCAGGCAGCTCTACATGTGGAAGGGTTCTGGATGTGTCCAAACAGTAATCAATGAATGCTTCTCGTTTTTACCACGTGCTGGCTGAATTACACTGTGAAACATGCCTTCAGTGTGCCAAAGTACACTTTAAAAAACTTACACAAAACGAAGAAACTAAGAGTTGATTTTGATGTTCATGATCTGTACACATCAGTGACCTGAAGCTATTTGAGACACCAAAGGTTATAGTGTTATGAGACAGCAAAATTGATTAAATGGTTCTGATGACATAAAGTCAGAGCTTATTAAGCCTTAGTAAAAGAGAGTCACACGTGGCTTTCTTCTCGGGTTGGTGCCTGAGATGTAGCACTGTGAGACAAGCTCCGTGTTTTTATCAAGCAGAAAGGTTGGGAGTTTGGCCTAGGAACAAGGCAGGCATTCAGTCCTGTGCCCCGCGTTTGCAGAAGCAGGAGATGTAGATTGCACATTTGCATATATGTTAGACTTCCTTCTTTCTGTAATCTGCTTCCTCTGTAACAATTCATACCGAGGGACTGATAACGAAAAACATTTCAGGGAATTTCCCAGCTTTAGAAGCAGCAAACGTCAAATGCAACGTGCACAGCATCGTTCTATTTAAAGCACTGGTAAATGAGCCAACAAACTACTGTCCGTGAGCATTACATCACATGTTGCCACGTTTCTCTGAGGCTATATAAAGCTGTAATATGTTCACTAATGAATTGCATGGTATGTTCAGGCCATATGGCACACCGGAATTGTACAGTACAATGCTCTATTTGTGGGGGTAAATAACAATCCATATCTGACATGTATATCATCGCCAGTTTATGAAATGTCTCCCAAGGAGACTAAATGTTAAAATAAACAGTAAATATTTTACTGCTCACTCTCTTGAGTGCTTGTTACCATTTTGTTTCTATATTATTTGTTTATAAAATCATTTGTGCTAATAAAAAATATGTTGGCGTTTTGGGTTATTTTCTTCTATGTCCTAATTTCATTGCTGTTGTGGGAATAGAGAAAAGGTGATTGGCTACCGTTAGTTAGTTCCAAAAGCTCCAGCTGCTGACTAATTACCCTTCGGAAAAGCAAACATGGCTGTTTCCCGTATCTCCACTACACTTTCTTATTTCTAAATATGAAACTACAGGAATGCAAGGCTATTAATATGTCAGGTTTTATTTACATAGCTCTTCAGTTATCATGTGGAGCAACCCAACCTTTTGGATTATAAAAGGATTTTGTTGAAAGATAAAATGCTAGGGAATGGGTTAAAGTATGTAAATAAAGTAAAAAAAAAAAAAAAAAAAAAAACATAAGCAGAACCCTCCGACTATCTCTGTGCATTATGGCAAATGAAGCAGTAATCTCATAATACCCTTTGACGATGAGGTCTCTCCATTAGCTAATAGCCGGTTTTAAACACGGTCTTATAGTAATTCTACCAACTAAATACACATTTTTAAATGAACAGACACACATGTGCATAATCGCTCTGATTTATAAGGTAAAAAAAATGTCCAACATAATGTCGTACTAAAAAAACACGATTATTTTTCTTCATTAAATTTTGAACAGTGCACGCCTCTATGCAACCAAGCAGCCCATGATAAAAATACCTCCTGAAGTTAAACCAGCTCGGAGATATCCACACAGCTTTCTGACAAGGTGCTGCACCCCCAGGAGCAGCCCTGCTGGGACAGCAGCCCTACCTTGAGCAGGAGAGATGGCAAGCCATGCAAGTCACTGGACGGGGGTGGGCCACTCATTCTGGGTGAAGAACTCCTGGTCGTGCTCAATCAGAAAAGCAAGACTCTTCTCCTCAGCCTGAGCTCAGCTGCCCTTCCGCTTCTTGTCAATATTTAACTAGTTTGTCAAGCTGGATTATATCGCCTGTCCTAAATCATACTCCTTTCATTCCAGCTCTGCAGGTGTGCTTCCAACGCAGCCTCTTAGGCAAATATTGATACCTTATCAAAGCCATTTGCTTCACCTGAAAGGTACCCAGATTTCTTCCTGAGTGCATTATCATACGTAGGCAATATGGTTACCAAACCGATGCACCGAAGAGAAACTGATGGGGTAAAGAAGCAGTAATGATTTCTGCATTCAACAGCAACACGCCCAGAAAACAAGGACTTACTTGGATATGTTTCTTCAGGACTATTTGCCACAGTATGAAGCATATATAACAGTATCATTTACAACAACAGGAAGAATTCCATTCCACCAATACTTTTCAACAGACTAGTGCCAAATGACATGCTTTTCAGACTTTTCCTCTGAAGGCTGGGACGTTCCCTTTATGGACCCCTCAATAACTGAAGCTGCTCCTGGGCCTACAAACAGGCCTCTGTGTGCCAAACAGGCCTTGCGTGCCTTTGCTTTTTGCTCTACTTATGTACATTTACTTGCAGGCTAAGTGAGTCTCTCAGGCACAGGCAATTTGCCGACACAGGCCTCAATGGAACAAGATTTTGCTCTGCAAATTTAAAGGCATCAAGCAGGAAAAACAATGATGCAAAACCCATATGGTGCTTCAAGCTATGGTAGTTAACACTAAAAAGTCAATTATCACCATCCCACTGGAATATTTTCTCTCAGGAGGTACAATTTTTTAAAGAAATATTACAACATCTTTGTTATTTGTTGAGGGAAAATAGTGACTTTCAACAACAAACTTCACTTATTGCAAAAAAAATCCAGTTTTGCTCTCTCAGTAGGTTATCAGGGCAGAATCACTATAACTGGGCCTGACCCTGAGGCCACTGAAATGTCTGGAAGTTTTCCTGCTCCCTTCTCAGGGCTCAGGGCCAGGCCAGGCCGTGCCAGTACCTGCACTGGGGCCTGAGGGCGGATTGCCTCCGTGCCCCTACCTCTGCCTCCTGAGACCAAAAATTGCACAAGATGGTTCGAGGTTGATCTATACAGTCTTGTCCAGCATGATGTGACTTCAGACCACCAGAAACTGACAGAAGCTCACCTTTGCCATTCAGATAAATGGCCACAAACCTTCAGATTCATCGCCAGTCAGTGAAATCGTGTATGCTATAGTCGGCTACTTGAGATAAAAAGGGATTCTTAACCTGCACCCGATCTCTTGAGCAACCTAATTCCCCTCCTCTTCCCTGCTGCTGCTCTGAAACCCACAGCCTGTACCGAAATAGATGCTGAGCCTCAAACAGTCAAAAGCTATTTTGTAGTTCTACATCCAAACCATGTACCACTGGTCTTTGAAACCAGGGGAACAAATGCTACTCTTTCGCAGCAAGACATTTTCATCTCTGATAAATATTAACTGACGTGCAATAGTCACAGGGAAATCAGCTGACCCATATTTCCTAACTGGTGGAGCTATGAAATGGGGAAGTTTTCCATGACGCTGCCATTGGAGGCACCGAGCTGCTGGGGGCTGTGAACTCCTCAGACCACGGAGTACAGCATCACCGAGTGCAGCAGTGATGAGAGGAATCACATTGGCAATCACTCGATAGAAGATTTTCATGGGGTTCTTTACATCCTGTAATTGGCTTAAAAAAAGTGAGGGCTTTCCAGTTATGCCTTATTAAATGTTATTTTTCACTGGGGACATACCTCTGTGGACTCATCACTGTCAGCAAATGCAGTCACTGGTAGGAGGAGGCACACACTGCGGGGGGAGTTTTGTCCCACGGGTATTGGGGATGGAGCTCACCTAGCTACTAGGACTAAGAGACAGTACGCATCACCTCATCGTGAAGCCATTTTCAAAGTAACTGAATAGTTATTTTCAAAAAAAAAGCAACTATCACGAAATGTAATTTTGTTGAAAATTACCTCTAATACCTAAAATCTGCAGACCCAAAAAGGATTTTTTAGTAATCCCAGTTTTAATAAAATTTGAGAAAATGCCAAAAAATTTTCAACATCAGAAGCCATTAGAAAAGATAACACTCTTGAGCCTAGAATGTTTTTTTACTATCAGACTGAAACACTGCTATTTTTTTCAGGAGCTTTGTGCTTTTTTTTTTTTTTCTTTTTTTTTTTTTTTTTTTTTTTTTGCAAATAAATAATTAGATTCAAAGTTTGCAAACCAAAAGGGAATGCAGAAAAACTGAAAACACTCACACTACGCCGAATATTGTAAGCAATACAAAGCATCTCGGAAGAAATCACTACAAATTAGGTACAGAGGAATCTTTGTTTACTGAATGCAATTCTGACTGCTTATTTATTTATTTATCGAAGCACTGCGCGAGCATCCCCAGCCAAGCTGTTTGGCATGCCAGCATGAATAGCTTTCCACATCTGCTGCCAGCTGATGTCTCCCCTGACAGTATTCAGAGCTGAAGACCAAAATTTCACATAAAGCAGAATTAGTTCTTTAAAAAGTGAGTCTGTGGACCAGTTCAGCCTAGTATAAAGCAGCTACTTCAGTGGTTATGTGGCTTTTGGCAATTGTCTCCAAAACCTGCCTTTACCACAGCACCCACATCGAAGAGTTATGCATTTCTTTCATCACAAATCCCTGTTTTTGCATTCTTAAAAAATATTTTAAGTGAACTGGGCACCTTGAAGTGTATTATTATGTTGTGAGATGTTCTGTGTTGTTTGGAGAACAAGAGTAAATTCTGACCTTCAGATCTCACTCCAGATTATTCATCCTTTTCTTGAAAGCCATTTATGTTTGTTTATTGGTTTTGCACTTGCAGAAAGGCAACCTTTCCTGGTACACACTGCAACAATTTTAACTCACAGATTCACTTAAGCATCTCAGACATACCAACTGAGGCCATACTTTCTTTCAATGTGTCCTGAATGTATTCTGTCAAACTCCCATGGTCCCCATCAGAAATTTGTCCAAAATGAAATGAAAAAAAATACAAAATAAAAATAATAATAATAAAAAAACACCACCATCACCACCACCAACAACAACAAAACTGGATCATGCTTTGTGTTTGGGATAAAAATGAACTGTCTTGATAGCTGCCACATTTGTGTGCCAGAAATTGTTGTGTGGGATTTTAAAAGGTGCTTACTTTTGGCCTCTGTTCCCAGTGAAATCAGTCAGTGATTAAACTTCCATTGACCTCAGTGGGAACAGATTTAAACTAACATTAAGCATTTTAAAATTCAAGTGTGCGAGTTTTACATACTAGAAAACATACCTTTCCAAGCACTGTTTTATTAAACCTTTTTCTCCATCAAATCTATTGGCAATGAATCTTTTGCAGTAGATGTTGGAAGAGGCTGAATAAGTGCAATTGTTTTTCAATGTCACTTAAATAAATTGCTTATAATGCCACAGGCTAAATAAGAAGAGCCAATTCCTGGTAAGCTCATAATGTTTTTCTTTGTCTTAGAATGTGCTCATTAAACTTTGAATAGCGTACATCACACAGCATCCAACATAACTGTGGTCCTAACACTGCCATGTCAGGCCCATCACACAACAAACTGAACATGACTTTTTCATGAGAAACAATAAAAAATGTTCATCAATTATTCAAGTTTTCTTTTCAGTACTTATGGTTGAAAAAACATATAAATAAAAAAAAAAACCTCTCCACGTGTCAGTTATGCACACACTAAGTACTTTGGATTTCTGATATTAGGCCCAGCCACCCTAATACCTTGTTTAGGGCATTGCCTAGCACCTGAATTTCACCATTTCAAACACAAAGGCATTCAGGACCCTCACTGCTATCCTATATATAACTATGGCCTTGGGCTAAAAAATAAATACCTGCCTTCCACAGAACGCGGGAGGCAGTTCAGCATTTCTGGAAATAAAACTGTACTTTCACCATACTCTATCTTGACTTTTTTAGGACAAGTCAATTGATAAGAAATCTCTGAAACACTAAATATTTCCAAATGCAGCCATGATGATAACCCCGATGGCTCGCACAGTCTGGCAAAGGTGATTAGTCCTGCAGCCCGGCGTTCCCCTGCAGGAGTGGGAACACTGCCCGGGCAGCTTCCAGTGACCTGAGGGTCATTCTTTTGTATATGGACATTTGTCTACAGTGAGGTCATTATGTTTTTTTAAAACCTACAGGGAAAATAAGGAGACTGCTTTCCTCCTCCATCGGCTTCTCTGCAGAGCATCACTACCTTTCTTCCAAATCTCTGCTGCCTTCTGCCCCCATACTACACCTGAGCTAAGGACACTTTTTCTTTTTTATTCCTTTTTTTATTTATTTTGTCCTTTGTTGTCTTTCCCTGAAAAAGCATCTTATCTTTCCTAAGACAGAAAAGACCTTCCTCTGACCTCATTCATCTTGATTTTTTTTCTGTACTCATGGATGCCAAAGGAGAATAATGAGGAAACCATTTGTTTCCTTTCTTCCCATTGCCACTCATTTCTCCCTGTTTCTCATTTGTGGCCACAGTAAGACTAGTAAAAGATCATCTTCTCTTGGCTTCACCTTATACATCCCATAGTTTCTTTATCCCATCTAAATGCTAGCACCTTAGCAAGTACAATGCGTATCAGCAGGTTGCAAGGAATTGATTCAGTAGTGGATGGGAGGTGAGCATGGCACCCAAGAAAGACAGTTTCCCATGACATCCATATACCAAAAGGCTGCGAAACCTAAAATCCAGATATGGGCCAGCCAAACTTTGCTTAATGTGAGATTGAAAGAGATCACAGCCCAGGGAAGGATGGCTGCAGGCCATAAATGCAAATAGCTGTGAGATTAACAACATGTTATACCCATAAAATTTAAATCAAATGGTGGTCAGCTGAAGGTCATTAACTGAAGCAAGTCCCTTAGTTCTCCTTCCCTCTGCTCTGCCAGGCTGATACCATTGGGACTTAGCAAACTGAGAGGAAACCACACAGATTTAAAAGGTTTTGTTTCCCCCCCAAAAAAAAAGATAGAAAGAAAATGGATTTTCTGACTATTGTGGTGAGCCTAATCAGTGCAAGAAAAGTAGCAATAAACTAAAAATTACAAGGAACGATAAAAATAAAAATAAAATCCTTGTTGATTTGAGTGACTATTGCCAATAAGTCTCACTTACATAGCACCAAAAGGGAGCACTCACAGCACAAATTATAAAAAGACCAGAGTGCTCTGGATACTTTGCCAGCTTTTGTAAGCAGAGTTCAAGAAATGTGAAATCACTTACTGCCAAATGGCTGCCTGCGAACTGTCACCTTTTACAAGAGATGGAGGGGATCTGGATGTTGTTTCTACAAGAAGTTACCTCGGAGCTCCTCAAAGCAGCAGAGGAGGCTTTGGAGTCCTAAGTGCAGTACAATCAGCTGTGCATCCCATCGTGTCACTCCGGTGTGAAATAACTTCTGAATAAACAGGATCTGCAGAACTGGATCACTGTCTCCTGTATGAATCAAACTGCTCGCTGGCAGTACGAATGACAGACTTTTAAAATTTTCCTTAGCAGCTTCCAAACACGAGAAAAGATCAGCAGGATCTGGCCAACAGGGAAGCCGGTATTACACGTGGTCAGGTATACAGTGGCAGAGTGTTAGAAAACAATCCAAAAAGCAATGAGCCTCTACGTTAAAGCTGTCAAACCGAGTGCATTCACGTAAACACTGATTTAAGTATGCTTACAGCAGTTTCAATTTATGAACGTATTACTATTACATTATTTTCCTTGGCTTCTTAGTAAAGTTAGACAGGAAAAAAAAATCATTCTGGTCTTCGTCTGGGAAGTTTTTCAGATGTTGACTTTATTTATTTGTTTATTGCCAAATAGAAGCCTTAAGGAAGTGTAAAGTATCTGTTGTGACACACAGCACTTTCTTGTAGATCAAATCTACGTCTCTATAGGCAGCAGATAATAGTACAAAAGGGGAAATGTAAGATGAACTCACACTAGAATTAGAAAAAGAAAGGATTTAAGGCTGAAGGATTTGAGGGAAAACATCCATTATGACACACTTCACATTCACCATTAGGCTGCCCTTGGGAGGGAGAGAATCAAGGAACTGTAAAGCAGGGTTTGAAATGGGCTTCCCGGGACTTCTGTCAGGAACCGGCAGCCTTACATTAGGCAGACTTTTGACAGGTCTCTAACTTAGGATATTCCATACATAAAAATAAATACGGCTCTAGCTGACAGCCTATTGTTCCTACCGTGGTGTAGATCACGACCAGAGCTCTTTGTAGACTCTGAAACCCAACTATTTTCTAAAAGCACAGTCAGTGCCCAGTGCAGATCACACATCGCTGCTAGCCTGGAGCTCCCCAGTGACAGCAGCCCAAAGCCCTGCTGCTGCTCTGCTGGGAGGCTCCAGGACACAGCAAACACCAAGAAAGGCATGCCCGAAGCAAAAGGTCTGAGCTAACAAGGCAAAAGGGACAAATTTCAAATTTACCTTTACAGTCTCCTGTTTGGTAAATCAATTTGTTCTTTTTTCCTTTTTTTTTTTTTTTTTTTTTTTTTTAAGTCTTGGTAATGTTGATTACTGCCTTTCCTCATTCTCACCATGTAGATACTGAGTAGAAAACTGTTGAGTCCATTCAGTTCTGCTAAATTTGAACCCTGATTTCTCAGTTAGTTCACCTTCTGTTATTCTCTTCCCTTTGGGGAAGACCCTCAGCTCTCATTTTTTCAGGTCTCAGGAGTGCTTGTGGCAGGACAGCTTCCGCCAGGTGAAGAAATGTGTATTAGAATATTGCCCGTAAATCCGGGAGAAGAGGAAGGCAAAGAAAAGGACTGCTTTGCAAATGTTAGAGACTAAGAGCTAGAGAAGCTTTCAGGACGGAGTACATTGTTTTACACAAAACAGTTCCTTGTTCAGGTTGCTTTACCAGATTACAAAGGGCTTTTACCAACTGGAGACAAAAGCAGAAGGGAGGGATTGAGCTCAGGGCACTGCTTTCACATGAGGCGGTGTTCTCTTAATCTCTTATCTCTAGAAGAAAATCCAGCAGAAGAGAGAAAAATCCATGGCAATGAAAATATGTGCATTATAGCAGTCTTGGTAAAGTGTATATTTATTTGGGGATGCTTCTAGCAAGCTTAATATGAACCTACTGAATTTAATAAAAGAAATCCTATTTCATTTCTTGTTGCTCATTCTTGCATAGACCTGAATCCTTTGCTCTCCATGTTCTAAGAATCTAATCAGAAATACAGGTTTTTCCACTCAATGTTTTTTAAAGGGAAGGTTATTTGCAACACCCAAGTTAAACAGCAGAACACAGCCTCACAAGGCAAAGCTAGAAAATACACACTATTCCCCAGTGGGTCCTACCAGTAACTCGCAAACGTATGAGATAAGACAAAGCACCTGAGGCCAGCGGTGTGTTGATTCCTGCAGCACCCAGGTCTCCGGTAGGTAATTCACAGAGCTGCGTGGAGCATATGCCTACTTTCACTACCGGTCCCAGAACACCTACGAGAAGGAACGGGCTTGAAGGAGGGAATGGGAACAGAGCAGAACATTTCACGAGCAATGGGAAGCAGGGCTTCAGCTAACTGGCTGCCTCTTGGCCTCTGAGTTGTAGAAATCTTAGCTTCAGGAGCATCCTCTGAGTTTGGGAAAAACATTTCAGTACATTTACAAGCTGTCAGGATGGTAACGTGGGGTTTAAATAGGCGGACTGCTTTGTAAGTACATTCTTCTCCCTCTCCTACAGCTGTGTCAAGGCTTATGCCAAGCGGCACTTGAAGCTGTTCTACTGCCAAAATCTGCTGTCTCCAAAGTAAATGGGAAAGAGTCAATGTCCTGCAGATCTCAGCTGTAAGGAGCCATCTACAACAATGTAAGATGAACTTGCAGAAGAAACTAACAATCTCCATAGGAACGGCCAACTCAGAGACAGAAAGGGGGAGGCTATGTATATCGGATAAACAGTTCATTTTTGTCTCCTGACTAATATTTAGGATCACATTCTCCACTGGGATAAATTAGAGTATCTTTAGCCATATGTTTGCAGAAATCTTGACATCATTGTATAAACCATATTATTTGAGATGATCAGTCTGGGGTCTGCTTTCTTTGCCTTATAGTTTGGGGGCCTCCAGGCCTATTGTTTTCAAGACACTTTCTAAAACTCGGACAAGCAAGACACTTGGTCACACTTCGTCTTCATGCAAATTTAGACCATGGGTAGTGCCCCAAATCTGGGTGTCAGGGAATGAAAGACCTGGAACCAAACACCATACAACAAGCAACAAAACCATGAGAGCTTGTGGCTGCAAAATCTGTCCAGTTCCAGCTCCCCTCAGTGGAACTTGGTGATTTTCTGGCAGCTGAGGACCCAGCCCTCAGTCTAAATATTGACTCACTCTTTGGTCTTGTGGACTAAACAAGAAGTTTCGGAAAACATTTCCCAACCCAGCTGAGTATGCCTGAAAGGCTCCACTTCAGCTTTTGTGTGATCAAAGTTAAGAGCTCTATTTTACTTTGCTCCTGAATGCAGTCAAAAGATTTTCAGCTGCTTTAAGATTTTTTAATTAAGATTTTCAGCTGCAGCACCTACAATATACAGATTAGATGCCACAAATTCAAGAAAAACTATTTCCTGCCCCTGCAGTCATAGTTAAAGATGGACAAAATATTTAAGAACAATTTTTCCCCTCCAAAATAAGTGATTTATCTATTTCAGAAGGAAATCAATACTTACTGCTATGCCTGTAGTGAAAATTATCTTCTACCCACTGAGAGCTTTGTGTTTTATTTGGCCAACTAAGTATGTTCTGTGGTAATGTAGGAAAAAAGGCAAATTACAAGCATTTCAACATTTATCAATTTTTTTAAAGAAGACAGCACTGCTTGCAAGATTTGCATTGTTCAAACCTTAAAACAGTTAAAGGATTTTTTTCTGTAACCAAGGAAAAGACATCACATTTAATCTTCTGCATAAGACACATAAGTTCATTGTCACCCCAGGACTACCAGCACAGCCGTGTACATACCTTTGCTCAAGAATCTCATTTCTTCAACTCATTTACATCTCTATGGCCACTAGAAATCTGATTTTTTTTTGACACCTGTTCTCCCTTGAGCCCGATTCTGTACTCTCAGCATACTGACTGTACTGCAAATTGCATGAAAAAAAAGAACGATTCCTTATCCTGAGCAATTGGCTTCGATGCTGAGTTAATTGGCTCTGAATTTCTATTAACTGTTTTTCCAGGTTCACTCTTTTAAAGGCTCTGTCAGCGACACGCTGCCACATACACTGAAGTAAATCTAATTGTACCGTCCTCTGTTCTCATCATGGTTTGGTATAACTGACATAATCAAGGTGGATGGTCTGGGTTAACTATTTTCTTCCTTAAAGGCTTATTGGGAGATTATGGAGAGAAGACAGGCATGTTATTATTAGCTGTAATAGCACCGCCTCACTCAAAGACCATCAAAACTTCTTTCAAAATTCCTTATTGAGAGCTTATGCTGTGCCCAGATCCTAACAAGCAGGGATAGCAGACTGGGATCGTGAGTCCTCGGGGCTCAAAGAAGGAAACCACCTCTTCTTACCGGTAACCATTTGGTGTGGCTGCTTTCCTTGACTGCTTAACTCCAGCCTTAAGTGCTCTTGTACATCACGCTCCAGCCTCCACTCAGAAAGCAGTCAAAGAGCAAAGGGACAAAAGCCACATTCCCCTCAGCTTTGAGAGCAGTCAGCCACACCAGAAATATTTTCCAAGAGAAAATCCTTTTTGCTACTCACATTCTCGGTTTGCCACATTGGCCTTGGATGGGATCCTTTCTGTTCTCCTAACAATGACAACAGCGAGAGCAGCGCACGTCCAGCCCCCATCCACTGCTCAATTCCCTGGCACAGCGTAAGGGGCATCGCCAGTGAGGACATACTCAGGTGACTTCCATCTGTGCTGAGGGATATTGCCTAAATAAAAGAGGGCAAAATGCACCCCGCGAAGAGGAGAAGACCATTTTATTTGTTTTGAAAGGCTATCAAGGATTTCAATAAAAGGCAATAGACGCATTGCTTCTGATTAGCTAATAAAACCCCGTACTGCCATTACGGAGAAATAAAGCTCTACTTAACACACTCTGCTTTCTCATAGAGATGGATGGAATTTATCTCTGATGGCTCGGAACTGAAAACGAGTCATTATTACGTATTTCAAGAAATACTGGAATACTGAAAACAAGTACAGATATTTTTTCTTACTGGAAGAATTTATTTTTTGAAGAATTATCAGGACTTTCTGAGAGGTTTATAAATCAAGGCAGAATCTCCTTAAATAATTTATTAAAGTGTATTAATGTTCATTATTTTTCAGAGATTGGAAAAACAAGCCCATTCCTACACAAAAGCCCCCTAAACCAGGCAATCCCATCAACTCTGTAGTTCAGCCTCACAAGTGTGTGAGCATCCCAGGTCTCTAAATATGAGACGTGCTTTCTGTGTCTCCAGTTAAATGATACAAAACAGCAGTAAGTGTTTACGAGGGATTCAGCTAAAGGTCTTTAATTCATAATATCTGTGCCCTTTTAAGCCACTTAGTCTTAGGACATGTTGCCTTCTACAAAAACAGGCAATGGCAGCAGACTCACTGGAGACGACCCACATCACAAGCAAAGGCTGAAGCCTTCTTAGTAGCAGGGATCAGACAAGCAAACACTTAAAATAAACAGAGAAATCTGCAGCCTGCGACTGATTCCCTGCCTCCCTGAGGCTCATCCTGCTTGCAGGCCTGTGCCCTGAGACAGGTGGGGAAAGAAGCTCTGGGAGCAAGTTTTCACCTTTCCCTCTCCGTCAGGGGACACGAGATGCCTCCCATGCAGGTGTGCAGAGGTGCAGTTCACACACTCGTGAACCAGATTAAAGAACACGGTCTGACAATTCCACAGGGAGTTCAGCTGAAGGAGGCCCACAGGGCTCATTCACTTAGGGGGAAAAAAAGAGCAAGCCTGACTTTCGAAATTCATTTACACAGCCAGAGCATAAATGCAGTAGTCTCAGCTGATCAGTCAAGGAGAATGGCTTGGGAAGGCCAGAACAAAAAAAAAAACAACACTTGGGAAGAGCTTAATTTCATTGTCTGAAGGTTTCTCTGCTGAGTTCAACCAGCCCTCTGCTTGTTTAGGCAGCTTTTCTGTGTAACAAAGGCCGTTCACACTCCAGCATACACGAGCCGTACAATTTCCAGAGGCACTGACATGACACGGGCTTGGCGCAGGCCGCAGCCTGCACGAACCGAATGTAATTGGGTCGTGGTCACTGCTCTGTGGGCAAGCACCAGCTTCCAGTCCACTGATCCATTCATCTTCTGCCAGCACGCTGACATCCAAAATGGACTCGCTTCACACTGGCGGAGGGGAGATTTGGGGGTTAGAAAATTGTACGTTATGATTGTTTGAAGCTCCTGTGGTAAAATATCGGATGCCACAATTACACACAATGTGCACCCCAAAGTGAGGTCCCACGGAAAAGCATCATTCTACTCTCTGTATGGTACCAACAAGTGTATAAAGTGTAACTCACCCTGTTTTGAGGTTTGTCACTCATCTCTCACTTCCCTCTGTCCCTATCTCTGCTGGCACCACTTCCTGAGCTTTGCTAATTAGTGCATTGAACCATATACATGGATATATAAATATAGATTAGATATAAAGACCTTGCGTTTCTGACTTCCAAAAATAACCCTAAAAATAGAAGATAATTGTGTCCAATACAAAGCACTGTCCTCCATATTTCCTTCCTCACCTCCATCTTGTGAGCACAGTATAAACAATGATTTTATCATCATAAATAATTCGAGTTATTCCACCAGATATCAGCAACGCCAATTACACATATTTCTTCCCATCAATGAAAACTTCCTGTTTTCTACTGCCTTTTGGGAAAAACACTCTTAGCCTTGATGCAAAAGCAATTGAAAAATTGTCCTTTGTTTCTCATTCACTGCCATCAGAGTTCATCATGTACTCAGTGAGCCCAGATTCAGGTTCGTGCTTGCTGAAGTCCGTATCCTCGCTTCAAAGCGCCGTCCTGCAATTCACGCAGGGCTGGACAACTTACGGTACTTGATATGAAAGTACCATAATGCAAGTTTATTGCGCCCATAATTAGCATGTGTCCTCACAACATCTGCCCTGAAAATCATGTAACATATTAAATAAAACTCAAACCATTTTCAATAACATTTGCTCAGTTTTAAAAGGTCATTAGAAGGTGAGCAAAGGTTGAGGGGGATCTTTATGCGGTGGATAAGAACAACATAGCACAGATGCAATCTTGCTTGGTAGATGATCCACCAGGTCTTTACAAACATTAATTAAGCCTCACATTTTCCATATGAGGTAGGTAAACACCGTCACTCCCTTGCTCTCAGATCTGTAAAACAAAGCCAGTAAAAGACCTGTGACTCATAAGATATCAGAAGAGCCAAGAGCAAAATTAAAAAAGCCTTAGGAGCCAGCCCACATTTGAGCAACTTGAATTAATTCAGCTGGTGATAGGATCCTTGTACAGGCTCAGACACTGTTTCCACTGCCAATGACAGCACATTTCTGGCTGTACTCAACTTCCAGTTTTGTACAATGATAAATAATCTGTTAGATTACATTATTATAGAGTCCAGTTATCTATAATTTCCAACATGATTTCTTTCCTCCTCCTCCTCTACGCTGTTCCTTTGATACTTAACTCCTCAGTTCTTTTCTGTGCTGCATGGTATTACAAGAAACCTCTGCAGAAAGGGAAGCTGTGAACCAAATGATGAACATGTTCAGTGTAGAGTCCACAGCTGTGAGAAATTCAATGTTAACAAAAGCCAGCAGGAAAGTGTTTAAATTTTCCCCTTCTGTCCTCAGACGTGAGTAACAGCAGGGTGCAAGTGGTTCACGGACATTGTACCTCTCATCTTCACCATGGGATGAATTCCACTTAAACACCGCAGTCGTATCTCACAGTTTTGGTCTCCATTCCTACCCACTTTCAGTCCTGCGATATATCCAACTGAAACTATATCTAAAAATAAATACTAAAGCACACCTGTGCTAACTTTCAGACGCAGTTTTATACCTGTAAATTGTAAGTGCTGCACCAGGCGCATGGAATCAGAGACGCCACAAGGATCAAGATGACTACATCAGCAAAAGAAGAAGATCATTCATTGCTAATGCAAATTTTCTACACTGCTGGGCTTTATATATTATATAAAATAGATAACCACATTTTCTCTTTCTTTAGTTGGTCTAAGATGTCCAAAACTCTGTGCCCTAAAGAGGGCTTTTTAAATTAATTCACCAGCAAGTTGCTTAGGACAGAAGTTTTGAATAAGACTTCCAGGTCCGTAATCAGAATTAGGATACTCTAAGGGTAATTGTATAACCAGTTATTTAAGCTGAGGTCACATTTGCATATGTTGTTGAGAAAAACATATTTTATTATTTTTAACTCTTTGAACCAACAATCCTACAGGAGGAGCTTCACTATGTGCTCTTCTGAACATTAAAAAAGCAACTGACAGAAAATTTTTACCCATAGCATTCATCCGTGCTGGAAGCACACACGTATTTTTAAGCTCTGAAATTAGACAGATCATGCTGGTAGTCAAAAGAATCAAAATGATGGTGAAGAGTGGTGATGAAATAGATACAAATCCTTTAGCTGAGTCAGGCCATGGTGGGCTCTAGAAACGCCACTGTTTTGTTTTCTCAGCCAGATGCATGAAAACTAGCAGGTCATCTGGGGTCATTTTTTGAAATATTGTGTTAGTATCTACATTCCAACATGAAGTTCCCATTTAATTCTATGTAAATTCAGTGTGCACTGCTGAGAGCAAAAGAGGGTCAAGTCACCTCTTGACCTGTGCATTAAAGTCCTACATCACTAATAAAATGAAAAAAGCCTAAATGGAAGGATCGCATTTGGACCTCTGGAGGACAGCTGATCCAGCAGAGTAAGTCTGTTGAGCTGGACCCACCTAGTTAATTCTACTGCATTCATATTTCAAATGCAGCAGGTTCCGAGGAATACATACTTGCCAAAAACAACAGTTTGGCTTAAAGTCAAGACCTGTAAACTGCAGTGTATTAAGTGCCGATGCTCTTGAAATACTTCCTGTTCTTATAAATAGAACCTGCAAGTCAAGTGCTATCGTGTAACCAGTGCAAGAAGACATATGAAAACAAAGGTGTGAAATGCAGCATACCAGAATGGCCTAAGAACACAAATATACAGGGAGTCACGCCATGGCTCCAGAGTACCACTTCAATAATTGGAGGGAAAGAACTCCACAAAGCGATGGCTTGTATGTGGTGCTAAAGATGCTGCTACTCTAAAAGCTCACAAGCGCCTTTAAGAGTGACAGCGTTGGAAGTCCTGAGCTATTCCATGCCAAAGAGGGTTCTGTTTATTCACATATGCCAAGTTCTAGGATATGAACAGGTGTCTTTGGTTTTTTAGTAGTGTTGACCATGCCTAACATGTTTTTGTTTTTTAGTTGAATATGCACATAATTTTAATATACCTTTTTATACCTTTAATACCTTTTATTCAGGCTCTTCTTGTACTGGTGTGATAGTGCATTGCAGTTGCCCACCACAGGAGGCATCTCATTCCTCTAATAGTCAGAAGACAGAAATTCATTCCAGTGACCTGAGCAAAAATAATTGAAAGCTTAAGACCTGCAATGCTGGATACCTCCCGTGCTTGGGACCAAAGTGCGGTCTGGACAAAAATGATGAACTGAGGGGATGCAACTATCATTTAAGTGAGGTGGAGATAAATGATTCTCGAGTGGATCTCACCCTCTATTTGTGTTAAAGCTTCCCCACTTTGCACAGAATACTTAATTAGCCAGAAAGATTTTCTTGTTCTGTAGCGGGAGATTTGGATTCCTGTTGCTGCACTAGTGGATCATCAATTATTTATACAAAGGAGAAGAAAGTCAACAGGAGGGACTGTGAATGCCCCATGCAACATAATGACCTACCACTCAGAGGCTGTTATGCTCCTGAGGCAGAGGAGAGAACTGAACCTTATAAAAGCAGAACAAAATCATCTCCCTCTCCCTGGATAATATAGCTCTTCACCTTTTTATTATTTTTTTTTTTTTCCTGAAACGAGAAGGAAAATTTGACCCAAATCCACAAGCAGTTTCCAGGCAACTGAACTTTGCCAGAGCACATAACAAAGCTCCAGTCCTCCCTGAAATGCTCTTTGCCATCCTGCTGTAAAACAGGATGGAATCAAGGGACCACGAGGTAAACTAAGGACAGCCACCTACTTCTGGAAAGCAGGGAGGAGAATTTTCTGTCACTGAGGAAGCGTTAAATACTTATCACCAGGATGTATTTTCAGCTCCATAGGATAATGATCCAGATCTTGAAAGTGATAGGAATCCTTCCTCCCGCACCACCAAGAATCTTGTTTCCAGTTCTGCTGTATGAAATTACTATTAATACCTTAAGCTATATTAGGATCTAAAAGGCCCGGTCATTATCCAGAAACCCCACCGGTTCAGTGCTGTAGAAGCTGTGGATTTGGGGCAGCAGAACAAGAAGGGAATAGAAGCCACCCTAACCTACCCATTTTTTCCAATACAGGGGGCAGGAAAGTGTTTTAAAAGCTTTTGGAGGAGGGCAGTGAGGCATTTTTTGGCTTTTTATGGAGCATTTTTCCAAAGCATGAAGAAGAGCCTGGAAGCAGTCTGAATGCCTCTCAGTACCTCGTCAAGCAAGGCGGGGAGTCGAGCCTGACGCTAGCGGCTGGTCAGGGAGCCCAGCCGACCCTTCACAAGAGGCCTCAGGAGGTCAGTTAGTGCCAAGTGCGCTTAGGGAAAGGAGAGATAGTGAAGGACCACAAAGAGAGAGATGATCTGACTGAGTGAGCAGATAGGAAAAGTGAGTCCCTCCCATTGACAATCTTAAAATACAGTTTTTCATCTCAAACCTGGCTAACAAATTACTGAAGGAAAACTAACCTGCCCTCTGACCAGCCCAGAGAAAGCTGTGTTCCAGTCAAGTTCACACATTGCACTACGTCGTGTTGGGGTTGGCAGACCTCTGGTGCCAGTCTGCTGTCATCACTCAGCCCTGAGGACAGGTACAGACCCTCAGGACCTCCAGTGGCACTGTTCCTGTTGGAAGGGAGACTCACAGACTGCTGACAAGTGAATGCTGGATTATCTTCTGGAGACAAACCATGCGGTGTTTCAGCAAAAGGTTAAACGTCACAGCAGCAAGTAAAAGTGGTCTGAAATCTTAGTAACTTAAACTTTAACCAATTTATTTGTAACTGGCTTGTATTCGCTTCTAATTCTAGATTAAGCCACGTTAATTAGCTCTTGAGGTAAACGATATGTCTAACACTACCAGCTGTCTTTTCCCTATTCTTCCTAGATACACATGTATGGAGACAGATATGCTTAAGAGGATAACTTCACCCCAGGTCTAGGAATGTTCACAGAGGAAATCCCATCTGAGCTTGTGCTTCCTCTTGCATTGAGAAACCCAACAGAGCAGCTCGCTGAGACCTGGCTAGGAGCATAAATAATGTATACAACTTAATTTGCCTCGCTGTGTTTTCAATTATTGCTAGTAGCCCAGTCCCTAAACTGTATTCTTTGTCTTGGAGAGCCATGCATTTTGAGAGATGCACTAATCAGTCCTCTTCCACTGTGCGACTGTGCCCACAGACAAGATGTTTTAATGACTCAGGTTACCCGTCACACTATTCCAATCATAAATCAAGGGGGGGAAAAAAAAACAAAGAAATGCATACACTGATCAGAGTCAGGGAGTAGCCAGGCAAGAGAATGATCCTTTTTCTCTCATTTTGGCCAATAAATACAGATTTTATCTTTCAGTAAAACATCCAAAAATAAGATGACATATCATTTTTACAATAAAAACACTCCAGAAAAAATATTTCCCCTGGTTTTCACTTTGTGATTTAAGTGAGCGCTTTCCATACTAATATAATTTTACACTTACTGTAATTCCAGTTCTTCTACTGGCAGTGGTAAATTGCATCACTCTTAAGATGAATACTGTTTACCCCTAATGTGAGTTTTATACATTTGTTGTCCCCACCCGTTCAGCATGAAGGGCACCGGAGAAGAGATCTTCTCTCTGCAGTTAAATATAGGGCTATTTATTCTTCTGCAGTCAGTATTTTCTTTATGGTCTCTCAGATGAAGATGTGGGAAATGGTTAACATCCAGATTTGCAAGGCAAAACAAAACACAATATGACTACTGCCAAGTATTGCATTCTTCTGTATGTCACAGTGAGTGAACTTAATCACGGTTCATTAACCCCAAATCCAGTTTCTCATTCATGTACCCAATAGTGTGGTATCAAACCATCTCTCATAACTTCAGCATGATGTTCTTAAATCAACGTGGGCTTTTTCTTTTTTCTTTTTATACCAACATATCCTATAGCCCTTGCATTTTCGTAATATTTATAAATGGAAACACAGCACATTATAATTAATCATTTCAAAAGCCAGTTTTGAAGGAAATAAACTGGGATTACCGAATCTCTTCCCTGAGGACAGAGACAGCCTGATGAAGTGCTTCAAAAAGTTCCTTTTTGATATCTTTTGCAGAAAATGCCCCTGCTGTGTCTGCCCTCTGGTTATTAGTATCACCTGTAAACAGTTCATTGCCACTGCTGACTCCACTAAACATCTTCTTTGTACTTCAATCTGCATTTTATGTGAACTCTGGAGCTATTAGCCACTAATATCAACAGCATTGCACAGTCTAGGAACATTTATTGCTCCCCCGCTTAGTTTAATGTTCCTGCCTTAGTACCGTAATATTATTAATAGTCACCAAGTACAATAAAAGAAAATTAAGTGTTTATTTTGTTTAGGCTTTCGCCACTTTACCTGCAGCCTTTTTCCATTACATTTGCACATAAATGAGCATACACTACATTTTTTAGATGCAAATCAGGGTTTAACTCCCCTAATCATATTGTTCTATTTTCAGTCATCTTCCAGGCCACTTTATTTGTTATTGCAAATGCAAGTATATTATGGTAAATTTATACATATATATATGTTATATAAATGCATAGCATGCATTTGGTAGCTATTCGCCTCCCTAATAGACTTCATTTGTGTATTTTACGTCTTTTAAAACAAATATTTTGTAAAAAGATGGTCTTCGGTAGAGTTATGACATAGCTTGCAGAACATGCTCACATCACACGCATGCCAAAACAGCCCATTTGCTCTTTGAGATGCTGCTTTATTTCCCCCCTCAGTTTCACAGATATAAAACCCAAAGCAAGGTTTTAATGCCTATTAAGACAGGCATCGATTCCGACATGTTTCAGACTGGTGTGACTGAGATCTGAAGACAGATGCCTTTAAACCGACAGTGAAATTCTGAAGTACCCACTCTCTAGAGAAGCGCCGGCCTCGGTCGGCGATGTGTTGTTGGAAAGCGAGCCAAATAATATCTGGCCACAAGAATATAAACCGAAGTGCTTCCCATGGACACACACAATTACGTGTTAAGAATAGCATTAACCGCATTCTTTCCGAAGACCAGCTCGAGTTCATAGCGCTGTTCAAGAAACTAGACAGTAGATAAAATTAAAGATTACATGGTTAATGAGTGTGTAAAACTGCAGCTGCGAGAGGCCTCTCTCTGCGAGGCGCTGCCTGCGTGTGCCACCGCGGTGGGTCCAGCCCAGGCGGCTTCTCTGCTGCTCCCTGCGTTGGAACTGCCTGAGAGGTCCCTGTAGGGACACGGGCTATAAACCAGACCTTCCTGGGGCCTGCACACTACCAGGGTTAACATTTAACCAGGCCCATGTTCTCTTCAGCAGAGAGAAGCTAGTCATTTTCCCTGCCTAGATCATTTAGCTACACGCGTGTTCCAGTTAGCGCTGCCGAACTTGCACACTCTTATAGATTTGCAGCACGAATTACCCAAACTAAATGTGATTTGAGCTTTGGAAGTGCAGATCCGGAGCAGCCTGATGGGCCCTGATTTCCCAAACGCTCCTCAGACTGGCCTCCTGCCAGCCTGGCACAGGGACCCAGGATTTTTGGATCCCATCTCCGATTCAACTCCCTCTGGTTAAAGCAGCTTGCTGAAAAACAGTGGGTAGCTCACATTTTTTTCCTGAACCATCTCTAATTTGACAGCATTTTTGCAGTATTCATGGGCTTAGATTATATGCCAGGAGTCCTGGCCCCAAAGGAAGGGTATTAGATTTTGTATTCTTTTGCTATGAATCTAGATTAATAGCCCTGAATTCCTACTCCCAGTGGACTGAAAAGAGATGCTTTGAAATCTATGCATTTGTTGGGCCATATTCACTTGTACATGTAACTAATTACAAAGTAATTAGTATTATCTCAATACATCTAAACACAGACAAGAAAGGGAAGACAACCATTTATTATAGTGACAAAGGAAATCAGCGTTTTCTTATCATAAAACTCCGAGTAATCTTGTTTTCTTGTACATCAGTGTAATTAATCACTGTATTTAGCATTCATAGATAATAACACCTAGTATCTGCTTTGATGAGATAGAAACAAGCATATTATGAATCACTTCACGACCAGACCATCTTAATTGCTAAAATTACTGTCTCCATGCCTGCCTTTTCTGTAAGAGCGTTGGCTCAATGAAATGACTGAAATACCTGCATGCCTTGGCAGCCAGCTCAGCCGCTGCACTAATATGGCATTTGTCATTCCTATTACGGAACCATACTCTTCCCTCATTTACAATTGCATTAAGCCAGAGAAGTCAATGGGGTGATGCAGGGCATAAACTAGGGCATAATCAGACTTATTACAGTGGATGACTGAAGGAGTGAAAAACGCTTTTAAATTCAGTAATCCCATCTGACCAAACCTCTCAACTGGACGGAACACAAAGTGAAACCCTACTTCTGTCTTTGACCAAGTAATAAAACAAAATTTGAAATTAAGAAAACTTATCAGTTAATTGAGATTGTCTTCCATTATACAAATACAACTGACTAACCTTTAGGGCTTTTCATTAACCAAGGTTCGTCAGTTCTAATCATCTGACACTCAAATACTCCAGTGGCCACGCCACTGCAATTCAAGTCGCCGGCTCTGCTAACAAAGTTCTTAGGTTACGCGCACAGTTATCAGGGTAAGACAAGCAATCCCGTAGCACGCTGATTTCACAGATACTGTCATATCCCATTAATGTCTTAACTGGTGGCAGAATTTATTAATGAAATTAATCTTCAAATATGTACTCATTCCTTACTTTCTGTTCAGAACCAGAAGTAGTCACGAGTCCATAATCCCATGTGATATTTTATCGCAGTTAATAAACACAATAGGAGTCCTAGTAGGATTAATAATCATCTTTAAGCAAAATAATTAAGGTTTTAATCTTCTAAGGGTAATTTGTTTGACCTCATCCTACCAAATACATTCTCAACCCATTCTGCCTTATGGATTGTGACTGTGGGCAGGAGGCGAGTCAAAGTGCAAGGAAACAGCCCAACAGCTGCTTTAGAAGGTCTTTCATGTTGTAAGAATATCCACATGACAAATACAAAGATTTCTCATGGCTACCGTAGGACTTTCCAGTTAAATCGCTGCCCCAAAATATGCATAAATTAACTTAAACAGCATGTAGTACCATCAATCAAAAGTATAAAAAAGCATTTGACAAGCTACTACGCAGCTGCAGACTTTCAAGCAATTGCCAGACATCACATGCAGGAACAGTTCCATGGATATAGTTTCATTTCATTGAATAGTTTCATAGGCTGACCACATGAGTAAAATTAATTCCTGTTCACATGTTGCAGACCACAGAACCAGATCCTGAGGATCTTGATCCTAAAACTCTGCCCAAGCAATGCACTTTGTGATGGAAGGAGCAGGCATATGACTTGGTGGAAGGAAAAACACAGCTGCGGGAGTCATTTTGTTCCCTTTGTGTTTTTCCTCTTCCAGAATTATTACAGGATGTTTAGGATTGCATTTCCAAGAAGATGTATCATCTTTCTTGCTTACATTTACTATTGTTTGATTTGTCTCTTCTGTATAGATCACGATGAAAAGAATCAGAGGAAATGTTAGAGCATACGATAAACACAACTTATAGCAATATGACAAAACATAGCGTGACTTTCAAGCATTAGGTAAGGAAAGAACAGCCAAACTGGTGAGAGCAAGGGTTCTGACATGCCAGCAGAAAACGCCAAAGGAAGAACATAAGGGGATGGCAAGCATAAAGTCTTACATTCATGGGATGCTTTCAGACAGTTCTGGTCTCAGTTGTTTCTCTAATAATGCCTAATTTCAGTTTTCTTTCTTGACTGCTACTGAATATTGAGATGACATCTTCGTTGAGCCTACCTATAGTAACTACCATGCCTCATTCACAAACAGTAGCACTTAGTTCACATCCTGAATATATTGAATATTTTCATTTAGTCACCAGTCCCTATAGCAATCATAATTTTTAGAAATGGTGGACTGTGCCTGAACAATAAATACATCCAATAGCTTCTTAGTTGTTTTCAGACATTCAGAAGCAGAAACAAAGAGATGTTCTAAGCACTTTGAGGGTTTGGTTTTGGTCTCTTGGGTTGCTTTTTCCACCAAACTCACACAGAGGGCATTAGAATTATTATTAATTCACAAGTATGTCCTGATGTGCTCATTCAAGTAACCCCCGGCTTTCTGACTGTATACCATAAGCAGTAATGAGACAACCAAAGAAAAGTTAAAAAAATAATTTTAAAAAGGCTTGCTAAATATTGTTGTTCATGAGTCACTGAAAATTGTAGGTCATTGTCTCACTGCTGTGCTTCCAGAATTTCTTCTGGCGAAATGGCAGGACTCTGCCCATATTAAAAGCGATGATACTGCTACTAATTTGCTAATATCTTAGAATTGTTGCTGAGTGGTCAAACTTATACTGAAAATGTGCATCAGTACTTGATCTAGCCAGGAGTAAACAGAAAGCTGAAAGCAGGCATTTGGTTTTGTTGGCTTTTGTATTTTTTTCCTCAAATAAATTACTTCATTTACTACAAAGACATCTACCTACTCTAGCTTGGGGCTGCATCAGTGTAGGGTTTAGCTTACAATGAATTACTTTGTGTGTTCTTTGACAGAGAGCCAATTTTGTTCAGAATAATATCTGTACAACTATGCTGGAGTCAGTAAAGCCTTGAACTTGCAGACTTACGCCCATGTTTTTTTATGTACTGCAAACAGGCTGGCTGATGTCAATGAGGAAAGGCACAATGGATAAGAAGTGAAACACATATAAGAGTTCGTAGGAGGAGAACCTACAAAAACGTCATTCAACTCGTAGATTTTTGGTGTTTGCTACAAAAGTACATTCCCACAAGCATTTCAAGAGTATCTGACGCTCTGTAAACCACATTTATCAAAAAGAAAGTGCAAAAGCTACCCTTTAGTTTAAGTTTATGGTACAACTGCATCACGTTATTAACTCTGTGCCCTACAGCCGTTGGACTCAATGATCCTTGTGGGTCCTTTCCAACTTGGGATATTCTATGATTCTCTGTGATACAGCAGGGCAACGGGCCTCATTACACCATGCGTAGTTTCAAGCCACACAGTCCCACAAAGGGTATATGAAAGAGCTGTGTCCGTTCAGCCTGAACACCGGGAGAAGAGGTGCCCGTGAAATGCAGTGATGTCTCCCAGAAGCGACTAAGATGTTCAGCGAGCTACGTGAAGAAGCATATGGAAAAGTCAAGAATGGAAGTCTGATCTCAAAATACAGCCTCACTTTTTTCCACAAGACCACCAAGTAGATGCACATTTCAAACACTGTGGAAAACACTTGGGAGTCATCCTGTTTCCTCGAATTTCCATCACTCTGAGCTGGGCTGTCAAAACGTGCTTGGTAGCAATGCTACGCATGGAATTTGCCAACAGTGGTAAGAAAATTAGGAGCAATTAGAGAGCAACACTAGTTCAAGTAATCTCAATTCTCACAACCATTTCTTCCCACAACCCATATTTGAAGTCAAATTCTGGAAACTCCATTTGATCCTTATTCATCCAAACCCTCTGCAGTGCCTGCCTGGGAGTTTTTTTCTGAAAAGCGCTGAACACCAATGTCAATTGTTGGCCCAAAGTCAGCTGGAAACAAGCCACAACCTAGACACAGTTGGCCCTCAGGATATGCTTCCAAAGACCTTGACAAACTTAGAATTAAAATTTAATTATCCCTGTTCAGTTTGATTTATACTAATTGTCAATATCTGTGGTTTGAAATAACACATTTTACAACGCGATCAGTCAGACAAAATATTTTCCTAATGACTAAAGGGAGGAAGAGTCTGCAGTAAGTCCAAGAATTATATTATCAATCTTATTTATTATTTTTTTAAAACCATAAAACACAAACATTTTAGGAGACACTGATCTGAAATTGGGGTGAAAGGCTGAAAAATACTGTTTTTCTGGTTTTGCAGCAGTCAGATTGAGGAGTCTAATCCCACAGACATGTTAGCAGCTGAGGTCCCAAGAGTTCACAGCGATAATTAATGGTGTTAGAAACACTCGGAAATTTTGAAGAGTCCACAGAACCACGCAAATATTACTTGCCAACTATTTTTCTTTAAATAATTCTGGTGTGCTAAGAGTTGGTAATTTATTCATTTGGACAAAGATTCTTGCGACGTTCTTCACAGCAAGTAAGCCCACAACCCGTCTGTACCCATGACAAGTCCATTAAAGTATTCAACTCATTTCGTTCCTATAGAAGTGCACGGAAAAGGTCACTTTTAACACTAGGCTTTTGGGTTTGTCAGGTTCTGGGCAGTACTTCTGAAATAAATGACTGCCACGACTTAAAGGATACCAGGCAGAACAACAAACAAAGTCTTTCTGAAGTGGTGTCAGCATTTCTTGCCTTCCAGCAGTGGCCACTAGCAGAACTACAGGCTCAAGCCGTGGCTGTGCCATGAATTTTTTAAATCAATACTTCAAGTCGCTCAGAAATGATCTGCTTTCCTGCTTTGAATCATTTACAACAAAATTACTCCATATGGCGGTAAAAATCAAAAGCAGAGGGGTAGATTAAAAACCTAAGAGCAACTCAATTCACGTGAAATAAGAACTGCTAAGCTTCTGTGAAAAATAGATCCCAATAACGTCAGCAGAGGAGCATTTGGAGGCCATAAACCACCGCAATATTGCAGTTACTGTCCCTGAGCCGAGCAAACGCATCATTTGCAACCACTGTATCAGTAGGTCACTATAACGGATGATGTACGTAGGCCTCTATCCTCAATGATCCTTTTTTTTTCCCTGTATAAAATGGATAAAACTTATATGCTTTTCCATTTGTTTGTTTATTTATTTATTTTTGCGACCGGGCTCTGAAATTGCTTCTGCCATGGGTCTGTGCATTCCCGGCCGTTGCTTGATTCATTCTCACCAGCAGTCACTTGAGCTGAAAAGACATTATAAGCTTTTGTGATTTTGTTTGCTTTTTAAAGGTAGTCTCCTGTAACAACTTCTTTCTAATAAGCTCCTTGTTTTTCATAATATCAATTGAATGAAACATTTTGCTTCACGCCTCAAATCTTGCCTCGTTTGCACCCATCATTCACTTGGGCTATAAATAAAATTACCATCGCCTTTCTTTTAAATAACTCAAGTGAGTAAAGCTCGCCCATCCTGAATCCCATAGACAATGGCAAAAAAAAGGGGGAACTTGCTAGCTTTTCTGCACTTTACCCTCAGAAACACACAGCTGGTAAGCCAGTGGACTTCCTCACACAAGGCCATTGCTCATTCACAAAGACAAGCCCAGAAACTCCACGTATCATCTGGGAATATTGTATATTAATCTTCTTGAACAACTCCTACCCTGCCCTAAAGCAAAATTTGTCCTTTAAGAATTACAGCACATTATTCTATAACAACATTTTTCTTCTCTTCTCACCCAGGCAGCAGAAATATGAGAAGGTGAAGAAAAACTCTGCGGCAGTTCCCCCAGAGGAGGCTGAAGTCTCCATCTCAGCCCAGCTACAGACCTAGCTGGATTCTGATTCTCTGCCTCTGAGAGCAACACAGCCTTAAAATGCTTCTGACAGCTTCTTCTAAAGTTAGACCATCAGTTGCCATCCATCTACATGCAACATTGGCAGCTGCGAAGGGCTCCGCAGAGGCCTCAAGTAATTCTGCACAGAACCTGTCCTCCCGGATAGAGGGGAAGAATTTATGCCCAAGACTACTAATTTTGAGCACAGACACTTCTACATCCTCACAAACCATAAAAATCTAGGCTGCTGGCCAAATCACTGTTTAGCAGGATGTACGGGGAAGACTTAAACAGCAATTCAAGGGAACAGAAACAACTGTCGCTCCCGAGGAAGAAGGCTAGAACAACAAAAAGTATCAAAATATCGTTGGATATTGAAATTCCACGAGGTAATTTTGGGGAAAGGATCAGTGGGACTTTAGGGGAGGGTGCACTCAGTCTGTGTCCCCCATCCCGTGTGATCTTGTGCTAGGACAAGGAAGGCCGGGTCCTACCCCCAAACAAACTTTGCTGGAGGTCACGGTGTTGGCCACTTCTGCAGTCACCTGGAGGCAAAGCCTCTTCGTTGCCTCTTCCAGAGCTGTTGGACCTCATCACCAGCAAAGCTCTGCTCAGTGCCGTGCTGGGGTGCAGGAGCAGGGGGAAAAGCACAGGCTTTGCAGAGCAGGTAGCATCCCCCAGTTCTGGGACAGGTCATCTGTGCAGGCCTGGATTATCAGCTCTGCAAAGCCAGCAATGTGGATAACACGACGCCACGGTAGGATTAACACCTAATAATTTTGCTGTCATTTGCTATTGCGTATTTGTAGAACTGTGATAATACCCTGAGAGCTGCGTATCAGCCATTATTACAGGGAAGGCTTTATGAGAATTATCTCTTAAAGTAGAAGGTTTGTTGTGTCTTTAACTGTATGTGCTCACAGTCCAAGGTTCATTAATTCAACAGACAATTTATTCTTTTGCAAAAACGATGCTCCAGAAGCTACTATTTGAACAGAAATAACATTTCGTACGAAGCAGACTCCACAGGGAAGAGACTAACTACCAGATGTTTTACGTTCGTTTAATAAATTTATGAAATTGTAAGCTTGACTGAAAAGAAATCTAAGAGAAAAAAAAAATCTATTTTGAGAACAAATGTTGCCTTCTTATAGCTGTTTATCAATACCAACAAGACAGCTATACAGCACAGAGTTTAAACCCTTAACTGCTTAACATCTCCCAAGCAAAGATGGTGTTGTAATAGAGAATGATCTCAGGATCTGTCCCCAGATTAGAAAAAACCACAAGTTTGTCAAGTGAAGTTTGTGTGCAAGTTAAAAGAGTCTTCTAACCAAATCTTTGTGCATTTCCCTTGGGCAATAACGAGCTTTTTCCACCACAAGTTTTCTAGTGTAGCAGTAAGAGGTAGGTTTACTGCATTTAGCATTCAATTCTGTACCACAAATAGTAAAAAAATGATAAAACTTGTATCAGAAAAGACCACAGCACAGCAGCCTTCTTCAGTGCAGACCCTGGACCGAAGCTAGGAGTGGCATCCCCGACACAGAATTCACCCAAATTGCCTCTGAGGTGCAGAATCTTTGAACAGGATGGGAGTAAAAAGCTTCACGAGGAAAAAAGATCTAAAACCAACTGAGTCAAAAAGAGAGGACCGGTTTTTGATCATTTGAAGGGTGAAGGTGAGCTTGTGGAAGTCCACGCGATGTGTGCTGTGCCAACACCATACTTATTTATATGGAGCTTAAATGCCATCGGGGCTGGGGGTTCAGGGGACAGCTTCACCCTAACATACAGCATCCGTGCTCCATTCCTTTCCGTTTCATCAGGAAAGTATCTCTCCATGGGATATGGGTTTTCTTACCTGTAGAGAACATGCAGAGCTCTCATATGTCCCGCTGCAAAGCCGTCAACAGCATTTAAGGGCTGATGGGAGGGTTTGGGGGGAACAACATTTGTGAAAGGTGTCAACATTACGACTCCAGCCATCAGCCTGTGAATCACTCAGACAGCTTCTTAGCACAGAGAAAGGCAGCGTGCCATTGCAACAGCACGTCTGCACACACACATGAATAAGACTTCTTTTGGTCCACAATATCTAGTCCAGATTTCAACTCCCAGGCTATTGGCTTGGCATCAGGCTGTCAGCCGCACAGCCTCGGATGGCAGCCTTCGTTCTAACTCGGCGCCTTCCGTTTCTAAGCAATGGACGGTAGATCTTTGTGGGAGTTATGAATTCCTGGATGCCCGTCAGGAACCTTTTAAAGGACCTTCAGGAGAGGGGTGGGAAGGAGTCGTAAGAAAACAAAAAATAAATTAGATGGATTTAAGTTTGATTCAAAAAACCAGCTTTTTGGAGTCCCAGCAGCTCCTGAATCACCATTCCAGCCTGTACAGATACAAAAGGTGGGATGCCCAAACACAGAGAGGGTGGTGTAGGCTATATCGGGACTGTAACTAGCACAGGACACCCCCAGAGAGACCAAGATTTCCCTTGGTTTGCTTCCATTTCCTCCTCTGTATCTCTTCCTTTCGTGCAGCTGCAAGTTGGAAACCCACAGGGACGTGAGGAACCCGGCAGCCACACAGATACATCCCACAGGCTTGGGATGCCGACCGTACATGAGCAGAGACTGTAAAAGCCGAGAGAACTTTCCCGTCTGTCATTTCTAAGCCCTCTTTTACTGCAAACTGTCACGCACGGTGCATGAAGGATACCAGCAATGACACTGCTGCGTATTTTCCTCACTATGCAGTGAGGAAAGGGTGGCACTACATAGCACACTTTCATTTGATTTTCATTTCGCTCTTAGATACTCAATGTTTAAGCATTACATTAACGCATAAACTTTATGGATGGGTTCTCTTCAAATGAGACAGTGTCAAAGATTTGGTGCCAAAACTATCATTTTCTCTAGTAAAATTAAGTCCTTCACACTTCCATGCATGCCTTTTATGTATATGAGACCTTTAACCAAAACATATGCTTCTCTTTTGCAGAGTAATTTCTTCCTTTGTCAACAGTACATGCACTGACTGCTGAGTGGAGGAGAATCCACAGATTTTAACTTCAGCTTGCAGCTTTCCTAACCTTACACAGTCACTACAGTCATGTCTCGCTTGCCAGCAGTTGACTCTAAATGTTTCTGCTTACCTAGAGGGGAAAAAAAAAAGAAAAAGAAGACAGAATAGAGCATTTCAAAAGAAATGTTACAGCCATTCGTTCCACAAACACACTGCACCTAACTCAGAACCAAATTCTGCCCTCAAAAAGTGATGTGTCACTTACAATTATGTCCGTGTGTATGCGCACAGAAAGTGATGGGGACAGGCAGAAGGAGAGGACAGCCTAGCCCCTGAATTTTATAAAGCAACATATGCCTCTGGTGTATGAGTGCTGTGGATAGCCATTATGCTGTTATCTTTGTTTAACAAGATTTTGTGTGTTTTGCAAATGGAGTTCATCAACAAAATGAACTAATTATTTCACAGAAAAAGTTGGTGGGGGGTGCACTGCCTTTTAATTTTAATGCAGATTGCTTCTACCAGCTCTAGCTGTCAACACCGGTTAAAATAAAACAGGCAAGCAGGAGATCTGGACCATTTTTAGCATACTTCATATGATAAAATATGTATAACTTCAAAACAGCTAATAGAAATCTAGCACAATATCCATACATTGCAATTTCATTCAAATATGATTCCCAGATATCCTTGTGGGTTAAGCATTACTATTTATGTTATATCAAAAGAGTTGCTAGAAGGTCAGTGGCAGAAAAAGCTCCTAGATTGTGTTTCTGTGCCCTCCCCACTCGTGTCCCGTAGCTCTTCTTTAAAGGAATTTCAGCATATATTCACAACATTTATGCCAGTTCTTCCAGGAAAAAGCAATTTTCATGGTATGTGTCAGTGGCACAACCTATGATATCCCATAGTGGATACAAATACTGCAAAGAGCTGGGCAAGAAATGTCTAAGCACGCACTTCATAACTTTTTCCATGCTGAAGGGGGAAATGACAGAGACCTTTCAACAGTTTTCATAGTAGATGAAGGAGGTGGATGGTTTGGGTATTCATCTGAAACATAAAAAAGTGTGACTAAGCAGGTGCTGGTGTCGTCTGTCTCATTCCAGTCCAGGTTCTTTATCTCTCTTATTTAATTATAAACTCCACTCTGAGAGATTTATCAGTTTAAAAAATAAAAATCTGATACATTTCAGCAAGAAATGTTGTGATTTTAAAATGGGTGTGTTACTATGAAAAGTTAAAGGAAAAAGAATGATTATCCCTTTTATTTTTCCTGGAAGCGATACGAAGTGATAAAGCACCTAGCTTTGGCTCATCACACAGTCTGCATTGGTTGGGACAGTCCTGGAAAACAATTTCTTGTCCAGTTCCCCAGGACTTCTTCGGAATGCTTCTCTGTCTTGGAAAATCCACAGCTAAAAAGAAAACTGAGGACCAAGATCACCTTGGTCTTTGACAGATCAATTTCAGATTTCCACTGGAATCTAAAAGCAAAAGCGTACCCAACACAGGGCAACGATAAAACAAATAGCTCTAAAAAATGCTGGAGGATCAGCACAGTGCTGATAGAGTAGTGAATCAAAAGGCACGCATCCTTTAAGGCTTCATTGTGACAGTCCTGCACTGAAGGCACGAGACAACTCAGACGAGTCACACTGTGTTACAGCATTTATCATAAATCAATGCTGTTAATGCAAGCAGACAAGATTAGTCACTATCTGATGTGTTAGTCAAGAAAGAACAGGAAGAGACAGATTTTGTACAAACCAGCTGAACACAAAATAAATACAAAAGTGTTTTTGTTCTTTGCAATAGCCCTCTTACTGTTAACAAAAAAAGAAAAAAAAAAAGAAAAAAAAAAACCCTGCTATTCACACATTTTCAGAAATCTTCAGAAATTCTTGTTTCAAAATTAACATTTTGAATGTTATTTTCCTCCAGCCTCAAGGCCAAAGGGATTCCACAGGTGGCACATTTCTATTACAACAACCTCTGCCCCAAAGTCAGGGGAAGGAGAGGAGCTCAAGGCAATGGGCTGCTGCATTAGGAGAGGGTGAACCACTTCTTCCAGGGCTGCTCTCTTGCCTGCTTCACACATCTTCCCTTGGGACTCTTCCACACTGCTTCCAGTGACTCTTCGTGCATTGCTTCCACCGGGGATGATGAAATTTTGCCCGTGTGTCGAGTTATCGGTAGTGCTTCTGCCCATAAAGTCGGTGATGTGCCATAATGACACCCTGTCCTCCAGAGCACTCACGCAAGACTGCAAAGCACTTGAGGAAAGGTAGCAGCTATTAGCCTCAAGTTACCGGTGAAGAAATTGAGACAATGCATCAGCCACTGTAAAAGCAGAGCCATGAAGTGGAAGCAGCCACTAATTACTGGTTTCTCTTTTCCACCGCCATTTTGTTCATCACTAAAAAGTTAGTTATGCCAGACCTTGCCTTCCCCGGCTGTTTGCTTACACAGAAGAATAAACTGCAGCAAATCCCTTTTCCCCCTGAGAACCAAAGCAGTGATATAGTTGCTTCATAGCGTTACTGAGCTGAATAACAAGGAGAAAAACTATGAGGGCATGGCACCGAAATCAGGTTCCTGATCCTTACCCCTCTCGAACGGCACAAGTACTGCATTGCATAGGCAGCGGGGCCATCATTATCCCCAGTCTGACCTCCTGCGGAATGAAGGCCACTGAATTTCATTCGGGAACTGGGGCGGCGGAAGAAATTAATAAGGGGAGGTGGATTCTGCCTGCTGCAGGAGCTCTTGAGGCTGCTGAGGCAGTAGGAGGTTACCAGGAGGGTAAGGTTATCCCTTCAGAGCTCCTTCCAGGCAGTCAAAGCCCCGTTAACTCTGTCCTGTCCAAACATAAAACTTCCAAGTATGACAATACAGATAAGCCTTTATCCTCATTTATAAACTCATTTATCAGCTTTTCCAAGCTGTATCTACGAGGACAGACCTATCACCCTAAAGCTACCGGCCAGCCGCACAGCAGACCTTGCTGAAACGTAGCCACTGTGGAGTAAACTCTGCGTTACTCACAGTTACAGAAAGTGGAAAAGTTCAACGAATTGCTGGGGATGCACCACATACTGCCTTTTCTTACTGCTTTTGTCCAGTTCTCTAGTGCCCAGAAATCTCAATAATAATATAAGAAATAAAATAGAAGAAAACCGTCTTTGAAAAGAGGTTTAGCAAGGCATTTCTACCTCAAACACCAGAAAACATACTAGAAAGCCATTGTATAAACCGTGCTTCTGGGACTTCTTTTGTCCTTATTTTACAGGGATAAAACTATGGTGAATGAGAGTGAAAAACTAGATCACACTAATAGCATTAAATTTGCAGGAGGGAAATCCCAGTAAGAATCTCCGCAGTATCTCCTCCCTTCAAGCAAATTCAGAGACAGAAGTTTCCACGCGATGCAGCCCAGAACATGGCCAATCCATCAGATGATGGGATTCAGCACGAGCTGTGGAGCAAATTTAAACAAGTGAGCAGTAGCCCACTGCAACGGGAGTACCCCCAGTTTCAGCCCTGTCCTGTGGAGCTTCTCCAGTCCCCACCTGAGGAGTTTCTTCTGAATCACTTCTCTGTGGCCAGGCTGGGGACTTTCACTCCAGGAACAGGAGGAGAAGTCACTGCCCAGACACCCAAAGCTGCACTGCACATCCGGAAGACGAGTCCCTCCCACAGCCCTGACCTTCCCTTTTCTGCCAGGGCAGCGAAGATCCTCCAAAGCCCTTTACCTGCAACCCATGCCACAACCACCGTCACCCCGTGATGTCAGGAGTTCCTCTGACAGCCCTGTTTTTTAGGGGGTTCCTGTGAACACCCAACTTTGCTGTCTTTCAGAGAGGCTTTGATGATAACCAGTCATGCACCAGGCCTTCTAATTTGACCAGATATTACATTCTACCACGTCAAATGTGCCTTCTGCGTGACTCATGGGCTTGTAACTGCTTGGAAAATTGTAACCTAATCACATATAAAGTACCGCCATCACTTCCTTCTTTAAATATATGGAAAAGCTACAACTTCAGGAAGGTTCAGAGCGGCGCTTTTCCTCCACCCCTGCTCTGACGTGTGCGATGTATCCTGGGGATGCCCATTTGGCAGGAACCGCCTTGGGTCAATGGTTTATTAGCCATTTGTTTGCCATTTGAAAGCCCCCAGGCAGACACTGGATGTTTTGTTTTCTTTTCCTGATCGCTTTCACACGTGAAGCTGCAAGGACGTGTCAACTGATCAGGTGAAGCTATCTTAAACTCACACTTAAACTCACAGTGAGCGTGCCAGGTGAGGAGTCCGTGTAATCGGCAACCTGTCGTCTCCTGGAAAACAGCTCCAGCTTTTAAAGGCTCCAGTCCCACCCCATCTGTGCACCCCAAAACAAAGCTCCCTCTCCAGGCTGCCCCTCAACTTGTATTTTGAAAAATTTCAGGATGACAGACAGAATTCACGATACAAGAAGTTTTCTCACATGAACCAATAGTGGAATTAGAGTAAATAATCATCACTCTGTCTTCTCCCCTATCGTAACCATTTTGTCCTCGTTTGGGCAACGGCGGGTTCCTCTGCTGACAGCATGACAGAAGTCTGCAGTGACCTTACCTGTTTTAGTTCAACTGCAGGTGTTCCGAATTGAAAGGCTCCAAGCTGGCATTCCATTATGCCACCTATAATGAATTAATATATTTGCAATTGTAAAAACTTTCCAATTTTGAACCCAACTCGTATACTTATTTTACCATTAGAGAAAAATTCTTCTGAAGCA
The DNA here is from genome assembly GCA_011076525.1 of Nettapus auritus. Taxonomy (NCBI): domain Eukaryota; kingdom Metazoa; phylum Chordata; class Aves; order Anseriformes; family Anatidae; genus Nettapus; species Nettapus auritus. The sequence goes on from CM021771.1 coordinate 32,102,155, forward strand.
CCGTACCTGTGACGTGCACTTTGCCATTAGTTGAAGATACAGGTGCTTACAGAACCGAGCCATGGCTGCAATTTCTCTTTCTGCATTTTCATCTTCCGTGAAGCTGAAGGGACAGCTTTTGTAGCAAGGACAGTCATTACATTTTGGAACAAACGGAGTTCATTCGGTGACAGGTTTATTGCTTGTTTGTCTCAGAAATATTTGCTACAATGGACATCATAGAAAATTGCAAGGAACTGAAATATTGAATGTGTTTTGAATTGCATTATATGGGATTCTACAGCTAGAACGGTATTTGATAAAACAATATTCTCAACTCAAATCACCGCACCCTGGAAGGATGCTTGGGTCACTAACAAAAGCTGGATCTTATTTGTTTTCTGCCAATATTTTTGCTTGACTAAAGAAAGGCTTGAATCTTCTTGACATCATAATTTCATTGTATCCCAGGATCGGCACAGAACTGAATAACTCTGCTTGCTTGAGCTGCCAACGTTATTACTTTAAAAGTTTACAGAAGCAAGGAGTGCACTGTAAATTTGACATTCCTGTAGGATACAGAAATGCCGCATTTAAACATATCCCTCAAAATGCTTTTTCAAAATGGCAGGATTAGGGACAAAGGTCGTGTTTTTGACATTATTTATAGTCAAGTTGCTCAGATTACTTATGGAAAAAGCAGCCACGAGACTTATTATACCCACAACCACCCATCACTCGGATATATGTTATGGTGAGAAGATAAGACCAGCTCCGCTGGGGGGAATGAACTGAGATGAGAAATGCTGGGTACTGCATGTGGCAGCATTTCAACCTGCAAACTCCCCAAACACGGAGAGTTAAGAGTCAGCCTGAGGTCTCTCCCTAAGAACTGTGTTCTCCTCCCCAAAGCAGGAGACGAACTGCAGCTTGTGGGAGAACTAAGTGAGGGAAGAGAGAACACAAACTTTAAACCAAGAGGAGATTTCAAGAGATGTGAGGGAAGTTAATTCTGTTTCCCACAAGAAAATGAAATTTCTTACCTGACTCTGGAGTATGAAAAAGGAGAACTCTGAACGGTCCGTCCCTGTCCTTTAATTCAGTATAATTTACCTTCTCATTTCTACAGCATTCCTTAAAACTGATTTTAATGGCTACCTAAGCAGCACTGCTACATAAGCTCTTGAGAACTATCAACAGAGCACGTTAATTTAATGCTACACTAACCAAAGTAATGTCAAAGCTCCTGCTTCAAATTTAAATACGCTTTCCCTCCCCTGGATCCTTCCTTACCGCTCATCAAGGATGAGCCTCGGTAAACGAACGTGTTATGTAAATTCCTCAGGCGATCACCTGCATTTACAAGTTAGGGATGAGCAAATCCTCTCCTCCATCCCCTCACCCCCAGGCCCAAAGGCAGCGCAGGGTGCCCAGCAGCAGCACGGCTGCCGAGAAGAGCTGAAGGAAATGCCGAGGTACAAAGACCAGCCTGAGCCGGGGATGTTTAGGGAAGGCAAGTCAAACTCCATCCAAAACCACAAAATAACAAATTGTAACAGTATCTGACTTGAAAGGATTTTTTTCCCCCATTATTTTGTTCTGGAACTTGTAATAACCTGACATTTCTTAAAATACCAAAATTGAAGTACAAAGAGCCCAATTAAGTAACGCCGAGATTATGAAACAAGCCAGGTGCAGCACAGAAATTCAAATTAACGCTCATCGCGAGCTTCAAATCAAGTGTCAGTTTGCTCCTTTTTATTTTAATTTATTGTAGTCAACATTAGTTAAAGCTGCAGACATTTGTTCTCTTGCTAATGATACACACACAACTCCCACCTCCATCCCCCTGCTCCTTCCAATTAAGAACTTCTTCAGAACATTTCAGCTCGGAGGCTTATCTGGCACAGATTATTCACTGCATCATATGGATCCAGGTTCTTATGTCTGCAAGCTCTTTAGAGCGGCAGTTTGCTCTTTGTTTAGCGTATTTTGCAGCGTGCAGTGCTAAATAAGCTTCGGGAGCTCTAGTCACCGAGGCATGTTTGTGCTCTGTGCGTTCGGCGTCGCCTCGTGCCTTGTTGTTGGAGTCTGTGCAAAACCCTGCCTGCCTCCACGTGGATCTGTTTCTTGAGGAAACCTTCAGACTAAACACACAGAAATTAGTGGATCTGAGGAGCTCTGTAGGTGGAAACAGCACACATTATATTACCTCGCTGTTCCCTGAGTATACGAAATGAGCACCAGCTCACTGCTTTCCTCCACAGCTAATTGCCTTCCTTACCCATGCTTTTGACACATCTTGCATGCACCCTGGGTACATTTAACACCAACTGAGTAACAAAACAACACCAGTTCCTTCGCTTGCGAATTCAACACAGCTCACCCAATTTAACCCTATCGCTTTTATATTAGCTCCTTACTTTCCAGCCTTATCAAAATTAATTTTGAGAAGTACAAACACCTGGCATGAGTCCTCTGAGTAGTATGGAACTGGTTTCTGCCGTCGATGCTGAGCGTGGAACACGCAGTATTTTATAACAGCCTTACATTTGTGAGCATGGACACCAGAGGGGATGGACAGGCCCAGTGGCTGCAGCTCCTGGTCTTGAAATTCATCTCCAACAGAGTACCAAACATTTTGGTGTTTGAAAGCCTTGTGTCCTCCATGAGAAATGCCTTCCTCCCAGAAAATACAGGGTATGTCTTCAGTTTTGTTTAAATAAAGCTTTCTCACCGCTATCATTGTTAAGGGAACTGGAAATGGGCAATCAGCACTTTGCACTCTTATAGGCTTTCCCCGAAGGGAAGGGAAATCCAACAAAACATTATCTTCCATCTCATGAGACTCTCATTCTCCCGGCTCACACATCGGAGACTGAGCAAGGGGTGTTGAGATAAGACACCACAAGTGGCTACCGGGACTGTGTTGCCAGTATTCCTGCTCTCAGCTGACAGGAGACGACTTGTAATACCTGCAGGTTATAAGGCATCTGAACCCAGGCTGAATCCCTCCGATGGCAGGAAGGAGACTTAAAGCGAACACTTGATTTCCGAAGCTGCTGTACAACCTAAGCAATCGGTTCAAACACCGAAAAAGGCTTAAGTGCTTAAGCTATCAGCACTTCTTTCTCCGGCAGAGACACATGAAAAACAGAGACGAGAGTTCGCTGACGAGATTTCCACTGAGGGAAAAAAAAGCAATCTCACCAAGCTACGGGGCCAGGCTCCTGCTTTCACTCGGACCAGCATAAATCTGCAGAAACTTCACCAAACAGCATCAAGCCCTAAACAGCCTCAGCCAAAGGAAATATTTCAGGTTTCTGGTCTCTTGACCTGATTTTAGTCATGCTTGCTTGATTGCTAAGCTCTTAATTCCAGCTGATACCAGGTTAGTATAAAGTGAAATAGTTTGATTAGCATCAATGCCCATTTATACCACATAAGGGTTCGGTCCGCTGGCTTTCTTAAAAGCCTTCTCAATTTACTCCAAAGCTGATGGGGGAGAAATCTTTATATTGGAGTTTCAGCCTGCAAGCCTAACTTTGAAAAGGAGGTTGACAGAAAAGTTCTTCTGTAATATATAGATTAGAGAGGCAGAAAGTGTGCCAGATAGCATTAAACTCCGCTGTCCTCCCTCCCTCTGCTTGTCTCCATCTACCAGAACATTTAGCTTACCCTTTAAATAAACAAGAACCGGTTCAGGTTGCATGTTTTATCTCACAATTGCATTTGGTGCTCCAAAATCACATTAGAAGTGATTTTAAACATATATATTTTATACGTTCTCTATCTTGCCTGTAGGGATTGATACTTGCCTCAAATTTTCCATATGATTATATATGAATGGAAATAAGAGCAAGTTCAAAGCCCAACTAGTGTGCTTAGGACTTTGTATTTTAATAAGCATAACAGGCAATGATAAAAATACCTATCAGTCTCCAGTCCTAAAGGAAGAAAAGGATGGAAATTGCAAACTCAAACAGTCAAAACAAGGTAAACAAGAGTTAGGAGGCTTCCCCTTGTTTATTTTCAATGAGATTTGATATTTTTTCGACTTTCAAATATTTCAATATTTCAAAGCCTAGTTTTGAAATTGGAAACCAGTAACCCCAAACTCCCAGCTATTAACACAGCTCCCAAAACATGTGTTAGGTTATAACGTAAATATGAGAAAAATCAACTTAATATTCATTTTAGTATTAAACTTTCTTCTAAATCATACATATTAAAACACTGAGCGCTCTCTCCTGAATATTTGCTCATATTTTAATCCTATAGGAATGACAAAATATAAATCAAATATTCTGCATATTTAGCCAACTACCTTAGCGAAAGGTAGGAACCAGAAAAGTACAAACCCTCTCCCAGCTTTACAGGAGACCACGCTATTCCCTGCAGCAAGAGATGCAGTTATGGTCACCACCATTATCCAAGGTCAGAAAATTACTGAATACTATTAAAAGTTCATCCAAAGTACTTATACCTCGCTGACCTCCAGCAATCTTGAATTCCACTGGGTGACAACATATTGGCTTACTTATTGCCTCTTATTTGAGATGGGCCCCAAGCTAAACTTATTAAAGTGTTTGGATCCAAGGATTTGGGTCAACACAGTTTTAATTCACAGCAGTTCTTTCATTTCAGAAAGTGTCTTATTTCCTTCTCTCAGGCATCCGTCTGGGTGCACGCAAAGCACGGGGAGCACACTTTGCTAAAAGCCCAGGGAACGGCATCATTAACCTTGATGCTGATTACACCTCCCGCCTTTGGACTGCGGGCTGCCACTGCAATAAATACCAGCAGCTAGTTCTACAATCGGAGCAGACGCATTTACAGTCGTTAGTAATATTGTAGCTCTGCAAGGTAGGTTGGGGCCTCCGAACTCCTCACGGAGTTGGGTGCAACGGGCACGTTGAAACCTGTACACCGAGTCGGTGCCGGCCGATGGGGTGCCCCAGCACCATCCCTCCTGCCACAGCTGCACCAAATGAGCCTTCCACGTGGGAGCTGAGCTGACGGCACAGCTGCACACAGCCACGCAGCCATGCCAACAGAATTCTCAGTGCAAAAGGGCTAAAAGTAGAGCTGACATTATCAGCAGAAAAATATTGTTCTGTACTTGCTTATTCTCAATTTTAAAACCTCACCTTTTACTGGCTGCATTATGTTATTAAAGCACGGGGATTGTGGATGCACTAAGACTACCCTGAATCCAGGCTCAGGTTGGTAAAACTCCCTTCAACAGAAGCCCACAGCTGTGGGTGACACTGGGGACACGGTGGGTAAGAAAACCACAGCCTGGGTTGGACTTCCCTTTCCGTCGCCGGAAACTGCTCCTGACCAGCAGTATGGAGCTGGCCCAGACAGCAGCATCACGTCGTCAACGACGGGCGAACGAGTCAGCATCCTTCTTACAAAGAACTGATATGCTTACTGATGAGATGGGCCAATACCATATAAATTATGCCTTAACAGCTCTAGGAGTGCTGTAACTGACCTTCTGTCTTGTCCATCTTCCACAAGTAGCTAGGGCAGAGTGCAGACGGACCAGCAGCGAGCATCTTTTCAGTCCTGTCCCATCCCAACACGCTGCCTTCCCATGCCTTCCGCTTTATGCAAGTGGAAAAATGCTGAGAATGTATTTACCATTTGGAAGGAGGAATATTGCACATTTCTGAAGAAGGAACTTTCAGATACAAAGAAGTGTGAAAAAGTTTTAACCATACATACTGTAGGTTAATTAGTTCTCACCTTTTTTGAAAGTTTAAAGAGTTTGTGCTATTCCTCTATTTATAAAATGTTTAAAATTATCTCACAGTCCTGAAATACTTAAAGGATTTATTTTTTAATTAATCTTAATGTATAAATGAATTAACTAATATAATTGCTCATTTCAGAAAGTTAATTCTGTACTCAAAGAGTAGATGCTATAATATTGGTGCCACATAAGCTATTCTTTACAGACATGAAAGCAGCCGAATCCCTGTTTTAATTGTCAAATCCGGATTAGGAAAGTTTTTGGCCATGAAGAACACTTTGATCTGTGTGTAATTACAAATCTTTACGTTGGCATGGTTTGCACTTCTGCAGCTAGCACCTCCCTGCCAAATGTGTCTTTGTAAATGTAACGTCTGGGCAGGTGGAGGTTTGAGGCCTTCAAAGGAACTGATGATGTCTGAAAGTTTCCACTTGATGGGAGCTGTGTTTCAGATTTCCAACATTTCTGTAATCACGGTACCCAAAGTTCAATGCCCCAAAGTTTAAGCAAAGTTTAAACAAAGCCCCATTCAGAAATAATTCCGTGCCTCGCACAGGCGTGGTGTGTCGGTATCTCGGCATGTTTAATTGTGTGTCCTTTAGCTGATGAATTTTGCACAAACTTACCAGTATTGTGTAGCAGCCAATCTGGGAGGCTGTGAGGCAGCTACTGCAATAATTCAGCTTGTGCTGTTATCCAGACATAAATCAAACCCTCTGTATCCTGCTGAGACAGCAAGACCCAAGCTTTGCTGAATTCCTACACTGATAAAAAAAAAAGCCTGACAATGTAGTTGATGTGGTACTCAAAGGAGAGGTTGAAGTTGCAGATGAAACCAAGATTACAAGGTGGCTGGAAAGTAAATAACAATCCCATCAAACAGAATACATGGAAGGGGGTTGGGAGGAACCTGCTGCTTAGCCAGTGACAGCCCGTGTGATTCAGTATCACAAGACAATCCAATTTACAAAGACAAAAAATGAAAGACAAGTCCTATCCAATCCTCAGTAACAGCAGGAGAAACAGATACGAGATACGAGTTGAGAACTGGAAACATTTGAGTCAAAATAGTTACAGAACAAATACAGGATGGTAGCTTCACTATTGGCTAATTTAGACAAATGTACATAAGGAACAAGTCCATTGACGTTCCTGGAGTTTAAAGGATGTAAAAGACACAAGTGAAATAACGAAGCAGACACTTGCAACGTCAGATTCTGTCACCTTATGGAGTGTGCATTTTTCTGAGCTACCTGTCTAATCAGTGCCACTGAAGTTTCTGCTTTGTGGAATAATGCAACATAGAGACTGGCTGAAGCTAAAAGCATCATCTTATATATCTTTAGTAAAGCTGGTCAGGTTTTTTCTATCTGAATACTCTCCAGGAGACTACAGTTTCTACAAGAAAAATCAGAATTTTTACAAGAAAATGCCAACATCACTCTTAAAAATCAGATTTCCTTTAAGATAACAGAAAACGTTTAATTTCTGGGGGCAACCTACCTGAATTAACCCACACACATCTACACACACCCTTGGTTAAAATGAGTCAAAAGGTCTGGGGTTGGTTTCCCTCCACCTCTGCAGATGACGGCTGCGTAACCTGGGGCTGCGCGTGTGCCACGGGGTAGCTGTGCAGCAGGGGAACACA